>CM040126.1:321729726-322329726 GCA_022559845.1 Amorphophallus konjac | reverse complement strand
CCTTCCAGCGCCCATTCTCCCCCTCTCTCACCTTGGTTTGCCCCCTCCCAGACCCCCTAACAGCCAGGGGTCGCCCCCACATCCTTCCACCCCATTTCCCCTTCCATCTACCCTATTCCCCATCACCTATCTCCACCCTGTTCATGCTAGTTCGTAGACAGCAATAAAGGTCCAAGTTGAAGATGCTGCCATGTCTTCCCCGAGCATCTTCTGGTAGAGTATCCTATATTGCTGGAAAGCTCTTTGAAGCAGCTTTCCATGCGCGGTGGTCTTGCCATCATTCGACTTCGGGGCTGTCCGGAGGAGTCTTCTTTGTCAGACTGCGCAATCCATCCCAGGTAGACTACCAGCAGCGGCTTGCTGAGGCTCCCACTACCTGAGTTCTGAGATTCTTGGGGCACCGTTTGGTTGAGGGCTTCTTCTTCAAGTCCCCTGCCATCTCCAAGAAGCAGAGCAATTTTTGGACCCCGGAGTCAAGAGTTCCAGATTTTCTCCCCAAGGTGCGCAAGGTCAGCTCCTCCAGAGCCTGGTTCGACACCCTTCCATTGTTCCTATCTTCGCGGTCATCTCCAACCTTCAACGACGGCCTCATTGGTCTTCGTTCGAAGAAGACTCGACCACGATCGCAGCAGATTTGGTCCCGCATCAATCGGACCCAGGGAGTGCTCGTGGCGCCCTCGTCTTCCTGAAATAGCACTCTGGGAACAGTTAGAGCCAGAGCAGTTCGGTCCTGTTTCAGAGCCCCAGCCACCGCCGACATCAGAAAATTCCCCAAAAATTCTGACGTCCTCCTGGGCCAACCAAGGAAGTTTCGGCACTGGTTTCGGCCTCATATGAGCTCGACAGAGCCCGTGGCGGCGCCATCGTCAACTGTCTGTCAGGTTGTTTCAGAAGCTAGCAAAACTAGCAGAGTTCGGCAATTCGGCTCCTAACTTAGCTCCCCTACCCCGCCTGGCCGGCTTAAAGTCCCTCCCTGCGGGAGGTAGTATTTTCATGTAATTATACAATCCCCCACCCCTAGTCCACCCCTCCTGCGTGAGGAGTAGTGTTTGTTAACTAATTTCCAAGTTGAAGCTTCTTCGACGCGGCGTGCGGGTAAGCCCACGCTTCCTCGCTCGCCCTCGTCTCCGACCGGGATCGGTGTCTTCACACCGATCAGGTGATCCTTGGTTACCCCCTTGCTGGTCTTTCCTTTGCTGGTTTAGTATTACCGCTAGTGCTGTCGGTCGGTGAGTTGAGTGCCCGATCCCGAATTGCTATTACATTAGTGACTACCACAGGTGAGTTGTGAGAGAGCCAATACATCCCATGCCCTCGGCGTGCTGGCCGCCCGTGAAGTTGGGCATCCCAAGACCCTTAGGGGATCCACCACTAGCTAGCCAATCCCCAGAGTAGCGAGGTCCTACCCTGGACCCTCACCACCATCACCGGGTTGCCTACGGGCACGAGAGTGCGCTTAGCGGGTGAGTCCGCTCGAGTGAAGTTGACGGTCCGTGAATCTTGTTTTCTTGCTAGGTCCGAGGGATTGTTAGATTAGTTGCTACATTCCTAAGGCTTCATCATAGCCATTGTGGTCTCTTCATCAAAGTGGTATATCAAAAGATGTCGCCAGAAGGTCTGGTCACGCCGGTCCGGAAAGCGGCCTTTCTTGCGTGAGGGGACTTCCGAGTCAAACCTCCGCCTTGTACCACTTGGTGCTTAGGGTTTCCACCTCCTTCCTAGGTCATGTCACATCAAGTCTAGCGATCTAGTATGGCAATATCTGGAGATGCTGAGGCAGACCGTGATGACCTGCCATGACTTATCTTATGCGTAGCTGAGGGATCTGGCAGAACACCTATCCCGTCCACTGTTAGCTTTGGGCTGCCCCATGGAGGATTGGACGCAGTACGTAACCCTGCTTCTGAAGCATATAAATAGAAGGGAGTTCATCAGCCATGGTTTGGCGGACCAGCTGGCGGCCATAAAATTTGAACGGGCAGAGTGTCAGGCTACCATTTAGTCTTTGAGGGGAATCGCCCGACAGATGCGGGATGCGGCTGATGACTCCACTCAACAACGCATTTCTCTGAAAGCACGGATAGCTGAATTGCGTGCTGAACTCACTCAGGCTGAAGTGGAGCTGAAATCGGTTGAGCAGCTACAGGTCCAGAGCATAGAAGAGGCAGAGCTGGCAGAGGGGCAAGCTGCGTCACTTGAGGAAAAGTTGGTGCGACTGCGAGCTGAAGAATCCCATCTATAGGAACTGAGCCGTCATCCTTCCCTGGGGATTTTAGAGATCGAGGACATTTTTCGTCGCTCGTTGCAGTAGTTCTTTTGTCCTTCCCTTTTCTTTTTTTTTTGAATGTATGCTGGGGAATGCCCCGAGTACTATGTACTCTTCTTTTTTATGCAAAGTGAAATTTCTTTACCACCTACTTCGCATATTCGCTGTTGGCCTACAGCTTTCCTTCCTTTCTTTCATTCCCCCCTTTTTCGCTAATTTAGACATCGACGTGTCACCAATTTATATAGCCCGGGGTATATTAGCTGCTAGGGTAGGAGAGTGCTCACATCTTCAGGGAAGGCATGAGGGGTTCGCTCCACCACGGTGCAACTTTTCTCGAGGCCAAACTTTTGACCCCCCTCGGCTGAGTGCCGGGGGACAAAACGGGGTTGTGGTCCAAGAAGGGCCAGAGGGTGAAGCCAAGAGTTTGTTCATAAATCTCGCCGATGGTGACTAGGTTTGCCAATGACACTCTTGTTGGGAGGCTTAAGTACCAAAGACAAGGGGTGAGTTTATTATTCGATGAGGATGAAGGGTCCGAGCCGTTGGTTTGTTGTTGATTTCGTCAATGATGACGAAAATCTGACGGTAGGTTGGATGCCGAAGCAAAGGAGGTTTGTTGACCGACATGGACGAAAGGTCCGGGTCGATGGTTTGTTCGTCGATTTCACCGATGCTGATGAAAATTGAAGATAGGCTTATTCATCGGCGTGGGTTGAATGCCGAAGCAATGAGGTTTGTTACAGCATAGGCATAAGGCTTATGCTGGTGGGACGTGGCATGTTTATCACAAACAGGGATTCCCCGTGGGACAGAAGTGATAAAATGAGGTAGAAATAGCATTTTTTTTAAAATCTCATTACTGACTTAAGCGCCCTTTCAGGTTTTCACCGAAGCCAGCCCCCTCTTGCTTTTGCCCACGCGCCCTATCGGGTTTTCACATGACAGGGTACCCAATTTTGCCTACAGCACCCTTTCGGGTTTTCGCCACAGCCGGGTTATAGCCATTTTTGCCCCTATCCAGAATATCCGGATAAGTCTGACGAGGCACCTCTATTTTAAGCCTCATTTCATCATCATTTTTTTTGAAACGTGATTTCCTATTTTTGCCAAGGGCAATGAGTTGATTAGCAAAATTGATGCTAAGACGAGCGGGGGTCTGTTCACCGACATAGGGTAAAATGTCGAAGCAAAAAGGTAGGTTTGTTCGTTAACTAGGACGAAAGGTCCAGGTTAACGGTTCGTTGACTAACCCTACCGATGGTGACAAGAATCAACGTTGGTTTATTCATCGGCATTGGATAAATGTCGAAGCAAAAGATAGGTTTAATTGTTAACGAGGATGAAAGGTCTGGGTTAACGATTCATTGGCTGATCCTGCCGATGATGACAGAAATCATCGTTGGTTTGTTCATCGGCATTGGATAAATGCCGAAGCAAAAGATAAGTTTTAATTGTTAATGAGGACGAAAGGGTCCAAGTTAATGGTTCGTTGACTGACCCTGCAGATGGTGACAAGAATCAGCGTTGATTTGTTCATCGACATTGGATAAATGCCGAAGCAAAAGATAAGTTTGTTCATCAACGAGGACGAAGGGTCCAGGTTAACGGTTCATTGACTGATCCTGCCGATGGTGACAAGAATCAGTGTTGGTTTGTTCATCGGCATTGGATAAATGCCGAAGCAAAAGATAAGTTTGTTCATCAACGAAGACGAAGGGTCCAGGTTAACGGTTCATTGACTGACCCTTCCGATGGAGACAAGAATCAACGTTGGTTTGTTCATCGGCATTGGGTAAATGCCGAAGCAAGAGATAGGTTTGTTTATTAACCGGGATGGAAGGTCCGTGCCAATGGTTCGAGGGAAGATCTCCGATGGGACTATGATGAACGTCCTATCCAGAGTTTAAAAGGGATGAAGGAGAAGAGTAACTTTTGGTTACCACACTACTGACCCAAGTGATCTTTCGGGTTTTCATCGGGGTCAGCCCCCTCTTGCTTTTGCCCACGCGCCCTCTCGGGTTTTCACATGACGGGGTACCCAATTTTTCCTACAGCGCCTTTTCGGGTTTTTGAGCTGGGTTACAGCCATTTTTGCCCTTGTCCAGAGTGTCTGAACAAGACTAGCGGGGCACCTCTATTTTATGCCCCATTTTTTTTTATAGAAATATCAGCTGGTGTATGGAGATCGACCTTAATTGGTTGGTTTATTTACATAGTAATATACAGCTATTGGCTAGGGCACCCAGCCTTGCGCCGAAAGGGTTTATTCGTTGGCAAGAAGATAATGCCAACGCAAAGGAAGAATTTCTGACGATTCGGACGTAAGGTCTGCAATGGCGATATTGTGTAAAAGTTGGCTAGGGCACGCAGCCTTACGCCGACAGGGTTTATTCGTTGGCAAGAAGATAATGCCAACGCAAAGGAAGAATTTATGTCGATTCGGACATAAGGTCCTGCAATGGCGATATTGTGTAAAAGTTGGCTAGGGCACGCAACCTTGCGCCGACAGGGTTTATTCGTTGGCAAGAAGATAATGCCAATGTAAAGGAAGAATTTCTACTGATTCAGATGTAAGGTCTATAATGGTGATATTATGTAAGTGGATGGCTGGGGCACAAAGCCTTGCACCGACAGGGTTTATTCGTTGGTAAGAAGATAATGCCAACGCAAAGGAAATGGTTTCTGCACTGACGCAGATGTAAGGTCCACCGTGGTGATATGGTGTATGGTGCCAGCCTAGTGGGACCAAATGGGGTTCTCAAGGGGCCCAGGGATTAGTGTGCACCGAGGGGGCTTTTGCAATTACGAGCCAACGGCCTCGGAATTGGCATGAGATAAGTGGGTATATTTTTTGAGAGCTCACCCAGGGTAGAGTGCCACTAGACCAAGGTAGATTTTGGGCATTCTCTAAACGTCGGCAGGGCTGAGTGATACAGCTTCAAATGTTTCCCATTGAGTGGGGAGAACAGCACTCCCCCTTATGGTCTACGAGAACGTAGGCACCCCCTTCATAGACTCGGTGGACAACATATGGTCCAACGCAGTTTTCAACCAACTTCCCTTTGGGGTTGGAGGCCATTACTTCTCTTTTCTTGACCATCACTAGGTCACCTTTCTTGAATTCTCATCCTTTGACCAGTTTGTCGAAGGCACGGGCCATGCGAGCTTGATACAACTGGATGTTTTGTTGCCCCCAAAGGCGCCTCCCCTCGAGCTCAGCGAGCTCTTCTAGTCTTCTTTCTATATTCATCTGTTCGCCGTTTGTCAAGCCGTGTTGTATAGCGACTCTTAGTGATGGCACTTCCAGCTCTATTGACACTACCGCCTCCGATCTGTAAACCAAGGAAAAGGGTGAACAGCCGGTTGGGGTTTTGTAAACTGTGCGATAAGCCCATAATGCTTCGTACATCTTCTCTTCCCAGTCTCTCTTGCTAGAGTTGACGGTCTTGATAATAGGGTGTGGAGAGTCTTGTTGAACACTTCTGCCAGTCCATTAACCTGCGGATTGTAGGGGGATGATGTCCTCCAATCAATCTTGTACTTATCGGCTAACTGGTACACCTTCTGGCTTCCAAAATGGCTGCCGTTGTCGGAGATATTTCGGCTGGGGACCCCGAACCGGAATATTATATTCTGACGGAAGAACCTGGCGACCAGCTCCCCTGTCACTTCTCTGAGTGCCATTGCTTCCGCACATCTGGAAAAATAGTCTGTGGCTGCTAGAATATACTTGCACCCTGATGAAGATGCTGGTAAAGGTCCCACTACATCTGTGCCCCACTGGGCCAACGACCAACTTGGGATAGTGGGGTGTAGCGGCACTGGAGGCCTCCTTGGCACGGTGGCGTGCTCTTGGCATTTCTGACATGACTTGGCAAACTTGCAGCAGTCATCAAATATAGTGGGCCAATAGTAGCCTAATTTCTTTTTTTCAATCTTCATTTTTAGACTGGCCTGATGGGCCCCGGCTGACCCGGCATGCACTTCTTCCATCACCTGCCGTGCTTCTTCTGTAGACAAACAATGGAGTAGAATTTTTTTCTGGGCATCCGCCATTATTCGGAACAAAGTTCCATTCCTTAACTCGTAAGAGTCCTTGATTCTGAGTAGTTTCATCCTCTGCTCTTTCACCTTTGGGAGCTGCTGGTGCTGGAACCATCGGAGGAGGTGCTCTCGCCAATCGGGCTGCTGAACTTCCTCCACTGCTGCCACTTCATTTTCTTCTTCATTGGGCAGGGCCTCAATCATACTGGGGAGCAGACATCTATTGATGACGTTTATATTCAGGCTTGTGTCTGGCGGGACTGCCATGAAACTTGCCAACTTTGCGAGGGCATCTGCCTGGGCATTCTGTCCTCGGTTGATATGCTCCACTTTAATGAAGTATAAATTCACCATCAGGCGCAGCGCCAACTGGTGGTAAGGGAGAAGCTCCTACTTCCTGATGTGACACCACCTTGGGGGTGGCAGCCACTCGACCAATGCTCTTGGACCTACAATCGTAAGCAAGCAACTTTGACGGCGGACTCACTCGGGCGAGCTCACTCGCGTAGCACACACTAGTGCCCGTAGGTGAATCGGTGATAGTGTTGAGGGTCTGAGGTGGGACCTTGATGTTCCGGGGTATGGCTAGCTTGGGGAGGACCCCTAGGGGCCAGGGATGCCCAATTTCACGGGCGGCCAGCACGCCAAGGGCGTGGGATATAAGGTTTCTCTCGCAACTCGCCCGCGGTGGTCACTCACGTAATTGGCAATATAGTCTGAGCACTCATTCACCAACCGACGGCACTAAGATGCAATACTAAGCAAGCAAAATGAATCCAGTAGAGAAGTGCGATCAGAAGCTCACCTGATCAGCGTGAAGACGCCGATCCCGGTCGAAGGGGATGGCGAGCGGGGAGGCGTGGGTATGCACCCATACGCCACGCCGATGTAGCTTTGGATGGTGACCTGCTAGTACAATCACTACGCCCTCGCAGAAGGGTCGGACTGAGGGTGGGGGAAATTATATTACGTGAAAGTACTACCTCCCGCAGGGAGGGGCTTTAAGCTGGCCAGGCGGGGTGGGGGGAGCTAAGTTAGGAGCCGAATTGTCGAACTCCACCGGTTCTGCCAGCTTCTGAAATAGCCTAATAGACAATCGATGACGGCACCGCCACAGGCTCCGCCGAGCTTAGATGAGGCCAAAACTGGTGCCAAAACTTCTGGGTTGGCCCAGGAGGACGTCTGAATTTTTGGGGAATTTCTTGACGTCGGCGGTGGCTGGGGCAAGGTCTGGAACAGGACCAAACTGCTCTGGATCTGACTGTTCAAAGAGTGCTGTTGCCGGAAGACAAGGGTGCCACGAGCACTCCCAGGTTCCGATTGATGCGGGACTAGAACTGCTGCGATTGTGGTCGAGTCTTCTTCGAATGGAGACCAACGGGGCCATCGTCGGAGGTCGGAGCTGACCGCGAAGATAGGAACAATGGAAGCCTGTCGGACCAAGCTCTGGAGGAACTGACCTTGCGCACCCTGGGGAGAAAATTTGGAACTCTTGACTGTGGGGTCCAAAAATTGTTCTGCTTCTTGGAGATGGTAGGGGACTTGGAGAAGAACACTTCAGCCAAGTTTCACACCCATATCTACTCAGAACCGCCGTGGTCGTGCTGGAACTTGGGCTCTGGTTCTCTGCTGGAGTAGTCCTGCGCAGCATGGGGAGAACGGCTCTTCCAGGCAGCTCAGAGCTCGGATGGATGCGAGACCACCTCGCTTGGGAAGCTCTTTGGACGGCCTTTCCAGAAATATAGGGCTTGTCATAAAACTCTTGGAGATGGAGTCGTGGCCGAGCCTTCAACTGGTACCTCTGCTGTTGCCTGCGAGCTGGGAACAGGCTGGTGGTGTGTGGTTGTGTGTATGAGGGTGGGATGGCCAAGGGAAGCAAGGGGGAAATGGGGAGGGTGACCAGGGGAGGAATGGGGTGTTAGGGAGGGGTGAGGGGCAGCCAGCAAGGGAGGGAGATTCAAATTTGGCCTAGGGATTGAGCCCCTTCAGCCTTGGGGAGATGGAGGGGTGCTTGGGGAAGGGGAGTGGGTGGTTGGTGGTTGGAGGGTGGCTTAGAGATTGGTGGATTCCACCTTGGGGGTTGGGGGGAATTGAATGAGTGTATGGGGAAGGGGGGATATTAATGAAGAGTGAATGGAGGAGAGAGGAGGGAGAAATTTGAAATTTGGGAGGGGAGGAGAGACAATGGGGGAGATAAGAGAGAGAGAGAGAAGAAAACTCCACAAAGGAATTATCTATTATATTGATCATCAAAGGTTACAAATGAGAGAGGGGAGGGGGCTATTTATAGACTCCATACTTTTCCTAGGACCAAATTGCCCCTGGACATTTGACAAATTGACCACACAGTCCAAGGTGGGGCGCCCCTGGGCCTAGCCCACTGAATTGGGCCCAATAACCTATCAAACCAACCATATGACAACTAACTTAGGTAAATGACTCACTAACCTAGGTACCAGACTCAAATAAAGAGAAAATTACATAGTTTATGACTCAAATATAACATAAAAATTACATGACTAGACTCAAAAACACATGACAAACACAATGGCGCATGCCGACAAACAATCCGAGCCTCGAAAAATGTGGAGGGGCAAGGGATGCCCCCATCACTTCCGCACATCGAACTCTCCTCCCACTTGTTTCACAACAAGCATGGAATACCTGAACGCTCAAGCATTCGAATCTTCATAGATAGAGCGATCCGTAGCCCGATAATCAGGGCTTCATATCCTGCTTCGTTGTTTGTGCATGGCTTGTTTATCGAGCAGGAAGTATATATGACTTCCCCCTCGAAAGACTTCAGGACTATGCCTACGCCGGCTCTGACTCTAGCCGATCCGGCTGTCGGAGTATCAATTCGGGATGCACCATCAAATTACAATTGCCACAGAGTGTGTTGCACTTGGTCTGCGTCCAGGGTCTCATCTTCAGGGAGTTCTATCTCTAGCGGACAGTCTTCAGGTGTTGGGTGCCCAGCAAAGAAATCTACGATGGCCTGACCTTTAATAGCTTTCTGCGGTACATATGTGATGTCAAACTCCATGACAATTATAGCCCATTTGCCTAAGCGGCCTTTGAGCGCCGGTTGAGACAGGATATACTTTAGCGGATCCGCCTTTGATATCAGTCTTTTTTCATGCGACAATATATAGTGCCAGAGTTTCTTGACGGTGAAGACCAGTGCCAAGCAGACCTTCTCGATGAAAGTATATTTTTCTTTGGTTCTGACCAGTCTTCTATTAAGATAGTAGAGGGCTTGTTCTTTTCCTTCTTCATTATTCTGGGCCAGCAATGTCCCCAAAGAGTAGTAGGGGCTGCTATATACAGAATCAGCGGCCGTCCTTTCACCGGTGCGCCAAGCACTGGAGGAGTCTTCAGGTAATCTTTCAGCTTGTCCAGGGATGTTTGGTATTCTTCATCCCAGTAAAAGGGAACATCTTTCATCATTAACTTGTGAAAGGGGTGACATCGACCCGAGAAGTTGGATATAAAACGCCGGATATAAGCCAGTCAGCCTTGAAGAGATCTCAGCTCGGAGATATTCCTTGGCGGAGGTAACCCCTGGATTGCCTTGATTTTTGCGGGGTCTATTTCAATTCCCCGATATCTGACAATAAAGCACAAGAACTTGCTGCTTGACACTCTAAAGGCGCACTTCATGGGGTTCATTTTTAACTCATACTGCCTGAGCCTTTGAAATATGACCCGGAGGTCTTGCAAATGGTCCTCTTTTCTTCTGGTCTTGACCACCAGGTCGTCTATGTAGCACTCGACCCTGTGGTAGAGCAGATCATCAAAAATTAGGTCATCGCTCGTTGGCAAGTTGCACCTGCGTTCTTCAGACCGAATGGCATTCTTTTGTAGTGGTAGATACCCTTGGGGGTTCAGAAGGCAGTGTGGACCCGGTCATGCTCCGCAATCCATATTTGATTATAACCAGATGACTCGTCCATGAATGATAGGGCCTCGTGACAGGTTGTAGCATCAATCATGACTTCCATTATTGGCACCGGAAAGTCATCCTTAGGACATGCCTTATTCAGATCTCGGAAGTCTACACATATCCGGATATGCCCATTCTTCTTTTTCACGGGCACAATATTGGCCAGCCATGTGATGTATTGATTCTCTTTAACGAAACCCACATCAAAGAGCTTGTCCACTTCAT
The DNA here is from genome assembly GCA_022559845.1 of Amorphophallus konjac. Taxonomy (NCBI): domain Eukaryota; kingdom Viridiplantae; phylum Streptophyta; class Magnoliopsida; order Alismatales; family Araceae; genus Amorphophallus; species Amorphophallus konjac. The sequence continues at coordinate 322,319,242 of CM040126.1, read as the reverse complement.
TGCATATTTGAGTGATGAGCTCGGGTCTCATACGCCGGGGTAGCTGCTTCACTGGCTCTACTTCAGGATTTATGGCCAGCTCATGTTGTGAAACTGTGGGGCTAAGTCCTGGCATCACTTTGTAACTCCAGGTGAAGCAATCCTGATATTCTTGCAGCAACTGGACATACAACTTCTGCTCGTTAGAAGATAGTTGAGCGATGAGGGAAGTCGGCCTGGCGTCATCCTCACTTCCCAAATTGACTTCTATTAGCTCATCGACAGTGGCTTGGCCTCCGTCTTCTATTTTCGGGGGAGTCGGCTGGAGGTTGATGAAGTCTGGAACATCATCCACAAGTTCAAAAACTTCAACCTCTTCACCGTGTTGCGCCCGAACTTTGCTGGGAGCTTCTAGTTCAACCGGTGATGGCTGTGTGAGTTGCTCTGTTAGTAGACTTTTTGCAGTTCCAGCTTCAGCTGATGAGTTAGCAGTCTAGAGAGGCTGACATATGTTCATCATTGGCTTGGAGGGATGGCGTTCCGACCTTGCAATGGGTACGGACGATCCCGACTTCATGTTGCTTCGAATTGCCGCAACCTCAGCGGAGGTGGCTTGTTCTCTTCCGGTGGGTATTTCTCGATCGATACCAAAGGAAACTTCCTTGATTGGCCCAAGGGGTGCTAATGTCGTTGCTAAAGAAGGGTTGCAAGAGGAGGAGAGTCCTATTTCTTCAGTGTCTTCGGCTTCGCTGCTACTGGCCGTGTCAAATCTGGCTTGAAAGGCCGTTTCTTCAGGATAAACCTACTCCCAGCACCTGCAAGGGGCTATGGCTTCTGATTCTGGGTCTCTCAATTGAGCCGACTCAGAATGTTCATTCTCCATCGGGTATTCATCATAAGTTGCCCCCGGTGGGCTATCTTTTGTTGGGAAGAATGCAGAAATGGTATCCAATTCATAGTGCCCACTGTAATAATATTCTTCATGGGTGAATCCCAATCCGGGGTGCTGGGAGACACACCTTGATTCTTTGTCTAGGCTGGCAGGATACCAAAGCCTTTTGAATGCTTCTTTCTCTTTGCGAGGCTAGCCAGAGGGAATGTACTGCTTCGGAACATCTTAGCCATTCGATCCGTTGTGAATGTTAGCCCTTGAATGGGGACCAACGGGTTCTCTATATCTTCAGGGAGATGACAATCGGTATCCTCCCATGCAGGGTGTTCTTCAGCTGTATAAAATAAGCTACTGGGGCCTTCGAGTTGTGCCACCTCCAATATCCTGAAAGGTTCAACAATGAGAGGGTTGAGGCCAGCTATTGGTTTGATGAGACCCTCAGGGATTTTGATATGGCCATGGTGCTAGTCAACCTTGGCTTCATTGGCTTCAGGGTGAATGACAGGAGGTGAAATCCTGCCCATGTCCCCTGTGACTGCGATGTATGATACTGCTCTGGGACTTATGTATCCTGGCGGTGGTGGTGGGAACCAGTCATCACCAGAGGTTCCTTTTATCTGCTTGGCAGGAGCCTTTATCTTGAAAGCTTCTCGTGGTTGATCCACATATAACGGGGCATCCAGCAGATGGCACTCAAATACTTCAAATGGGTGGAGGTCAGCAAATATTCTCTTCTCCTTTCCATCATGATTGTACTTGATGCACTGATGCAATGTAGATGGCACCACCAGGTTTTCATGCAGCCAAGGACGGCCAAACAACACCTTGTATGAGGTGTTGGAGTTGATAACATGGAATTGAACTTTAATAGTGAGGTCTGCCATAGTGAGAGTAAATTCTGCCACCCCGAGCGAGACTTCACATTTCTGATTGAAGCCGACAATACGCATATCCCCGACCTTGTGCAGGTGGACGTTGAAGTAGTACTTCTGGTACACCCTGTATGGAAGTATGTTAACAGCCGTGCCCGGGTCTATTAAAATCCTGTCAAGCTGTTGGTTATTCAGTTGCCCCCTCATGTACAAGGGTCTGTTATGGCTGGTGGTAGGCAGCAGCATATCTTCTTCAGTGAAAGCTACATTTGTTCCTGGTAGTGTCTCAGCTAGATAAGCTTCGTATTAGGCTGGCGTCTGCAAGGTAGTGATAATCACCTGTCGGGTTTCTTCACTTAGGGAGAGAATTTCCCAAACAGTGAATCTTGCCGGGAGCTTCTTCAGTAATTTAACCACCCAGCTTCCTGCCCGTACATTGGACAACTTCATTTCTTTTGCCCATCTCAGCTTGGAAGAGCCTTGTGCTGCAGCCCCTGATGGGCCTGCTTTGTCGGGTTCCAAGTCTGCACCTTTCTGCTGGGCGTCATCCTCTTGTTGTCCCCTATCACCCACAGTCGGGATGGTTCTATCTTCATCTGGAGTGCAAGAGGGTCGTTGCAGTTGCGGGAGAGTGCCCCCGGTTGCAGGGCTGACATCCTGACACGGCTGCTTGCCCTTGGACATCTTCAAAAATTCAAGGAAGGAAGGGACATCGCTGCTGCCCCCACTTTGATTGTATAGCCCTGATGGAGGAGGGATTTGAAATACCTTGACCTCTAGAGGGGTTATTTTATAGGGTTGCTCCCCCTTGAAAATAATGTTGTGATTGGCAGGCGGTTGTATGTGCAGCAGTCGTGGCTTCAGCCTGGCTTGCCTCGGCCGTGGGTATAAAGCATATTTCTTCCCCATCTTTGTCACTGGGCAGGTTGAAGAGGGTAGATAGGGTGTTACAGAAGAGCACTATCTTCCTTTTGGCTTTGCAAGCCTTTCTTTTCTTTCTTTGCTTTTTCTTCGATGGCGCATGCCCCCAGAACAGACTGTCATCCTTTTCTGCTGTCTTATTGGTCTCTTCTTTTTGCTCGAGTGAGAGCTGTTCCAACTCTTGCCATGGGACATGATCCCTTATCAGCAAGGGCTTCAATTCGGGCTGTTCATATTCATCTAGCCCATTTATGTACTCTTGAAGCCGCCGAGCCTCTGGACTAATTTCTTTGACTGCCGGTAATGGAGTTTGTCTCCTCCGATTGTGGGTAGGTATTCTGATTATCGCAGGTGGGCTGGTCCAGATTAGTGATGGTGCCGGAGGGGTAGGCCACGGTGTGATGTCGCAAATATGTGCCCCCGCTTTTGGGTGGGATATAGTCTTCTTTTTGGTCCTTGCAGGGACCTACTGCCATCCATGTTGTTCTTTCATTGGTGTCAGGAACCAGGTCTCATAAGCATGGTGAGTGCTGGCTTCTGCGACTTCTTCAGGCAGTACCTGGTATAGATAAACCATGTTGGCTGCAGCCCTTCTTAGAGGCGCTTCATGGGGTTGCGGAGGGTCAACTTTGTACTCCCCCAGTTCTATTTTTTCCTTTCATATCATGCCTTCAACGACATCCTTGAATATATAACAGTCTTCGATCGGGTGCCCCAACATTTGATGGCAAGGGAAAAATCTCGGACTGTCTCTTCTTTTCGGGTCCTCAGGCCTTCTGAGCTCAGGCAAGGTGACCTTGTTGTACTGGGTAACCCAGTCGAAGAGAACTTTGGTCTTCTCCTTTGGAAAAAGAGTAGGCCTTCTTCATCTTATCCCTGAGTGAGGGACCTTCCTTCTTCTTTTCTACTTTGTCAAGCTGAGGCTCAGCTGCCTTCTTGCCTTATCTCTTTACTGTTCAAATGCTTTGATATCAAGAGCATTTACTTCTTTAGGTGGTAGGCGCCGATCTATTGCCTTTGCCTTCTGCGCGGTGGCAGTAGTTGATGTAGAGACGGGCCTTGCTAGAAAAGCTTCGACTTCGGCCACTACATTATTCAGTCGGTCAAATGACCAGATTTCCTTGCCAATCATCTTTTCCAGGGCCTCCCTCCTGAGGTTCTACTTACAAATCTGTACAGCATCCTCTTGATGCGGGGGTCGCTTGCATCTCATTCCAAGGTTCCTCCACCTCTTAATATATTCAAGGGCTGTCTCATCTGCCCTTTGTCTTGTTGAGTAAAGTTCAGCCACCATGACCTCCCTCTCGGTGACATGAAATCTTTCTATGAATTTCTTCTGCATGTTCGACCAGTCGTTGATCGACTTGGCCGAAAGGCTGGAGTACCATTCAAATGCGAGCCCGGTTAATGAGGACCCAAAAATTTTCAACAGATATGACTCGTCTGTGGCCAAATCACCCATGAAGGTCATATAATATGCGATGTGTTCCTTTTGGGATCCCTTCTCGCTGAACTTGTCGAACTTAGGCGGCTTACTGATCCCTGGAGGGAGCCACTTTGCTGCATGATGGGGCGGATATGGCACCCGATAAGCATGAAATGCGACATAATCACCTTCATTTTGTTCAGCAAGCTTCAGCTCAATCATCCTTTCCACCATCAGCTTGTTTACGGCGGTCGGATCGACTGGTTCAGGATAGAAATGTGCTGGCTGCAAGTAGTGGGTGACCAGGGTGGTCGCCTGCGGCGGAGGATGCATAACTTGAGGTGGCTGGTGCACCTGGGGCAATATTGGTGGCATCAGCGGCTAAAGTGGATGCTACTGGGTAGCTGCTTGGCTGTGTTCTACCGGTTGGGGCAGAGTATATAGTGAAGGAAAGTCGCAGGGGTGGACAACTCCTTGCGACAATTCGCCCTGCATCTCGAGCTATTTTGAAGCCGAAGTCTGCTCTGTTCTCTCATGCAGTTGTTTCTTCAAAAGTTATATCTCTTTCCGGTATTGTTGTAGTAGCATCATTACTGATCGGTCCATAGTTGTAGTGCTGGTGACGGCCTCCACTGCCTCCCCTGAAGTGCCTTCGCGCGAGGTGTTCAGTAAGACCTCTTCCTCTTCAGCTGTTGTCACATTCACTGTGAGGGTGGTGACTTCTTCGGTCAGTATTTGTTTCCCTCTTGTCACCCTCAGCATTTCTCTAGTAGCTTCAGTTCTTTTGGTATTCGGCCCTAGCCTTTCGGCCAATCAGACCAATTCTTTGGGCTCCTCCAGCAGACACTCATATCTGCTGGCCATCCCGGCCATATTACAGGCGAAGACTCTCATTTCTCTTCTTCGTCTGTAGACTTTCCTCCTTGCATGACTGGAGAAGGTCAGTCTTTCGAACATGGAAACTCTCCTTCTATTCTCCTGCTGGGGAGGGACTCCATCGGCCTCGCAACCCGGCCCATCTTCATACCCATTATCATCAACAAACGACGTCACTCTTCTTTCTTCTTCTTCTTCGACCGCCATTGGCAAGCAGTCTTCCTCTTCGACCGCGGCTGCTTGAAACAGTCGTTGTTGGCCCAGTGAGGGGTTGCCTAGACCCCAGAAATAGCTTCTGACCATGTTGGTCATCTCTTCTTGCTCCCGTCCCTGATGTAGGACTAGGGATAGTTGACGACCTCCCACTGGAGGGATGTAGGCCAGCCGGGTTCTTTCGGCGGGCTGCTCAAATCTTCTTCCCATTGAAGGGATATTGGCTTGTCGGGCACAGGCCCTGAAACTAGCGTGGCGTAGGGGATCCACAACTGTCTCTTCTCTTCTCGGGGGCAAGCCCTTCTTGCTCCTCTTCCTCGTCTCAGCAAGCTCAGGGCGGTGGCGAACGGTTGCCTCTTGGTGGACAGGTTGGATTTTCTTAGGGACCCACACCTGCTTGAACACTTTCGGCCTTGGGGCCAGTTCTCTTCGACCGTGATGACCGGTTTCTTCTTTCTCGGCCCTTCTTCCTGATAGGGCCTGGAAGGAGTTGCCGGTCGGTACAGCAGAGACCACCCGATCTGGAATCACTTGGGTGTCACGTCCGTCTAGGAAGACATGGACGCCGCCGATCAGAATAGATTTGCCAGACACTGACAGGCGTCCAGTGATGGGAGTAGCAGCCCTTCTTCGGGAGTTCTTCTGGAGGCGATACCCGGGTTTCTTGTAGTAAGCGGGATGGACCCCACGGGCTACATGATGCACCATGCAGCTTGCTAGCTGAATCCGGCTTGTTGGCAGGCCCATGTAGGTTCGGGTATTGGCAACCAGAGGCTTCTTACTGGACGTCTTCCCTGACCACCTCCTGGGCTTCGACATTCAGCACATCGGTGAAGGCTACCCCCATGAAGTTGGGGAAGCCGACCACTGGTGGGAAGGTGCCAAAAACGGTAGGTACCTCCAGGTACCCATTAGCAGCATGGTTGGCCACGATCGCGTGGCCAAAGGTTAGAGCAGCGATTCCAGCAACCACTGTCGTCTCTAAAAATCACAGTAACAAACAAATGATCAGCGCTCCATGGGAGGGCCCCCGAGGCACACTTATCTTGGCAAAGAGATGAAGGGAGACTCGGTCCCACCGGGCGTGCCAGCTATGTTGGGATGGGATTTTTATTTTAAATGGTTTATTTAGTTGATTTATTTATTTATTACGTAGGCGTGCCAGTCACCGAGGTGACAAATTTATTGTGCGCTCGATTTGACTCAGTCAGTCGATTGTGAGGTCCGTGTCGGGACCGGCAGTCCGTCATACCATAAAGGCAAGGACGTTAATTACATCCTCCAAGAAGGAGGAAAACCCTTGATTAATTTCCAAGATAATGGGCCACGGGGGCTATATAAATGTGCAAACATAAATGAACCAGCGAGAATGATAATTCATAACACGGGAACAAAAATATAAGCTAGAGCGCGCAGTTCACATTCATTCACAACCCGGAACCCTCGGTACATGGCGGAGGACGTAGGTCCGAAGACCACCATCACGCATAGTGGGGGGCTTCTGGTCAGAGCCATTCTGACCTTCGACGGATCCCCATTTGATATACCGAGGCCCAAGGTGATGACGAATATTCAACGAACATGCATGCAGAGCAAGCAAGCAAAGCAACAATGATAAGTGTGTTCAAACACAATTTGCACATTCAAATAAATAAGCAGAAGGAAAGAATAGGCTCAGCTGATTGATTCATTGTTGTCGATATGTATTCCCCGACCAATTAACAACAACCCTTTTATGATGATTTATTATTTATTATTTTTTTAATGGTTTATTAATTTCCTCATGATGATTTATTAATTTTTATGATGATTCATTGATTTTTTAGATGATTTATTAATTTTTTAAGATGGTTTATCAATTTTTGTGATGATTTATCATTTATTATGATGATTTATTAATTTTTATGATGATCTATTGATTTTTAAGATAATTTATTAATTTTTATGATGATTTATTGATTTTTAGTAATGATTTATTAATTTTTATTATGAAGTCGGTGCACATTGGGGGTGAGGTCGATGCACATGGGAAGGTCGATGCACATTGGGGTTTCAGGGTCTATGCACATGGGGAAGGTCGATGCACATTTGCTGCTGAGGTCGGTGCACGTTGGGGAAGGTCGATGCACATTGGCTGCTGGGGTCGGTGCACATGGCGAAGGTCTGTGCAGGTGAAGGACCAAGGTCGATGCATGTGAAGGGTTTGAAAACGGCGCGGAGTGTTATGAAGGGTTGAACGGCGCGCCAGGGGCATGCCGGATTAGGGCCCAGGGGATAAAAGGGTTAATGAGTGTTAAGCTAAAGCGGCGCGGGTGGGGGGGTAGGCGCCGTTTTCGGGCATGTCGGATTTGAGGGTGAAGTTTGATTTTCTGAACTGTTAAGTTTTAATGCAGTTTTGTTCAACCCTTTTGATGCTGATTAAAGGTTTATTCAGTGAGTGCATTCAGATTCGATTGTCCAACAAATTGATTAAGGTTGATCAATGAGTAGATTCAAATTTTAGTTGCTCTACAGACGAGGCAGATCAAGACTCGTGCGAGGTTCCTACTCAAGCACAGTCCTCAGCAAACTTGCAGTCTCCAGAATTGAGGTTCCATCACAAATCGAGACTAAGTGCTCAACCAAAAATTTCGCAGCACCTCCCCATACCCAGAGGGTTGCGGGGGGAAGCGGAGACAGTACTACAGAAACTGGGGTACGCTCCTTAAAGCCGGGAATTCTAAATGGTGACCGGTAGACCCAGATGGATGGAAACCCCGAGGACTAGCTTACGAGGGGCACCAATACTCCACAGGCCAGAGATATGGATCAACAGGGACGGCTAAAATGGGGGAAAACCTCGAGGACTAGCGTACAAGAGGTCTCTTACCCACAGCCACCACCATTCCCTGGGGAATGTGGATTTGATGTTGGGTCAAAAGACCCATTAATATTCACATTAGGTAGCTTGCAGGACTCCATGTCACAGACGGACGGGACCCTGTAACCCGGTGGTGATTCAGAAAGAAACGACATGAACGCTCGATGGGGATATTCCCCCTCCCCGGTCAGTAAGTCTTGACGGTCAAAACGGAGCAAACCTTCACATTAAACCTCCAATTTCGCCCATGAACTGAGATGGGGAACAGATAGTGTTAACTGAACCTTCCCCCACCTTGCTTGGGGCAAAGAAGTCACAGTACGATACCATTCATCCACGACACTGCCAATGGTAGGCTGGTCATGGAAGAAAGTTAATATGAGCGAGGGAGCCACAGAGGATGTGAGACACGAACGCTCGAATGACTATCGGGGGCCGTATGGGAGAATGGTCACAACCATAGGCCTCGCACTGAGACTGTAGGGATGACCATGTTCTCTCCAATTCATGACTGCAAACGGAGAGATGGTAGAGGAGCCAGTCCCAGAAAAAGAAATGGAGATGCACACACATGTATGTCTCCTGCGGTGAAACCAACGACGAGCACATGGTGCATTCAACGTAGCTACCACACTGGAAGAGGACCACGGGGAGGGGGATAATCGTTAATGTAGCTCTGGGTTACCACAGGGCATGCTCGATATCAATCGAAGAAACCAACTATTGGACACAGAAATAAACGCAACAAAGCCAGAGAGCTATTAAGATACATATCAAGACCTGCTCAAAAGAAGGAAAAATACATATATTGCATTCGGCCCGACGTTGCCGCACAAAATCGTCCCATTACATTCTTTCACATCGGAAGATGAAGGGGAAAGAAAATAGCCAAAGGCTTAAACTAAGAGGAAATAAAAGAAGATGCAGGCTTATATCATCACCCGTTTCATTACAAGGCGCAGGAGAAATATTGATAGAGGGGTGGGGTTATAAGAGGAACGGAGGTAGCATTCCATACACCCACCTCTAATCTATTCCACAGAAACAGAGTATCGAAATATTGCTCCCTTCTCTCGCTCTGAGGCTCTGCTCTCTGGTGGCGAATGGTAGATCACTCCGCTCAACTCCTTTCTTCTTTTCCAAGCTTCCCCCCTCTCTGTTCCTTTCACGCCTTTTGCATGCGACTCTCTTCTATTCTTTTCATTCACCTTTTCTTTTTTCGTTCGCCAATGGGCCTTCTTATAGGCCAAGCAGGACTGCCAATCCTAATCTGGCACGGGGGATCAAAGAGCGCTCCGAATTAGCACATAGCCATGTGCTCACCGGTTCAAGGGGCGCGCCGGTTCAAAGGGCGTGCTGGTTTAAAGGGTGCGCCGGTTTATCCCCTTAACGTGTTCGTTAAGCTGGGCCTCGGCTTGTGGACCTCGGGCTGGCTCCGAGGGTTAACTTGGACTTTCATCTTATCGTGGCCTTGTAAGACCAGCATGAGAAGTATCGGGGACCCATTTCGGCCGCTGACCGGCCAATTCCGGCGCCGTCCATGTCCTTAGTTTGAACTTTTGGGTTTTCTGCGGACATGGCCTTCGGCACTGCGATTTGTGCTGCCAGACCGGCTCTGTCTATATTTGCAATATTCTCACGGGGTGGGCCATCACCCGGAGTACTTTCACCATGATCGGGCAGCTATTCAGTCACTAAGGGATCCTTCTGGTAAGAAGACGTACCCGTGTCGGGTTACCCGTGTCTTCTGCTGATGTGGCCTTCAGCACCTTGTTCTATGGGGCCAGAGACATTTCTACGTCTCAGGTGGGTTTCTTGTTAGGTGGCGAACCACCAGGTACATTCTCGCCCTGATCGGACGATAGATGGGGCTTGTTCGGCATGACTGAGTCGATACTGGTTCATTGGGCAGGACGAATGGCACTGCCGATTTGTGGCGGATTTCATCTGACCATCCTGAGGTGGAGTCCCTAACACTCTCGCCAGATGACCTGGGGCTTCAGCAGTCCGAGGGGACCCTTGTGCATTAATTTCCTTCAACTTTTGCTCTTTGGCTGGCCGTGTTCTTTTTGCTATTTGGCGTGATTGCCATCGATCACATTTTCGGTGTCAACACCTTCTCAGCAATCTTTATTGTTACATTGTTCGGTTATTTTTATTGCTTACATATTCCATTGAGGACCATGTCATTCAAGTTGGGAGGGGAGAGAAAAAATTCATGATGCATATAGTACAACCTGACAAGAGTGCTTGCATAATATCTTACATATCATTCTATCTTGCAATCTGCATAAAAGTGAAAAAATTTTAAAAATGAAATCTCCAATTGAGTTTCATGGTTCATGCTTAAATTGAAAGTGATTCTAGAATAAGAAAGACTAGGGAGAAGGATGATAGAAAATTTATTCGACCTAGTCATGGAAAACTGATTTAAGAATCTCTTTAAAGCTCATTAGCACTTTAGAAAAAAAGAAAGAAAAATCACTCTGCACACTAATGAAATAAGCAGGACAAGCCTTCTGTTACTTTTAGTATGGGGTCTGATACTCTGCACTTCTTAAGGAAGAGATATTTTTGGAAAAACTTTCTGCCAAGTTCTATCTATCAAATAAGTGCAAAAGCACATTGAAAAAGAAAAGACACCATGAAAAATATCCCTGATCCTAGTAACCAAGTCTGCTTCTCCGAAGGCAAGAGTTGAGATTCGCGTCAAGCAGTGGAGGGATGTGCAACATCATGTGTGTATGAAAAAAAAAGAGAAAAAAAAATCCTAAAAGGGACAAAGAAAGGAGGCAGAAAAAAAGTCACTGTACTCAATGCTCGAATGTAAGAGGTGCGGAGTTGAAAGACACTTATTTGGAATAGCAAATGAGGGATGAAACTATCTATGTTGTGAATTTAGTATTATACTTGCACAAGTGCTAATGAACTTTGGGTTGTATTCTTAGTCATGTCTCTTAATTTCCAATATAATGCTAGTGTGTATTAATGTTTTCAGATTCCTAATCTTTGGTTGATTCTATGAAGGATGATCTAGATATGAAGGTATGAATTTTGTAAACTCATGTTGGTCCTAAATTTTAATTTATTTGCATTGCTAAGGGACTAGCAATAAACAAGTTGGGAGGTGTAATGAGTACCATATTTCATATCATAATTTACATCACATATGACATCTTTGAGCATTAACAGAACTAAGTTATGAAATTTGGATAATTAACTTCATTCTCATAATTAATTTCAGTCTGCATGAAATTAACCATCCTTTTTAGCCATAATGACTACGTGAGATATGAATTTGCATAAGGGATAAATTGCATAACCTATTTTTGGCATTTACGATGAATTTTTACTATTGCAGGAATTAGCGACCAAAGGTTGGACCCCATTTCTTTGAAGACACATGAATGGGCGACGAGAAGCTGGATGCCAATTAAATGAATGCCTTTTTAGAAAGGCGCTAATTCAAAGAATGAGCGGCGTACTAACCGACGCTAATTTAAAGCCCGTTTGAAGAAGAAAAGAATTGGCGGCCAGAGCCCTGTTGCCCTTCAAATGAGCGCCTACATGGAAGGGCGCCAAACGAAGAATCAACGCATGTTCAGAAAGACACCATTTTGAAATAATCCTGTGAAGGAAAGAATTAGCGACAGTTCAAGAAGGTGCCCATTCATTGTACGAAATAGAAAGAAAATGGCTGAAAAATGAAAAAATGAATTAGCGGCCATTCAAGAAGATGCCAAATCTTTTGCACAAAAAGCAATAAAAGTATTAAAATAAGGCAATAAAGATATAGCGGCTGAAACGTGAATCGCCAATTAGAAATAACGTTCGGACACAAGGCGCCATTTTATGATATAGCGGCCACTACGGTGGACGCCATTTACAGTTAGAAGCCAAAACGGAAGCGGACACAGCTAAACAAAGCTATCTTCCCATATTTCATGCAAGAAGGACTCTTTGATGGTAAGAGACTCAGTTCGAACGGGATTGTGAAGGAAAGTTGGATTCAATATTGATCTCCAAGGCCTTGTATAATTGGAACTCCAAAAATGCTATAAATAGCCGCCCATGAGGACCGAACCGGAGGGCTTAGCCTTTTTCATACTTTTCTGTTCTTCTTTTCATTTTTGAATTTTCAGCAAAGTTCTTCATTAGTTAAAGCTCTAGATTTTCGTCTTCTTCCTCTTCCTCCAATTCTGCTTCATTTTCAAGTTATAGCTTACTTTTCAAACTTTAATTTTCACATTTTTCTATACTCACGTTTTTACTATTCTTTCCACTTTTTCTTCCCCTTATGGTCGTTATCTCCCTCTGCTCTCGTCATCAAAGTTCTTCCTCTCCTCAAGATCTTCAACTTCTTCTTCTTCTACATCTTATAATTCTTTTTAATTTCAAAGTTATTTTAATTCATCTCTTGTTCTATTTTTACTATTTTTCTTTTCTATTTTTACTGTTCTTCCTCTCTCCTAGCCTCTCAATCACCCTCCTCTCTCTTTATTTTGAATAGCACACACTCATACATGCTTTAAAATTCCTCTTCTTCTTCTTTATCTTCCTCTCCTCCTCTATATTCATCTCAATTCCCTTTGGCGGAAGTTTTCATCTTCGGTCCTCACACGACATTCATCTCCAAGGCGGGGCGATCCATTCAAAGGCTCGGCGAGGCGATTGGGCGACGTCACTCTTCCACTTTTCTAGCTCTACTTTCTTTCTTTTTTCCTTAGTTTCATTCAAGTTGTAATATTTATTTTTTATAGACTTGTAATCTTTCCTTTATAGCAATAAAAGCTAATTTGTGCAAGTACTATTCTTTTTCTCTCTCCACTTCTTCCAATTTTCTATTCTCAACCCTCCAATATTCTTTAGGTAGATTTAATTTCAAGCAATTTAATTTTATGCAATCTTAAATTTTATTTTAATAAACTCACTAAAATCTTGGCTTTTACAAATACTAGAGTTTTCCAACTTGTTTAAAAAGAGAAATTTTCCTCCTCATGGGATCGACCCGTACTCTCACTTTACACTTAATTTAAAATCTTTTTAGTGAGTGAGTGCGGTATATTTTTAAAATTGTGGCACGACATTTTTAATGACGAGTGTTTGTAGTCATCAATAAGTATATTAAATAGTATATAATTTAAGTATATAAATAGTTATAAAGTTAAAAAAATAAGTATAATTAAATAATTAATTATATAGTTATTATTCAGTGGCGACTCGGGTGCACCGTACCGGACCAGAGATGGGCGCAGCTAGTCAGAGAACCTCGTACTAAATTGTAATATACTATTAATTAAAAAAATATTTCATGGATTTTTGACGGAATGAAAGTCGGTCGGAAATACGTCAAAAATTTTCGATAGAATACATTTCCGTCAGAAATACGTTGGAACATTCCGACGTATTTCCGACCGAATTCGATTCCATCGGAAACTGCTCATATATCTCTATCTATTTCTATTATTTAGGCCTTTCTAACGGAATATGAATTGGTCATAATTACGTCAGAAATTTTTGACGAAATGCTTTTCTGTCAGAAATACGTCAAAATTTTCTGACATATTTTCGACCGAATTTGATTCTGTTGGAAACTACTAATATATTTCTATCTATTTCTGTTATTTTTTACATATATTTATATATTGAATCGTGCTTTGCCGACTAGGTCTGGCTCGGGTGTGTCATTTCATATCTAAGAAAGCCCAATACGGTGTTGCTCATCCTGGGATCGTCCGAGTTGGGCAAAGTCACCGTGAGAGAGAGAGAGAGAGAGAGAGAGAGAGAGAGAGAGAGAGAGAGAGGGACGAGAGGGAGGAAGGGAGAAAGAAGAAAGAAGAACGAGAAGACATGATCGATGCACGCTGAGTCGGTGGTGACTCGGGCGTACCGTACCGGACTAGAGAAGGACCGATCCGGTGCAGATCACCTTGTCAGAGAACCTCATATTACGATGAAACATAATGAATTGTAATATACTATTAATTAAAGAGGGGTGATCTCATGCTGGATCCTGAGCCGCACGATCCTGAATGAGCCCTTGTCGTCGTCACCATGATTGAGGACCTACAAAGTAGGAAACGGATCAGAGAAGCCCAGGGTTGAGACCCAGGGAAAATCCTCCGATGCTTAAGTCAGTAAGCTGATAGAGCGTAGGTGGAAAGGATGTAGGAGAAAAAGTGAGGGGCATGAGATCGCTCTCCACCAGTGAGTGTGGTATTGAGTACTCAGGATCACCTTACCTTTCTGGAGAGTTTTCCTGGGGTTTATATAGTTGCTCACCCCGTATAGGAGTCCTGGAAGCTTTGGGGACTAAGGGGAGTTACGTCCTTGTCATGGGCTCTTTATGGCCTGAGGACTCTTACTCTCCCTTATCCCTTTGAGTTCCTTGCTCCGGGTGATGGCATAACTTTTGCCTAGATAGGCGTTCGGCGGCCGGGTCAAGCATGGGGCGCCAGTTCAGGGCTCTTCCTGGGTGACGGAGGCATCATTGGATGATTTATACTCGGTCCCTGATTGGGGTTCTCCCGAGCGACCGTTACTCGATCTTCCGGGCCCAAAGGCCGCCTAGGAAGTATTGGGCCGAGCAAGTTTTGGGCTTCAAATAAAGTGGGCCCATAAAAAGGGGGGCTATCACTTTAGGAGTCCGACCTGTTTGGGTCAAGAATTGACCTATTTGGGCCGCTCCGGGCGATATGTCTTTGGGCCGCTGATTTTACCCCTCTCCACTTGCCCCCCTACTTTGGAGCCAAAGTTTGGGCTCGGAGAGTAGAGTATAATGGGGTAGCATTGGTGGCTCGATTGGGGGATATCTTTTTCCGACAGGGGCCATTTAATGCGGCTGTCCTGGTGGCATGCATATGATGACGGCTGCCTCGAGTTGATGTCGGGAGGCCCTTCTTGGAGTTCAGAACGTCACGACGCTTCCCACCAGGATCGCTGGGGTGCATAAATATCACGTATGCTTGCGTTCCACGTATCCTCCATTTAGGGCTTTTCCCTTCATCACATTTGCATTCTGAGAGAGTCCATGCACCGTGAGAGCGATCAGAGGGAGCAGAGAATCGCAGAAGCTTATGCAAAGTTGGCAGAGATCACGGCGGTGGCGATCCATCAGCTTCCTCCTCCTCTGGAGTCACCTGACTTCGCTATTCCCTTTTCTCCTTCTTGCTCTTCTTGTTCCTCCATGGCGGAGCATGACCTTGAGGTTGAGGTCCGGGAGTTCAAACAAGGCACGGGGAGTTCAATGCCGAAGTCTAGCCATCATCTGAGCAGCGAGCTGGGCGAGGCTGAGGTGAAAGAGATTGAAAACCGCTATAGGCTGCCATGGCAGTATTACTTTTCTCCGGCCAAGTCCCATGAGTCCAGCCTAGATACTCATTTGGGCCTTTTTTGCATCTTTCTCTTGGCTTGGAAGTGTGGCTTTCATCTTCCTCTCTACCCGTTTATTGCGCAGTTGCTAAAATTTTACCAACTGGCTCCTATCCAGTTGGCTTCTAATTCATATACTTTCATCTTCTACTTTATCTTCCTCTGCCGCTCGTGTGGCCTCGCCACTTCTTTAGACCTCTTTCAAGCCTTTTTCGAGCTGAAGGAGCAAACCCATGCCAGAAAGGGTTTCTTCTATCTTCTGGCGAGGAGGGGGAGGAGCTGCGTGACCCTCTCTCGTCGGGATTCTTCACATAAGGGGTGGAAGACCTAATTTTTTTGGGTAGGGTCTAGCAAGGGTGCTGCTAGCTGGAGCTTCCCTAACAAGCCAAACTTTCAGCCGATATTCCCTCCGAAGCAACCGGCGATCTCCTCGGAGCTAGAGGAGGCGATTAGGGTTCTTCCGGAGAATCATCGATCGACTATTGAGCTGATGATTTTGACAAACATTGATGAGTTTCCTTGCCTCGCCCTTCCTCCCAGCAGTAAGGATTTTGAAAGCTTATCTTTTGCATTCTATCATCCTGATCGGTCGAGCCCTTGCTGATGACTTGCTTCCTGATGGGCAAAAGCGAGGCATGGTGAGGACGATGGGAGACCGTCGGAGTAGGAGGTCGTTGAGCTGGAGGAGGCGACTACTCCGAGCGTGCCTCGAGCCTCCGAGGGTCCTTCTTCCGACCGGGATAAGGGAAAGCAAATTGCCCGGGAGGATGCCCCAGAGCAACGAGGGTCTAAGCGCAAGGACCCTGGGGAGCGGCTGTTGTTGTCCTCACTGAAAGCTTTGACCACTGAGAAGAAGCAGTCGAAGAAGGTGAAAACTTCCCGTCCGACTGAGGAGCCCCCAGCCGGGGATATCCACTACCCTAGCCTCCCATCGACCGAGACAGAGGTGCCTGTGGCAAGTGAGAGGACCTCTGCCGAGCCTCCAAGAGCGCGAGGGGAGGAGGCTGAGTTTGAAGTCCCGGTTGAGGTTGATGGGGCGCGCGGTGGGGCGAGGGTCCAGGCCGAGCCGAGCGTTGCCGTCCCGAGCTCAGGGATGTCCGAAGAGGATGCCCTGGCCTCGACTCTTCCAGAGGGGGCTCTTCCCCATCAGCAGGAGTAGTTCACCGTTCAGGCCTCCTTGTACAATAGGTGCCGAGCTCTGGGGCCTTCGTCGGTTCTGGAGGAATTCTGACGTTGCTCCCCCCCTATGCTCTTCAAAAACGTCACAAAGGGAGGTTTGTTCATGGCCCAGCTAGGGGCTGAGATAACTAATTTCTTTACGCGGCTTGAGAGTGAGGAGAGTGCTCACAATCGGGTCCGCGCTGAGTCCGACCGAAGGATCGGGCGGTTGACCTCTGAGCTTGAGGTTCTTCGGGGGGAGGTGACCTCGCTTCGGGCTCTGGATCGGGCTAGCCAGGAGGAAGCTCGGACACTGGCCGAACAATTGTCCAAAGCTCGGTATATGGCCGAGCTTAAAAGCAAGCTCCTGGAAGAGGAGCGTCAGCCTCATGTGGCGTGCTTGGGACAATGGGCGGTCGAGCGAGAGAAGCTCGGGGGCCGGCTCCATGAGGCTGAGAGGGCCAAGAGGGAGGCTAAGGTGGCACGGTTTGAAGTTGAGGCAAAACTGACCGAGGTTGAAATAAAGGTGGCCAAGCTTGAGGAGTAGGCTGTAGGAGCCGTGGTTGAGGAGGTCGAGCGCTATCGAAACTCGGAAGAGTACCGCGAAGCTCTAAAGCAAGCCGCCTTCACCTATTACGAGCCGGGATACTGACGGGGGATGCGAAATGGTTTCACCCAGGGCTTCTAGTGGGCGTTCGCTGAGGCCCGGTAGCAAGTGCCTGATGAGCTCGTCTTTGTTCTCGGGCAACGCTATGACTCAAATGAGGAAGGCTCGGATTCTCCTTCCTCGACGTCGAGCGACGATGGGGGGAGCGAAGATACCTCTGCCTCAGTGGAGGAGAGATCACCAACTCTGGCTGCCTCGGGAGGGCGCGCGATCGGGGTAGTTCCCATACAGATGGGGCTAGTGCCTGGGCCGACCATCACCGAGGGAACCAGGGAAAATCTTTGAGCACTGAGGGCCCTACGCCTGCCGAGCTTCAAGAGGGGCTACGGGCTTCTCAAAGTTCCCCTATTGACATAGATTAGGAAGGATCGTACTTTCCTTGTTGGCTCCCTTTCTCTTTTTGCAATTCCTACCTGAACTTGGATGTGTAATGTTTTTCTTTCTATATAATGGTAATAGTGTTCAAAGCTCAATTGATTGTTTCTTACCGCCTTTGATCAAGTATGATTATCGTATCTGCAGTTGCCAGCGAATCAGAGATCTTGTATGATTCACAACCGAAAAATCAGTCTTGCGTGTTGTTCGGTCAAGTTGTTGGTGCTGAACTGGCGCCTTTTCGTCTTTCTACGCTTTGAATGACTTGCCGTTTCACGTATTCCCGCGGGAGGGTTCCGTGTGGGAGGTGGCATAACTGCTCCTAGGGAAGGACGTCTGCCTCTTGCGTCTTTTCGAGGGGAGAATCAATTAAGGTAATAATCTCCCCCTTCGGCCTATAAAAGGTCCCGAAGGATGTCTCCTCCTCTTTACGCCACTTAAGGCTTCCGTTGCAGTGTTTGCCTCTTCCTCCCTTTTTGCAAAGTTGCCGTCCTCTTCTTGGTGATCGTCCTCAGGCGGAGCATGGAGAGCGATTCTGAAGATGAAGACTTTGGCGATTACTGGGGCGTTCATGCTGCTTTGGCGTAGAAGAATGGACAGCAAACGGGCAGACAATGTACAAGAAGGGATGGCGCATGGTGACGTGCTCCCTCTCGACCTCTGGATCGCCGCCCCACCCGGGGCGGGGATGACTGAGAGAGGAGAAGTTATTCAACTTTATTGCTCCTCCTTTCTTTCATCCCCGCTCCGCTTCTCCCACTCCCTTCGAGGGAGTGTTCACTCTTTTCTCTTTCTTCTGTTCTTCTACCATCCTCGCTCTTTGGAGGATGCCCGTTTTCTGCTTCTTCTCTTTCCTTTTCCTTGCTCGCACCACTCAGAGGGTGCTTGGTTCCTGTTTCTTCTTGCCCGCGCCATAAATTCTTGATGGCTTCCTTATGCTCCATCTTCCAAAGAGTTGGAAGAAGAGGCCTTCTCTTGTTTTCTATGGAGCTGGTGTCTGGGCGTACCCTCCTTTTCTCTACTGATACCATCTCTTCCGAGCTTCCCGAGCAGACAAAGTTAGCCATCCCGTTATCCGAGCCAGTTTCACACCCGGTGGAGTCAGTGGCTCGGCTTGGAGCTGCTAACCTCATCCGCACCGAGTAATCACTTCGTGTTGTATCAGTTTTTTTTTGTTTGCATATTGTACTCGCTACGGCCTATCTGATGTACGGAAATGTTGATGTAATGAAAAGGAGAGTCGCTATCATAATTTGTTTCTTACGTGTATGAAAGAAGCTAAAAAATAGAACTTTTGCAATGTTGCCGCGTTCCAAGTCCGAGGGATAGGCATTCCTTCCATGGTAGATAATCGGTATGCTCCTTTTCCGAGCATCTTGACCACTCGGTAGGGGTGTTCCCAGTTAGGGGCCAGCTTTCCCACCGCCTCCAGTGGTCGAGAGGCTTCAGCCCTTCTCAGAACGAAGTCTCCTAGTTGGAAGTGTCTGTCTCGGACTCTGGCGTTATAGTACCGAGTCATGCGTCGCTGATATTCTGTAGCTTGGATGCTCGTGACCTCGCGTACCTCGTCTGCCAGGTCCAAGTTTTCTAACAACTTCTACTCATTCAGCTCGGGCAAGAAGCTGATGACTCGGAGGGACGGGCTACCGATCTCCAGGGGAATCACAGCTTCCGTGCCATACACCAGTTGGAAAGGAGTTTCATCAGTAGCAGCTCTTGGAGTAGTTCGATACAACCATAGTACGCTCGGCAATGTCTCGAGCCAATTACCCTTGGCTTTCCCTAGCCTGGTCTTGATGCCTTTTAGGATAGTTTTGTTAGCATTTTCGACAAGCCCGTTAGACTGGGGGTGGGCTACCGAAGTGAAGTGATTACGAATGTGTAGGTCGGCACACTTGTTTTTAAAATAAGTGGAGTCAAATTGTCGACCGTTATCTTTCACGATCACTCGGGGGATGCCAAAATGACAAATGAACGACCTCCAAACAAAACTGTAAATGACTTCTTTGGTAATCCTGGCGGTGGCCTCAACCTCAATCCATTTGGAAAAATAGTCGATGGCGACAATGACAAACTTCTTCTGAGCCTGGGCCATGGGAAATGGGCCTAGGATGTCGATTCTGAAGTCCCGGGATCAATGATACCCATGAGGGGGGGTGAATTGGGTGATTACAAATTTTATGAAACGTTTACCCGATTTAAAACAGATGTGATAAAGTAGCAATTAGAAATTCAGATCTATTAAATCTCAGATTAGATCTATCAAGATCAGGCACTCACAATAATCGACTTTGCTAAATATAAAAGATACAATATGGCGGAGACAATATATACGTACAATCACATAGAATGGAGGTAGAAGAAATGGACCAAACCACGTCTCAAATCACAAGGCACAAGGATTTTTAAGGTGGTTCGGATGCAATGACGGCAACCTACGTCCACCTCTCACCAAAAACCGGTGAGGCTTCACTGCTGGAAACCAGCACGGGTATGAATCCCCAACACAGAGACAAGCTCCAAACACACATGCAAGACAACGCTTACACACACACACATGAGATGTAACTCTCAGACACACACACACACACGGAGATAGAGTCTCCAACACGATCCGATGACCAGATCAACAATACACACACACGCTGTAATAGACACAACACTTTACACACAAGAACACCTAGATCTAGATTGATCCACACACACACACGCAGATCTGCAGAGATCCGCGTACACACACGGATCTGACGAAACAACACACACAACCACGGATCTGAGTTTATCCACACACACACGGATGTTTACGGATTACAAGGAACACAAACTTGAAGCACAAAACACTTTAGAGAATGAAACACAAAAGATGAACTTTTGATTTAGGCTCCCCCTGAATATATAATGCAGATCTTAAATGAAGCTTGAATCTCCACTTGATTTCTACTTGATTGGCCTCAGCTTGATCTTGAAACTCTTGATCTTGGATGAAGAATTTGTGGATGAATCACTGTTCATGGAGTTCTTACAGTAGCTCTCTTTTCCCCTTTGGTAGCTTCCGTGATGTCCCTTAGCCTCACTTTGGTAGGGAGTTTGGGTTAGGTTAAGTTACTTAGGTTAGTCCAGGATTAGCCTATTTTTGATTTGATAGCAAGAGTATTAACCCAGAAGTAAGTAGGTGGACTAACTTAGTTTCAATCTATTGTGATTTGGTAGGTAATGGGTTAACCCTATAATATTTATAAGTAAAATATCATATTTATCTCTCATTTTGCAATTTTAAATATATCTCTCATTCTCTCTCCCCTCCCCTCTCTCTCATGTCACTCTCTCTCTCTCTCCATGCTACACTCATTAGTTAACATTTTTTATGAATTTTTATCATTTTTAGAATTATTTTATTATTATAACATTAGATTTATTAATTATTTTTTATAGTTTTTATCAGTATTATCATTATTTTATTATTATACTATTATATTTATTATTTATTATTATTATTATTAGAGAGAGAGTATTGATTATGGGTGAGA
The DNA here is from genome assembly GCA_022559845.1 of Amorphophallus konjac. Classification (NCBI taxonomy): domain Eukaryota; kingdom Viridiplantae; phylum Streptophyta; class Magnoliopsida; order Alismatales; family Araceae; genus Amorphophallus; species Amorphophallus konjac. The sequence continues at coordinate 322,298,105 of CM040126.1, read as the reverse complement.
GAGAGAGAGGGTGCATTTATTGAGCATTGATTGTTTGGTTAACTCACCTTAACCCACCTCTGGAGGTGGATTTCAAAGTCCAGGGTTACTCCGGATTTAATACTCATCCTCCAGGTTTAGTCCAGGTTTAAGTATCAAAGCAATTTAGACTTAAAAAAGAGTTAATCCTGGATTAAATGATGACTAACCCAGGTTTAACCATATATCAAAGCGAGGCGTAGTGATTAGGATTTCTTGGCCCAAAGAGATATTTTTATAAGTATTTGGTTGGTCAAGGGACATGCCAAAACACAGATCCACGAATTTAGGCATGTCTGGTGGCTTTGGAACCCAAAAGTCCAAAAGAGAAGGCTTGAACACGTTGAAGAAAACAAAGTCAACAATTGCTGCTTTGAAATGTCCAGTCGACCAAAATGTCCGGTCGGTCGACCGAACTCTGTAACACCTGAAACTTTTCAACGCTAGAAAATTCGGTCGACCGAACTTGGGCTATCGGTCGACCAAACTCTGTAAATTTATTGAGTTTTGAGTGCCGGAAGAATTGGTCGACCGAACCAACCAAGTTGGTCGACCGAACTCTGGAATTCCTACAAAATAGAGTTGTTAGCCCTAGAAAACATATCCATATGACAAGGCCTTTGTGTCCACATTTTGTTCCATTCATTTTGAGTTTATTTGACTGATTCTGGGCATTTTGAAGCATGATAAGTTTGAGCATTAGCTTTTAATGAAAATGGCTTTGTCGGCCTACTTGTGCTCGCACTCTTGCAATTACGAACGGTACCAAAATTGTTTGCCATTCCGGGGTTTTGTTATCATTAAAATTACTAGCACAACTCAACAATCTCCCTCTTTTTGATGATGACAAAACTTTAGAACATTACATGCATTGGCGTACCGTTAAACAAATTTTGAAACGTGAAAGCTCCCATATGGTTATAATACTCACAAGGCAAGTTAAATCCAATCAGAAGCCAATATTCAAGCAAACACCAAACCATTCATTCTGTAAACACCCAACCATTCATTCCTTTAAATGTGCTAGCTCCGAATGAAGCAGTGAAATGGAAATCAATAGCCGTGACATAACCAAGTGCTTCATGTGATTCATTAAGATTTTCATTACACAACACATGAACTCTTAATAGATGATCAAACGACATTGACTCCTTGACACATGGATGCATTGCAAACGACTCAACTAAATAAATGCAAATGACACTCATAAATGCCAAATGGCAAACACTCAGACAAACATTTGACACGCATGCATAAGATATATATAAGCCTAAACTAGCTACTTCACCCCCTTTGTCATCATCAAAGAGGGGATGGGTTACAAGAAAAGTGGACCAAAAAAGGATCTAGAGGACCCAAAAACAAGCACCAAGGAGATGAAACAGAAGCTCTTCAGTGATCGTCCGCAGGAGGCAGAGGATCTTGGCCAGGTGGAGGGCTTTGGCCAGCAGCAGCAAGATGGTGGATAATGGAGTTTAGAAGGTCATCCTGGGTTAGCATGTGGTTATGGATGCCGATGAGAGAATGGTTTGCGGTTAGGAATGCTTGGCGAGTGTCGTCATGGCTAGTAGTGAGAGTGGCCATGGTCTGAGTGATTGTAGCCAAGGAGTGGGAGAAGGTAGTCATCTGACCTTGCATTGATTCAAGTAAATTACCAATAGAGACAAAAGATATAAATGTTACTCCCAAAAGTAGAGAGTTACTCCCCAAAAGTATCCACCTTAGTTTCTATGCTAGTGAGCCGCCTATCAATGCCCTCAAAGTTTGCCCAAGAATATTGTTCGGCACCTTGAGTGGAGGACTCCCCATAATGAAACTGTGGTCAAGGTGACAAGTCTTGATCTGCATGGGGAGGAGGAGGTGGCTGCTCATCGGCCTGAACTGGAGGCGGGGGTGGTGCTTGAGCCTCTTGCTGTTGCTGTTGCTCCTGTTCCTCATCCTCAGATTCTGATTCTTCTCCATACATTCTCACATCTCTGTGTAACTCTCCATCAGGACCCCAATAGTACCCAAAGTCGAAGAATAGTATGTGTTTATTATATACATCATCCTATCTCACTGGAATAGACACCTCTCCGGCCAAGCCAACTCCAGCATGAAGAAACACCCCTATCAACTGTGAGGCATAAGGTAAGGATCGCCTTCTTTGTGTACGACATGACCCTATCAAGTCCGTCATCAAACGTCCCATTTTGATCCGATTCCCCCTCATAACATGGTAGAATAGAAATTTATGCATTTCATTAACCTCATCCCTGCTGCCCCCTTTAGGATAGATTAGAGTGGTAAACATATGATGTATAATCCGTTGCAGTGCCGGAGAATAGTTGGCATTCAACTTGATCAGGTTACTAACTCCATGAATGTATTCACTGTAGGTCATGAGTAGAAAAGTGTCCTCAACAGAACCATGACCAAAAGTCATATCAGCGCCCTAGTGGACACTCCTAGGGCACGCTCAAATAACTTTGGATTGATTGTAATTTCGACTCATTTGACAACCGTATACAAACGGTCATTCCTTATATCTAGGTGCCCATAAAATTCTTGGACAAGACTAGTATAATACCTGGAGTATCTTGTAAGGAAATCAATCCACCCATCTTGAATTTCAAATATAGCACTGAAATTTGGCAATAATTCATTCACTTCATCAACATCAACTAACCGGGGGTCGAGAATTGGTCGTGGCTGGATCGGCGGTGCCCTTGGAGGTGCGGCTGGCCGCTGTGGTGGAGGAGCTCGTTCCTCATTTCTCCGGGCACTGGATTCTCCCAGGGTAAGCCTTTGAGAGCTTCTTCTAGGCGCCATCTAAACAGGAAATCTAGGTGGAAACCCTTAGATCGCTAACCTCTTTCCTCGGGTGTGGATGGAGACTGGATGACACACTAAGAGATGGTGGAAGAACCGTCTCCACAAGCTAGAGCTCAGGGAATGGGTGCAAGGTTGCATAAACTGCCACGGAGATTTCATCCCGAAACGAGGATGAACACGCCAGATCTTGTGCGGATGGAAGAAGGAGGAGGTTTTTGTGGTGGAAATGGGAAGAAAGAGTGTTCTATGGTTTGAGGAGAGGGTATGAGGGTGAATGGATATGAGAGAGTGAGAGAAATAGGGTGAAAACCCCTTTAAGAAGGAGTTCGGACGCGGTTCGGCTGGCCCAGTTCGCCGGATTCGGTCGACCAAACCTGGGCGTCGGTCGACCGAAATGGTCAGCCTGCCCTATTTTTTTTTATCAACTCCTTCAACTTTCTTTTTTCTTTTTCTTTTCTCTTTCCCTTTTTTTTGAATCATACAACACTTGTCCCCCCTTTTTTGTGTAACTCTTTTTTTTAAAAAAGAACTTCACTTGCCCCCCCCTTTGTGTTTGTGAAGAGAAGGAATGGGTGATCCTTCTGAGACGACTGCTTTAGGAGTTCTTCTGAAACTCCCCCTCAGTAAATGCCTCTGATCCTCAGATCTTAAGATCCACATTTATTTAGCAAGGAATTATAGGCCTTAGAAACATTTCTAGGAAGGGCTATATTGTATAAATACAGTCAAGCATACAAGGGTGGTATCATACATGACTAAAACAAAATCACACAAGATATGCATGTTTTTCACACAATCTACCCTTCATGCCTCCGACTTTTATACATATGCAGCACTCAACCTAGTGCAGACCTAGGTATATATGCTCGCACCCTTGCACATGTCAAGTTCTCTTCTGATTTTATTGAATTATTCTTGGTTTAGGGGTTTTGTAAAGATGTCAGCTAACTGATTATGTGTGTCAATGAATTTCAATTCAAAGACCCATTTTCCTACATGATCTCTCAAAAAATGATGTCGAATGTCAATGTACTTTGTCCTAGGGTGTTGTACAGGATTCTTTGACAAGTTAATTGCACTGGTATTGTCAAACAAAATTGGAACACATTTCATTTCAACATTTAAATCAAGCAATTGATTTTTGATCCAAAGTACTTGGGCTCCATAACTTCCGACGGCTACATATTCAGCCTCGGCCGTTGAGAGAGCTATTGAATGTTGTTTCTTGGAGGCCCATGAAACTAGGCACCCACCAAGAAACTGATAGTACCCACTAGTACTTTTGCGATCAACAATGCATCCAGCATAATCCACATCGGTGTATGCAATCAAATCAAATCAGCTACCGATGGGAAACCACAACCCAAAGTCTACTGCGCCAATTAAATATCAAAAAATCCGTTTAACAGCTGATAAATTAGATTCTTTAGGACATGACTGAAAACGGGCACATAGACATATGTTATATTGAATGTCAAGATGGCATGCTGTTAAGTACAGTAGTGATCCCATCATACCTCGAAATAATGTAGGAGCTACTATTTTACCCATTTCATCTGTGTCTAACTTCGTGGTTGTGGCCATCGGAGTTGACATGGGTTTTGCTTCTGTCATCCCGTATTTTTTTAACAGCTCCAAGGTGTACTTGGCTTGATTTATGAAAATGCCTTCAGACGTTTGCTTCACCTGCAACCCAAGGAAAAATGTAAGTTCACCCATGAGACTCATTTCAAATTCGCCCTGCATTATCTGCGCAAACTCATCATATAAGGCATTATTAGTAGCTCCAAAGATTATATCATCAACATATACTTGAACTACTAATATGTCTTTACCTGAATTTCTTGTGAATAGGGTCTAATCAACCTTACCTCTCTTGAATCCATTTTCATGCAAGAAGGAGGTGAGCCTTTCGTACCATGCCCTTGGTGCTTGCATCAATCCGTACAAGGCCTTCTACAGTTTGTACAGATGCTGTGGATGTTTTGGGTCTTCAAAATCTGGAGGTTGTTCTACAAAAACATCCTCTTTAATATACCCATTGAGAAAAGTAGATTTAACATCCATTTGAAATAATCTAAAATTGAGAGAGCAAGCATAGGATAGTAGAGTCTGGACTGCTTCTAATCTAGCAATCGGTACAGGGGACTCATCAAAATCACTACCCATCTCCTGGTAGCAATTGAGGGAATTCTCATCATTTTCATCCTCGCAAGATATTCCTTTAGTTGATTCAAACTTGGCCATAGCTAGCCCAACATCACTTGGATTTTGGGAGTGTGATCTGCATCCAAAGTTGAAATGATTTGATTTGTCAATCTTGATTTAGATTTATCAACAATAACATGAAGACTTCATTTAGCAACTAAAGTCCCCTTATTGAACATTCTAAAAGCTCTAGACTTAAATGCATAACTCAGGAGCGAGCCTAGGCACTAAGTTCACATGACTAATCTAGTGATAAGTGTCCATTCTCTATGGCAATTCATCACATGTACACCATTTTATGTGCATATAATTAGGTAATTATGCATGATCTATCGTTAATCTCAACTTCGCATGTAGATTGGACTTTTCACGTAAATTAATTAATTTAACGATTTTATTTAATAAAATAGAGTTGAGAGCCATGAACATTAAGTCTCCATTGCATAATTATGAGCAATTGTGATTCATGTGCACATTATGGTAATTTTTATGGATTGAATCGTAATTATATGTGGGTAGGACACCGAAGGTAATTACAAAAGAAGTCGGGGGTAAAACTGTCATCACCGCTTTGACCAAGTCAAAAGCACATATTTTGGTTGGACGGAAAATAAATTTTAAAAGTTTAAAATTGAGAAAAAGAAACACATACTTTGGTTGGAGGGAAAATTAAATTCAAAGTTTGAAATAAAGGAGAGACATGATGAGCCTTGGGAAAGGGGGTGTCCAAAGTCCAAGAAAGGGGGTGCCCACCTCCTTTTTCTTTTCCCCATATACCATCTTCTACCTAAATTCCAGCCATCCATCTCCTTTTGATATAATCTCCACCCTCTATTGACCCAACTTTCCCTATAAATAGCCCATGACAAGGAAGAGAAGGGGAGTCCTTCTTTTGGCAATTTTTCACTCTCCCACTCCCTCTCAAATATTAGGTCGTCGATTCCTCCCTGTTCAGTTCAATTTCTGCTCTTGCACTCTTCATGTACGTTCTTCATTTTTAAATGCTCTGCAACTTCTTCTACTACATCATCTCCTAATTCCTTCTGGTTTTAAAGTTATTTCATGTTTTTCACTGTGCTATCCTATTCATCTGCGAACCAGTGTTTCCCTTTGATTCTTCCCCTTATTTCCCCCATTTTTGATTCTATTCTTCTCTTCATTTCTTCACAAATGTTCTTTCTTTTTAAATGCTCTACAACTTCTTCTTCTGCATCATCTTCTAATTTCTTCTAGTTTTAAAGTTATTTTCTCTTTTTCAAGGTGTTGTCTTCCCCTTTATACTGTTCATCCGAGATGCTAGCCTCTGTTCTTCCTCCGTTTTGAAGCCCTTCCACTCTTCTTTCCTCTCTGAGTTTTTCATCAAAGTTCTTACTCTCTTATAGATCTATATTTTCTTCTTATATCACTTCCTCCAATTTCTCTTCGTTTACGAGTTATATTTATTTTTTCACTGTCTTACTTTCTCATCTTCTTCCTTCTTCATCTCCACACAAACTCTTCCACACTCCTCTCTATATTTTTCTCCAAAGTGTGTCCTTCACAACTCTCCTTGTACGGCGGCGTGCACATCAAGGCAGGTGACGTTCTAAGGCTCGTGACGTGGACGCCGACGGCTTCTTCATTCACCTCTTTCCACGGCGATCTTCATCTTCATCTTGGCTATATTCTTTCCCCTTTTCTTTATTTTATGAGTTGTAATTTTTCATTTTCATAGAGTGTACTTTTCACTTCCATCTTAATAAAAGTTCATCTTTGTGAATTGTGGTTGTCTTAGTTCCTCTTTCTATCTCTTCTAAGTTCTTTTCTTTACCCCTCTCATCTTCTTTAGTGAGTTTATTTTCATGCAATTTATTTTTCCTTAGATTAATCTCACTCAAAACTCGACTTTTCAAAACATAAGGATATTTTTTCAACTTGTTCCAAAATGTTATTTCCTCCTCGTGGGATCAACTCCACTTACCACTATACTTGATTTTTCAATCTTTAAAAGTGAGTGAGTGCGAATATTTTGAAATTGTAGCATGACTTTTCAACGACGGGTTTGTGTGTATCAATTTCTGGCGCCGTTGTCGGGAGGAAATTATTTTTATAATTGGATATTCTTATGTTTGATGTGTATATTTATATATTAATTTTCTTATTTTTATTTTACAGAAAAAAGAAAAAAAATCAGAAAATCAAAGAAAGGGGAAAATCAGATCAAAAATTTCTAGAAAATGAAGTGTCGCTGAAAGCCTGGAACTGTAACAGTCAAGCGTCGCTAAGGTCTGAAACGTAGGTACATGTTTTGTTTTTCCAATTTCTGAAAAATCTTTAAAAAAATTTAAAAAATTTCTAAAAAATATCTAAAAATCAGAAAGAATCAGAACACACAAAAATATCATTTTAGGTTTCATTTTGTAATAAATTTGCATGTCTTTATTATTTTATTATTTAACTTCTCACATTCATCTTTTAGTAAAAAATTTAAACAAAAATAAAAAAATCTCTGAAAAAAAATTAGAAAATAGAAAATCATAGAAACTTTTTGCTCTCATGCTATCATGTTTTCATTATAGATGCATATTGTTCATGCTTTTTAGCTGATTCTCCATTTATTTGCATCAATTAAAAATTTTAAAAATAATAAATAATCTTTGAAAAAATAGAAAATAAAAAATTTTCTTTCATCATGATATTACGACTAGTTACAGCTCTTTCATGCATTGTTGTATTTAGATAATGTGAAAAGGTAAAAAAAATAAAGTATGTCTCCTTTTTACATCTTCTTAAAAAAATAAAAAATAAAAAAAAGGACTAGGGATCGCGATCCAAGTAAGTATCTCAATTTTTCCTCTTGTGATTTAATTTATTTTCTACGTTTTGTTAGTTTTTATATTTAGAAAAATCTCAAAAAAATATGTGTTGGCTAGATAGCTTCATTAATTAAAAAAAAGAACAAATCACTTGCACCAAAAATAAAAGATTTCATTCAAGAGTAGAAACCACACCATCCATATTCTAGGCTATGCATCATTTAGCATAGGATTTTTTCTTATTATTTAATTTCTACATTACATTTTGGAGATTGCAAGGGGCAAGGTACGTTCTACTTATCCTATTCTAGCATGCATATTGCATAAGAACCTCTCATTTGAAATTGTGGTGTGCATTTCATTTCAAAATATTCTAAGGGCAACACCCCTAAATAACATAAGGTGGGGATTTCATCACCCTTCCTTAGCCTACAAATCACATTTTCCCTTGCATCTTTACATGACCTGAGCCTTAAATAAAAGTTAGTAGACATTGGCCCTACGATCACACTGTGATTTTAGTACGATTTGAGTTTACTCTCTTGTGGAAACTGGTGCCTAAAGTAAGACGGTCGGACGATAAACGCCTTAAGCGGGATTGTGATTTGACATAATTAGGTCCCTACGAAAGTAGGGGGAGCCTCCCACTATCCCACCCCTTACCTGGCCGGTGGAAATATTGAGGGTGAACTTAAGTTGCACTTTAGTCATTTTGTGAAACCCTATTTGTAGGTGTAGGTCACATCTAGGTCATTAGGTAAATTATGTGTCAACTTGTTTGTGTATGTAAAAAGATAAAAAAAATTAAAACAAAATAAAAAGATTTTTCTACAAAATATAATAAAAAATTAAAATAAAAAAATAAAAAAATCATCTCTTTTTCTTGGATCTTTGCCATTGTCATATTCACTTTTGTTCAGGCCCATTAATAGATTCTTTCATGTTCAACCATATAGACTATTTGAATTCAAATCATGTATTTGCTCATTGTCATCAAACTCCTTCACTCTTCCACAATGGGGTTAACAATTCATGTTTCACCCAAGAACCTTATCAATTGTCATCAAATTTTTCAACATCTTTCTCTCACACAAATCCATATCGTAGGTGGGAAAACTAACAATCATCTTCTTAGGCACATTACCAAGACCCCATGTGAAATCCTTCAAACTTACACTTTTCAGATTGGGCTTCATATTCCAATGATCCTTACAATCAAGCTCATTCCCAAGGACAACCCATCTACTCCCCACTACCTCAGTACCAGACTGACTTCTATTCTGATTGTTACTCACCACAGTCTGAGTGTCACTCAACCTATTCAGCTCCTCCAAAGTCTGATTTCGAGGAAAGGTTTAATCAAATGACTCAACTCATCTTGGCCAATCAACAATCCCTTCAAGCTCAGAGCCAAATTATTCAACCCCAGCTTGACCAACATGATAGAGTGCTTGAAATGGACCAATGTGCTGGCCTCCCCAAGGAAAACTTTGAAAATCCATTTTCTGATTACGAGTATAATATCACATTGAATGATCCATCCATCAATCATCAATTCAACAACTCTCAAATAATTTTTGATGATGAGGATAACATGGAGTAGCCATATCAGAAAAATTGGGGGGAAGCTAATGAATCTCAATTTGTAATGGTCAAGGAGAATAATGAGGAGTCTAAGTTGGGGGGAGAACAAGAGAAAAATGAAAATCAAATTTGGGCCCCAAACTCTAATGACTATTATGATGCAGCCGAACATACAAATCATTCTTCTCCTTGCTATTCATCTCTTTCACCTTCAGATGATAACCCAGATGATCAATTCAATCAGTTAATTCTCCAAAGTCAATCCCTCCAAGAGTAAACCAATAGGTTGACCAAGGAAGTCAAAAATATGGAGGGAGATCAATTCTTTGATTACTCTGGACTCACTCTTACTCATCAAATTCTTGATACTAACTACGATCAATCCTTGAATTCCCATTATCATAACATTCAGATCCACTATGACTCAGAAGATGAAAGAATTATGGAGAGATCTTATCAAGAAAATTTGAATGAGGAACCTACAAAATTTGAGGGGATTGAAGAATTTGCTGGAAAAGGAATAAAGGAATGTGGTGAACTAATGAATGATCATATTCCCCCTCTTAAAATTGAATTTGAGGAGCTTGTGCTTGATTATCCTTGTGAGGAGAATGTTAGAGAGGTGGATGATCTCAAGTTGGGGGGAGAGGTGAAAAATAATGAATCTCAAATCTATGATCGAATGTCTTTCCCCGAATTTGTTGAAATTCCCTTTGAAGATGGGAAGGAAGAAGAAGTGAAGATGGAATAAGAATTGAACATTTATTTGAACAATGAAGTAGGAGTTAATGAGGAATTGAATGAATTGAGTGTGCCACATGATAATTTCAATCTGTAGGAAAGGGTAGAGCTTTTGTCAATTCATGACCACAGTAATTCTTTTGACATTCTTCCAGTCGATTGGTCTGATTTTGCTCTAGCCGAGTTGGCAGATCCCATTGACTCTCACGACCATTATGTTGAGGAGCATGTTTCTTTGACTCTTGAAATTGATAATCTCCTTGACATTGATCAATTTATGGGAACCTATCACCCTCCAATCTATTCTTACCTCAATAACATTCATGAAATTCCCAAAATTGAGGTGGAAAATAATTATTTGAGAGATGATAAGGTCTGCATTAATTCATTCACACCTTCTTCAGACCTTCAGGAGGAATATTTCATAATTGATGACATGATTTTTACAAATGTTCCTTCTCTATTCTCTGATCTGGGTGGTCCTTTTGCAATGCCTCCACCCCGATATATGCTTTGCCCTTATACTCACCAGTTACAGTTGTTTCTCTCAGGGCATGAAAAAGAAAATTTTGACAATGATAAAATACATTGGTGGCTCATTTTAAAATCAACTCGTTGGTTATAGAGCTTACCTGCGTCTGGCTGAAGACGTTAAACTTAGGACTTCTTGGGAGGCAACTCATATTTTTTACGATTTTCGTGTGCTAATAAATGACTTCTTGGGAGGTAACCCAAGTGTTTCTTGTATTTTTTTTTACAAGTGTAAATAAAGGATAAGTTGGGGGAGAGAAGATTGCTTGCTTTGTTGTCCAAATCTTCAAAGTCAAGTACCGCCTTTCATTCCAGCAAGGATGCCCGTCGACGTTCACTTCCGTCAGGTTGTCTCATTCCTTCACATATTTCATGTCTACATTGTTCTATTATTTCATATTGTTCATGCCATTGAGGACAATGTCATTTAAGTTGGGGGGATAAAAATCATGCCATTGCACATGTTGCATTCATTTATACAACCTCATTTTTTCAAAATAAAAAAAATCTATTTGGAGTTTCATGATTCATGCTTCTATTGAAAGTAATTCTCGAATAGAAAAGACTGGGAGAAGGATGATGAAAAATTTATTTAATCTAACTATGGAAAATTGATCTAAGAATCTCTTTAAAATTCATGTGCACTTTAGAAAAATGAAAATCACTTGCACGCTAATGAAACATGACCAGACAAGTCTTCTGTTATTTTTGGTATGTTGCCTGACATTCTGCACTTCGTAAAGAAGAGATCTTTTATAAGCTTTCTGCCAAGTTATCTATCAAAAATTAGTGCAAAAGCGCAATTGAAAAAAAAATGAGAAAAGAAAACACCATGAAAAATGTACCGAATCTGAGTAACTGAGCCTACTTCACCTAAGACGTGTTGAGATTCGCATCAAAAGGATAAGAGAACATTGATCTGCGAAACCGAACTTGCTTCGAGGTTTACGTTAAACAGTGAAGGGTAGTGCAGTATCATGTGTGTACACAAATAAAATAAAATAAAAAGATCCCTAAGGGACGAAGCAATAAGGCAGATAAAAAGCTAATGTGCTTAATGCTCTGATTAAGAGGTGCCGGGTTGAAAGGCACTTATTTGAAATAGTAAATGGGGGATGCAATTATCTAAGCTGTGGATTTGGTAGTTACACATGCACAAGTGCTATTGAACTTTGATTTGAATTCTTAATCATGTACTATTAAGTTCCTACAAAAGACTAGTGTGTATTAATGATTCCAGATTCCTAATCTTTGGTTGATTCTATGAAGGGAGAGCTAGATATGAGAGTATGAATTTTACAAATTCTTGTTAGTCCTAAATTTTTATTTATTTGCATTGCTAAGGGACTAGCAATGAGTAAGTTGGGGGGTGTGATAAGTGTCCATTCTCTATGATAATTCATCGCATGTACACCATTTTATGTGCATATAATTAGGCAATTATGCATGATCTATCGTTAATCTCAACTTCACATGTAGATTAGACATTTTCACGTAAATTAATTAATTTAATGATTTTATTTAATAAAATGGAGTTGAGAGTCATGAATATTAATTTTCCATTGCATAATTACGAGCAATTGTGATTCATATGCATATTATGGTAATTTTTATGGATTAAATCGTTATTATATGTGTGTAGGACACCGAAGGTAATTACAAAAGAAGCCGGGGGCAAAACTGTCATCACCGCTTTGGCCAAGTCAAAAGCACATATTTTGGTTTGAGGGAAAATAAATTTTAAAAGTTTGAAATTGAGGAAAAGAAACACATATTTTGGTTGGAGGGAAAATTGAATTCAAAGTTTGAAATAAAGGAGAGACATGATGAACCTTGGGAAATGGGGTGTCCAAAGTCCAAGAAAGGGGGTGTCCAAAGTCCAAGAAAGGGGGTGCCCACCTCCTTTTTCTTTTCCCCATACATCATCTTCTACCTAAATTCTACCCACCCATCTCCTTTTGATACAATCTCTACCCTCCATTGACTCAACTTTCCCTATAAATAGCTCATGACAAGGAGGAGAAGGGGAGTCCTTCTTTTGGTAATTTTTCACTCTCCCTCTCCCTCTCACATCTTAGGTCAACGATTTCTCCCCCTTCAGTTCATTTTCTGCTCTTACACTCTTCATGTAAGTTCTTCATTTTTAAATGCTCTGTAACTTCTTCTTCTACAGCATCTTCTAATTCCTTCTTGTTTTAAAGTTATTTCATATGTTTCATTGTGCTATCCTGTTCATCTATGAACCATTGTTTCTCTCTAATTCTTCCCCTTATTTCCCCCATTTTTGATTCTCTTATTCTCTTCATTTCTTCACAAACGTTCTTCCTTTTTAAATGCTCTACAACTTCTTCTTCTGCATCATCTTCTAATTTCTTCTAATTTTAATGTTATTTTCTCTTTTTCAAGGTGTTGTCTTCCCGTTTGTATTGTTCATCTGAGATGTTAGCCTCTGTTCTTCCTCCGTTTTGAAGCCCTTCCACTATTTTTTTCTCTCTAAATTTTTCATAAAAGTTCTTCCTCTCTTATAGATCTAGATTTTCTTCTTCTATCACTTCCTCCAATTTTTCTTCGTTGACGAGTTATATTTATTTTCCCACTATCTTACTTTCTCATCTTCTTCCTTCTTCATCTCCACACAAACCCTTCCACACTCCTCTCTATATTTTCTCTCCAAAGTGTGTCCTTCACAACTCTCCTTGTACGGCGGCGTGCACATCAAGGCGGGCGACGTTCCAAGGCTCGTGACGTAGACGACGACGGCTTCTTCATTCACCTCTTTCCAGGGTGATCTTCATCTTCATCTTGGCTATATTCTTTCCCCTTTTCTTTATTTTATGAGTTGTAATTTTCCATTTTCATAGAGTGTACTTTTCACTTCCATCTTAATAAAAGTTCATCTTTGCGAATTGTGGTTGTCTTAGTTCCTCTTTCTATCTCTTCTAAGTTCTTTTCTTTACCCCTCTCATCTTCTTTAGTGAGTTTATTTTCATGCAATTTATTTTTCCTTAGATTAATCTCACTCAAAACTCGGCATTTCAAAGCATAAGGATATTTTTTTAACTTATTCCAAAATGTTATTTCCTCCCCGTGGGATCGACTCCACTTACCACTATACTTGATTTTCCAATCTTTAAAAGTGAGTGAGTGCGAATATTTTGAAATTGTAGCACGGCTTTTCAACGACGGGTTTGTGTGCATCATCTGGCAACTCCCTCTTAATGTGTGCAAGAATCTAAAATGTTCAATAAAATTTTAATGCCAGCCTGTAAATAATTGACTCATTGTACCAGGCGGAGAACTTAGATCTGAAGATCACATCACGTGTAGTGATAGTTTTCAGACAGACGTAACCTACCCTTCCATATGTCAACATTTGATATACTATGTAATCATGGATGTGATGAAGGCAGGAGGATTATAATGCATTATGACATGAATTCATTTTAGTTTGAAAATAGATTCTTCAACTTTTGTGCATGACAACATATGAAAGTGTATGCAAACTCAATTTATGCAGTGAAATTTTGATTTGAAAAATCTTCAAGCTCCCCTTCAACAAGATGTTATATGACAAGTGATATGCACAAAAATATGCAAACAACTATGGATAGAATGCATGTACAAACATATGCAGTATCACATAAGATTCAACACAAAGCAAATCAAGACATAGCACCTTTTCTAAAGAAATGATAGACATATCACCTGAGTGATCAGATTTCAGTTTTTGGTTTTTATTTTAACCTGACTTATGTCGCTTGGCCCGTGTGTCTTACCTTCTTGACTGAAAACATATTTCACGCTTCATATTCCCAAGGCACACCTGCAAAACAGATTTCTCATTTTGCATTCTTAGGTACCTAAGCCATCTTGGGTCCTTGTGAGTTAGCACTCTTGGCACGTAGCTTCCACTTTTTGACAACATTCAAATTATCATTTTCCATTAGAAAACAATCATGCATGTTATGCCCGGATTTATCATAGTACTGACAACATAACTTTGAATACTTAAAAACATGAAGATTATTTGAAACATGTGTGTCACGCCCCGAGCGCGGAAGATACTCGGATATGCGCGACGAGTTTATATCAATCATGTCAATCAGAGTAGTAGTGTATTCGACACCAAAATAGAGATGCGAAAAAATAGAAAGATAACCCAATCCTTTATTTCATAATGGATAGACTATTACAAATCCAATACTCTATTCAAGGAAAAGTACATAGTTGACTCAAGAAAATAGGAAAAAGCTTAGATGACACTTGGAAAAGCTCTAGCTCTTTCACTCTTGACCATTCCCATCCGATTGACTTCCCTCGTCGTTGGAATTACCTGAAAAGTAGGGAACACACGGAGTGAGCAAACGCTCAGTAGGAAATTATATCTCAAGCGCTAGCAAGGGGTTTAAATAATTACATTTTTCATGAATGTACTATAGCTATGCATGCTCGTATAAAATGACAAGATAGAGAGAAAATTTATCAATAAGACGGCAAGATGAACTAGTCATGAGCTTTCAAGAAAAGATAACAAGATATTCAAGTAAGTACTCTTTAGCAAGTCATGTCAAGAACTTTGGCTATCATGTATCAAGCAAGCAAGTAATTACCCTTTCTCGGGTCACGCAATTCATGTCAAGTCAAGTACGAGTCAAGTACAAGATTTGTGTGGAATGTCCAATCAAGCTAGTCATGCACTTGGTATAATGTCAGATACCTTATCATTCAACTCCCATGGGCACAAGTACTTTCGGGTGCTCCTCCCAGGACCAGATCGGGCCCTATATGCGCAGGCATTTATCATGTATATTTGACATCCACTCTTGTATATATATATATAGCCAATATGGAATTTCAACAATTTAAGCTTGTAGACACGTAGGATAACTTTGAGAGAATGGAGTCCAAAAATACGACATTGGACATAGATAGGCGATAACAACGGTACAATCACGATGAACGATGAAACTAGGTGGAATTAGGTTCCCTTAACTCGGGTACCATGACGTATATGGACATTCTTTATATAGAATTGAGGTCCACATGAACAGTATATCAAAGGTAAGATACCCTCATTCTTATTATAGAATTGAGGTCCACAAGAACATCAACAAATGGCATGATATCATCATCCCATTAAGAATTCTCATGATATACTCTTTGCATATCATAAGGGCCGGTATACCATGTTTCTTTAGAGTGACATGGCATTCAATAGTGTAATGGGTTTTTAGGGTACAACCAGTTCAGTCGACCTTGAGGGAATCCAAGGTACGTGGAGTCTTACGGAGGTCTCTATGACTAACTCGCTAGTCCAAAGGAACGGAATGTCCAATGGAGAGCTTGTATGTCAATGAGAGTTGAGGGTGATCGATAAAATATCATGAAACGTGGGACTATACTCACGGAGTGGAGATATAGTGCCGATATACATATATATAGATATACTGAAACCATCGGTTATCAGAAACAGGGCAAAAACATTTTTACAGGAAAATAACGACTTAAGTAAAGTCACTACTCAAGTAGTTAACGCCTTCAGTAAGGGCGTTTATCTATTTTAAATTTTTGAAAAGTTTCAATATTTCCATATTTTACCAAAAACGCACCCTTATAAGGGGCGTTTAATTAAATTTGACGACGTATGCAATGATCGTTCATTCTTTACCTCTATTTTTGCAGAATATATATATTTTCAGTAATTTATCGGAAACACGCCCTGGACAGGGGCGTTACTTTTCAATTCACGTCCTGAACAGGGGCGTTAGTCAAGTGAGAGACGACCTATACAGGGTCGTGTATTTCAAGAATTTACAATTTTTCAAGTATTAAAATTTCCAGAAAACGAGATATGGTCATGACAGGATAATATCAGGATTAATGATCATGCACTGGTTTAGAATCATGTTTAAGTGAATATTGGACTAATTAACATGGGTAATTATCAGGTAATTAAATTAACATCTGTGTACAGGGCGTCAAATCTTTTGAATTGACGACCTTGTCAGGGTCGTTTATTTAAATAGCGCCCTAGTCTGGGTCGCATATAAAATTAGCGCCCTTGGAAAGGACGTTTCTTTCCAACAATAGAACATTTAAAACTTGTGAAAACTACATGCATGAACTAATATATATGGTTTAATATAGTTATTATGGTGATTTGGGCTACAGTGCTTGAGAAAACCTACCTTGATGATGATAAACTGACGGATGAACAGATGTAGCCTAGGTTCTGGGAAAAACGATACTCTGTTTTATAAACAGAGTCTTTTTGAAGCTTTCGATCCTAACAGCAGCAACAAGGGTAGTAATAGGTTGCAGATGAAGAACCCTCAATTCTTCAGTAGGTTATGATGACCCCTACAGAGAACATATATATACAATCATTAGTATTATCTTCATAATACTTGACTGAAGGTGGAAGAAAGAAGAACTTACCCTTTCGTTCTTCACAACGTGAATCTTCTTAACCTGTAAGAAGAGAAGACGAAGAACCTGTTAATGTTCTTCATACCATCGTAAACAGAAAAGAAGAAGAAAGAACCTTGGTTCTTCACCTACCGTAGAATAGTCCGAATGCCAAATAGCGTTCACGGTTCAAGCAGTAGGTTATTAATAGGATTTATGTGATCCTAATAGAGTTAGTGTTCGATTGGAAGTAACACTTCCATGATAGAGTTATTACTACATTCGAACTCTTTCTCATAGTTATCAACTTACCCTGGATAGACACCTGGGTCGAACGAAACTCAAACTAAATTAACGACCTAGGTCAGGGCGTCGAATTTAAATTGACGCCTGGTCAAGCGTCGTTTCTTGTTGAAACGCGTCCATTCAAAGGACGTTATGCAAACTTGCCCTTTTTATTTATTTTTGGTCATTTGAAATTTGACGCCTTATTATTTGGGCGTCCTTTCTTTAATTCACGCCTTAGGTGAGGGCGTTTTCTTGTAAAGTAGCGCCTATATCTAAGGCGTTATTTTCATCAGGGTTTAATTATTTTTATTCCAAGCTCTTTCGTTTATTTACTAAATCTTTTAATCCATTTTGATTTATTTTATTTACCAGGGTTGCTACACCCTCCCCCACTTAAAAGAATTTGGTCCCCAAATTCCATATCATTCATTTACATATGGAGAGTGTAGAGTGTGTACCTTCTAAAATAAGTCTGGAAATTGCTTCATCATAGATTTCTCGGTCTCCAATGTAGCTTCTTGTTCTGAATTCTTATTCCATTGTACTTTTAGCATGGGAATAACCTTATTCCTTAGAGTACGTACTTCTCGATCTAAGATCTTCATCGGCTTCTGTTCATATGTGAAATGTTTCTGGATTACTAGGTCTCCATATTCAATAATATGTGATGGGTCATGTACATACTTCTTCAACATAGATATGTGGAACACATCATGTACTTCGGACAGTTGAGGGGGTAATGCGATGCGATAAGCAACCTCGCCAACTCTTTCTAGTATCTCAAAAGGTCCGATAAATCTTAGGGTAAGCTTGCCTTTAACACCAAATCTTCGTATTCCACGTCCAGGTGATATCTTGAGAAATGCATGATCTCCAACTTGGAATTCGAGATCTCTTCTTCTTATGTCAGCATAAGCCTTTTGTCTAGACTGAGCAACTTGCAGTCTTTCTTTGATCAATTGTATCTTCTCGGTAGTGTCCCTTACCATTTCTGGACCTAACAGTCGTTTCTCTCCAACTTTGTCCCAGCATAAGGGTGATCGACAACTCCTTCCGTATAAGGCTTCAAAAGGTGCCAGCTGTATACTTGCCTGGTAGGTATTATTGTATGCAAATTTGACCAGAGGCAAGTGATCATGCCAGTTTCCATCAAAATCAGTGATGCATGCTCTAAGCATATCTTCAACTACTTGATTTGTTCTCTCGGTCTGACCATCCGTTTGAGGATGAAAGGCTGTACTAAAGTTAAGCCTTGTTCCCAACGAACATTGTAGTCCTTTCCAAAAATGAGAAGTAAAACGGGGATCTCTGTCAGACACGATTGAAATAGGAATACCATGTAATCTGACTATTTCATTGATGTATAGTGCAGCTAAGACATCAACTGACCATCGACTCTTGATTGGCA
The DNA here is from genome assembly GCA_022559845.1 of Amorphophallus konjac. NCBI lineage: Eukaryota > Viridiplantae > Streptophyta > Magnoliopsida > Alismatales > Araceae > Amorphophallus > Amorphophallus konjac. The sequence goes on along the minus strand of CM040126.1, from coordinate 322,279,310 downwards.
AGAAATGCGCTGATTTAGTCAATCGATCAATGATAACCCATCATGTCCTCTTTTTGATTTAGATAAACCCATGATGAAATCCATACCAATATCCTCCCACTTCCATTTAGGGATATCTAGAGGATGTAGTTTTCCAGCAGGCTTCTGGTGTTCCGCCTTGACTTGTTGGCATGTGAGACAGCGTGATACGTAGTCCGCTATTTCTCTTTTCATGTTGGGCCACCAAAAATTTCTTTTCACATCTTGGTACATTTTGGTAGATCCAGGATGAATCGTATACCTTGATCTGTGAGCTTCATCTAAGACCTTCTTTTTCAATTCTGGGCAGTCCGGTATACAAGTTCTATTCTTGAACATTAATCTTCCATCAGAAGTTAGTTGGAAATCCGATTGTCCTTCTAATCTGCCCTTGATTTCTACTAATGTAGGATCGTCATCCTGAAGTGCTTGTATCTCAGATAATAAATCTGACTGTATGCTTATATGAGATAATGTGACACATCTAGGATCCGTCTTTCTTCTTTACAAATAATACAGGCGCTCCCCACGGGGAAGTACTTGGTCTAACGAATCCTTTCTTAATGAGTTCCATCAATTGCTCCTTTAACTCCTTGAGTTCAGTAGGTGACATCCTATAAGGTGCCTTTGAAATCGGACCAGCACCAGGGACTAAGTCAATGGTGAAGGCCACTTCTCTTTGCGGGGGTAATCCCGGCAAATCTTCCGGAAACACGTCCGGAAATTCTTGTACCATTGGAATGTCTTCTAACTTAGCCTCCTTAGTTTCTTTAACTGTGACAAAGGCAAGGAAAGATGTACATCCTTTCCTGATGAGCTTGCTAGCTCGGAGAGCTGAAATAAGAGGGTTTTTGCTCCGACTCTTAGGGTTAGTAAATATTAGTTCTGGAAATTCCTTGAATGTAACCTTGCTATTGCGGCAATCAACCGTTGCCTGATACTTGGATAACCAATCTGCCCCTAGTATAACATCATACTCTTTCAGATCTAAACATATGAGATCAATAGGGAGATTTTGACCATGAATCAATACCTCGCAGTTTTGGTAATGATGTATAATATCAGTCTCATCATCCAGAGGAGTAGACAAAACTAACTTTATCCATTCCGGTTCTAGGGGTAATGGGTCAGCAAACTTTTTAGAAACAATAGAATGTGATGCACCAGTATCAATTAAGACATATGCATTCCTGGAACAAACTTTCAATATACCTTCCACTAAGCCGCCTCCTTCTACTTGCTCGGTTTCCTTGATTGCATGAAGACGAGCATTCTTGGTTACTGGGCGTTTTCCGTCATCGGCTTGATTATTTAGTAGTGGGCAATCGGGAATCTGATGCTCACGACTCCCACAACGGAGACATGCTCCTAGTTTCCTCCAGCATTCTTCTGCTCTATGACCCGCTTTATCACAATGTTTGCACACTGTATTTGGAGAGGTAGTGGTGATAGAGAAGGGCTTGGTCTTCTTGAACTTTTGGTCTTGTGAGGATGCTCCTCCATTGCTAGGCCTTTTCTTGAAGTTGGGTTTAAAAGAACCCAAACCTGTAACTTGTTCCTTCTTTTCCTTACCACGAATCCTATCAGACAGTTCCGTGGCATCTTCTAATAGTTGAGCTCGGCGTACTATCTCCGAGTAGACTTGAATGTCCATCGGCGCCAGTTGAGTAATAGCTTGGGGCCTGAGCCCATTAAGAAACCTCCTTGCCTTCATTTTCTCGGTGCTAACTAGATGCTTAGCATACCGAGACAATCTAGAGAATTGGGCCTCATACTCGGCCACTGACAAGGATCGTTGTTTTAATGCGGCAAACTCTGCAGCCTTCTTTTCCTGAACTCGGTCCGAGAAATATTTCACGTTGAAGTGTTCAACGAATTCTTCCCACGAAACCTGATCTTGATTTATAGTAGCCTCTATTGATTCCCACCAGCATCTAGCATCCCTTTCTAACTGAAAAGTAGCTAATAAAACTTTATCCTGATCCGTGCATTGCATAACACGGAATATACGTTCTATCTCCCTAATCCAGTGTTCAGCGTCATCTGGATCAGTAGAACCCGTGAACTTGGGTGGGTTCATGTTCTTGAAAGTCTAGTGGAGACTTCCTGCTCGTTGTCCACCTCCTTGTGCTACTTGTTGCAGCACTTGAGTCATGCCTTGAAGGGTACGCTGCATGTTGCGCCATTGAGCACGTTCGGCAGCCATTATCCTACAATTATAATAACTAGATTAATATGTGCTTGTATTTAAAGACTCATATACTATGTTAACTTTAACCCTTGGTTCTACCCAATCTCACTGGTTGAAGGTTTAAAACTTATCCTTGGACTTGGGTTTTTCCTAGGAATTGAATACCCTAGGCTGTGATACCACAAAAACTGTCACGCCCCGAGCGCGGAAGATACTCGGATATGCGCGACGAGTTTATATCAATCATGTCAATCAGAGTAGTAGTGTATTCGACACCAAAACAGAGATGCGCAAAAATAGAAAGATAACCCAATCCTTTATTTCATAATGGATAGACTATTACAAATCCAATACTCTATTCAAGGAAAAGTACATAGTTGACTCAAGAAAATAGGAAAAAGACTAGATGACACTTGGAAAAGCTCTAGCTCTTTCACTCTCGACCATTCCCATCCGATTGATTTCCCTCGTCGTCGGAATTACCTGAAAAGTAGGGAACACACGGAGTGACCGAACGCTCAGTAGGAAATTATATCTCAAGCGCTAGCAAGGGGTTTAAATAATTACATTTTTCATGAATGTACTATAGCTATGCATGCTCGTATAAAACGATAAGATAGAGAGAAAATTTATCAATAAGACGGCAAGATGAACTAGTCATGAGCTTTCAAGAAAAGATAACAAGATATTCAAGCAAGTACTCTTTAGCAAGTCATGTCAAGAACTTTGGCTATCATGTATCAAGCAAGCAAGTAATTACCCTTTCTCGGGTCACGCAATTCATGTCAAGTCAAGTACGAGTCAAGTACAAGATTTGTGTGGAATGTCCAATCAAGCTAGTCATGCACTCGGTATAATGCCAGATACCTTATCATTCAACTCCCATGGGCACAAGTACTTTCGGGTGCTCCTCCCAGGACCAGATCGGGCCCTATATGCGCAGGCATTTATCATGTATATTTGACATCCACTCTTGTATATATATATATAGCCAATATGGAATTTCAACAATTTAAGCTTGTAGACACGTAGGATAACTTTGAGAGAATGGAGTCCAAAAATACGACATTGGACATAGATAGGCGATAACAACGGTACAATCACGATGAACGATGAAACTAGGTGGAATTAGGTTCCCTTAACTCGGGTACCATGACGTGTATAGACATTCTTTATATAGAATTGAGGTCCACATGAACAGTATATCAAAGGTAAGATACCCTCATTCTTATTATAGAATTGAGGTCCACAAGAACATCAACAAATGGCATGATATCATCATCCCATTAAGAATTCTCATGATATACTCTTTGCATATCATAAGGGCCGGTATACCATGTTTCTTTAGAGTGACATGGCATTCAATAGTGTAATGGGTTTTTAGGGTACAACCAGCTCAGTCGACCTTGAGGGAATCTAAGGTACGAGGAGTCTTACGGAGGTCTCTATGACTAACTCGCTAGTCCAAAGGAACGGAATGTCTAATGGAGAGCTTGTATGTCAATGAGAGTTGAGGGTGATCGATAAAACATCATGAAACGTGGGACTATACTCACGGAGTGGAGATATAGTGCCGATATACATATATATAGATATACTGAAACCATCAGTTATCAGAAACAGGGCAAAAACATTTTTACAGGAAAATAACGACTTAAGTAAAGTCACTACTCAAGTAGTTAACGCCTTCAGTAAGGGCGTTTATCTATTTTACATTTTTGCAAAATTTCAATATTTTCGTATTTTACCAAAAACGCGCCCTTATAAGGGGCGTTTAATTAAATTTGACGACGTATGCAATGGTCATTCATTCTTTACCTCTATTTTTGCAGAATATATATATTTTCAATAATTTATCGGAAACACGCCCTGGACAGGGGCGTTACTTTTCAATTCACGCCCTGAACAGGGGCGTTAGTCAAGTGAGAGACGACCTATACAGGGTCGTGTATTTCAAGAATTTACAATTTTTCAAGTATTGAAATTTCCAGAAAACGAGATATGGTCATGACAGGATAATATCATGATTAATGATCATGCACTGGTTTAGAATCATGTTTAAGTGAATATTGGACTAATTAACATGGGTAATTATCAGGTAATTAAATTAACGTCTGTGTACAGGGCGTCAAATCTTTTGAATTGACGACCTTGTCAGGGTCGTTTATTTAAATAGCGCCCTAGTCTGGGTCGTGTATAAAATTAGCGCCCTTGGAAAGGGTGTTTCTTTCCGACAATAGAACCTTTAAAACTCGTGAAAACTACATGCATGAACTAATATATATGGTTTAATATAGTTATTATGGTGATTTGGGCTACAGTGCTTGAAAAAACCTACCTTGATGATGATAAACTGACGGATGAACAGATGTAGGTTCTGGGAAAAACGATACTATGTTTTATAAACAGAGTCTTTTTGAAGCTTTCGATCCTAACAGCAGCAGCAAGGGTAGTAATAGGTTGCAGATGAAGAACCCTCAATTCTTCAGTAGGTTATGATGACCCCTACAGAGAACATATATATACAATCATTAGTATTATCTTCATAATACTTGACTGAAGGTGAAAGAAAGAAGAACTTACCCTTTCGTTCTTCACAACGTGAATCTTCTTAACCTGTAAGAAGAGAAGACGAAGAACCTGTTAATGTTCTTCATACCATCGTAAACAGAAAAGAAGAAGAAAGAACCTTGGTTCTTCACCTATCGTAGAATAGTCCGAACGCCAAATAGCGTTCACGGTTCAAGCAGTAGGTTATTTATAGGATTTAGGTGATCCTAATAGAGTTAGTGTTCGATTGGAAGTAACACTTCCATGATAGAGTTATTACTACATTCGAACTCTTTCTCATAGTTATCAACTTACCCTGGATAGACTCCTGGGTCGAACGAAACTCAAACTAAATTAACGACCTAGGTCAGGGCGTCGAATTTAAATTGACGCCTGGTCAAGCGTCGTTTCTTGTTGAAACGCGTCCATTCAAAGGACGTTATGCAAACTTGCCCTTTTTATTTATTTTTGGTCGTTTGAAAGTTGACGCCTTATTATTTGGGCGTCCTTTCTTTAATTCACGCCTTAGGTGAGGGCGTTTTCTTGTAAAGTAGCGCCTATATCTAAGGCGTTATTTTCATCAGGGTTTAATTATTTTTATTCCAAGCTCTTTCGTTTATTTACTAAATCTTTTAATCCATTTTGATTTTTTTTATTTATCAGGGTTGCTACAATGTGACTTTTGTTCCAATGTCGTTTCCAATTGGCAAGGGGTGTGTTAAACACATTAGAGATCTCAAGTCGACCTACCCTTGGATTTTGCTCTGGATAATGGGTCAGGAACACAGGATGTGTCGACACCATAGGTTGGTAGTGTCGACCCGTCCAATCCTTTTTCTTCATGAATTATTGTCTAGCCTTGGCGTGCGTCGACCTACCCTTGCCTTTTCCATTGTTCATTCTATTCTTGCATGCTCTTAAATCATCATTTCTCTTGATAAAACAATCCTGCATCACATGACCATATTTTTCACAGTAAAAGCATGAGATTTTCTTTCTAGGTGCATGTGTGTGTGTAGCAGGAGTGTGTTTAACATGCACAATGGTGCTAGCAGCATTTTTGGGTTTTTGAGGCAGATTAATTTTCTGATTTTTATTTTCTTTTTGAATCTTTTGGATAGAAGACTGCTTTGGGGGTGAAATTAAGGTACTGGGTATAATTGAACTTTGAACAAAAGAAGTATATACCTTGTTCTCAAAAGACTTCCTCTTAACAAAATTATAGCCAAGCCCTTCCCTTTGAAAATTAATTTTCATGTCCAAAAGTTTATCCGTATTATCTTTTCCATCCACAAATTTAGATAGTGAATTATTTAAGTCCTGGATTTCACTCTCTAAAAATACAATTTATAATTCAACACCAGCAAGTTCTTCTTCACAAGTAGCAAGACTGGCATTCAACACTGCATTGGTATTCTTCAGGCTATCAACTTCCTGTTTTAATCCATCCACATCTTCACAATCACTTATAGCCACAAATTTTCCTTTTTCTAAAGTCAACAATCTTTCCGTTATGGCTGTGTTTAGTTCCTTCAAGTTCTCATTCTCTTTCAGAAGCTTTTCATTTTCCTTAGCCAAATCATTATTCAAAACCAGTCATCTAGAAATTTCTGATCATCATAATCAGGATTCAATTTCATTTTTAACTTCTTTTCAATTTCCTCACATTCAGAGATTTTAACAAGAAGGCTTTCATTTTCAGATTGCATGCATGCAGCTTGTTCCTTATTAAGATCTAACTCATGTAACCAAGACTCATACTTCTTTTTCAATTTCTTAGTCTCAGATTTTAATTTCTTATATTTACTTGCAAGTCATTGAATGCATCAAATAACTCATCAAACGATATAGTATCAGAATCCGATCTTGCCTCTGATGATGGTTCACTCTAATGATCACTGCTGCGATCGTTCACACCTGCCATGAGACATCTATCCTCCTTCTCTTCATGGAAGCCAACCAAGCCATTCAGTATGCCCATTGCGGAGCTGCAGCTGGAGACAAAGGGAAAACTATTAGCATCAACTACGGCAGTGAACAAACTTAGAACCAAGCAATTTTGATCATGTTTGGACTTATAATCTACAGTCCAGACTGATTTGTCTTCAGGCAACTCATAAGGACCATGAGATATAAGCTTCCATAGCTTAGGGTCGTATGAGTTGACTAGACTGCACATTCTTCCCAACTATAAATCAAAGTTAGAGCCATCAAATATAGGTGGAGAATTCATGGTGAACATGGTGGTAGCCATTGATCTGGATCTTTCTCTAGATCGTTAGATCTATGAAAAAGAGAGCCTTAGCTCTGATACCAATTGAAGTCCCACGATCAATGACACCCAAGAGGGGGGTGAATTGGGTGATTACAAATTTTATGAAACTTTTACCTGATTTAAAACAGATGTGATAAAGTAGCAATTAGAAATTCAGATCTATTAAATCTCAGATTAGATCTATCAAGATCAGGCACTCACCATAACCGATTTTGCTAAATCTGAAAGATACAATACAGAGGAGATAATATATACGTACAGTCACACAGAATGGAGGTAGAAGAAATGGACCAAACTGCATAGCTCAAACCACAAGGCACAATGATTTTTAAGGTGGTTCGGATGCAACGATGGCAACCTACGTCCACCCCTCACCAAAAATCGGTGAGGCTTCACCACTGGAAACTTGCACGGGGATGAATCCCCAACACGGAGACAAGCTCAAAACACACATGCAAGACGACGCTTACACACACACACGAGATGTAACTCTTAGACACACACACACACACAGAGAGAAAGAGCCTCCAACACGATCCGATGACTGGATCAACAATACACATACACCCTGCAATAGACGCAACACTTTACATACAAGAACACCTAGATCTAGATAGATCCACACACACACGCAGATCTGAAGAGATCCAGGTACACACACGGATCTGACGAAATAGCACACACAACCACGGATCGAGATCTGAGTCGATCCACACACATATATATGTTTACGGATTACAAGGAACACAAACTTGAAGCACAAAACACTTTAGAGAATGAAACACAAAAGAAGAACTTTTGATTTAGGCTCCCTCTGAATATATAATGCAGATCTTGAATGAAGCTTGAATCTCCACTTGATTTCTACTTGATTGGCCTCAGCTTGATCTTGAAACTCTTGATCTTGGATGAAGAATTTGTGGACAAATCACTATTCACGGAGTTCTTGCAGCAGCTCTCTTTTTCCCTTTGGTAGCTTCCTTGATCTCCCTTAGTGATTAGGGTTTCCTGGCCCAAAGAGATGTTTTTATAAGTCTTGGGTTGGTCAAAGGACATGCCAAAACATAGATCCACAAATTTAGGCATGTTTGGTGGCTTTGGAATCCAAAAGTCTAAAAGAGAAGGCTTGAACACGTTGAAGAAAACGAAGTCAACAATTGCTAGTTCAAAGGGTTCGATCGACCGAAATGTCCAGTCGGTCGACCGAACTCTGTAACACCTAAAACTTTTCAACGTTGGAAAATTCGGTCGACCGAACTTGGGCTGTCGGTCGATTGAACTTTATAAACTTACAGAGTTCTGAGTGCTGGAAGAATTGGTCGACCGAACCAACCAAGTTGGTCGACCGAACTCTGGAATTTCTATAAAACAGAGTTGTTTGCCCCAGAAAACATATCCATATGACAAGGCCTTTGTGTCCACATTTTGTTCCACTCATTTTGAGTTTATTTGACTGATACTAGGCATTTTGAAGCATGATAAGTTTGAGCATTAGCTTATAATGAAAATGGCTTTGTGGACCTACTTGTGCTCGCACTCTTGCAATTATGAACGGTACCAAAACTATTTGCCATTCTGGGGTTCTATTATCATCAAAATTACTAGCGCAACTCAATATATTCCTCACCGAGCAAAGGGATAAGGCTCGGTTAGGGTCACGAGTTCCGAGGCTAGGTGGTGGACTAGATGATCAAACCATTGGCATCGAAGACACCTCCGAACGTAGGTCGAGCAGTCGCGTTGGAGGGTAAGCCACCAGTAGCCTTGTCATAGCTGGATCCTTGCGATCGACGTTCCCCCCTTGTGTGCGCCGTAGATGTCTTCGTGACTTCTTCAATTGGGCGACGAGCTTCTGGAGCATCGAGGCACTTGAGGAGGGGACCGACAAAGTGTTGTACCCATGTGGTTTTGATGATGCCAAACACTATGATTCATCTAAGATGTATGATGTCATATGTGTTGATATGGTAAACAGTATATGGTTCTGATGTTGCCAAACATATTGTTTATGTTGCATTATGATTGTGATGCATTTGAGTATGATGATTTCAGTGTATCATTTGCCTAAATGATAATTTCACTGTCTATAGAAGATGTCTTACAATCTCTACAGAACAGGCTTTGTCGATAAGAAAAAGTCATCAAGGCTAAAAGGTCGGTGCATACTCATGCACTGAGAGAGATAGGTCAATGCAATTGAAGCATCCGGGTTATCAGGTCGATACAGCTGGGCTTTGCTTTGACACAGCACTAGTTCAGAAGTAAAGATCAATTGATTGCCTTGATGCAGTCAAGATGCTGCCTCGACGTAGTTGGACTGCAAGTAGCAGATTCCAACACATTGCACCGATGCAACACAGAGTTACATCAATGCAGCAAGGCCAACAGCTAGCTTGCGCAGAGCCATAGGTCAATGCAGCAAGCCCAACAGCCAGCATGCGCAAAGCAACATGTCGGAGTAGTCAATCACTGCACCGATGCATATAGGCCATGTCTCGATGTAGCAGAACTCGCAAAATGAGATTCCAAGATACTGCCTCAACGCAATGAAGCACTGCCTCGACGCAGCAGAATGGTTCCTGCAAGATAAGGTCGATGCAGCGGCTACGGTTAAGGCGAAAAGGTTGATGCATCAAGACATTCAAGTGCTACATCTGTGAACAAGGTCAATGCATCCAGAAGACACATCTCTGAGCACCCAAAGGAAAGGTCGAAGCAACGAAGCTATGTCTCGATGCAGCAAACTTTGCTGAGTGGGATTTCAGGCCACTACCTCGATGCAATGAAGCAATGCCTCGATGCACCAAGCCAAGAAGGTCGGTGTAGTAGTTGACTAATATGTTACTCAAGTCATAGCATATCTACACTTCAAGCCACAAGGTCAATGCACTGAAGGCGCTTCGACTACCTGAGAGTCTGCAAGATCAAGTCTCCATGACCATTGCCTCAACGCATCCGGTGCTGCATAGCTGATGCCTCAATGCATTCAAGACAGGAAGGTCTGAGCACATATTGATAAGAGGACTTAGTGAACAAAAGGAAAGACAGAAAGGTATAAGCATCCAAGTGACAGGTTAATGCACAGTTTGTTAGCAAATCTCAAGTTGGTGCACATTAACATTCCTTGATCACATAGGTCCGTGCACTTGTTTAGGCAGGTCAGTGCAACAATTCATCACTACTTGGTGAGGCCAGTGCAACTACAAGCAGCCACCTTAGATTTGTCAAGTAAGGTCAACTTAACAGAATGGATCGTGAATCTAAGGTTGATGCAGCAGAAGTCATTAAGAAGTAAGGTCGATGTAGTTGAAGCCTTCCTGATTGCAAGGTCGGTGCAGCTGTGTTAGGGCGAACACATGGCAGGCGGCTTTAACACTTAAGTGACAGCAGTGAAGTTGTTTCAAGGCATGTGATCACTTAACCTCTTCATGTGCGATTAAAGATTTACACCTAACACCTCATATGCAATTCTGGTATTATCATCACGTGAGACTCCTTTGGCACGAAGGGTACAGTCCACGTGGAGAAACCTTATGGAGAGCTCAATGATTGGAGGAATATTATATTCCACGTATGGGGTTCTGCTTCCCTGGCTGACTTGCACACACCGATATCATGTTCTATATATTGAAGGTGCCTCAATCAGGAGAGAGAGTGAAGAGGCTGCCCTTGTGTGAAGAAGAGCGAAGAGAGAAGCCACAGAAGAGAGGAAAGGAGAGCCAGTAGAAGAAGAAGAAAAAGAGAGCCTGAGTCTGAGCAGAGAAGAAGAAAAGAGAGAAGAGAAGAGAAAAAGAAGAAGAGATAGATCGAGATTGAAGCAGCCCGTTCTGTTGAGTTATGGTTTTGATGATTGTTGGCGTTATGGTTTTGATGATAACTAAACTTAATGTGTGATTGAGTGATGATAACTAAACTTATGGTTGATTGCACATGTTCTTGATGACTATGTACATTCATGTTTAAATATGATTGAGATGGCAAATGGCAACGGTACATGGTCTTGATTCTTGCTTGATTGAATTGGTTTTACAAGAGGCAAGAGATTTCATAACCTCTTTAATGTGAACAAGCATGGTATTAACCCTGACTATCTTACTTGCAGGATCAAACTCATGGCAGTCACCTGGTGAACCAAACGTGCGGATAAGCACCCTGCTCCTCTACAATCCAAAACAGGTGGTATTGTCATGTACTGTCAAGAACCATTCGTAAGGCTCTTACCCTGTTATACACTCCTTGTTATTGAGTGTTCCATGAGATTATTTCATGAATAATTTACTTGGGATGATTGAATTTTATCTCTTGATTCTTAGCCCAGAACTTGATCCTTACCTCAGAACATGTGTGTTTCAAAGTGTTCATATGCACCTAGTTCATGAGGTTTCAAGCCCTTGCAAAACTTGCCATCATGTGCCCTCGCACGTGGATCGACCTGCGCGGTCAGGTCGCGGAGATTTCTCGGGGCGAAACCCTCGGAACAAAATTTTGATTATAGGGGCGATATACCTTTAATTTGTTAACTTCAAGAGTGAGCATTGAACTTGTTTCAGGAGATTTCATGTAATGAGATATGCTCAAATGGTCTAATGCATAAACCAAGTTGATTTGGTCTGATGTGCAAAGGCTCAAAGGGTTTTCATACTCAATTCTTACTTCATCTTAATGGTTTGCATGAAGTTCATGCATTTATCATATGGATGTTTGAGCTATAGTTCTAATCAATTATCTATGCTTTTGCAGGTCAAAACACTCAGTATAAATCCACAAGCTCAATGGAGTTTGAATCCACGGACTGAAAATGGGTTTAAGGGGTCCGTTGCTCAAAATCGGGAAAATTCCAGATTTCGGTCGACCGATTTTCCTACCACCCAAAACTGCAATTCCTGCAAATTTTCGGTCGACCGCCCCATGCTACAGGTCGACCGCCAGCCCCGATGCAGCCTTATTTGACATTGGGTTTCAAGCGCGTGGAGAGGTCTTTCCACCCATTTGTTTAATCCCAATGGCCCCAATCATGCCGGGATTTATGGATCTGGTCTGGGGCTTATCCACGGACCATTCAAGGGCTATAAAAAATCTCATTGGAGCCTTAAACCCTAACTATCCAAGAGATCCAAGGGGTGGCTATCCAAGGAGGAAGAAGAAGGGTACTGTAGCCGTGAATAGTACTCCGTGCAGCAAGTGTTCTTCATCCATTCTCAACCCATTGAAGGCATATCTGAAGCCAACCTCCTCCAAGGTAGAGAAGAGCCAAGCAAGCAAGCAAGGATTCCAAGAAGAGTGCCTAAGGGAGAAAGAAGAGAAGCCAAGCAAGCAAGAAAGGAGAAAAGCAAAGGAAGCACAGATTGAAGCTCCGGTCAAGTGAAGATTGAAGATACGTTCAAGATCCGCAACATGCATTCAAGGGGAACACAAAACAAGAGTTTTCTAAACTAAGCATCATCGTCTTTATGTCTTGGGTGTTGTATTTATGTTCGTCATAAACTGAAGAACTTGTGTGTGTGTGGATCGTTGTTGGATCCGTGGTCGTGCTTGTGTGTGTGTTTTATTCGATTCCTGTGTGTGCGTGGATCTTCCTAGATTTGCGTTTGTGTGTGTGTGGGTCTATTTAGATCCGTTCTGTCTCGTGTGTGTGGATTGCTACACTTGTGGCAGCGGGTGTTTATGTTGGTGATCCGGTTGTCGGATCGTGTTGGAGACTTCATCTCCGTGTGTGTGTGTGTGTGTATTGGGACGCGTCCCCGTGTGTGTGTGCAAGCGTCATCCTGTGTGTGTGGTTGGAGCGTCGTCTCTGTTTGGGGTTTTATCCCCGAGTGAAGCCTCACCAGGTTTGGTGAGGGGTGGACGTAGGATTGCCATCGGTGCATCCGAACCACCTTAAAAACTGTTGTCCATTGTGTTCTATTGTGTGGTTTGGTCCATTCCCTCTACCTTCATTCTACGTCAGTGTTAGTGTAAATTGCTGTGCCGATTTTATCCATGTTCATCTTGAATAATCTATCTCATCTGTAAATAGGTTTTGATAAATCCAATTTATGATTGAATAAATTTGAATCTCCTTATTAGCATCTTATCATATATTTTACAAAAGGCCAAAACTTTCCTTAAAATTTGTAAACACCCAATTCACCCCCCTCTTGGGTGTCATTGATCGCGGGACTTCACGTTCCACATTGAAGATCTGTGTTCGTCTGTTCTTGGATCAGATCCAGAACAGTCTTGCTCCTGCCTGAGCTATATTTGTTTTGTGTTTTCTGACAGTTCTATTTTTTCTTTGTTGTTTTCGTTTTCCATTTCCTCAGTGTTTTCCGGTTCCCTATTTTGGGATCGGGGTTCCTCATGTGCGAACAGGAGAAGAGAGACTTGCTCTCCGGTTGTGAGTGACGAGGTGTCACTCACAGGTTCCTCCTGAGGATTGAGGAGAAGGGAGATTCATCTCCAGTTGCCCTCTGTGGATTCATAGGAAGGGAGGCTGGTGTCTCCGATTGTGAGTGACGGGGTGTCACTCACGGTGTTCCCTCTATGGTCTCAGAGGAAGGGAGGTTGTCCTCAGGTTCTAGTTCTGCGGGTGGCAGAGCTAGGGTGTTGGTCTTGTGGGAAGCAAGACCAAGTTGAGGGATTTGTTTCCCTCTGGTTCAAGATGTTAGGCAGCATCATGTTGCAGGCTGAGTCTGCTTTGATTTCTAGCTTGTGCTAGTGGAATCCTCGCTCGGTGGGAGTGAGGGGTGGACGTAGGCTGACTCTGAGTCGAGCCGAACCACCTAAAAATCTAGGTGTTTTTTTGTGTGATTGTGCTTGTGATTCCCGGTGTTTTGCTGCTACCCATTTCGAAGAGTTGTGTGCACACTATGAGCCAATTCGTTTTGCTAACCCTGTGCGTTATGTGCTTGACGATATTAGTGAATCACCGTCTCATCTCTGCATAGATCGCTTCTATGTGTTGAGTGTCTGCTATCATGTTGGCTTCATCCGTGGAAGGTCTTAATAGACCCTGGTACTGAGAGTGTGCTTCGACCCTTCCATCTCAGATTTGATATCAAGTGCTCTTTTGAGTCCAAAGTATTTTTGAGTGTGCGATTTTAATTTGGCTTTATAGGATCTATTCAACCCCCCTTCTAGATCCTATCGGTATCTCTGATAACTAGCAATCTCAGGGTGTCCAACAAGTGGTATCAGAGCGGGTTTCTCATTCTTGTAGATTTAATCATCTGCAGAAAAAGGATCCTAGTGCCCTGTGACTACTCGATCTTATTTAGCTAAGCATTTTTCTCATGGATTCCGCACCAGTGTTTGACGGCACTAGCTTTTATATCTGGATTGCTAAAATGGGCCATATCACAAATTCAATTGATCCAAACCTATGGACAATTATTACTCAAGGGCCACACAAATTTCCCAAGAGTAAGTCCAATTGGACTGAGGATCATAAAGTGAAATATCTTGAGAACATTAAGGCACTGAATATGTTCAAGAGAGCAGTCGACACTAAAAAATTTCCATTTGTATCTACCTGCAGGACTGCCAAAGAAAATTGGGATTACTTGAACGATATTCATCGGAAGGAAAGCCACAAATGCATGATGGCTGAAGGAAGCGATGAAAGCGAGGATGCTGAAGAGGTAAACAACCCTTTCGCTAGCTTTACTCTAGATGACTGGGAAGATGCATATGCTAATTTGCTAGAGTTTTATGAAAAATTGAGAAAACAGAATAAATCACTGAAAAAGAAGTTAAACAATCTTGAGAATGCTAACTCTGTAGGTGAGGACATTGAAATCCTGAAAACAGAAAATGACATATTTAGAAGACAACTGAAAGATCTTGATGCTTTTAGTTCAGAACTTGATTATTTGAAATCTAAAAACAAGAAACTCAAAAACCGGGTTCAGGAATCTGAACATAGATCAATGAATCTTGAAAGTGAAAATAGATTGATCTCTAAAAAACTGGAGGCTATTAGAGTAATAAATTTAAAGCTTCAAATTTTTTTTGACAAACTTCAATCAGAAAATCAACAAGAAGTGTTTAATTAGTGTCAGAGTTCTTAAGTGATTTGGTGTTTGATGATGAACTCCAGGACCAAAATAGTAAACTGAAAGAGGAAATTAACAAGCTGAAACACCTAAACACAGCTCTGTCTGAGAGACTAATCACATTTGAAAAAGGTAAGTGTGTGAGCATGCATAGTTCTGATAAGTTGGTGAATGCAGAGCAAGAAATTGAGAGTCTAAAAACTGTTAATCAAATGTTGAATGAAAATGCTACTTGATATGAAGAGAGGATAGCTGGATATGAGCTCCATGTCTCAAAAGTTGAATCTAAAATTTCTGACCTGAACAAATCTCTTGAAAATTTATTAATGGAAAAGATAATTTGGACAAGCTCCTTGGCTGTAAAGTGAATTTCCAATGTGAGGGTCTGGGTTTTAACTCAGCTAATAAAAAGGGCTTTGACAGTAAGCTTCGCACTTCATTTATGTGTAGTTCTGAGCCGGCTAGCATATCCGGTGCGCCTATCTTCCAAAACAGTGCTCAGAAAAACCAAAAAATCCACTGTCAGTCCCAAAACTGTAGAACAAACTCAAAAATTGAAAAAGAAAGAAAATCCACAGAAAATGTTCAAAAACACTCCTATTGGCATAAAGGATGCTGCATAGAATTCACATGATCTCTCACACACTCATACAAGAAAGGGCTCATGTCATTATTGTGGAAGATTCGATCATGTGATGCACAATTGTTACATCTTGGAAACTGATGAATTAAATATTCAAAAAGGAATGACGGAAATGAGAAATCCAGGAAAACACACACATGCATTTCACTAAGGGTTCACAAAACAATCAAGTTATTGCTCAGAAAAGGCAACACAAATGTTTTCACTGTGATCATTTCGTCATGCAATGCATGACTGTTGGTTTGTGAAAAAGAATGAGTATAAGGCTTTTAGAAGGAACCATGTTCCTAGAACTGCTCCAAGGAGACTATATTGCAATGCATGTGGTAAGGCCGACCATACAGTCAAAGACTGTTGGTACTTGAAACACAATCACAGCACTCATGCCAGAAAGAGTAAAAATCCTGCTTTCACTAGGACACATGATGCACAATTCTTTAAAAAGCATGATTTCTCAGTTCAATGTCATTACTGTGGATTGTTAGGGCATATCATAGATGAGTGTCGTCATTTAAATAATGATGAAATTATTGCCCTGCGGTCAAGGATAGCACGTACAAGAGGTGCAACTAACTTCTCTGGACCCAAGAAATATTGGGTACCAGTAAACCAAAAATGAGAGTCCTTGTTTTGCAGGTGTGCCTTGGGACTGAGGAATAAAAAGGGGTTCAATAAGCCAAGGTACCTGAGTTCGGTAAAACCCCAATTCTATTTTTATAACCTTATTTGTTGATTGCTATTTCTCTCTAAAAAAATGCTTTTTTGGTCATATCTGATCCATGTGTTAAACATCTCAAGCTGCTGAATGATCAAGGAGGAATTGCAACTTATGGGCTACATAAGTTTTCATGATTGCAAATATCATTTGCACTGTTTGCATATGTTAGTCTGCTCATGCATAGACCTTCACACGTGCATATGAAATTTGCATAGGTCATAGATAGTTACAGAAAATTCATCTGCACACTCATTTGTAGATTAAAAATCAGAAGTGCATATGTGCATATTGCATATGTGGTTCATCCGCATACATGTATGTTTGCCAAAATGACTTCAAAAAATTTGCATTGCATATAGGACTGCACTGTATTCGTGATGCACCTTCATGCATGACTTAATGGTATAATAAATGGTGATATGAATAAGGACAGATTAAGTCTGTCTAGAAGATTTCACCATGTGAGAGGTGATCCTAGGATTTAAGTTCTCTGCCCAGTACCATAGGTCAAATTGCATACAGATAAATTTAGTCAGTTATGAGCGTAGTCAAATAACTCCCTGCATGGTCTTCATGTCATATATGATAGTTCAATGTATTTAGTTAGGGGGAGTTCATACATTTTGTAGGATACATAAGTGCATGAAGTTGTCCATATGCATACATTCATTTCAAAATAGATTGCATGATATTCCTGTTGAAAAGTAAGAACTGATTGCATGACATGCATGCATACACATAGGAGAAGTTCATGCTTTCTGCAGGTTGTTTATATGCACTAGGCTATTCACATGCATCATAATGCTTGACCATTGTCTACATTCATGTATGTCATTTCCTGACGTTGATATGTCAAGTTGGTTGGCTCATGCATACACTCAGGGGGAGCATTTATAGGATTCTGAAAATGGGTGTTTAAATATCTGTTTCATCACTCACTCTCTGTCTATTTCGGTCGACCAAACTATTCACTTCGGTCAACCGATGCTCTTTGATTCAGTCTGTGCTGATCTTTCGGCTATGATCCTTATTGATCAAGACTCTGTTCTGCATGAGAAGTGAAATTCATCTCAGCTCCTTGAATTCTATGATTGAACCACAGGTCGACCCATTGCTAGTTCAGGTCGACCTGGCTGTTTAAATATCTATTTCATCACTCACTCTCTGTCTATTTTGGTCGACCAAACTATTCACTTCGGTTAACCGATGCTCTTTGATTCAGTCTGTGCTGATCTTTCGGCTATGATCCTTATTGATCAAGACTCTGTTCTGCATGAGAAGTGAAATTCATCTCAACTCCTTGAATTCTATGATTGAACCATAGGTCGACCCATTGCTAGTTCAGGTCGACCTGGCTGTCCCCAGCTATTTTGAAAAATCTGTTTGATTTCAGCTGTAGTCAGGTTTCCACTCATATCTGTATTGAAATCTTTTGAGTACTTTACTTTCATGGCCTTAGAAGCTACTGTCTGTTGCTCCTGCTTTTGCTGTAATGGAGCTTGCCATGTTTATGTCACCCGATCGGAATTCAATTGCTGCTTGAAAGTCAGTCTATCTAATGGTCCCCTCGATATCACTGTTATTTCTCTGAGCTTATCTTTATTGTCACTCACTATCAGCTATCTTCTTGAATTTAAATATTGCATCAGTTGTTATCACTCATGCTTAGTGCTCTTAACTGCTTGATGTTCTGACTTCTTCTGAAATTTCTTGATTTGTATAAGACTCATGAAGATTTTAATTTATATACCATGTTCATAAATTTGAAAACGATCTGGAAAAGGAATCTTCTATTATAGAGAATTATGAAGGTCTGAAAGATTCATGTGATTTAAGTCTAATGTATTTCTTGAGTTTGGATTTGAACATCTTGAAAATATCTGAGTCAATTCTTTTAATAAACTTTAACCAGTTGATTCATGATATATCATGTAAGACCTTTTGAAATATGAAAGTTTTAAAACATGGCATTCTTTGGATGAGATACATGATGTAAGTATTATCTTTAAACATCTATTTATTCTGGTTATGTCCAAAAAGGAAAAATAGTCGGAGCAATGACTTTGGTCACCGAGAAACCATGTCCAAAGGACTATATCATGAAGTGCCATAGTTATCTTTGCTGAAAAAAAATTTATTGAAAAATCTATGAAAATAGAAGGTAGAGCAATGGCTAGGTTGCACCGAGAAACTAGGACATTTATCAAAGAAATGGAGTCAACCTATGTCATGAAGTGCCCTAGTTATCTCTGTTCAATATGAAGCATGACAATTAATCATACTAAGTGCTTAGGGATACTGGCGTCTAAACAATGTGTATCCTCTAGTTACAAAGTGTGCACTAAATTAAATTGCTCTTAAAAATTTTTGTTATGAAAAATTACTGCTGCTCAAAAAGAAAAAAATCTGAAAAATAATTTCAACAGAAAAATTGCTGAAAACATAGACAATATCAGGTGCATACATGGGTGTTTAACCTCAATACTACTTTTTATAATTTCTAAAGGTGTCATTGAAATTGAATGATTAAGATGGAGGGAGGTTAAACTAGATGTTAATATGACAGCATGGTTCACTTTTATTAAAAATTGATTTCAGATATGAGTACATAATTTTTTTTGGATAATCTCTGAATACATTACATTTAAACCATGCAGTTCAGTAAAGTTCCTTCATAAGCCCTTACAATTGAAGACTCTGAAACATCTTTAAATTTGAATTTATGGCATTGGTATCTCATTTAAAATTGATCTTACTCCTTTGGAAGATGTGTTGATTTCTTGTGCTCATTTTTACTCTGCTGGAAACACTTTGGTTGCTCTCAATTCCTCACTGATTGCATCATTTCAAATTCTACTGGTTGATATTTTTTGTAGATTGAACTACCTCTTGAGTTATTCTCTCATTGCCTGAATTGTCCAACTGCCCCCATGATTTTGATGATATATTATGATCATTTCTTCTATTCCAATCCCTTTGTTCTGTCAAAGGTGAAGATTGCTTCATCAGCATACCTCTGATATTAAGGGGGAGATTCGTCTGCATTCTGCATGAACTGCTCAATATTCTCTCTTGCTTGATCACATCACATTTTCAGCGAAAATAAAGTTACATGATTTGCATGTCTGGGTGTTTACAGTTCATTTGGAAAGGGGGAGAACAATTTTTGTCTCAATCATGTCCATGCATGCTTCGCATTTATTTCTACTGATTTTCTAAAATTATAATTTCTTTTTTGATGAAGTCAAAGGGGGAGAATAGCTTGATATGAGTCAGCATGTTCTTTTATGACTCATAGTGTTCTCCTAGTGTTGCCATCATCAAAAAGGGGGAGATTGTTATACCCTAGTGATTTTGATGATGCCAAACACTAAGATTTATCTAAGATGTATGATGTCATATGTGTTGATGTGGTAAACACTATATGGTTTTGATGTTGTCAAACATATTGTTTATGTTGCATTGTGACTGTGATGCATTTGAGTGTGATGATTTCAGTGTATCA
Source organism: Amorphophallus konjac (assembly GCA_022559845.1). NCBI lineage: Eukaryota > Viridiplantae > Streptophyta > Magnoliopsida > Alismatales > Araceae > Amorphophallus > Amorphophallus konjac. Next base: position 322,259,377 of record CM040126.1, on the reverse strand, counting down.
TTTGCCTAAATGATAATTTGACTATCTATAGAAGATGTGTTAAAATCTCTGCAGAACAGGCTTTGTCGATAAGAAAAAGTCATCAAGGCTAAAAGGTCGGTGCATACTCATGCACTAACAGAGATAGGTTGATGCAATTGAAGCATCCAGGTTATCAGGTCGATACAGCTGGGCTTTGCTTTGACACAACACTGGTTCAGAAGTAAAGATCAACTAATTGCCTTGATGCAGTCAATATGCTACCTCGACGTAGTCGGACTGCAAGTAGCAGATTCCAGCACATTGCACCGATGCAACACAGAGGTGCATCGATGCAGCAAGGCCAACAGCTAGCATGCGCAGGGCCATAGGTCAATGCAGCAAGCCCAACAGCCAGCATGCACAAAGCAACATGTCGGAGCAGTCAATCACTGCACCGACGCATACAGGCCATGTCTCGATGTAGCAGAACTCACAAAATGAGATTCCAAGCTACTGCCTCAATGTAATGAAGCACTGCCTCGACGCAGCAGAATGGTTCCTGCAAGATAAGGTCAATGCAGCGGCTACGGTTAAGGCGAAAAGGTCGATGCATCAAGACATTCAAGTGCTACATCTATGAACAAGGTCAATGCATCCAGAAGACACATCTCTGAGCACCCAAAGGAAAGGTCGAAGCAACGAAGCTATGTCTCGATGCAGCAGACTTTGCTGAGTGGGATTTCAGGCCACTGCCTTGATGCAATGAAGCAATGCCTCGATGCATCAAGCCAAGAAGGTCGGTGCCGCAGTTGACTAATATGTTACTCAGGTCGTAGCATATCTACACTTCAAGCCATAAGATCGATGCACTGAAGGCGGTTTGACCACCTGAGAGCCTACAAGATCAAGTCTCCATGACCATTGCCTCAATGCATTAGGTGATGCATAGCTGATGCCTCGATGCATTCAAGATAGGAAAGTTTGAGCACCTATTGACAGGAGGACTTAGTGAACAAAAGGAAAGATAGAAACGTCTAAACATCCAAGTGACAGGCCAATGCACAGGTTGTTAGCAAATATCAGGTCGGTGCACATCTGCGTTCCTTAATCACATAGGTCCATGGACTTGTTTAGGCAGGTCAGTGATTCAATTCATCACTGCTTGGTCAGGCCAGTGCAACTACAAGCAGCCACCTTAGATTTGTCAAGTAAGGTCAACTTAACAGAATGGATCATGAATCTATGGTCGATGCAGCAAAAGTCATTAAGAAGTAAGGTCGATGCAGTTGAAGCCTTCCTGATTGCAAGGTCGATGCAGCTGTGTTAGGGCGAACACATGGCAGGCAGCTTTAACACTTAACTGATAGCAGTGAAGCAGTTTCAAGGCACGTGATCACTTAACCTCTTCATGTACGATTAAAGATTTACACTTAACACCTCATATGCAATTCTGGTATTATCATCACGTGAGACTCCTTTGGCGCGAAGGGGACAGTCCACGTGGTGAAACCTTATGGAGAGCTCAGTGATTGGAGGAATATTCTATTCCACGTATGGGGTTCTGATTCGTTGGCTGACTTGCACATACCGATATCTTGTTCTATATATTGAAGGTGCCTCGATCAGAGAGAGAGTGAAGAGGCTGCCCTTGTGTGAAGAAGAGCGAAGAGAGAAGCCACGGAAGAGAGGAAAGGAGAGCCAGTAGAAGAAGAAGAAAAAGAGAGCCCGAGTCTCAGTAAAGAGAAAGAAAAGAGAGAAGAGAAGAGAAAAAGAACAAGAGAGAGATCGAGATTGAAGTAGCTCGTTCCACATTGAAGATCTGTGTTCGTTTGTTCTTGGATCAGATCCAGAACAGTCTTGCTCCTGTGTGAGCTATATTTATTTTGGGTTTTATGACAGTTCCATTTTTTCTTTGTTGTTTTCGTTTTCCATTTCCTCAGTGTTTTTCGGTTCCCTGTTTTGGGATCGGGGTTCCTCCTGTGTGAACAGGAGAAGGGAGACTTGCTTTCCGGTTGTGAGGGCCGGGGTGTCACTCACGGGTTCCTCCTAAGGATTCAGGAGAAAGGAGATTCATCTCCGGTTGCCCTCTGTGGATTCAGAGGAAAGGAGACTGGTGTCTCCGATTGTGAGTGACGGGGTGTCACGCACGGTGTTCCCTCTATGGTCTCAGAGGAAGGGAGGTTGTCCTCCGGTTCTAGTTCTGTGGGTGACAGAGCTAGGGTGTTGGTCTTGTGGGAAGCAAGACCAGGTCGAGGGATTTGTTTCCCTCTGGTTCAAGCTGTTAGGCAGCATCTTGTTGCAGAGTGAGTCTGCTTTGATTTCTAGCTTGTGCTAGTGGAATCCTCCCTTGGTGGGAGTGAGCGGTGGACGTAGGCTGACTCTGAGTCGAGCCGAACCACCTAAAAATATGGGTGTTTATCTGTGTGATTGTGCTTGTGATTCCCTGTGTTTTGCTGCTACCCATTTCGAACAGTTGTGTGCGCACTATGATCCTATCCATTTTGCTAACCCTGTGCGTTAAGTGCTTGACGATATTAGTGAATCACCGTCTCATCTCTGCATAGATCACTTCTATGTGTTGAGTGGCTGCTATCGTTTTGGCTTCATCCATGGAAGGTCTTAATAGACCCTAGTACTGAGAGTGTGCTTCGACCCTTCCATCTCAGATTTGATATCAAGTGCTCTTTTGAGTCCAAAGTATTTTTGAGTGTGCGATTTTAATTTGGCTTTATAGGATCTATTCAACCCCCCACTTCTAGATCCTATCTGTATCTCTGATAACTAGCAGTCTCTGGGTGTCCAACAAAAAGGACCTTTGGTATAGGGTCTCGTCTAGGAAGACGAAATGCCGAGCTTGATATTTCAATCTTTGAGCTTCCCGAGGGTTGGGAGGTTCTTGAGAGTCCCGGAGCCAAGATATATACAGGGTCCGCCCGTCACCAGGCAATATTTGTGCAATGGTCATGAGCTCAGTTTCCACGCTCGATTGCTCTAATTCCTCTAGGAGGATTGACCGGGTGCCTTCTGGCCTGATGGAGGAGGCCAGGCAAGAGAGAGCATCCGCTCGGAAATTTTCTTCCCGAGCTATCTGGATTACCTGAAAGCTCTCGAATAGTTTGGCTATTCTCATCACCAGCTGAAGGTACTTGATTATTTGCGTCTCTTGAGCCTCGTTGTCCCCGTTGATCTAACTGGCGACTTGTTGGGAGTCGGTATGGATTCTGACTCGCTCGGCTCTGAGGCATCATCCCATCCTGGCTCCCGAGATGAGAGCCTCATACTCAGAGACGTTGTTGGACGCTGAGAAGCTGAATTTCAGGGCGTATTACAATTCTGCTCCTTCTGGGGATCTGAGGAGGATACTGGCACCGTAGCCGGCCAAGTTGGAGGACCCATCAACAAATAGGTCCCAGGTGGTGCCAGACATTGGTAGGGATGTCTCCTCGGTCGGGACAGTGCTCTCCACAATGAAGTCTATGAGGGCTTGTCCCTTGGCTACCGTGCGGGGAGAGTAGGAGATGTCGTAGGCCCCGAGCAGTATGGCTCACTTGACGAGGTGACCTGAATCTTTAGGGTGAGCCAAAATCTTCTTCAGGGGCTCGCTAGTTAGCACTATGATGGAATGTCCTTGGAAATAGGGCCGGAGGTGCTTAGCCAAGGTTACCAATGCTAGCACGAGTTTCTCGGTTGCAAGGTACCTTCTTTCGGCTTTCACGAGCACCTTGTTGACATAATATACTGGCTTCTATATGCCTCCATTGTCCCTAACTAAGACCGAGCTAATTATGGAGGGAGTCGTCGAGAGATAGAGGTATAATGCCTCTCCAAGAACTAGCTTCGATAGCACTGGAGGTGAAGCCAGGAATTCTTTTAGCTTGGTAAACGCCTTCTGGCACTCATCATCCCATGCGAAGGTGGCAGATGCCAACTTGGGCCCTCTTAGCAATTTGAAGAAGGGAAAGCATCGTTCCGCCACTCGGGATAGAAATCAGTTGAGTGCAGCAATTCGTGCAGTCAGGCGCTGGACGTCCTTGACACAAGCGGGTGGCCGCATGTCCAGGATTGCCTAGACCTTGTCGAGGTTGGCCTCGATCCCACGCTGAGTCACCAAGAATCCCAGGAACATCCCGTATCTAACCGCAAAGGCACACTTAGCTGGGTTGAGCTTCATGCTAAACCTCTAGAGAGTGTGGAAGGTCTCGGCCAGGTCGGCGAAATGCTCCTCGGCCGTAGGCATCTTAAGGAGCATATCGTCAATATAGGCCTCGACGTTTTGCCCGATCTAGTCTTTGAAAATGTGGTTGATCAGCCTCTGATACATTGCTCCGATGTTTTTTAGCCCGAAAGGTATTCGGGTGTAGCAGTATACGCCGAAGTTGGTGACGAAGGTGATCTTCTCGATATCTTCGGGGTCCATCCGGATCTGATGGTAGCCGGAGTAGGCGTCCAGGAAGCTGAGCAGTTCATTACCGGAGGCTGAATCGACCAACTGATCGATACTCGATAATGGGTAGTAGTCCTTCGAAGTGGCTTTGTTGAGGTCGGTGAAGTCCACGCACATCCGCCACTTGCCCATAGCTTTTGGTACCAGGACGGCATTGGTGAGCCACGTCAGGTAAAGGATCGAACGAAATAGCCTGATTTTCTTCCCCTTGTTGATCTGCTCTTTAATGACCGCCTATTTTTCTGGGGCATGCCTTCTTCTTCGCTATTGGACGGGTCTCACCGATGGGTCGAGGTTGAGTTTATGCAATACCACCTCTTCGGGTATTCCGGGGAGATCCTCATCAGACCACGCGAAGACTTGAAGGTACTTGAAAAGGAAGTCTTTATATTGCTTTTGTACATCGGGCGGTACATCTGCCCCGATTTTCACTTCGAGAGCTGGGTCATCTTTGAAGAAGATTGACAGTAGCTCCCCGCCACGTTTCCCGGCCATCATCTTGTCCTCGACTTCCTCGACCTCTTTCTTTTCCCTTCTGGCCTTATGACTTCAACCGATATTACATAGCATCTTCTCACTGTTGCCTGGTTACCTCGGACTTACCCAATACCGTATTTGGTAGGAAACTTCATTTTTTGGTGGTAGGTGGAGGGCACTGCCTTTGTTTGGCCGAGGATACCTCGGCCGGAGATGGCATTATAGGCCGACATCCCCTTAATCACCATGAATTTCACCATAAATGTGACAGTTGTCGGAGGGGTACCAAGAGTAATAGGCAGGCTCAGGGCTCCCTTGAGATAGGTCGCCAGGCCGTTGAACCAACAGAGAGGGGTTCGAATCGGGCATAGGCGCAACCATTGTCCACTAATATCCTATCTATGTTACACTGGTTTATAGTAGACGAGATTACAAGGTCGTCGTCATGCGGGGTGTCTACCCCTTCCAGGTCTTGGTCGGAGAACACCAAGGCATGCTAGTCGCTTGCCGGTGAGGTTCTAGGGGGCTCGAAAGCCCGACTGGCTTGCTTGGCGTGACGCTTTCTCCCTCGACTGATGTCCCCTCCAGATGCGGATCCCCCTGAAATGACGTTGATGTGGACCCCATAGGGGCTGCTGTTGATTTCTTCTGGGGGGACCCCGCGATCCTCCTATCGCTCGGCCACGTACTGGGAAAGGTGCCCTTGGCAGATGAGACTCTCGATCTCATCCTTGAGGTGTTGACAATCCCCAATATGGTGGCTGTGGTCGTTGTGGAGCTGGCAATGCTTTTGGCGACTGCAGCGTCGGGGATCAGCCTTCATAGGCTCGGGCCGGTGAAGAAGACTTGAGTCCTTGATTTCTTGATAGGTCTCATAGACCGGAGTGGACAAAGGAGTGTACTGCACGAACTTTCGGGGAGTCTCCTTGCGGTCTCCGTCTCGATTCCTCCTCTTCCCCTGGCTGGAGGTTTGTTCGGACGGCCACTTCTTGTCTCCTTCTCATCCCGAGCTTGCTGGGTCTCGGCAAGCGTTGAGGGCTTATTCGCACTCTGCATGGCGCAGAGCCAGGGTCACCAGATCGGTGAGAGAGGAGGGAGGGTGGAGTACTAACTCTTGCCGGAGGTTTTCATCTCAGGTGCGTCCGCTCAATGCGGTGATGGCCGAGGTGATGTCCAGGCGGGAGATGCGCAGGGCTTCAGGTTTAAATCGGTTGATGTAAGCCTGCAGCATTTCCCCCTGTGCCTGCTTTAGCGCTAACAGCCCCGCAATTGACCTTGCAGGGCCACTGTCGGCAAAGCTTTCCTTGAACAGTTGCTCGAACTACCTGAAGTTGTGGATGCTGCCGGGGGCGAGTGCTCAGAACCAGGCTTGAGCCCCATAGACCAAGGTGGTCATGAACGCTCGGCACTTGACAGCGTCAGACGTTCCGTGGAGGGTCATTAAGGCGTCAAAACTGTCGTAATGGTTGGCCGGGTCACTCTTGCCGCCGTAAGATTTGAAGGCCAATGGTGAGACTCTCAGGGAGACTTCGGCCTTCAAGATTTGGTCGGAGAACGGGGATTGCTCCTCGTCCTCCAGAGTGGAGTTCTTTTGTAGGGCGCGAAGGGTGCGCTCCTGCTAGGCGAAATGCCACTCGAAGTGCCACAGGCGGAGGGACAACTCTGGCTATCGTGGAGCTGAGGGACTGCGAGCACATCCCCGATAGTCGCCTCGCCGCTCCTCGACGGGGGCGTCAGCTTCTGAGGGTTGCCGAAGTAACTTAGACTTTTTCCCTCTCGGGTTGGAGGAGGCTTCTTGCTCCATAGGTGGGGCTTGCGAGGGCCCACTTGGTCCATTGCGAATGAGCCGCCCGCCTTGGCAGGTAAAGCGGCCTCTAGCTTTTTGTTGAGAGGGTTCTGCGTGGGGGGGACTCACTCGAGGAAGCCGCGACCTCTCCTCCCTGGCCACTTGGGTCCTTATCAACTCGACGATGATATCCAATTTGGCGTTGAGGGTGTGGAGGGATTCAGGGTTCCCGGGGGTGGGTTGTCCTCCCGGGGCCAGCGGGGGTAAGGCATTAGCTTGGTTGTTGGAGAGGGGGACCGTGGAAGAATGGGAGGGCGCATGTTCCCCCTCTGCGGTCGCCAGTGCCATTTCCTTGTCACCGACATTCCTCCTACTGGACCTTTTTCGCACTATATTGGCTCTTTGTACGTTTCCCATAGATGGCGCCAGATGAAGAGGAGTGATCTTACACTGGATCTTGAGCCGCACGATCTTGAATGAGCCCTTGTCGTCATCACCACGATTGAGGATCTACAAAGCAAGAAATAGATTAGAGGAGCCCGGGGTTGATACCCCGGGGAAAACCCTCCGATGCTTAAGTCAGCAAGTTGATAGAGTGTAGGTGGAAAGGTTGTAGGAGAAAAAGTGAGGGGCACGAGATAGCTCTACACCAGTGAGTTTGGTGTTGAGTACTCAGGATCACCTTACCTTTCTGGAGAGTTTTCTTGGGGTTTATATAGTCGCTCGCCCCGTATAGGAGTCCTGGAAGCTTGGGGGACTAAGGGGAGTTACGTCCTTGTCGTGGGCTCTTTATGGCCTGAGGACTCTTGCTCTCCCTTATCCCTTTGAGTTCTCTGCTCCGGGTAATGGCATAACCTTCGCCTGGATAGGCGTTCGGCGGCCGGGTCGAGCGTGGGGCGCCCGTTTAGGGCTCTTCCCGGGTGACAGAGGCGTCGTTTGACGGTTTATACTTGGTCCTCGATTGGCATTCTCTCGATCGACCGTTACTTGGTCTTCCGGGCCCGAAGGCCGCCTAGGAAGTATTGGGCCGAGCAAGTTTTCGGCTTCAAATAAAGTGGGCCCGTAAAAATGGGGGCTATCACTTTGGGAGTCCGGCATGTTTGGGTCGAGAATGGACCTCTTTGGGCCGCTCCGGGCCATATGTCTTTGGGCCGCTGATTTAACCCCTCTCTAGTAACTAATTATAGGAAGGGTAGAAAAATATTTCAGGAATTTCCGACGGAATAAAAGTCGGTCGGAAATACATCAAAATTTTCGACGGAATACATTTCAGTCGAAAATACGTCGGAACTTTTCGACGTATTTCCGACCAAATTCGATTCCGTCAAAAATTGCTCATATATCTCTATCTATGTAGCACCCCAAATTTTAAGGATAAATATTAATATTTATCATGAAACAAATATGAAAAATAAAATTTCAATAATAGAAATAGCCTAAATAGATAATGGACCTAAATATTAATTTGAAAGTTATGACTAATTCCTTCAAAACGATTAAAAAGCTAAAAGTCAAATGATCCACAAATAAATAAGTAAGTAAAGTGTCAAAAGATTGAACCCGACTCTGATACCCAAGACAGTAGTAAAATCTAATAAATTAGATAGATAAATAAATTAAAATCTCTATAAATCTATATGAAGAGTCCTACTAAAATAAATTAGTTAAAGCCTATTATAACTTTAACGTATAAAATTGGTGAGCCTTAATAAAGGTTTAAGGCTTAACCCATGCTAATTTGCAAGAAGAAAGGCCCAACCCAATAATATTTGGCTAAGAGTTATACTCAATGAGCTTTAAGGGGTTGTTTGATAAACGATTAAGGTGGGAGAGTAGATGTGAGAGAGAGAGAGAGAGCGGTGGGTCCCTCACACACAAGAGAGTAAACCGAGGGGTTGCTTGTGTGCTCGATTATCAAACAGCCCCTAAAAGAATAATGGGTCTTAATGATAATAGAAATAAATAAATAAACCCATATACATCAAACAAACTTCACCTATATATATATATATATATATATATATATATATACACGAATAATGGAGTCTTAACAAATTTTTTAACCCACTGGAAAGGGCTAAATATATATGGGCCTCACGAATGAGTAATGTCGAGGACAATTGGAGCCTTAAAGATATACAGAGAGGTGGGCTACCCTTTTAAATACCAACCAAGCCCATACTCACATACCTAGGGTGATAACTATGATAACCAAAGTAACGGGGCCTCTTATCGAATTGCCTACTCACGTTCAAAGCTTACATGTAATGCACTCAAAGGCCATAAGCCCAAAGCCCCCACACAGCCAACCCCTATTAACCCAAGTAGCTCACGTACACCACATGTTCACTGTACCCCAACCCAAACAAAACCCAATCCCACAATGCGCGTGAACCACCCAACCCATTGGCGGGATCGAAGGTGCATGGCCTTAGTTTTAGGGTTTTCTCATGCAAACTGTAGAAGGCGACTCTTAACCGAGAAAGAAGAAGAAAAACGAGGTTTAGTAGGTTTGAAAACCTTGCCGTCCTTGAAGGAGAACTCTCTAGATAACCCACGTCGCTATATAAAGACTCCCCCAGCGAACATAGATACTCTTGTTGCAATCGAACGTCGTCTCGCTCCTGCCGCGTCCTCTTCTTCCTCCTGCTATTGTCGACCGTGGAACACTTCTTCCTCTTTCAACTTCTTCCTGCTGCCTGCGTTTTCTTCTCCGATCTTCTTCCTGCGGCTGAGCGTGGACCTTCTACTTCCTTTCCTGTCAAAGAAATCGTTCCAGAATAATTTCAACCTATCCATCAACCCCTTGATTTGAAGGTAGGCAACTCCCAAACGTAAATAACATGTGTTCGAAGTTAGTCATATTCGCATGGTTTAGTTTCAACCGTTTTGCATAGTTTATTTAGTTAATTAATAACTGTAACATGTTTGAAAATTTTTATCTATATAATCATATATCTAAAAATCATAATTTTCATGTCACTAGAATCTCCATGATTTATTCTTAATTTTCATGTAGTTATATGATGTATTACCTACTTAATAATTAAATTTAGAAAATAAATGAGTTAAAATAGTTGACACGTAGTAGTTAGTTTTGGAGTTTTACTTTGTATGCTTGTTCTAGGTCGTCGTAATATCTTTTGGACATGAAGTTTTCTGGGCATGTTATTGGGGTGGTGACCGAGGTAGTGAGAGTGGTTGCACCATTTTTTATGCCTTTTATCTCAAGATCCCCCATCTCTCAACGAAAAATTATTTTGAACATCCGGTTAGATAGAATTTTTCGAGCCCGTCATTTCGATATATCATATGCTCGATTTCGACGTGATTACGTTGAGAAACGAGAGGACTTAAGAAGTTGACAAATTACCTATTTAAATAACGTTCACGTTAACCACCGTCATCTCATTTGAGATTTATATATATATATATATATATATATATATATAGCTATATATATATATATATATATATATATATATATATATATATCTCTTGTAACTATATCTTTGAAAATCCATATCTACTAAACTATGGAACATAAAATTATAAAAAATATATTTTTAAAATCTTTGAATTTTTCTCCTAATTATCATATATTTTATTTTCAAAAAATTTCATTAAATAATAGCTGTCCTTTTAAAGGGATGTTCTTGTCTAAACTTATTAAAAATGAAATGACGTCTTTAAAGATAGACGTAAATTTTTGTTTAATTAAAAACACGAGAAATTAACGTCCACCTACATGGACGCCATATACTCGAATATAAATTTAACAATTCTAGATAAAACGAAATGAACTAACGAGCGCCTTCCTGGAAGGACGCCATTGGTATTAAATGAAAAACAGAAATGTAAATTATGCTTTCCATAGCAGACGTTATTTGATATAGTGCCCTCTAGGCAAGACGCTATTTTTTTAATCGATTGTTTCCTGTATTTTCAACCCTCACCGTGGGGCATCGCTTGGCACTCTCGTCCCATTCCGTGGATGTGGTCCCCGTTTTTGATTTATATCGTTCACCCTTAACTCTCCGTGATGATTGAACCCTCCGCTGGACATTCCGTTCCTTCGGACTGGTGATTTCATCATAGAGACCTCCGTAAGTCTACGCTAGCCTTGGATTCTCTCAAGGCAGCCGAGCAGGTTGTACCCTAAAAACCCGTTACACAGTTTTACAATCATGTCCCTCTGAAGAAAATATGACGATCTGGCCCTCAAATAGTGCTGTTTCTGGCATTTATGAGAAAATGTTACTTTCTGGAATTTGCGTCCAGTATAGTGGACGCTATTCATGAATATCGCCCGTGATTTAGGATGCTATTTCTTCGTACCTTGAACCTTAATTCTAGAATAAGCTCCCATTGTTATGGACGCTAACTCTAAGCTGCGGCTCCCGCAGTGGATGCCAATTTCCCACGTTTCCCGCATTATCTCGATTTTGTGTGCCATCTATCTCGAATATCTGTTCAATGAAATCTACCCTATTGTTCGTACATGATTGATCCTTAGAATTCTTGGCCATTAAAGTGGAATTAGTCTAGTAAAATGTCAAGGGCTATGGGTCCCAATTAAATGACATTTAAATGTTAGTGTTATGGGGTCCTGATCTGATCCCACGGGCGAGGCAAAGTCCAAACATATATTGGTATTATGATGATCGGGTGTTGACATTCACCAACTCGGTTAACGGCATTTAGGGGTAATCATAAAGTCATGAGAACTCCTAAGTGTATGACCAAAGTCTACCTAGTGCTAATCCATGAGGGGCAATCATATATTCGTGAGCACCCCTTAACGTAAGGCCAATCCTTCATAGTGCTAGTTACATGAAAGCTCTTATGATAACGCCGTCATAAAGAGAATATTGTACTAGTGTCATTAACCGCCCTCGTGACAATGCTCGTCATAAAGGGAAGATTGTTATTGTTTCTTCATTATGAGAAGTACTTGATATTCTGACATGAAAGTTCTTTCTATACTCTCTTGTTATCATTGTCTCTATATTTCATAAATATATCTAGCATCTTGCTTACTCGTCCTTGTGATCTTAATCATCATTGTTTTATAGTTACAACTCGTGCCATTATAATTCTCATTCTGCTTTACTTCTTGCATGACATGCATGAGCATGATAAATTGTTAATCACTTAAAGTTATCTTGGAGCATGAGATATTAAGTCCTACTGAGCGTTCGCTCACCCAGTTTATTACCAATGATTTTTAGGTAATGACCTTAACGATGACGAGACCACACAAGATAGGCAAGGGCAAGAGTGAAGAGTGCTTCAGCAACCTAGATGAACCCCGTGGTCTTTATTATTATGTTCCTATCAAGTCTACTTAGAGAGTCCATTGTAACTTTTCATTTATTGAGTCTTTTCTTTTAATGGGTCTAGTTGTAATAAACTCGTATTTGAAATAAAATTCTATCTTGTTCAATTATATGTGTCAAATTATATTTTGCTCTGATCGACTCGACTGTTTAACCGCCACGTTCCGAGTAAACGAACACGTTCCGCTGCTATCGGTTCGGGGCGTGACAGAAGGTGGTATCAGAGCCTAGGCTTTCTAAAACCCTAGGTCATCAAGTCCAAGATTGAGTTCTCCCCACCATTGCCCTATAGGAACCCAGTGAGATTGGGTAGAGCTATGGGTTAAACAATAAAACATGTTACATCCACGTTAGATAAAATACCAAGATATGATTAATCATTTATTTAAAACTCGTTTTGTAGGCTAAGTAATGGCCGCTGAAAGAGCTCAATGGAGGGAAATGCAACGAACCGTCCAAGGATTAAAACAAGCTCTACAATAAGTTGCACAAGGTGGAGCACAACATGGAGATGGGGATTTGCATAGGAAGTTCCAAAAGATGAATCCCCCGAAGTTTAGCGGGTCTACCGACCCGAACGAGGTGGAGAATTGGGTGCAGAGATAGAAAGAACCTTTAGGGTCACGCAATGCACCGACGAAGAAAAGGTATTACTAGGAACCTATCAACTAGAGAAGGATGCTCGGGTCAGGTGGGGATCCGTGAAAGCTATTTTGTCTAATGATCAAGTAACCTGGGATGAATTTTTAGAACACTTCAACGAGAAGTATTTCTCGGAAAGGATCCGGGAAAAGAAGGCTATGGAGTTTGCGGCCCTGAAACAACGCAGTCTATCCGTAGCAGAGTATGAAGTGAAATTTTCTAGACTGGCCCGATATGCACCACACTTGGTTTGCACGGAGAAAATGAGAGTAAAGAGATTTATGAATGGCTTGAAGGTGGAACTTATACCTCAACTAGCTCCACTAGAAATTCAAACATATACGGAGATGGTTAGAAAATCTCAACTCTTGGAAGATGCTATGGATATGATGGAAAGAATCAAAGGAAAGGTCGCCAAGAAGGACTTACCAAATGGATCCAAGAATAAAGAAAACGTGAACGACAAGAAGAGAGGTAACGGAGGCAACAAATTCTATGAAAATAAGAAACCCCAGAATAATGATCAAAAAATTGTTCCGGCCAAAAGGAAATGCGAGCATTGCAAGAAGGGAAGGCACAATCCGGACGAGTGTAGGTATAAACTCGGAAAGTGCATCCGTTGTGGAAGCCAAGATCATAAGATCGCCGGCTGTCCACTCTTAAATGAAGAAACACCGCAGACGTCAGAAGGTAACTCTATGACCCTATCTCCTCCAAGATTACATGAATTGAATACGGTGACCTTAGCTAGAATACATATTTTAGATATGATGATCTTACCCCACTAATTTTGAAAAGAAAATCAGTTGAATTTGGGGACCAAATTCTTTCAAGTGGAGGAGGGTGTAGCACCCCAAATTTTAAGAATAAATATTAATATTTATCATGAAACAAATATGAAAAATAAAATTTCAATAATAGAAATAGCCTAAATAGATAATGGACCTAAATATTAATTAGAAAGTTACGACTAATTCCTTCAAAAGGATTAAAAAGCTAAAAGTCAAATGATCCACAAATAAATAAGTAAAGTGTCATAAGATTGAACCTGACTCTGATACCCAAGATAGTAGTAAAATCTATTAAATTAGATAGATAAATAAATTAAGATCTCTATAAATATATATGAAGAGTCCTACTAAAATAAATTAGTTAAAGCCTATTATAACTTTAACGTATAAAATTGGTGAGCCTTAATAAAGGTTTAAGACTTAACTCATGCTAATTTGCAAGAAGAAAGGCCCAACCCAATAATATTAGGCTAAGAGTTATACTCAATGAGTTTTAAAAGAATAATGGGTCTTAATGATAATAGAAATAAATAAATAAACCCATATACATCAAACAAGCTTCACCTATATATATATATATATATATGAATAATGGAGTCTTAACAAATTTTTTAACCCACCGGAGAGGGCTAAATATATATGGGCCTTACGAATGAGTAATGTCGGGGACAATTGGAGCCTTAAAGATATACAGAGAGGTGGGCTACCATTTTAAATACCAACCAAGCCCATACTCACATACCTAGGGTGATAACTATAATAACCAAAGTAACGGGGCCTCTTATCGAATTGCCTACTCACGTTCAAAGCTTACATGTAATGCACTCAAAGGCCATAAGCCCAAAGCCGCCACACAGCCAACCCCTATTAACCCAAGTAGCTCACGTACACCACATGTTCACTGTACCCCAACCCAAACAAAACCCAATCCCACAATGCGCGTGAACCACCCAACCCATTGGCGGGATCGAAGGTGCATGGCCTTAGTTTTAGGATTTTCCCATGCAAACTATAGAAGGTGGCTCTTAATCGAGAAAGAAGAAGAAAAACGAGGTTTAGTAGATTTGAAAACCTTGCCGTCCTTGAAGGAGAACTCTCTAGATAACCCATGTCGCTATATAAAGACTCCCCCAGCGAACATAGATACTCTTGTTGCAATCGAACGTCGTCGTCCTGCTGCTGCCGCGTCCTCTTCTTCCTCCTGCTACTGCCGACCGTGGAACACTTCTTCCTCTTTCAACTTCTTCCTGCTGCCTGTGTTTTCTTCTCCGATCTTCTTCCTGCGGCTGAGCGTGGACCTTCTACTTCCTTTCCTGTCAAACAAATCATTCCAGAATAGTTTCAACCTGTTCATCAACCCCTTGATTTGAAGATAGGCAACTCCCAAACGTAAATAACATGTGTTCGAAGTTAGTCATATTCGCATGGTTTAGTTTCAACTATTTTGCATAGTTTATTTAGTTAATTAATAACTGTAACATGTTTGAAAATTTTTATCTATATAATCATAAATCTAAAAATCATAATTTTCATGTCACTAGAATCTCCATGATTTATTCTTAATTTTCATGTAGTTATATGATGTATTATCTACTTAATAATTAAATTTAGAAAATAAATGAGTTAAAATAGTTGACACATAGCAGTTAGTTTTGGAGTTTTACTTTGTATGCTCGTTCTAGGTCGTCGTAATATGATAAGTGTGTATTTTTCCTTCTTAATTCATAATTATTCTTATTTTATGAGCTTAAATTATGATAAATATACTCTTCTCACACTTATTGTTAATTTAGACTCAAATGTTTAATTTTATAAAATTAAATAAATTTTAATCATAATTTTTACTTATTTATGTAGGCACGTAATACGAGAAAAACTCCAAGAAAAAGAAAAAAAGAATAAAAAATATATATTGAAATGGGCCAAAAGCCCAGGAAGTTGTTCAAAAGAAAATAAAAAAATTAGAAAAAAATAAACTTATTTGATATTTTTTTAGAATTTTCTAATGAGATATATATATATATATTATATATAATAAAATTAAAAAAAATTCAAACCCCGCCCCCCCCCCCCCCACTTCCCGCCTTCGCCGCCCGCGCCACTGGCACGGGCGACGAGGTCGGCGAACGGGCGACGAGGTCGGCGAAGGGGCGAAGGGGGAGCGGGGGGCTCGTGGCAGGTGTACACGCGGCGAAAGCCGCGGGGGGGGGGGGGGGGGGTCGTGGCAGGCGGGAGGAGGGCCCAAGGGCCCACAGGAGGCGCGGGCGCACTCGCCCGCGTGCGACACGCGGCGACGGCGGGCGGTGTTCGGCGCACGGCGGGCCCACAGGCGGGCGGCCTAACGCGATCGGCCGGCCGGCGCGTTGTGCCGGCAGTTGAAGAACCCGTTGGGCGCCAGCTTGAGTCAAGTCAAAGTTGACTTGCTTAATGGCCCAATAGGCTCGATGTTCGAGCTCGACAGGTAGGTGGCAGGCTTTACCAAAGATAAGGTGGTAGGGTGACATACCAAGAGGGGTTTTGAACGCAATTCTATAGGCCCATAGTGCATCATCTAGTCGCTCAGACCAGCCTTTCCTATCCGGCGGAACTGTCTTGTGTAGAATGTTCTTAATCTCCCTGTTGGATACTTCCACCTGACCACTGGTTTGGGGATGATATGGGGTGGCAATTTTGTGGGTGATCCCATATTTCTTGAGCAAAGCTCGAAATTGGGAGTGAGTGAAATGCGAACCCCCATCACTAATGATAGCCCTCGGACAGCCAAATCTAGAGAAAATGTTCTTGCGAACAAATTTCATGACTACCTTGTGATCATTGGTCCGTGTGGCTATTGCTTCAATCCACTTTGAAACATAATCGACCGCCACCAAAATGTATTCATTGCCAAAGGATGGTGGAAACGGTCCCATGAAATCAATACCCCAAACATCAAAGATTTCCACTACAAGAATGGGATTTAGCGGCATCATATCTCTCTTCGAAATATTGCCCACAGCTTGACACCTCAGACATGTTTTGGAAAATTCATAAGCATCCTTGAATAAGATGGGCCAAAAAAATCCACTTTGTAACACCTTTAGCCGTAGTTTTCTTTCCTGAAAAGTGTCCCCCACAAGCGAGAGTGTGACAAAAATTCAGGACAGATTGTTGCTCATCCTCGGGGACACATCTTCGGATGATCTGATCTGGACCCATATGAAACAATTCCGGGTCCTCCCAAAAATAGTGTTTGAGTTTGGCAAAGAAGTGGTCCTTTTCCTGCTTAGACCACCCAACTGGGATCTGTCGTACTGCCAAGAAGTTGACAATATGAGCATACCAGGGGGTAGAGGTGATAGACAACAGTTGTTCATCAGGAAAAGAATCAGACATTGGAGCACTCTCAGGTATCACTATTCGGGATAAATGATCAGCCACAACATTTTCTAACCCCTTCTTATCGTTGATTTCTAGATCAAACTCTTGCAATAACAAAATCCATCTAATCAGCCGGGGTTTAGCATCCTTCTTGGGAGCAAGTACCTCAAAGCGGCGTGATCAGAATACACAATAACTTTGGCCCCCAAAAGATATGATCGGAATTTCTCTAGGGCAAAAACAACTGTCAAAAGTTCCTTTTCTGTGGTGGTGTAATTCATTTGAGCATCTTCGAGAGTGCGACTCGCATAATATATCACCACAGATTTCTTATCAATTCGTTGCCCCAGGACAGCTCCTATGGCGTAGTCCGAGGCATCACACATGATTTCGAAAGGCAGTGACCAATCTGGGGATTGAAGAATCGGAGCTTGGGTCAGAGCTGCCTTCAAAGAATGGAAGGCCTCAAGACACGACTCATCTAGATGGAAGGGAGTGTCCTTGGCTAGCAACTTTGTGAGCGGGCGAGTGATGGAAGAGAAGTTCTGAATGAATCTTCTATAAAAACCCGCATGGCCAAGGAAAGATCGGAATCGCCTGACAGATGAAGGGGGAGGAAGATTGGAAAGCAGATCGACCTTAGCCTTGTCTACTTCTATCCCCCTCTCGGAAATGACATGGCCTAAAACAATCCCTTTTTGGACCATAAAATGGCTTTTCTCCCAACTAAGCACCAGATTAGATGCAATACATCGGGCCAACACTTTTTTCAAATTCCTCAAACAATTATCGAATGAGTCTCCGAAAACGGAGAAATCATCCATGAAAATTTCTAAAAATTCTCCCACCATTTCAGAAAATATGGCCATCATGCACCGCTGAAAGGTGGCAGGGGCAGTGCAAAGCCCAAACGGCATTCTCCTGAAAGCAAACGTGCCATAAGGACACGTGAACGTAGTTTTATCTTGATCCTCCGGGTAAACAGCAACTTGATTATACCCGGAGTATCCATCCAAAAAGCAAAAATATTTTTGCCCAGCCAACTTCTCCAAAATTTGATCAAGAAACGGGAGAGGGAAATGATCCTTCTTTGTCATGGAGTTCAGTTTTCTGTAATCAATACAGATTCTCCATCCCGTTTGTAATCTCATGGCTACCTCCTCACCTTTCTCATTTTTAGTTACGGTCAACCCAGATTTCTTGGGAACAACTTGTGTAGGGCTAACCCACTTACTATCAGAAATGAGATATATAATCCCAGCATCTAGCCACTTCACTACCTCCTGCTGGACTACTTCTTTCATGTGCGGATTCAGCCGGCGTTGCATCTCCCTACTCAGCTTAGCATTGTCCTCCAAATAGATGTGGTGCATACAAACGTCCGGACTAATGCCCGTGAGATCTGCCACCGACCAACCTATGGCCCCCCTATGTTCCTTAAGGACATCTAAAAGTTTAGATTCCTGATCGGAAGTGAGGTTGGAGGATATAATGACAGGCAAAGTTTGGTCAGGACCCAGATAAGCATACTTAAGAGAGTCCGGCAGAGGCTTCAATTCAAGAGTAGGTGGCTGATCCAGGGATGGAAGTGCAGGTTCAGATTGCAGTGGAGGGAGTGACTCTACCCTAGACCAGGGTGTGAGAGAGAGAGGAGAATCCTGCAGCATACTACCCTCTTCTAGGGTGTCCTTGATTGCATCCGGACTTTCATCACTCAACTTAAAAATATCAACAACATTACATTCTTCTTCAAGGTCCGGGTATTGAGAAGCTTTGAAAACATTCAATGCAATTTTCTCTCCTCCAAATGATATGTCCATCATTTTCGTGGCACAATTTATATTGGCCTTAGCTGTAGCTAAAAAGGGGCGTCCCAAAATAATAGGTGTATGTTTAAGATATTGGGACGAGGCCATATCCAAAATGAGAAAATCCACCGGGAAGTAACAATCATGCACTTTCACAATTACATCCTCCAACAGACCTCTTGGTGTTTTCACTGATCTATCGGCCAATTGAAGGATGATAGATGTTGGTTTCAACGCACCCAGATCAAATTGCTCAGAGATAAAGGTGGGTAAAAGATTTACGCTAGCACCTAAGTCGAGCAAAGCTCGATCAAAGGTGACTCCACCTATATCACATGAGATCAAGGGGGCTCCGGGGTCCTTCAACTTTCTCGGCAAATGATTCATTACAACGGCACTCACATCCTCCGACAAACGGACCTTTTGAGTTGCCGCCCTTGGCTCCCTCCTTAGAGTGCAAAGCTCTTTCAAAAACTTTGCATATGCCGGCACATGCTTGATGGCATCTAAAAGTGGAATATTGATATTCACTTGTTTGAACAATTCCACTAATTCTTCCTGATGTACTGGTGGTTTCTTGGGAGCTTTCGGCTTTAAAGCATCAGGAAAAGGGGCCTTAGGCTCATAATCTAGGGGTCCTTCATCAAGTTTCGCCTTCCCTTTAGCCAGCATCTTCTTTCCATCTATCGGCTTCTCTTTAACAATCATGGGTTCTTCTTCCTCCTCATTCTCCTCTTGGGCCTCTTGGCCCGAACTACTACCAACGCCCTTAGCCTTGTAAGGGTCATCTAAAACTTTCCTGCTCCTAAGAGAAGAGATTGCCTTAGCATTCTCCAATTGGGGGCCCATAGGAGGAGGAGGCTGAGGTTGGTTTGGTGGAGGGAGAATAGGAGCTCTTTGAGGGAAGCCTGGAGGTTGGTTCCTCGGATTAGCCACTGGCTGGGTAGGAAGCTGACCTACCTCTCTCCGAACATTTCCTGCTGCTATTTGCCCGATTTGACCTTCCAACTTAGCAATGGATTGCTGCTGAGAAAAAATGAGTTGTTGGAGTCGGTCAAACTTTTCATCAAAATTTGACTGCGGAAATTGAGGAGGAGGTTGGAAGGGGACTTGATTGGATCTGTTGGATGGATAGTATGGTACTGGCCCTGAGAAAATTGAGATTGTTGGTACGGAGCCTGAGAATAATGTGATGAGTGTTGGGATTGTTGTGAAAAAGGTGCACTGGTTTGTGAGAAATTTTGATGAGTTTGGAGAATCTGTATTGATTACAGAAAATTGAACTCTATGACAAAGAAGGATCATTTCCCTCTCCCGTTTCTTGATCAAATTTTGGAGAAATTGGCTGGGCAAAAATACTTTTGCTTTTTGGATGGATACTCTGGGTACAATCAAGTTGCCGTTTACCCGGAGGATCGAGAGAAAACTACATTCACGTGTCCTTATGGCACGTTTGCTTTCAGGAGAATGCCGTTTGGGCTTTGCAATGCCCCTGCCACCTTTCAGCGGTGCATGATGGCCATATTTTCTGAAATGGTGGGAGAATTTTTAGAAATTTTCATGGATGATTTCTCCGTTTTCGAGACTCATTTGATAATTGTTTAAAGAATTTGCAAAAAGTGTTGGCCCGATGTATTGTATCTAATCTGGTGCTTAGTTGGGAGAAAAGCCATTTTATGGTCCAAAAAGGGATTGTTTTAGGCCATGTCATTTCCGAGAGGGGGATAGAAGTAGACAAGGCTAAGGTCGATCTGATTTTCAATCTTCCTCCCCTTTCATCTGTCAGGCAAATCCGATCTTTCCTTGGCCATGCGGGTTTTTATAGAAGATTCATTCAGAACTTCTCTTCCATCACTCGCCCGCTCACAAAGTTGCTAGCCAAGGACACTCCCTTCCATCTAGATGAGTCGTGTCTTGAGGCCTTCCATTCTTTGAAGGCAGCTCTAACCCAAGCTCCGATTCTTCAATCCCCAGATTGGTCACTGCCTTTCGAAATCATGTGTGATGCCTCGGACTACGCCATAGGAGCTGTCCTGGGGCAACGAATTGATAAGAAACCTGTGGTGATATATTATGTGAGTCGCACTCTCG
The DNA here is from genome assembly GCA_022559845.1 of Amorphophallus konjac. Taxonomy (NCBI): domain Eukaryota; kingdom Viridiplantae; phylum Streptophyta; class Magnoliopsida; order Alismatales; family Araceae; genus Amorphophallus; species Amorphophallus konjac. The sequence continues at coordinate 322,238,681 of CM040126.1, read as the reverse complement.
GAGATGCTCAAATGAATTACACCACCACAGAAAAGGAACTTTTGGCAGTTGTTTTTGCCCTAGAGAAATTTCGATCATATCTTTTGGGGGCAAAAGTTATTGTGTATTCTGATCACGCCGCTTTGAGGTACTTGCTCACCAAGAAGGATGCTAAACCCCGGCTGATTAGATGGATTCTGTTATTGCAAGAGTTTGATCTAGAAATCAAAGATAAGAAGGGGTTAGAAAATGTTATGGCTGATCATTTATCCCGAATAGTGATACCTGAGAGTGCTCCAATGTCCGATTCTTTTCCTGACGAACAGCTGTTGTCTATCACCTCTACCCCCTGGTATGCTCATATTGTCAACTTCTTGGCAGTACGACAGATCCCAGTTGGGTGGTCTAAGCAGGAAAAGGACCACTTCTTTGCCAAACTCAAACACTATTTTTGGGAGGACCCGGAATTGTTTCATATGGGTCCAGATCAGATCATCCGAAGATGTGTCCCCGAGGATGAGCAACAATCTGTCCTGAATTTTTGTCACACTCTCGCTTGTGGGGGACACTTTTCAGGAAAGAAAACTGCGGCTAAGGTGTTACAAAGTGGATTTTATTGGCCCACCTTATTCAAGGATGCTTATGAATTTTCCAAAACATGTCTGAGGTGTCAAGCTGTGGGCAATATTTCGAAGAGAGATATGATGCCGCTAAATCCCATTCTTATAGTGGAAATCTTTAATGTTTGGGATATTGATTTCATGGGACCGTTTCCACCATCCTTTGGCAATGAATACATTTTGGTGGCGGTCGATTATGTTTCAAAGTGGATTGAAGCAATAGCCACACGGACCAATGATCACAAGGTAGTCATGAAATTTGTTCGCAAGAACATTTTCTCTAGATTTGGCTGTCCGAGGGCTATCATTAGTGATGGGGGTTCGCATTTTACTCACTCCCAATTTCGAGCTTTGCTCAAGAAATATGGGATCACCCACAAAATTGCCACCCCATATCATCCCCAAACCAGTGGTCAGGTGGAAGTATCCAACAGGGAGATTAAGAACATTCTCCACAAGACAGTTCGGCCGGATAGGAAAGACTGGTCTGAGCGACTAGATGATGCCCTATGGGCCTATAGAACTGCATTCAAAACCCCTATTGGCATGTCACCCTACCGCCTCATCTTTAGTAAAGCCTGCCACCTACCTGTCGAGCTTGAACATAGAGCTTACTGGGCAATTAAGCAAGTCAATTTTGACTTAACTCACGCTGGCGCCCAACGGGTTCTTCAACTCAATGAACTGGAGGAGCTAAGAAATGAAGCCTATGAAAATTCCAAGAGCTATAAAGCTAAAACCAAGGCTTTTCACGATCAGTATATTCATAGAAAAACTTTTCATGAAAATCAAAAGGGTTGGCTTTTAACTCACGGCTCCGTTTGTTCCCTGGTAAATTGAAATCAAGATGGGATGGACCGTTCATAGTTGTTAAGGCATTTGACCATGGAGCCGTCAAACTTTTGAATCCCCAAAATGGTCATATCTTTACTGTTAACGGTCAAAGGTTGAAACCCTACTTGGAAAATGAGCTGTTGTCACCTAAAGAATCCATAGCATTATGTGCTTAGGCTTAACTTCCTTTTAAGCTTTCATGCGTCTGGCTGAAGACGGTAAATTTAGCGCTTTTTGGGAGGCAGCCCAACGTTTTCATAGTTTGGTGTGCTAATAAATACTTTTTGGGAGGTGACCCAATATTTTATGATTTGATTTCTTGTTTTAGTGTGTTTGTTTTTCAGTTGTCAGGCCACAACGTAATGAAGCCCTCGTCATTTTGCCCCGACCATCAGGTTGTATCCTTCCATCCCAACCATATAATCTGTTTAATTGTTCTCTGATCTTTCTCATGCTTATGCCATTGAGGACAATGTCATTTAAGTTGGGGGGGGAGTTAAAATTTTTTTTTCTTGCTATTCTGTAATTTTGTATTGTCACGCTAAACAACAGTTTTCCCCGAGTTGATGTTACTTGATTCATGTCTCATGAAAAGTAATTCTAGAATAGAAACGACTAGGAAAAAGATGATGGATAATTTCTTTAAGCTAGCAATGGCAAACTGATTTAAGAATCTCTTTAAAGTTCCGATGCACTTTAACAAAATGAAAATCACGTTGCACGCTAATGAAACAAGTAGGACAAGCTTTCTGCTATTTTGGGTATGTGTCTGATATTTTGCATTTCTTGAAAAAGAGATTCGTTATAAGCTTTCTGCCATATAAAATTATGAGAAAAAAAATACCATGCAAAAAAAAGCTCCGATTCTGAGTAACCGGGCCTACTTCACCTAAGACGTGTTGAGGTTCGCGTCAAAAGGAAAAGGGAACTCTGATCTGTGGAACCAGGCCTACTTCACCTAAGACGTGTTGAGGTTCGTGTAAAATAGTGACGAGTAGTGCAGCATCATGTGTGTAGAAAAAAAAAGCAGACAAAGAAAAAGAAAAAAAAATAAGAGGAAAAGAGATCCAAAAGGGACAAATGAAATAAGGCAGATAAAAAGCTATTATGCTTAAAGCTCTGATTAAGAAGTGCAGAATTGAAAGACATTTGTTCGGAATAGCAAATGGGGGATGCAATTATCTTCACTGTAGACTTAGCATTACACATGCACAAGTGCTACTGAATTTTGATTAGAATTCTTGATCATGTACCTGAATTTCCGACATAAGGCTAGTCTGTGGTAATTACTCCAGATTCCTGATCTTTAGTTAACTCTACGAAAGATGATCTGGAAATGAAGCATGAATATCTTTAAACTCTTGTTAGTCCTCAAATTTTCATTATATGCATTGCTAAGGGACTAGCAATGAGTAAGTTGGGGGGTGTGATAAGTGTGTATTTTTCCTTCTTAATTCATAATTATTCACATTTTTATGAGCTTAAATTATGATAAATATACACTTCTCACACTTATTGTTGATTTAGACTCAAATGTTTAATTTTATAAAATTAAATAAATTTTAATCATAATTTTTACTTATTTAGGTAGGCACGTAATACGAGAAAAACTCTAAGAAAAAGAAAAAAAGAATAAAAATATATATATTGAAATGGGCCAAAAGCCCAGGAAGCTGTTCAAAAGAAAATAAAAAAATTAGAAAAAAATAAACTTACTTGATATTTTTTTTAGAATTTTCTAATGAGATATATATATATATATATAATAAAATTTTAAAAAAAATTTCAAACCCCGCCCCCCCCCGGCCCCGCTTCCCGCCTTCACCGCCCGCGCCATTGGCACGGGCGACGAGGTCGGCGAAGGGGCGAAGGGGGAGCGGGGGGCTCGTGGCAGGTGTACACGCGGCGAAAGCAAGGGGGGGGGGTCGTGGCAGGCGGGAGGAGGGCCCAAGGGCCCACCGGAGGCGCGGGCGCACGCGCCCGCGTGCGACACGCGGCGACGGCAGGGCGGGGTTCGGCGCACGGAGGGCCCACAGGCGGGCGGCCTAACGCGGACGGCCGGCCGGCGCGTTGTGCCTGCAGAGAGAGAAAAGAAAGAAAAAGAGAGAAAGAGAAGGAAGAAAGGGCTATAAAAATTCCAAAAAAAATTGGAAAAATCCGAAAAAAATAGAAGAGTGTGCAGCACATCCAGCCTAACATTTTGGATCTAATAGAGCATCAATTATGTTCACATGAAGAGAAAGGGAGTGTTGTGATCCCTATAAAAGGGGGTCTATTGGCCATTGTAAGAAGAAGGTAGAGATGTTAGGAGAGTAAGAAGCTATGGGTCATTTGTAATGTAAGTTTGTTCTTTGTATTTCTGAAGTTGGTGATTGTAGGAGTGGTGTTTTGTAAGCTTTTGATGTCAAGATTGTAAGTTGAAGTTATTTCAATACAAGTTTGGTTTTGGAATTCAGTCTTTTCTTAACCTCATTTCTCATTGTTGTGATCTTCATTTCAATTTGAGTTCTTCACGAAAGTTGTTCGTTTTCAAGTGTTCTTCAACTTCCATGCTTAGCATTTCTTCAAATTCGTCTTAATTCATAGAGTTATTGCCCGTTTTCTTAAGTGTTATTTTATGTGATTACTGTTCATCCGTGGTGATACCTTTTAGTATTCTTATGTTTTGAAGCCTTTCTAGACCTCTTTTAACTCTGAGTTCTTCATAAAAGTTGTTCCTCTCTTATAGAACTAAATTTCATTCTTCTACCACTTTGTCTAATTCTGCGTATTTTTAGAGTTAGAATTAATTTTTCAAGGTGCTGTTTTCTGCCATTTTACTGTTCATCTGAATTGATAGTTCTTTAGTTTTTCTCATTTTTCACTATCTTCCTCTTATTTTCTGTGTCTACATTCTTCATCAAAGTTATGCATCTTTTCATTCTCTACAACTTTCATGTTTTCTATTTCTTCTAATTCCATCTAGATTTCACGTTATTCTTTTCCTTCCAACCCCATGTTTTCAACAAAATTCTGATGTATTTTCAAGTTATGTTTGTTTCTATTTACATTTCTTCATAAGTTCTTCAATCACACCCGAAGCGGTAAGTCATCTTCGAATCATCTCACGGCGTCGACTTTCAAGGCAGAGCGGTCTTCATCAAAGGCTCGGCAAGGAAACGACGGCGTTCTTCAATTGGCTAATTATTCCTTTACTTTTCTCTTGATATTTAAAGTTGTAATTTCATTCCACTTAGTGATAATCGCATTCCATGAACAAAATTTGTGTTTTCAAGCATAAGGGTATTTCCAAGTTGAGCTAAAATCAAATATTCTCTCCCCGTGAGATCGACCCGTATTCACCACTGTACTCGTATTTTCAAAATCATTCGAGTGAGTGAGTGCGGTTATAAATTTTGAAATTTGTGTGGCACGGCATTTTTAAACGACGACTGTCGAGCGCATCATAATATCTTTTGGACATGAAGTTTTCTGGGCATGCTATTGGGGTGGTGACCGAGGTAGTGAGAGTGGTTGCACCATTTTTTATGCCCTTTATCTTAAGATCCCCCATCTCTCAACGAAAAATTATTTTGAACACCCGGTTAGGTAGAGTTTTTCGAGCCCGTCATTTCGGTATATCATATGCTCGATTTCGACGTGATTACGTTGAGAAACGAGAGGACTTAAGAAGTTGACAAATTACCTATTTAAATAACGTTCACGTTAACCACCGTCATCTCATTTGAGATTTTTATATATTTATATATATTTATATATATATATATAAATATATCTTGTAATTATATCTTTGAAAAGTCATATCTACTAAACTATGTAACATAAAATTATAAAAATATATTTTTAGAATCTTTGAATTTTTCTCGTAATTATCATATATTTTATTTTTAAAAAATTTCATTAAATAATAGCTGTCCTTTTAAAGGGATGTTCTTGTCTAAACTTATTAAAAATGAAATGACGTCTTTAAAGATAGACGTAAATTTTTGTTTAATTAAAAACATGATAAATTAACGTCCACCTACATGGATGCCATATACTGGGAATATAAATTTAACAATTCTAGATAAAATGAAATGAACTAATGAGCGCCTTCTTGGAAGGACGCTATTTGTATTAAATGGAAAATAGAAATGTAAATTGCGCCTTTCATAGCAGACGCTATTTGATATAGCGCCCTCCAGGCAGGACACTGTTTTATTAATCGACTGTTTCCTACGTTTTCAACCCCCACTGTGCGGCATCGCTTGGCACTCTCGTCCCATTCCGTGGATGAGGTCCCCGTTTTTGATTTATATCGTTCACCCTTGACTCTCCGTGATGATTGAACCCTCCGCTGGATGTTCCGTTCCTCCGGACTGGTGATTTCATCATAGAGACCTCCGCAAGTCTACGCTAGCCTTGGATTCTCTAAAGGTAGCCGAGCAAGTTGTACCCTAAAAATCCGTTACAAAGTTTTACAGTCATGTCCCTCTAAAGAAAACATGATGATCTGGCCCTCAAATAGTGTTGTTTCTGGCATTTTTGAGAAAATGTTACTTTCTGGAATTTTCGTCCAGTATAGTGGATGCTATTCATGAATAGCGCCCGTGATGTAGGACGTTATTTCTTCGTACCTTTAACCTTAATTCTAGAATAAGCGCCCATTGCTATGGACGCTAACTCTAATATGCGGCTTCCGTAGTGGACGCCAATTTCCCAGGTTTCTCGCATTATCTCGGTTTTGTGTGCCATCTATCTCGAATCTCTGTTCAATGAAATCTACCCTATTGTTCGTACATGCTTGATCCTTGAAATTCTTGGCCATTAAAGATGAGGGCTATAGGTCCCAATTAAATGACATTTAAATGCTAGTGTTATGGGGTCCTGATCTGATCCCACGGGCGAGGCAAAGTCCAAATATATATCGGTATTATGATGATCGGGTGCTGGCATTCACCAACTCGGTTAACGGCATTTAGGGATAATCATATATGACCAAAGTCTACCTAGTGCTAATCCATGAGGGGCAATCATATATTCGTGAGCACCCCTTCACGTAAGGCCAATCCTTCATAGTGCTAGTTACATGAAAGCTCTTGTGATAACGCCGTCATAAAGAGAATATTATACTAGTGTCATTAACCGCCCTCGTGATAATGCTTGTCATAAAGGGAAGATTGTTATTGTTTCTTCATTATGATAAGTACTTGATATTCTGACATGAAAGTTCTTGCTATACTCTCTTGTTATCATTGTCTCTATATTTCATAAATGCATCTAGCATCTTGCTTACTCATCCTTGTGATCTTAATCATATTTGCTTTATAGTTACAACTTGTGCCATTATAATTCTCGTTCTACTTTACTTCTTGCATGACCTGCATGAGCATGATAAATTGTTAATCACTTAAAGCTAGCTTGGAGCATGAGATATTAAGTCCTACTAAGCATTCGCTCACCCAGTTTATTCCCAATGATTTTCCGGTAATGACCTTAACGATGACGAGACCACACAAGATGGGCAAGGGCAAGAGTGAAGAGTGCTTCAGCAACCTAGATGAACCCCGTGGTCTTTATTATTATGTTCCTGTCAAGTCTAGTTAGAGAGTCTGTTGTAACTTTTCATTTATTGAGTCTTTTCTTTTAATGAGTCCAGCTGTAATAAACTCGTATTTGAAATAAAATTCTGTCTTGTTCAATTATATGTGTCAAATTATATTTTGCTCTGATCGACTCGACTGTTTAACTGCCACGTTCCGAGCAAACGAACACGTTCCGCTGCTATCGGTTTGGGGCGTGACAATCTATTTCTGTTATTTAGGACTTTCCGATAGAATATGAATCAGTCGGAATTACGTCGAAAATTTTCGACGGAATGCTTTTCGGTCAGAAATACGTCGAAATTTTTCGACGTATTTTCGACCGAAATTGATTCCGTCGGAAAATACTAATATATTTCTATCTATTTCTGTTATTTATTACATATATTTATATATTATATCATGCTTTGCTGACTCAGTCTAGCTCAGGCATACCATTTCGTATCTAAGAAAGCCCGATACGGTGCTGCTCATCTCGGGATCGCCCGAGTCGGGCAAAGTCACCGTGAGAGAGAGAGAGAGAGAGAGAGAGAGAGAGAGAGAGAGAGGAAGGGAGAAAGAAGAAGGAGAAGACATAATCGATGCACGCCGAGTCGGCGGCGACTCGTGCGTACCATACCGGACCAGAGAAGGACCGATCCGGTACAGATCACCTAGTCGGCGAACCTCTTATTACGATTAAACATAATGAATTCTAATATATTATTAATTAATTATAGAAAGGGTAGAAAATTATTTCAGGGATTTCTGACGGAAAAAAAGTTGGTCAGAAATACGTCAAATTTTTTTGATGGAATGCATTTACGTCGAAATACGTCGGAAAGTTCTGACGTATTTCCAACCAAATTTGATTCTCTCAGAAACTGCTCATATATCTTTATGTATTTCTATTATTTATGGCTTTTCGATGGAATATGAATCATTCGGAATTACGTTGGAAATTTTCTACGAAATGCTTTTCGGTCGGAAATACGTCAAAATTTTTTGACGTATTTTCGACCGAATTTGATTCTGTCAGAACCTACTAATATATTTCTATCTATTTCTGTTATTTATATATTGTATCGTGCTTTGCCGACTCAGTTTGGCTCAGGCGTACTGTTTCATATCTAAGAAAGCCCGATACGGTGCTGCTTATCCAGGGATCGCCCGAGTTGGGCAAAGTCACCGTGAGAGAGAGAGAGAGAGAGAGAGAAGAAGAGAGAGAGAGAGAGAGAGAGAGAGAGAGAGAGAGAGAGAGAGAGGGAGGGAGGAGAGGGAGGAAGGGAGAAAGAATAAGGAGAAAACATGATCGATGCACGCCGAGTCGGTGGTGACTCAGGCGTACCGTAACGGACTAGAGAAGGATCGATATGGTATAGATCACTTAGTCAGCAAACGTTGTATTACGATTAAACATAATGAATTTTAATATACTATTAATTAATTATAGGAAGGGTAGAAAAATATTTCAGGGATTTTTGACAGAATAAAAATCGGTCAAAATACGTCAGATATTTTCAACGGAATACATTTCGGTTGGAAATACGTCGAAACTTTCTGACGTATTTCTGACCAAATTCGATTCCGTCAGAAACTGCTCATATATTTCTATCTATTTCTATTATTTAGGGCTTTCCAACGGAATATGAATCAATCGGAATGATGTCAGAATTTTTTGACATGTTTTCGACCGAATTTGATTCTGTCGGAAACAATTAATATATGTCTATCTATTTTTGTTATTTATTATATATATTTATATATTGTATTGTGCTTTGCCGACTTGGTCCGGTTCGGGCGTACCGTTTCGTATTTAAGAAAGCCCGATACGGTGCTGCTTATCCCGGATTGCTCGAGTCGGGCAAAGTCACCGTGAGAGAGAGAGAGAGAGAGGGAGGAAGGGAGAAAGAACAAGGAGAAGACATGATCGATGCACGCCGAGTCGGTGGCGACTCGGGCATACCGTACCGGACCAGAGAAGGACCGATCCGGTACAGATCACCTAGTTTGCGAACCTCGTATTATGATTAAATATAATGAATTATAATATACTATTAATTAATTATAGGAAGGGTAGAAAAATATTTCAGAGATTTTGGATGGAATAAAAGTCGGTCGAAAATACGTCGAAAAATTACGACGAAATGTATTTTGGTTGGAAATACGTCGGAACTTTTCGACGCAGTTCTGACCAAATTCGATTCCGTTTGAATCTGCTCATACATCTCTATCTATTTCTGTTATTTAGGGCTTTCCGACGGAATATGAATCAGTCAGAATTATGTCAGAAATTTTTAACGGAATGCTTTTTGGTCAGAAATATGTCAGAATTTTTTGACGTATTTTCATCCAAATTTGATTATGTCAGAAACTACAAATATATTTCTATCTAATTTATTACATATATTTATATATTATATCGTGCTTTGCCGACTCGGTCCGGCTTGGGCATACCGTTTCGTATCTAAGAAAGCCCGATACAGTGCTGCTCATCCCAGGATCGCCTGAGTCGGGCAAAGTCACTGAGAGAGAGAGAGAGAGAGAGAGAGAGAGAGAGAGAGAGAGAGAGAGAGAGAGAGAGAGAGAGAGAGAGAGAGAGAGAGAGAGAGGAGAGGAGAGGAGAGGGATGAAGGGATAAAGAAGAAGGGGAAGACATGATCGATGCACGCCGAGTCGGTGGCGACTCGGGCGTACTGTACCGGACCAGAGAAGGGTCGATCCGGTACAATTCACCTAGTTGGCGAACCTCGTATTACGATTAAACATAATGAATTGTAATATACTATTAATTAATTATAGGAAGGGTAGAAAAATATTTCAGGGATTTTGGATGGAATAAAAGTCGGTCAAAAATATGTCAAAAAGTTTCGACGGAATGTATTTTGGTCGAAAATACATCGGAACTTTCCGACGCATTTCTGACCAAATTCGATTCCGTTGGAAACTGCTCATATATCTCTATCTATTTATGTTGTTTAGGGCTTTCCGACGGAATATGAATCAGTGAGAATTACGTTGAAAATACATCAAAAAGTTTTGACGGATTGTATTTTGGTCGAAAATATGTCAGAACTTTCTGACATATTTCCGACGAAATGTGATTTCATCGGAAACCGCTGATATATTTCTATCCATTTTTGTTATTTATTACATAGAAATATGTAAAAATTAGTGATGGAAATTTTGATGTCAAAAATTAGTGGGTGATTATCAACGAAATTCTGACAGAATATATTCTATCTGAAAGTTGTCTCTTTTTAGAGAAAGATTTTTGACCGAAATAATAGGTCAAAAATCGGTCAGAAATTACCAACTGATTTCCGTTAGAATATTTTCCTTCAGAAATTTCATGACAGATCTAGTGTGGTTCTCTCAGACAGTAGAATGTCACTTAATTCTTAAGTCTATAAGTCAGTGATTCTAAAATCCAGTCAGAATCCTTCCTTTAGTATTCTTTCAGAGATCTGGATTAATTGTAAAAGGTATATCTATCTACATTGTTAATAATTCTGGTTCAGGCCAAAACTTGTATGTCTTGATATCTGACCCAATCAGCTTGAAATCTAGACTTCAAGACTCACTTCAAGAAATAGTCCTTCTGGTATTGTTTTCAATCATTCTATCTCTTCAACACAAGGGCTTAACTGAACAAACATGTCTTATTTTGGGCACTGAGAAACTGGGAGTTTCATCAATGAAATGAATATTTCTCCTATGTCATGAGGTGTCAAATGCTTAAAAATGAATGAAAAGACATGACAGAGCAATGGTGGCTTGCTGGTGAGTAATTGGGGACTCTGGCCTCTAATCAAGGTGTTTTCTCATGTCAAAAGCCACAGTTACTAACTCTGTTCCTTAATAATAAAAAAAAGGAAGTAATGAGATACTCACTCTTAGTAATTGGGGATTCAGGCCTCTAATCAAGGTGTATCTCTAATGTCAACAGAGTGAATCACCAACTTACTCATTGATCTTCTTGAAAATCATCTCAAAAATTCCTTGGTGTTGTGCAACTAATGTATTACTTATCCTCAATACCTTGAGAACACCTCTCTGAATTTGTCTCTTGCTGTCTTGTAGGATAGTTGAATGCTCAGCTATATCAGGCCATACTTGTTAACTCCTGCTCTAAATCATACACTTTGTATGCTGATAAACATTTCTATCATTCTATGTCTCTATTGTGTACTGGAGTTTACAGAATCTTCACTTGAGTTTAGAACCTCACTTATTCTCTTAAGACCTACTCATGACTTTCTGCACTAAGCAGTTACTGCACTTCATCCTCATGTCTCCAGCACTTTCATATATTCTGCATTTCCTTTTGCTGATGTCAAAGGGGGAGAGAAGTTTAGCAATATCAGTAGATCAGATCATGAGTTGTGGGGGAGTTGTTTTTGAGAAAGAAGTGCTTCTGCAGTAGTGTTTAATTTGTCTGTGCTTGCACTTGCTTTGTTTGTTGAAGCTGCAGTTAATTGCTTGCTATGCCATGATATTGCTTGATTCATAGTGTTGCCATCATCAAAAGGGGGAGATTGTTGCATCCCTACGGTTTTGATGATGTCTCACACTATAAATCAATCTTCTATCTCTAGACTAATTCATGTTTCATCATGTAAATGAGTGCAGTTCATATGGTTGTCAGATAATATGCTCTACTTGATTCTGTCTACACTCTGTCTGCATAGTCTGGACAGTGGTGGGTCGACCCCTCCTTACTGATGAGTCGACCCCTCAGTACATTAATCATCTTAGTCAGTCCATTCATTGGCCTTTCTATTCAAGTCCATACAACAGGACTGTAGCCTGTTTATCTGAAAGTCTATACATCCGGAAAGGGGCCATGTCTATACATTCTCCCGTTGAATTCATTCATAGTCTATACATCGGTTTGATTGAGTAAGTCTGTACAGCATGCCTTGTTGTTCATAGCCTTTAAAGTCTGTACATTGGCTTCGCATTACGAGTCTGTACATCAGCTTCGCTTCTACAAGTCTGTACATTGGCTTCATATCATAAAGTCTGTACATTGGCTTCACATCTGCAAGTCTGTACATCGGCTTCAACTCTCCAAGCCTGTACATCGCCTTCAGACTTTCAAGTCTATACACTCCATGCTCATTCAAGTCTATACATCCACAGTGTAACTTCAAAGTCTGAACATTGTCTCACTCCGTCAAAGTCCATACATTCTCAGCTGAACCCCATGTCTATACAGTGGCCTCGAGCTTCTCAAGTCTACACACTGTCTTCGGCCTCAAAGTCTGTACACTCGCTACACTGTACAAGTCCATACACTGGCAGCCTTGCCAAAGTCTGTACATTGGCATCTGTTCCTACGTTGCACTTCCAAGTCTGCACATTGGGTTCTTTACCTACGTTCAGCTTTGAAAGTCTGCACATTGGTAGTTTTACCGACGTTACCTTGCCAAAGTCTATACACTGTGTTTGTTCAAGTCTGTATAGACTTAGCCTTGTTCTAGTCTGTACATCGACCAGCTATATTTGGCAAGTCTACACATCGTGATTTCATCATGTCTGTACAGCCTCTTCATTGAAAGTCCACTCATCACTCAAGTATATACTATGCACACTTATTTTTCTTGCATAAAGTTTATACACTGCACTTGGCTTGTGTTCTTCACACCAAGTATGTACAGCCTGTGCTCGCAGCAGTCAAGTCTACACATTGCGTTGGTGGTAAGTCTATACATTAGGCTGTAGCTTACTTGAAGTGAAGTCTACACATTGATTCACTGCTCATGCCTTCACTCAAAGTCTGTACAGCCATTCCTTGAGTTCAAGTCTGTACAACGCTGCATCACGTAGTGAAGTCTATACAGTGGTTGAGCATCGTAAAGACTATACATTGGTTAGGCTTGTTTATGTATTTCCTCCACGCCATCAAGTCTACACATTGCATGAAGTATATACATTACACGAGCTGAATGCTTTCCAGGTCTATACACTCGGTGGCTTCATACACTTCACAGAAGTCCAAACATTTCCCCTGATTGATAATGCATTCTTCAGCAAGTATATACACTGAGTTCGCATGAAGTCTCACAAGCCTATACACTCTCCCAGTTCACACACTTACTCACTTACTGTTTCTAAGTATATACATTGTGTTGCATTGCTTGAATTTCCTCAAGTCTATACACTGAGCTCGCATGAAGACTCAAAGTCTATACACTCACTCGGTGTTTACACTTGCTCAGTTGCTGCTTCTGAAGTATATACACTCGTGTTAAAAGCCTGAACTAACTAAGTATATACATTCCTTTTGTCTCTGTCTGCAGGTGATTCAGGCTGATGATTGGGCACTTGATCCATGGTTGGCACCTGGCACGTGATCCAAGAAACCAGGAACATGACACGTGGATGGCAACCCAGTCAGGATGCTGCCATGTGGTCGAAATTCAAATGATCTGGCAAAAAGTTCATGGGCGGGAACCTGAAAGCAACACGCCAATCGTCTGCTATATATATGGAGCATCTTCCTTCAGTAGAAGATGATCGTGAAAAGAAAGAGCAGAAGGCATTTGTGTGAGGTTACACGATCCAGAAAAGAGAAAGAGCAGAGAGTCCCATTTTATCCAGATCTGAGAGGAACATGTTTGGGAGAGAGAGAGTAGTGTCTGTGGTTTGAAGAATTGCTTCCTCGGAAGCTACATTTGTGTTGGTTTTTCAGAAATGACTGTTGTTCTTCGTTGGTCTTTGTTTCTTTTGTTTTTCTTTATATTTGCTTATACTTCTGATTCCGAACTGTTTCCCTCCGGTGTTTGGAGGAAGGGAGTGTTACTCCGGTTTCCCTCTGGGCTGCAGAGGAAGAGAGATCGTAGATCTCTAGTTTTGCTAGTGATGGGTTGTCAGTAGCAGGTTCCCTCCGGGTTGGAGGAAGGGAGAGCTATCTCCGATTTTGTTCTAGCTGGTAGCTGGAACAGGTTTCAAGCTCTGTGGGTAGCAGAGCTTGATTGAGGGATTTGTTTCCCTTGGTAATTCAAGCTGTGTGGCAGCACATTGTTCGCAGACTGAGTCTGCAGGTTTCTAGCATTGGCTAGTGGAATCCTTACTCTAGTTGGAGTGAGGGGTGGATGTAGATTGTGGACTACAATCGAACCACCTTAAAATCTCTTGTCTCCTCTGTGGTTTGCTGCAATCGTTGATGCTCTCTATCTGCTTGGCAATGTGCTTGTGTGTGGACGGCCTCTTCCAATCGCACCTTATTACTCTGTCTTAGTTTCTCACTGCATTAGCTATTTTGTTTAGCTATATTCGGTAGGGTGATTTTCGAAGTAGTGATTTTCTACTTAAGTTTCAGAAATCGGGAGTGATCTATTCATCCCCCCTTCTATATCACTCTTGCTGCGCTAACACATAGTACTCTCAACAGTCTTCAACATGTTTAGAAACTCTGTCAAAGAGCATTTTATTGTGTTCATGTTGAAATTCATGATGAACTGGAAAAAAGAACCAGGGAGAGATTGCAGAATTAGATTGACATAAAACTCTTTATTCATGTTGAATCCTAATTCCGCTAACCTTTTTATCCACTCAATCATTTTGAGAATATGTGTCTACACAGATGTTCCCTCATACATCCTTACCCTGAATAGACTCTTAAGTATCTCATATGTTTTTGTTCTACTTTGAGCTCCAAAGAGCTCCTCAAGTTGGAACAAAATAGATGTTGCATCTATTTTCTCATGCTGCCTTTATAACTCATTACTCATAGAGGCAAGCATATAGCATTGGGAAAGGGTGGCATCTTCTTTATGTTTATTATAAAAAATGATCTCTCACTCTTTAGAATCATCGATAGGAAGAGTAGGTATAGGTTATTCAAGAACATAGGCTATCTTCTCAACAGTGAGAACTATTCTCAAGTTCTTGAGCCAGTCACTATAGTTAGGACCACTAAGCCTGTTGACATCAAGTGTGCCTTGTAACGGGTGGTTCACCATTGAGGTCTACAAGAGAAGATTTGTAATAGTATGATAATATTGCAGACATTCATTAAATAAAATTAAGATATGGGCTTTAATCCTAATTTTAAAACTCCTACTAATTTTTGATGAATTTGCACAACCCCCATGTTTTCGCGGCACTGCGGCGAGCAAAAAAGGGAGAAATAAAAATGACAAAGGAAAAGGGAAGATTTTATGTTGTGTCAGGGGTATTTTCCTTTGTGGTTATATGTTTCTCGCGACAGTAACGTACACTTGCCTTTTACGGAAGGTCGAGATGGGTTGACTTGGCACGCAGGAATTCTGGGAGTGTCAAAAGGGGGAGCAAAGGACGATGCATGCGCTTGGGAATAGTGTGGTTAATCGTCTTAGGTGACTGGAATAGGGGTGACTGGGTAGAATGCAGGCGTGCTAGTCGATTTCTCGACGATCACTTGTGGAACCAAATTTTGACCTAGGAAGCGCCGCCATGGTGCGGCACGTGGTTGCAAGGGTATCAGGCAGCATGTGGAGAGAAAGAGGTTCACAGGTACGAGTGTGCAGGAGATTGTGGGGATTCGTGTATAGGCCGTCTTTCCCCACTGACCGTAAGCAGTCAATGTTTATTTTACATCGTATTGAATCCGAACACCTTTGTTCCGTGTTGAAGGAGAGCCGGGGTGTTCCTGAAGCCATGGGTAGGGGATTGGATGTACACTACAGCTTTGGGGTGACCGTCACATTCGACTAGTAGGGTTAGTTGACTAGGATCTGGGAGACTGGTCACACACTAGCCGGTATGAGGGCGAGACTATATCTCGGGTATGGGTATGCATGAATAACCAATTTTATTCATTATAGAAGCCATGTGGGCTTTATAGGTGGGCCTTAAAGGCCAAAGATACATCTGGTGCAAGCCGCAGAACAATTCCAACAGATGGGTTGGTCTCCAGGTCAGTGCATGATAAAGCGGATGTCTGCGTAATTTTACAGAGGCCCTCTACGAGGAGATAAAGGCATGACAGAGTTGCCAAGGGAGGGCTAGACTGGATGGCATGGGTGGACACTGGCTGGCGCTTGAGGGAGGCTGGACGCAGCTCGAGGTGAGCAGTTGGGTACGGATCCCGGAAGGTGAGTGTCTTCATGCCATGGAGTTAGAGCCGATCTTGGGAATATTACTTCCGCGTTAGGGTCCGGCTAACTCGGGTCAGCGGTCGAGACCGTCGGTGGTCGGCTCGGGGCGACCGGCGGGCACGTGGTCCCATGGAAGGAGGAAATCCGACATTATGGCGTCCACGTTGTTATCATAACATGCCATACGCGGGCGATCCCGATGTGCGGCTATCATCACCGTTATCATAACACCTCATATGCGAGGGAATGGACTTGTGTGAAGTGGCTAGACACCATGCGAGGGGAGTACATTAGACATACCCTCAGCATATACGAGCCGATCAACAAGCCACCCAACGTGCCTTGCTCCTCGTGTCCTTACAATAAACCTTGATGCTTGAGTCCACCTATGTAGGTTAGTATGATTGCATGCGTGTCTCTATGCCCCTTGAGCTTCAAAGGGGATTTTATAGGGGAAGTTGAAGAGTTGAGGGGTTTACGCGGACTGGAATGGAGGGGGTGAGCTGGTCCGCGTAAGCCCCCATCAACTAATATATATTTTTGTTCTATGAGAGTGGGAGGGGGTTTACACGGACTTGCCCTGGGGGGGTGGGCAGGTCCGTGTAAACCCCCCCTCCCAGGGGTTTACGTGGACTTGCCTGGGGGGGTGGGCAGGTCTGTGTAAATCCACCTCTAGGGGGGGTTAATGCGGGGCTAGATTTTTTTTCTTTAAAAAACCATTTTTTAATTAAATGAGGGGTTTATGTGGACCTGGCAGGGGGGGTGAGTAGGTCCACGTAAATCCCCCGTAGGGTGGTTAACGGGGGGTTGGCTTCTTTCTTTGTTTTTTTAAGTTTTTTTTTATAGGGAAAAGGGGGGTTTACGCGGACCTACCGGGGAGGCACCGGGGGCCTTTTGCTGTTATTTGGCGCTGTCCTTTGAAGGACTCGAGCCTCCAAGGTGCTGGGATTGGCCCGTGGGGGTCAATTGTTTGATGTTGTTGCTACCGCTCGCAAAGTGTTCTGGGAAATTCCCGATACACTCCGGGTTGTTGAACGGCTTGGGTAGCTGGCTGGTGTGCCTTAGATTTGCCGTTGAGACAAGGATGCTAGCCCGTAGGAACCAAGGGAAGGTGTAACACCCGGATAATTATAAAAGTTTAAAATAGAAATAGTTATCTATATTTTAGGAAGAGGAGAGATAACTATGAATCTTGTAAGTCTTTATGAGGAATAAAACAAATTTTCTTGTTAAAAGATAAAATAAGGTAAGGTCATAAAAATGGATCAAAAAGGGAATTGAGCTTGACAAAGAATCAAGTCAATAAATGAAGGTCTATGTGAAGGGATTAAAAGACGATTGAAAAATAACTACCTCATTTAAATTTTATAGAAGGAAAATCTAATTATTCATTAGTAATTTAAATTTAATAAGGCACCAAGAATATTTAAGATTTATAATTATCTTTAAAATACATCTCATAAAATGCGGTGATTAATAGTTAATGATTTCAAGTTAATAATGATAAATTGATAAAATCATTAACAATGTAAGTAGTCGAAATTAACGATAACCAAAATATATTTAAAGTCCAACTTAAAATGGGAATTATTAAATAATCGATAATAAGCCTAAAACATTTAATTATGAAGACTACCCCAATAGGCCTTACGATTAACGAATGAGTTGGTTGTTGGGCTTGGGCCTTCAAAATAATGATAATAATAAAAATAATAAAGTTATTATCTCTCAATGTGAAACATTTTTTATATTCACGAGTAGGCCTTTTAACCCTTACGTGAGCCCAAATAGTTAATGGGCCTGTAGAAGAGTTATTACTAAATTACACAAACCGTTTACACGGCTGACCCAATAAGCCTACGTCGAAGGGAGTTTCCCTGTTGGCTAGGGTTTTGTTGTGAGGTATGTCGACTCATGGGTTAAGATGACGTCTGTAAATCAAGAAGGATAGGATCGATCATAGAAGGTTTGCATTTTAATAGAACTAGGATTCTTGCTTAGGATTCGACGGGTAGAAACCTTATAAATAAGATCCCCCTACGATGGAAGAGCCATCATACTGCTGCTACTGCTGGGTTCGTGTACGGTGCATCGAGTTGCAGAGGACGGGACGAGCGTCGTCTTCTTCCACTTCTTCCTTTCTTCTTCCTCCTCTTCGTGCGTCAGCCTCTTTCTTCGATCAGGTAGGTTATCTCTCAGACATAACACCAAAATAACCATGTGTAATAAGACATGCATGTAGTTACATTATTCCTCGCATCAATCTCCATGTTTCATACTAGTTTCATGATGTTTTGCTAAGTTTTAAAGCTTTTGATCGTTTCTATTTCATGAAGAATTTGATTAATCTGTGCCTGTGAAGCAGATGCAAATTCCTGTAGTTGCGTCAGTCTAATAGACGTAAATTAATTTACGTCAACCGCCCTGACGCAAGTTCGTTATGCAATTTAAATAATTAACTAACATTTAAAATTGTATATCTATGGAACCATGATGTATAAAATTAACATGTGCATGTTTTTAGAATCCTTGAAATTTCCTATGAATTATGATGTTTTTAGTTTCCTGAAAAATTATATAGATCAAAAGTAGCACTGTTCATCCCTTACTAAAAGAAATGAACAATGATTGCATTAAATGCTAGTTTTTGCGTCTGAGTAATTGACACGTGATCATAGAATCTGCGCCCTTCTAGAAGGACGCAAATTCTTTGATTTATGGAATATGAATTTATAAAAGAAGTTTGCGTCCACGGGACAGATGCATATTCAAGATCTTGCACATCTTTACAGAGACGCAAATTCTTGATGCATATATGTCTCCTGGCGTTCTAAGGAATTATGACGCGGGACGGCGTCGGGGGCGGGATCGACGGCACTCCGATATCACGAACAGGATGGATAACTTGCTACCTCGCGTAGCTCGACCTCACGCCGGACGGTCTCACACCGGGCGACACTCAAACTCACAAGGAGAAAGAGGGAAGGAAATGCAAGAGGAGGGGAACTTTTCTTACGTATAAACCAAAGCTTCATTCAATTCATCATATCAAAAACATACACCCTTAGCCTTCCTTATATAGGAGGAGGCTATAACACTTACAACTTTTAAACTTTCCTAATTTCACATATGTCCTTAGCCTAATAAACCAAACCCACCAACCCACTATTGACTTTGTAGGTTTAATAAAATTAAAATACAATCACTTTTGACCAACCTTGCCTAATAAAACAAAAAGGAAATAATACATGTAGTAAATACATGTATTTTACACGCGTACATACTCAATACACAAATACGTGACGTCGAGTCTTCAGGCAGCCGAATCTTCGAGTCACAAGCTCGGTGTGGGGGTGCGGCGTCTGGTAGTGGGCCCGGTGTCCCCACCAACCCTCTCGGGGCGGCTGGAACTCGACTCCGTCGAGTAAGGTGGGACACCGCTCTAGTAGTCCTCCAGCAGATCTGGATCTAGGCGGTGGAGATCTTCCCGGCTGATCCAAGAATCATCTGATGGTGGACGGTCCCGCCAACGGACAAAGTAGTGCTGATACACCCTTCTCCGTGTAGTGGTCACCTGCTCATCTAGTATCCTCTCAATATGTTCACGCGGTGCTCTCAAGGTTGTGGGACGCACAGGGTTGGGCTCACTCTCAAGGGGAGGAGAAGGCTCGAAAGAATCACTAGGAATCGCTGTGGGTTCCTTGTAGGCCACTAGGTCTGCCACATTAAAGGCCGAGCTAATCCCCTCTTCGGGAGGTAAGTCCACAACATAGGCATTAGCGCCAATCTTCCACAGGATTGGGAAGGGACCATCACTACAGGCTTGTAACTTTTTAACGGCTCCCGAGGGGAGTCATTCGGGCCGGACCCGTACCATAACCAAGTCACCTTCTTGAAATTTATGGTGACGCCTATGCGAATCAGCTGACTCATGCAGACTAATGACGTGCTGTGTAAACTCTTCGGTTGACTTGGACAGTCTAGACTTGAGTGGAAGGTTGGGTATGGTGGACCCAGGGGCAAGCTCAATGGCGTGTTGTAAATCACGCATGGGAGGGAGTTGAGAAGTCAAGTCCTCGGGGATGATGCCTTGGAAGTCCGGCAGTATGGCCGGGTCTTCAGTTGGGACTGAGACTCGAGACTCCTCGGGTGTGATGGTGATGTCAATAGCCAAAATAGAGGCACCCTCAACAACCTCTCTGTTTAGCTCACCGACATTTATGGAGTCAAGGCGTCTAACTAGGTCATGACTAACCTTAGGGGCCTCAGAAACGGGAGTGATAGATGCAGGAGAAGAGGGAAGGGGAGGTTTCCCTTCAGTTGGAGTTTGGAGACTCTCATGAACTTTGGGAGTTCCAGTGGGGGTGGAGGTGGAACTCTTTCCTGGGGTCACCTTTGGGGGTGCCGGGTACAACTGAATCTTCTTCCCGTTGTGGGAGAAGGAACATTGATTGGACCGACCAAAGGTAGCGGGGTCTACATCATAGATCCATGGTCATCCTAAGATCACGCTCCCGGCCTTCATAGGCATTACGTCACATAAGATTTGTCCTTGGTAGGACTAGAATTGGATGGGAATGACACATGTGGTGGTGACTGGGATAGAAGTGTCATCGACCCAAGCCACGTTGTATGGCCTTGGATGAGGGAGCGTAGGTAGACCTAAACGGCAGACAAAGTCTGAAGAGACTGCATTGATACAGCTCCCGTTGTCAAGGATTACCTTGCAAGGATGAGAGTTCACCATGATGTAGGTTTGGAAGATGGAGGTTCGACGCCAATCGTCCTCCTGGGGTGTTGAGATACAACGAACTACACCCAATCTTTTCTGGCTAGAACTCACGGTAATGTCTCCAACCTGCATGTACTCGACATGCGTGCCATCAAATATTACATCTATTTCTCAAACTGGGTGATGAGATCAAGATCGGCCATATATCTCTCCTATTCCATGCGTTCTAGACGACCTGATGAATTCCTAGACCAACGTGGCATGCACGAGCTTAGACCTAGGTGATGCAATCCTGAGACCAAAAATTAGCAAGTTGTGTACCCAGCTGATATACAAAGGGTCAATTTGAAGGGATCGGTCAGGGAAAAGTTGCTCGCCCGTAGGCAAAGTAGTCGTGGAATTATCTCCTGACAATTAGGTTGCCCTAATGCGGCAGTCTAGGGCCTAAAGGATAGGCTCAAGCAAGCTCTCTCTTGCCGTCCACAGCGATGCACTCAGGAGACTGGTTACATAGATCGGGCTCTCGCTCACTTCGTCGCGCGGCAAATGATAAGGATACTAAATAAGCAAGTGATTTGGAGCACGTACCTAGCTGACTGAGAAGTCAAGCTCTGATAGGAGACGAAGGCGAACGGGGACGTGCGTGGCCCCACGGCGTCGACGAAGCTTCGTGGTTACAATGAATTCACTCCGCGCAGGGAGGATTTAATTATTACAGATCACTCAAAATTTCCCACGCAGGGGAACAAATCAATCTCAAATTTTCTCCACGCAGGGAGACTCTCGGGTATGCACGTTCCGTAATCTACGGATCTTCTGTCAGCATCCGGGCGACTCAGACACGGGCCGAGCCGTAATAGTGGACTCGGGTGCCACAAGAAATAATAAGTTAAACAGATATAATATATATATATATTATATTATATTTTCCTTATATATAAAAACCTCTTTTTTTGACTTTCAAACTCCTCTCATTTTTTTTAATTTTTCAAACTCTCTTTTTGACTTTTAAACACCTCTTCTCTGCCTTTTTTTCAAGTCAAGCAACAAGGCTTCTTCACGTAAGGCTTCAAGAGAACAAGATGCCAAGGTAGCCTACCAGCACAAGCGACTGGGGGTCAACCACGGCAAGCTTTCACGAAGTCAAGTTGGTGGAGCCTCCTTCGTAACGGCCAAACAAAGAACACACGCACAAGGGAAGTTGGCTAGGAGAGAGTGGCTGGGTTGTGGTGGACTTGACAGGGTGAGAAGGAAGAGGGGGCCGACGGTGGTGGGCGCGTCGTGGTGGTCGCGAATGGCATGCAGGGGTAAGGGGAAGAGAGACGCCTAGGAGATGGAGGTGGGCTCGGGGTTGCCAAGGCGGCGACGACGGAGGGGTTGGCAGTGGGTGAGACGGGAGGACGGCCGGAGGTGTAGGTGGTTGCGGAGGTGGTGGGTGCAGGGGGGGTTTACGCAGAGGGGTAGGCACGGCAGCGGGGCCGGAGCGGAGCCGGCGACTGGCGGGCGTGGTGGCAGCGGCCTCGGGCACGGGCGGCAGCGGCCTCGGGTGCGGGTGCTGGCGGCAGGGTCGCGGCAGCGGGCGGCCGTTGCAGGCAGGGCGCGGTGGCAGGGGCGGGCCTCGGGTGCGGGTGCTGGCGGCAGGGTCGCGGCGGCGGGCAGCCGTTGCAGGCAGGGCGCGGCGGCAGGGGTGGGCCTCGGGCGCGCAGGGGCGCGGGGCGGGCGCGGGCCTCGGGCACAGGGGAGTGCGGCCCTGGGCATGGGAGCTGGCGAGGCGGCAGGCGGGCGATCGCGGTGGCTGCGGCCGGCGGAGGAGCGCGGTGCGGGGCTGGCGAGGCGGCAGGCGGGCGGCTGGAGCGGCGGGCGCAGCGGGTGGCCGGGATGGGCGCCGGGCGGGTGTGGCAGAGCGCCGCCGGGCGCGGGCGTGGACCGCGTGTGGGCGACGGCAGCTGCGCTCGGAGGGGGGGTGGCCGTTGTGGCCACTCCTTTTGAAGTGGGCACGGGCAACGAGGCCCTGCCCACGAATTGAATTTTTTTTAATCTTTCTTCTTCTGCTGTGCACCGATCGAGAGAGAGAGAGAGAAATGGGCGGTGAGAGATACAGAGAGAGAGGGACAGAAATAGAGAGGGAGAATAATAGAGAGAGAGAGAAAGAGATTCACGGGATGGAGAGAGAAACTGGGAGAGAGAAAAAGAAACCGAGAGACAGAGGCGGGAGGGTTCTTTTCTTTCCAAAAAAAAAAAAATTCTCTTTTTTTTTCAAAACTCTTCTCAACTAAGATGTTTCTTTCTGCTACTCTTCTTTTTTTTGTTGTCTTTTTTTTCACTTCTAGCAATCTAGAGAGAGAAAGAGAGAGACGTCGGGGTCGCCGTAGTTGGGCTCTGATACCAAATATGACGCGGGACGACGTCGGGGGCGGGATCGACGGCACTCCGATATCACGAACAGGACGGATAACTTGCTACCTCGTCCAGCTCGGCCTCACGCCGGACGGTCTCACACCGGGCGACACTCAAACTCACAATAAGAAAGAGGGAAGGAAATGCAAGAGGAGGGGAACTCTTCTTACGTACAAACCAAAGCTTCATTCAATTCATCATATCAAAAACATACACCCTTAGCCTTCCTTATATAGGAGGAGGCTATAACACTTACACCTTTTAAACTTTCCTAATTACACATATGTCCTTAGCCTAATAAACCAAACCCACCAACCCACTATTGACTTTGTGGGTTTAATAAAATTAAAATACAATCACTTTTGACCAACCTTGCCTAATAAAATAAAAAGGAAATAATACATGTAGTAAATACATGTATTTTACACGCGTACATACTCAATACATAAATACATGACGTCGAGTCTTCAGGCAGCCGAATCTTCGAGTCACAAGCTCGGTGTGGGGGTGCGGCGTCTGGTAGTGGGCCCGGTGTCCCCACCAAATTAACATCCAGATGATAGACGTTTCTAAATGAAGTCCCGCGATCAATGACACCCAAGATGGGGGTGAATTGGGTGTTTAAAAATTTTAAAGAAACTTTTGGCTTTTTACAAAATATGTGATAAACATTAATTAGCAATTTGAAAACTGTTTAACTAATTCTCTCAATCTCTCCATTCCCACACGACCATATAACGAAAACAATCAAACCACACAAATAACACACAATGCACAGCTATTTTTAAGGTGGTTCGGATGCAACGGCGACAATCCTACGTCCACCCCTCACCAAACCCGGTGAGGCTTCACTCGGGGATAAATCCCCAAACGGAGACGACGCTCCAACCACACACACCGGACGACACCTGCCCACACGCACGGGGATGCACCCTAACACACACACACACACACGGAGACGAGGTCTCTAACACGATCTAACAAGCGGATCAACAAAGCACACACACGCTGCGATAAGTGCAGCACTCCACACACACAAACACTAAGATCTAGATAAAATCACACACACACGCAGATCTAAGAAGACCTACGCACACACGAATCAAATACAACACACACACACACGACCACGGATCCAACAATGATCCACACACACACACACAAGTTTTCACAGTTTATGAGGAACACAAATATAACACCCAAAACACAAAGGCAATGAGGCACAGTTTAGAAAACTCCTGATTTGGCTTCCCTTTGAACGTATACTGCTGATCTTTGAACGTGGCTTCAATATTCACTTGAGCAAAGCTTGAAAGACTTCATATGGATCTTGAGAAACAATATTCTTTCACCTTGTAGCAGCCTTTTCTCGAATCGGTGCTTGCTTGCTTCTTCTTCTTTCCCCCTTGGGTAATCTTCCTTTGAATCCTTGCTTGCTTGCTTCTTCACTTCCTTGGAGGTTTCTAGCTTCAGCTTTGGCTTGAAACACCTTGGAGATGGATGAAGAACTAACAAAATGGAGTATGTTTGCAAGAGTTCCCGCAGCCTTCTTCTTGCCTTGATAGCCTCCTTCTTGATCTCTCTTTGTTGGTTGCTTGCTTCTTCACTTGAATGGGGGTATATTGGCTTCAGATTTACCTTCAATGTGTTGAGGAAGGATGAAGAACTTCAGCTCGAAGCACTGTTCACGGAGGTGCTACAGTACCCGTGAATCTCCTCTTCTAGCCTCCCTTGATCTCTCTTGATCCCCTTGAAGCCTTAGGGTTTCTAACCCTCTTGTATGTGTTTTATAGCATTTGAATGGTCTATAGAAACCCCCCAGAACAGATCCACATTTTGTGGGTGATTGGGTGACTTTAGGATTAAAGAAATCCATGGAGAATGGCTCTTCTCGAAGTGGAAAACAAAGTCAACATATGTTGGCTCGGGGCTGGCGGTCGACCTGTGGAAGCTGGCAGTCGACCACTATTGAGAAACCTGTAGAAATTTGATCCCTGAAATTTTAGGTCGACCTGGGGCGGTCGACCGCTGCTATCGATCGACCTGGGGCGGTCGACCGCTAGTTCTGCAGTATGAGACTTTTCGCGTTTGGCGATTCTGGTTGACCGAAATGACCTAGTCCTGTAAAGTTGAAGTGTTAGCCCAATGAAATACATCCAAATAACAATGACTTTAAGTAGATATTTATTTCATACATTTGGGGGTTGGATTTCACTTGGTTTATGCATTAGAAACATCAAGACCATTTGAGCATGTTATCATGATTAGAATGAGAAACTAATGCATTTGAAGAGTGAGCTTGTAAGTTATCAATCCAAGTTATCATTGTGAACCTCAAATATCATGAATGAAGTTTAGAAATGAGAGGTATATAGAATACCCATGGTGAGGTTGATGACTATGACAAGGTAAGAATCTTACCAATGGTTCTTGACAATAAATGACATATACCACCTGTGTTGACCTGTATAAAAGTAAGGTACTTATCCATATGTACGGTTTACCAGGTGACTGCCATGAGTTTGATCTTGCAAGCAAGATAGTCAGGGTTAATACCATGCTCGTTCACATTGAAGAGGTTATGAAATCTCTTGCCTCTTGTAAAACCAACATATGCAAACCAAGCATCAAGGCCATGTAACCGTTGCCATTTCCTATCTCAAACATACATAGATAACAAGAGCATGAGCAATCAATCACAAGTTTAGTTATCATCACTTAATCATACATTAAGTTTAGTTATCATCAAAATCATAACTTAACTATCACAACAATCATCAAAACCATAACTCAACAATCTCCCCCTTTTTGATGATGACAAACTTATTGATGATGACAAACGTAATGATGATGACAAACTTAATGATTACTTATTAATGATGATACAACAGAGTGGATACAACAGAATGGCACATATATTAAACTTATTGATGATGACAAACATAATGATGATGACAAACTTAATGATTATTTATTAATGATGATACAATATAGTGGATACAATAGAATGGCACATATATTCGTCTCCCCCTGTCACACACAATCATCAATTATTCTTCCCCTTTGACATAATCAAAAGGCAGGATAATGCAAATCTTTCTCCCCTTGTGACACGATCAACAATATCAACAACGCTGGAAGAAGCCAAGCGAGGAAGAACAAACTTATCTCTCTTTGAAACAGCAATAGCCCATCTTATCAAATCAGAAGAAGCAAGGGCAAATCATGGACGAACAAATGAATATGATGCCAATCAGAGGAAACAATTGGTGATTATTCTCACAAATCAATATGATACCATCCAAAGCAAATATAGTCAAGCATGTATTGATACAATTGAAGGTGGTGATTGGTAGGTTGGATATGAACCAATGGAGAAAGATGTTCACAAGATGAGATGTTCAGCAGGATATCATGCAAAATCTAGATCCCATGTCAGATTTTCTCAACATGCAAGAGCAGGAGGACATAACAAGAGAGTTTATTTTGATTTTCAAGTTTTCTGATTTTTATATTTTCTGTAAATGCATAAAAACTCAATGCAAACATGTGACACTATGAATGCATGCAATGCAACTGAACAGACATGATGGCAATATGAATGCAATCATATGAAACTCAATGCAAGCATACAATGGAATGAAAAATAACTAGGCCAATTTTTGAACTCAGAAACCATTTTTGGAATGTGATGGATTTTCATATTTTGACATTTTCTGTGATAATGCATGAAGCTATATACATGCAAATGATGTCATATGAGATGTACAACCAAACAAATACATATATATACATGCAACACAGCTCCCCCAGACTTGTTTAAGAGAGGATAGATATAAGAAGGGTGCATAGGGTCATGGCAATCGGAATGTCCATGTGTAGCACATGAGAGATTGTGCAATCATGTAGGAGATTCATGCAATTGCTAAAGCAGTCAATCAACTTTCTGAATACATATTAAATCAAATTTTCAGGTGTGTACGTGAGTAACATGAAAAATGATAGTTGTAATATGGATATTCAGATTTTCAGATTAACACAAGGAGACATTTTACAGACTGCACTTCAATTTTGAGAACAGCGTATTGGAGGCTATGCTCTACCACAATGAGTTTTCACCAATATTTTTCAACTCAACCAATAACACATGATTAGTCAGAATATTTCAAGAGTGATCAGGTTCAAATAATCCCTTTTTACGCGAGTAGACGCATGGAGCTCATGTCAGAATCCCCGGTTACTCAGAATACTGAACCATTTCACCTCATTTTGAACAGAGATACTAGTCAACACTTTTCAGATATGAACTACATCACGTCTCAGGTGACATGTGCCCAGTTTACTCAGTGAGACCGAGCATTGCTCTATCTTTCATTTCCATTTCAGATTTTTCAACAATGATATGTAGACAGATTTTTCCTCAACTGTCTCTTCAACATACATGCAACAAGTTTAACATCTCGAGAGTGTTGAAAAGAAATTTATATATCCTTATCTTTAACACTCATTTTCACATTTTGTGCATGAAGTGTGCGAATTTGATTCAGCATGTACACCGAAAATATCATGAATACACAACAGTGCAACTCCCCCTAAATAGATGCACTTATGAAACATAAACTCTCCCAGAGTGTACGACATGAAACACTCCAATAATGACTCAAATGCAGTATTATTTATCAAGAAGACATAAGGCCATAGAAATGCCAAGAGATGGGGTTGAATAGCATATAATAGCACACAAACACACATTGGGAGTTTATACAAATACACTATGACATGCGTGCGAGCAATGTGATGTCAATTGAATGGACAATTTGATACCAATTGAATGGATGCCGACTAAATGAACTAAGTGTGATTAATGCATGAGTTCTAATGCAATGCAAAATTTAACATGGGTGCAAAGTGTGAGTTTTTAGTTTTTTTTATTTGAGTGAACTAAATACACCTAATGCATTGGATTCTGATACATGCAACCTATAAATGTATGAGAATGGAAGACAGGATGCAAAAACAAGATGAAAGCTTTGATTTTCAGGCCAGTTTGATAAATTCTCATTGAAATCATCCACATTCTATTCATGAATCAACAAATATTTCATGACATGGCCTTTATGAATAAGAGTGCTTAGATGATCAAAATTAAGCAATGCAACCCAATTCCAGAATTGTTCAACGGCAGATTTTCAAAGGTCATTTACAAGTGTTGAAATGAGAATTCATCCAAAAGCCAAATATTTGAATCATTTAATCAGAAACATATTTTCAATTTAAAGAACTCAGCTCAATGATTCATTCATAACTCCACCAATCATAATTTTCAGGATCTGATACAAGGCGGAGATTTTAGTCCGAAGACCCAACTCAACGCATAGGGAATGCTTCCAAGTGGATATAATCCACTCTTCCATAGACACAATTTGATATACCAGATATGTAATTTAATTCAAGTGTGATCATGCAATTCAAATTGAGAATATTCAATATGCAACCACTTCATACACATCTTTCAAGATTTTCAATTTGATTCAATCAATTAGGCACATTCATCACAACATGCTAGTAAATGACAATTCAAGTTTTTAGAATCAATACCTATCACTTGAGAGTATCACCAAGTGACAAAGAGGCCATTGCATGAATTTACAAGGTTGAATTACCTTAGTTCAGATGACAGGATTGGAAGCCTTCATGCCCTAAGATCACTAACCCTACGAAGGTTAGTACTTCATATTTTGATTTTCATACCTTTGCCTTGAGAATCCATTTTCTTCCAAGACTTCCATCTGCAATCCAAAGAAGAATGAAATTTAGTTTACTCATGAGTGTATTTTAAAATCTTCTTGCACAATCCCTGCACAATATTCACAAAAGGCATTATTAGTAGCTCAGAAATGATATCATCCACATATACTCAAACCACTAAAATGTCTTTTACCTGATTTGTCTTGTGAGAGGTGTTTGATCAACCTTACCTATTTAACATGTTCTCAATCAAAAGATGCGGGCTTTTCATACCATGTCTTGGGTACTTGCTTTAGCACGTACAAGGACTTTCACCACCTTGTACTTGAGTTGATCTTGGAGGCTATTCTACACAAAGTAGCCCATCTTCTTGTAGCAACTTGAGAGGGTTCTCATCATTTTCATCCTTGCAAGGTATTCTTCCAGTTGATTCAAACTTGGTCATGACTGGCCCATCATCATTTAGATTTTGGGAGTATAATCTGCATCTAGGAGCAAACAGAATTGATTTGTCAATTTCGATTCAAATTTATTAACAATGACATGGCAAATTCATTTAACAATTAACATTTCCCAGACAGCTCTAGATGCAATGCATGACTCATGTGTGAACCTAAACATTAAGCCTATATGACGAATGTGGTTGCTCCCCCTTAGTGTGTACATGAATGCAATAGGTTCAGTAACAATCCAATGCCATATGTAGCCTTTTAAGTAAATGACTCATAGTACCAGGCGGAGAACTTAGATCCGAAGATCACCTCACGCGTAGTGATAGTTTTCAGACAGGGTTAACCTGCCCTTCCTCATGTCACCATTTGATATACTATGTAATCATGGATGACGAAGGCAGGGAGGATTGTAATGTATTATGACATGAATACATAATGTTCAACTTATGCATGATAGAGTATGAAAGTGAAAGTGTATGCAAACTCAATATATATAGTGAAATCATGATCTGAAGAATCTTCAAGCTCTTTTTTACACGAAGATGCTATATGACAATTGATATGCGCACAAATATGTAAACAACTATGAATGAAATGCATGTACAGACATATGCAAGATTACATGACTATATGACACAAGGTAAGTTAAAACATGACACAATCACTACAGAAAGTAGGAGGGATATCACCTGAATGCTCAGATTCAGTTTTTTTATTTTTCTTCCAACCTGACTTATGCCACTTGGCCCGTGTGTCTTACCTTCTTGATGAAAACAGATTTCATGCTTTACATTTCCAAGGCACACATGCAAAGTAGATTTCTCATTTGACATTCTTAGGTACCCAAATCTTTTGGGTCCTTGTGGGTTAGCAGCAACATAGGCATGTGGTTTCCACTTTTTGACAGTATTCAAATTATCATTTTTCATCAAAGGACAACCATGCATCAACTCACAATCATGCTTAGTATGCTTAGATTCACCACAATAGAAACAACGCACAGAAGCCATTTTCCCATGTGGTCTTTTAGCATGAACATAAGAATTCTCAAGTCTATTTCTCCCAAATGAAACCTTTTTTTGCATTTTTGAAATCATTCATTTTCTTGCATGCTCTCAAATCATCATTCTTCATAATGAAACAATCATGAATGGCATGTCCATATTTACCACAGTAAAAATGAGAGTTTCTTTCTAAGTGGTTGTGTGTGTGTGGCAGAAGTATGTTTAACATGCATGTGTGTACTAGCAACATTTTTGGATTTTTGATGCAAATTGATTTTCTTTGTGGATCCATGTGTGTGTGCAACATGATTTTCCTTTTTCAGATTCTCATTTGATGTGTTGTCTATGTTTGAATTGTGCACAAAGGATGTATAAACTTTATTTTCAAACTTCTTTTTGTTCACAGGATTATAGCCCAGCCCCTCTCTTTGAAAGTTTACTTTCATTCCTAGCAATTTATCCAGGTTATTTTGACCATCCACAAATCTAGACAATGAAGCATTCAAGTCAGAGATTTCTTTTTCAAGTGATGAAATATGCAATTCATAGGAAATAATCACATTTTCACAAGAATTGATTTTTTCATTCAAATGTGTATTGATGGTTTTGTGGTTTTCCACTTCTTGTTCCAACACATACACCTTTTCACATTCATCAACAAGCAAACTTTTTCCTTTTTCAAAAATAAGCAATCTTTTAGAAATGGCATTATTCAACTATTTTAATCCTTCATTTTCTTTTCTCATGCATGAAATGACTTCTTCATGGTTTTTGATGTCAGTCATAAGAGATTCATTTTCCGTTTTGAATTCTAAGCATTTATTACATGAAGAATTTTCTTTTTGAAATTTTTCAAGGTTTTTCACATTGCTTTCAAGTAAAAAGTTCTGAATTAACAAAACACTAATCTCCTTTTCAAGTTTCGAGCATTTATCACAAGAAGCATTCTCAAG
The DNA here is from genome assembly GCA_022559845.1 of Amorphophallus konjac. Classification (NCBI taxonomy): domain Eukaryota; kingdom Viridiplantae; phylum Streptophyta; class Magnoliopsida; order Alismatales; family Araceae; genus Amorphophallus; species Amorphophallus konjac. Next base: position 322,207,315 of record CM040126.1, on the reverse strand, counting down.
AAAAGCATGTTCAGATTTCTTTTTCAATTTTTTATTTTCAGACTTAACTTTCTTGTACTTTTCAGCAAGCTCATCATATGCATTCAACAAATCTTCATAGCTAAATTCATCTTCATTATCAGAATCAGAATTTACCTTTGAGCTTGATCCACTTGGTGAGCTTGATCCACTTGGTTGATCACTCCTTTGTTCACTCGTCCCTACCACAAGACATTGGTCTCCATCCTCTTCCCGAATTTTGGTTAGGGCATCCAAGATATCCTTCGCGGATCTACAATGGGAGACAAAGGGGAAATAATTAGAATCAACTGCAGCAGTTAGTAACGTTAACACCAAACAATTTTGATCATGTTTAAGCTTTTGATTTTCAGTCCAGATATTTTTGTCCTTAGGCAACTCATAAGGACCATATGAAACAAGCTTCCATAGCTTAGGGTCATGAGTTGACAAGACTACACATTCTATCTAACCACAAATCGAAATTGCAATCATCAAACACCGGTGGAGAATTCAAAGTATACATAATGGTAGCTATTGATCTGGATCACTCTAGATCGTTAGATCTATAAAAATTAGAACCTTGCTCTGATACCAATTGAAGTCCCGCAATCAATGACACCCAAGAGGGGGGTGAATTAGGTGTTAACAAATTTTACGAAACTTTTGCCTTTTTTTTACAAAATATGTGATAAATAATAATTAGCAATTAAAAACTAATTAACCAATTCTCTCAAACTTTCCGTTCCCACACGACCATACAACGAAAACAATCAAACCACACAAATAACACACAATGCACAGCTGTTTTTAAGGTGGTTCGGATGCAACGATGGCAATCCTACGTCCACCCCTCACCAAACCCGGTGAGACTTCACTCGGGGATAAATCCCCAAACGGAGACGACGCTCCAACCACACACGCAGGACGACACCTACCCACACACACGGGGATGCACCCCAACACACACACACACACACACACACACGGAGATGAGGTCTCCAACACAATCCAACAAGCGGATCAACAAAGCACACACACGCTGCGACAGGTGCAGCACTCCACACACACAAACACTAAGATCTAGATAAAACCACACACACACACGTAGATCTAAGAAGACCTACGCATACACGAATCAAATACAACACACACACATACGACCACGGATCCAACAATGATCCACACACACACAAGTTTTCGCAGTTTATGAGGAACACAAATATAACACCCAAAACACAAAGGCAATGAGGCACAGTTTAGAAAACTCCTGATTTGGCTTCCCTTTGAACGTATGCTGCTGATCTTTGAACGTGACTTCAATCTTCACTTGAGCAGAGCTTGAAAGACTTCATATGGATCTTGAGAAATAATATTCTTTCACCTTTTAGCAGCCTTTTCTCGAATTGGTGCTTGCTTGCTTCTTCTTCTTTCCCCCTTGAGCAATCTTCCTTTGAATCCTTGCTTGCTTGCTTCTTCACTTCCTTGGAGGTTGCTAGCTTCAGCTTTGGCTTGAAACACCTTGGAGATGGATGAAGAACTTACAAAATGGAGTATGTTTGCAAGAGTTCCCGCAGCCTTCTTCTTGCCTTGATAGCCTCCTTCTTGATCTCTCTTTGTTGGTTGCTTGCTTCTTCACTTGAATGGGGGTATATTGGCTTCAGATTTACCTTCAATGTGTTAAGGAAGGATGAAGAACTTCAGCTCGAAGCACTGTTCACGGAGGTGCTACAGTACCCGTGAATCTCCTCTTCTAGCCTCCCTTGATCTCTCTTGATCCCCTTGAAGCCTTAGGGTTTCTAACCCTCTTGTATGTGTTTTATAGCATTTGAATGGTCTATAGAAACCCCCCAGACCAGATCCACATTTTGTGGGTGATTGGGTGACTTTAGGATTAAAGAAATCCATGGAGAATGACTCTTCTCGAAGTGGAAAACAAAGTCAACATATGTTGGCTCGGGACTGGCGGTCGACCTGTGGAAGCTGGCGGTCGACCGCTATTGAGAAACCTATAGAAATTTGATCCCTGGAATTTTAGGTCGACCTGGGGTGGTCGACCGCTGCTGTCGGTCGACCTGGGGCGATCGACCGCCAGTTCTGCAGTATGAGACTTTTCGCGTTTGGTGATTCTGGTTGACTGGAATGACCTAGTCCTGCAAAGTTGAAGTGTTAGCTCAATGAAATACATCCAAATAACAATGACTTTAAGTAGATGTTTATTTCATACATTTGGGGGTTGGATTTCACTTGGTTTATGCATTAGAAACATCAAGACCATTTGAACATGTTATCATGATTAGAATGAGAAACTAATGCATTTGAAGAGTGAGCTTGTAAGTTATCAATCCAAGTTATCATTGTGAACCTCAAATATCATGAATGAAGTTTAGAAATGGGAGGTATATAGAATACCCATGGTGAGGTTGATGACTATGACAAGGTAAGAATCTTACCAATGGTTCTTGACAATAAATGACATATACCACCTGTGTTGACCTGTAGAAAAGTAAGGTACTTATCCATATGTACGGTTTACCAGGCGACTGCCATGAGTTTGATCCTGCAAGCAAGATAGTCAGGGTTAATACCATGCTCGTTCACATTGAAGAGGTTATGAAATCTCTTGCCTCTTGTAAAACCAACATATGCAAACCAAGCATCAAGGCCATGTAACCGTTGCCATTTCCCATCTCAAACATACATAGATAACAAGAGCATGAGCAATCAATCACAAGTTTAGTTATCATCACTTAATCACACATTAAGTTTAGTTATCATCAAAATCATAACTTAACTATCACAACAATCATCAAAACCATAACTCAACACTAAATGATTTAGCGCCTCTCTGAACAGATGCAAATTCTTTAGGCTCATCTATCTTCTGACATTCAAAGAATTTAACGTCCATAGCTTAGACGCAAATTAAAAAATGTGCACCTTTTTAACTGACGCTAATTGTTTTAACGTTGGAACTTAAAACAATTAACGTCTGTAAGAAAGATGCCTATTCTAAATCTTGCGCCTCTCTACAGCGACACACATTAATTAGTGGCTGCATTGACGTTAATTCTTTCCGGTTTGTCTTGGGTTCTAAAAGAATTAACACCTCAGAGCAAGAAGCTAAATTAAGGATCTACGCCTCTTCACAGAGACGCATAATAATTAGTGCCTTCCTCTTTGGCGTTACTTCCTCTAGTATTTCAAGAAATATTGATTTTTGTTTTAAAAGATTTAACGTCCTGACAGTGGATGCTAATTATAAGAATCCGCGCCTACTATTCCTGATGCATATTCTCCCAACGTTCTTTCTTCCTGGTTCTAATCGTAGACCATGGATCTTTTGTTACCATGATCCCACTGCTGAGTCATGGTCCCTATTTTTTGTGGATTTCTTCGTGATACACCTTATATCTTGGTGAGGTTCGGACCCTCCACCGGATATTCCTTCTGTTGGATTGAATCTTTCTTCATCAAGGCCTCCGTAAGACTCCACTAGCCTTGGAATCCCTCAAGGAAGCCGAGCGGGTGTGAGCGACGTCACGTGGTTTGAGGAGCGAAGAACACGCGGAGCACGCGGGCTCCTTTTGTTTGCTGCAACACAGAAATAAGAGAAGAGAGAAGGGGCCACCACAGGAGATTGCTCCGGCGGGGCGAGCGGGACAAATGTAATATAGCAAGATATGGAGGTTAAACGGCCATAGTGGGAAGTGACTCGCCGCAGCCTCGGGGGGGCGGGAATGGTGCAGAAATCAAATAGCAAGATTTGAAACGGCCATTGGGGAAGTGACTCGCCGCGGCCTCGAGAATATGAGCAGATAAGAATATAACAGAATATAAAGAGAATATAAAGAACGGGAATTTAAACGGCCATTGGGAAAGTGACTCGCCACGGCCTCGAGAATATGAATAGATAAGAATATAACAAAATGTAAAGAGAATATAAGAACGGGAATTTAAACGGCCATTGGGGAAGTGACTCGCCGTGACCTCGAGAATATGAGCAGATAAGAATATAACAGAATATAAAGAGAATATAAGAACGGGAATTTAAACGGCCATTGGGGAAGTGACTCGCCGCGGCCTCGAGAACATGATGTGATCGCCAGGGGCCAAAAGATCCCAAAATAAAGAAAGTGATCGCGCCTACCTCAAGGGCGGGAGATGGCGGGTTGCTTCTTCCTCCCCCTTCGGCCGGCCGACGGAGAGGGCTTTCTTCAGTTACCCTTGCAAACTAACAGACAATAGATAAACAGAATTAGAAAATGACAGTGTAGTATCAATCCCTTGTGATGAAAATAACGAAATCGCGGCAGGACACACACCTGGTTGGTGTGATTTAAAACCCCTCTAGGACTCGAGTAGGAGGAAAATGCGATGATGGATGCAAGAAGTATATAAGAAGAGGCGCCCTTATGAAGGGGGATAGAGGATGCGAGATGATAAATGTAAAAGAACTACGAAGAAAAAGGAAAGGATTGGCTTATTGGTTGTGCCGATGGCGAAATCCGGCAGAGCTCCGGCAGCGTAGGGACGACGTGGAAGCGCGGTGGATGAAGACGACCTTCCTCTCGCGAGCGTGGGCACCCGAGAAGCCGGCAGAACCTCCACCTACAAAAGACCCCACGGGTTAGAAATGACTCCAGCAGCCTCTGGGCTCCGGCAGCCTATCGGACCTCTTAGAAGCTCTCCTAGAACTAAGGGGGTGGGCCTCTATTTATAGGGCTCCGGAGGGTGGAGGCGTCCAGGACCCTGGACACCTCTATCAGGGCAAAAATAATATTTTATTCTATTTTTATTCATTTTTTTGAATATTTTCATGGAGGCGTCCAGGGGACCGGACGCCTCCATAAAGGCCCACCGAATTCCCACCGAAAGCCGCACGCAGTTTAGCATGACGCGTGATTTTGAACGACGCCCGTGATTCAGCAATGGGCGCGTCCAGCTGGCAGGACGCTTCCACAATTGGATTTTTTCACACACGACAAACCGTCGATCCGTGGACGGGGCCCGGTGGGCAAGTTTATGGAGGCGTCCAGGGTCCTGGACGCCTCCATAAATATTTTATTATTTTTGTTTTGTTTTTATACCAAAACTGGTATTATGCATTTTTTATATTTTGTTTTTATGGAGGCGTCCAGAGGCCTGGACGCCTCCATGAAGACCCCCCCGGGTCCCCTGAAAAGGCGTCGGCAGCCGCCCGGCAGACACTCTTCCTAGTTTCAGAACCCTCCGCTGCGTCCGATTGGTGTTGATGCCGTCCGAATGCCGCAACGAGATGATTTTCGGATGCCGAAAAGGTGGAAGAAGACTCAAGAATAGGAAACACTCGAGCGATTCAAAATGCGAAAGCCAATGCGGGGCGTCGTATAGTAATATGAGATTTTCTCAGGAGATGTCAGGAATGGCGTGTCTACAGCTGCCCCGCCTTGGCGTCTGCTTTGCAAGGGAGTGACACGTAATGGAATGGTATCGAAGTGGAGTGAAATGGAGTGGGAATGGACTGATAAGTTGATGCCAAGGTGTGATGAGACATGCTTTTGACGTTACTGTTTGGAATCTTTCCTGAAGTTTCAATGAGGCGACCTTGAAGGAGGTCTTTCAAATTTTGACGATTTGTTTGGACGGAGATCAAATAAGGGAGGGTGAGATGTGCGCTCAGGCACGAAACAAAAAGAGACCAACTTCTCGGTGTGGAAGTACCTGGGTCATAAACCTGCATGTTTCACCTTTGGGGAGCGGTTACCAGCCAACGTGGAAGTGCTGCGGCCAAGGTGGGTCAAGCAAGGTAAAAAGTAAAGGAATATCTGAGGGTCTGTCCAAACAAGGGTCTCCTTTGGAAGAGCAGCGTAGGGCCGTTTCAAGGAAACTCAGTATTTCATTCGGACTGGAATATCTCATATTTGTAAGAATTGAAGCACAGCGGCTTTCGCAATCGAATCACTTGAATGATCTTCCGCAATAAATCAAAGTCCTATATGATGCATGCTGGGCTTAAAGAAAAATTTAAAACAAACTAAAATAGAAAATAGCCAAGGATAATATTGTCAACTTGTTAAGAACGGGTCAGGATACCGATCCGGTGAGCCGACACTGGGCTGGGGCCTGTTTATCCGCGCACCAACTCACTGAATGGAACCGTCGTCCCCATGCTATCACAAGTTAACGGCTTATCCGTACAACCCAAATTCTTCCTGGATCATCACTGTTTTTGTTGAAGGGGAACTCAAATCCCAGATTCGTTCGGGCCGCGAGGTCCTTGACATGTTCTAGTAGCGTAGGTATCATATACTACGATGCATGACATGGTGGGACCAACCATTGAAAGGTGGGACAGGAGATAGGACAAAGACGTCCGTTAGTAAAACCTGCACAGGCCAGCATGGATTAACAACATCAGAAAGTAACAGAATCGTAACAGAATCGCACCACAATGGAAAGGAGATCTTGCCAAAATCCTGACATTGACCGCTGATGTGACATGTTCTGTCCTGTAGCGATCTTCCCTTCCTATAAGAACTCCCCTTATGCTAGTTCATTCAAATGCACCAAGGTGGGTTTTGGAAGCTCAGGAGAGGAAGGAGAGGAGAATCTAGAGATCTCAGGATAGAAGGAGAGTCTTCCCATGTTATGAGGAGGAGCAGGCCTAGCCGCGAGATTGGGCGACTCTCCAACCTCGAGGGTCATCTCAGCGGGATGATCATGTCGCATATAGTAAGCTGATTTATTTCAACTTTTCTCCTCTTGAACCTTCTTCTCACTTGCTCCCTTCCTCCTTCTTTCTTTTCCTTTTTCAGCCATATCCACTCTTCCCGGGCCCGAGGAAGTTTTCCAAATTGCCATGGCTTTCAAAGTTAACTTCCAACATATCCATCGGCATGAGGGCCATACTCTCGAAGTGGCATCTGCAGGGGCTCCTTATTCACGCCAAACACTACGAGAAGATTCGTATGGACTGGGCGGCTATGGGCGCACTAGTGGAGATCTGACATCCCCAGACCCACACTTTTATCTTCCCGACCTTCGAGGCGACCATCCTCCTCAAGGAGGTGGAACTTCTGCTCGGATTGAAGAAATTCAAGAGTGACGGGAAGGTGAAGGCTATGCGGATGCTGACACGGGGGACTTCCGAAAGCGTCCTTGGAAGCTTCATGCCGCTCGACGCAGCCCGAAAGGTTCGTACTCAAAAGGGAATTGATTTGCAAAAGCTCGCGTAATGTGTCATGGAGGCCCTGAGAGGGTTACCAGACGATGACTATTTGGAGGGAATCATGAAAGGGTTCACCATTTGTCTGGCGGGCGCTCTCTTGTTTCCTTATACCGACAACATGGTGGAGGAAGACCAACTGAGTGCTATCTGCGGGATCTGGCATGGAAAGAGGGTGGGACCCGCTGTCCTTGCCTACCTGTATAGTGGCCTTACTGCCTCGAGCATGGGTAAGCCTCCTTTTGGTTGCGCACTTATCCTGAATTATTGGCTGGATTTGCATTTCAAGTTTGATCACCGTGAGGGAATGCCAACCGCTTCGAAGCTCTTCCAACAAAGCCCCCTTTATCATATAGCCGACGTGTTAGGCTTCGGTGGCACCGTGGCGAACCGTGTTCCGTGGCTAAAGAGACGTGAAGACTAGCGGTCTCACTTTCGAATCGTGACACAAAGCTTCTTCTCTTGCGCACCGGCATGTTTACTCCTGCTTGAGCTCCTCATGAGGTCTTCTTGTGAAGTTGATCTCCAACTGATTGGTGCGACCGAGTTTGTCCTTTACACCGCGCATCGGTGCTGCCTCCAGATCGGCATTCCACGTCATTCGTTCCCACCACCGACTGGCATCGTTCCTTTGAAGAAGAGGGAGTTGGGCACTGAAGCAGATGCGAAGGAAGCGAAGACCGTCAAAGCACCCTGGAAGACAAGTGTTGAGGGAAAGGCCTTAGCGCATGTGGGGGAAGAATGCGAGCAGTGGAGAGCTTATGTAACCGAACTGGGGAAGTTAAGGCCTAAGGCGCCTAAACCCCTGATGTAGCTCGTTCTGCTTTCTGATGGAATAAAATCTGGTATTTTGATGTTTTGGACCACGTTCCCTTTGTTATGATTTTTATTTTTCCATTTTTCTGTTTTTGTGTTTTCTTTCTTTTTATGTACCTATTTATTCATAATATGATCATATGTAAATATATTTAAAAAATTATTTTGAATGGGGGCGTCCAGGGGCCTGGACGCCTCCAATTTTTTATTTTATTATTTATTTTTTATTTTGGGGGCTTCCAGGGGTCTGGACGCCCATATAATTTCTTTTTTATTATTTTTTTGGATTTTTGTTTGGGGGCGTCCAGGTGCTTTGAATTTTTGAAAAGGAAAGAAAAAAGTGGGGGCGTCCAGGCGCCTGGACGCCCCAAAAAAAGGGATTTTCTTATGTAAGGGGGGGGGGCCTCACCCCCCTTTCACTTCTACTGTTCATTCTGACGACTCGTTCACTCTAAACGACCCATTCCCAATTCCAATGGAGCAAGGAGGCCCGAGCCAGGGTGGGGAGAAGCGGAAACGACGGGCTCGTCGTCCGAGGAGGCTGAGAGATGACGCCGAGGAGGCTGCCGTGGCGGAGGAGATTGCCGTGGAGGAGGAGGCTCCTCTTTTGGCTGTGGAGGGCCCTGCGGGCGCTGGTGACGCGGGAGAGGACGAGCACGATCCGGTAAGCCCCTTAGACTTCCATTCTATTGGTTCACTGGGCTAAACGGGCGAACGAGAAGCTGTGTGGAGAAGGCCGGGGAGTGAGGGAAGGAGGCGTCCAGTGTCCTGGACGCCTCCAAAAAATTTTATTTTTATTTTTATTATTTGTTCTTTTTTTTGGGTTATTACGTAAATAAAATAAAATAAAATAAGGTAAGGAGGCGTCCAGAGCGGTGGACGCCTCCACGATAATATATATTATTTATTTAAAGAAAGAAATAAAAATAGGAAGGGGGCGTCCAGAAGGTTGGTCGCGTCTAAAAATATATATATAATAAATATTATGTACAGTGTTATTGTTTATTATTATCCATGATTCTGATGTGTTGCCCTGCTGGTTTTGTGGTGTGCAGGGCGTGATGAAGGGCCGGATCAGCTGGTCTCTAGTGGTGGCAGCGTACCGTGGCCTGCCAGACTTCCAGAGGGCGCGTGTGGACGCCATGGGCTTTGGATCCTTCCTCAGGATCGAGCCCTTCCGGCTCAACCTTCCTCTCATTCAGCCGTTGAGGGAGCGGTGGCACGCGCTGAGCCGGGCGTTTCTGATGCCCTGGGGGCACATGGTGCCGACACTAGAGGACGTAGCTCGGATCACCGGGCTACGAGTTGACGGAGAGGCAGTCAGCGGGGTCACCTACCCCGACTACCGAGAGAGTGCCCTAGACCTACTGTGGTTAGAGACGAGCGTGACCGATAGAGACAGCAGGGTAGTCGGCCGAGTGGAGATTATGGAGGCGCTCGGATTCGTCGAACCGCGCCAGCGGGTTAGCGAGACTGGAGCGGAGTTTCTGGCACGACTGGAGGGAGATGCCCATGCAGCTTTCACCCAGTACCCGAGCGAGCGGGAGCTGGTGGATCTAGACCTCCAGAGGTTTCTTTTCTTCTTCCTGGGCTGCTGGGGACGAAGGGTGACGACATCCACTGCTGCTTCCTCGGGATCCTGGCGGACCTTGACAGAGTGGGGCACTACGCGTGGGGAGAGGCTCTGCTTGCCCATTTGATTGCTGATCTCTCCCAGACTTCAAAGAGGGAGACGACAGTCAGCGGCTTCGCACCTTTTCTCCAGGTACATAATTTATTTATGCATTTTTCGTAGTTAAAAATGCAATTACTCGTGCTAATGATGTATGATGTATGCAAGTGTGGAGTTATTACTACTTCCCGATGGGGAGGGCCAGGTAGGGGAACAGGAGAGCCGTTCCTATAGCGCGACAGTGGAGGTCGGTCGTGGTAGCGGCACCACACAGCTACCAGCTGGCGTCACTTCGTCGGGAGTTGAGCGAGTACCCCGAGGCTATGGTATGATGCGTATGATTTCTTTGTATTTTTTATGCATGCGACCTAATGGCAACTAGTATGATGTATGTATGGTGATGTAGGTAGTGTGGAGGCCCTACCTGGGTATGGCCGACGCTGGCCAGCCCTGGGTTGTAGCGGGTCTTCCTCATTTCTGGTGGGACGTGTGGGTCCATTGCCTGAACGAGATCGAGCCGCTTCGGCTGAGGCTAGTTATGAGGACGTTGGGGCTGGCCCAAGAGTGGGTCGATGTAGATGAGCCGGTCCGCATCGGGCGGAAGACCAAGGGGAAGGCGAAGATTGTGGATTGGCGTACGCGCTTCCCAGCACAGAACCAGGACTGGCAGCAGGGCGGGGCCCCAGTGGTGTCCCATGTACAGGACAGCACTGATTACATGAGATGGTATCGAGCTACGTACGGGGACTGCCTCTCCCTCGGTGGTATGGCAGGGGTAAGTGTGAAATGAAAATGCTTCATTCTTCTATGTGTATATGCATGTAATACTAACTTATATGCCATGCAGGATGCTCGTGACGACATGATCGCCGACCTGCGGGCCCAATTGGCGGACGCCAGGCGGCAGTTGGTGGCCATCCGACAGGAGTTGGAGATCCTGGTGAGTCTATGCAATGCATTTTTTGTGACCTGGATTCCGATGCTTAGCCTCTAACTGTCGTTTGCCCCGTGTTTCAGCGGGCCCACCAGGCGGCAGCAGCCGGGACGGCTGGTGGAGCGGGTTCCAGTTCGTGGGGCCCTCCCCCGGAGATCTCTGCCCTTCAGGAGCAGCTGGCGTATGCGGTGGCTCGGGCTGAGGAGGCCGAGCGTGATCGCGAGGCTCGAGTGAGTGTCTGCCTGACCCCGACTCTCCTTCTAGCTGCTTTCCTTCTATCACTGCTCTCTTACGGTGCATGCGTGCTTCGACAGGTGGCCGAGATTCGGGAGGCCCTGGCCCGTGCTGTTAGTGCCGAGCAGGAGCGCGATGCCTGGGCGGCAGAGCGTGACGCCCGGATTGCGGAGCTAGAGGAGGAGCGGCGACGGGAGGCTGAGGAGCTGCCTCACGACGTGGTGGATCTGCGGATCGCCCTCGAGCTGTCGAGGAGAGAGGCGATGAGGGAGAGAGAGGAGAGGGAGAGGGATAGGGAGATTCTAGTGAGAGAGGGAGAGGGATAGGGAGATCCTAGAGAGAGAGAGGGACAGGGATAGGGAGATCATAGAGAAAGAGAGGGAGTACAGGAGGGCAGAGCGACATCGAGATTGGGACGAGAGGAGGGCTCTGGTGGCCCTGGTGTCGGAGCTCCGACTGAGTCTTGGCATGGCGGAGGGGAGACTTCGGGAGAGTGAGGAGCGGTATCAGAGGGCGAAGGAGCGCGGGGTGCGACTTCGTCAGTCTGGTTCCTTTTCCGTGGGCAGCTTTCTAGTTTCTTCGGCCGAGGAGCGTCGCCGCACCTTGGAGGCTGGCGCGCCATCGCAGGGCGAGGGGAGCACGGCTTCTCAGGGTTCACAGAGGTCGCAAAGGCCCCCTAGGGATCCCCGTCAGAGGAGGGAGGAGAGAGATGACCAGGAGGGTGATGGCGAGAGTTAGAGAGTTGCTTGTACACTCCACCCTCCTTACTGCATGATGTACTTTCGACTATTATATGAAATGAAAATGGCTTTCTTGTGTTGTGTGTACCTTTCCTCTCTCACTTTTCTTTCTTTGCACTTGTCCTTCGAGGCACGCTCCACGAGACCTTACCCTAAACAGCGGGGAACTACACTTTGCACGGGGGGATTCTGTTTCCTTTCCCCCTTTTTTGGGCGCGTCCAGGCGCGAGGACGCGTCTTAATCCTCGAATTCAAATTTAAAGCGCCGGGTGGCCTTTCTTCTCCCATGCCTTACCCGCAAACGAGCCCGCCTTCCGCCGAAACTCGCTCGCCTGTCTTTGTCTTCTTCCCCTCGATCGATGGAGTTCGGCGGTCTGGATCACGGCGAAGGTGGAGAGGGACGCGGGACCCCTCGCCTGAGGAGGGACACGCCAGAGCACGGAACGACGTCCATGGAGGAGGAAGGGCCGCTTCGGGCCCCCGAGGGACCCGAGGGGCCCAATGGCGCGGAAGGAAGTGAACACGGCTCGGTGAGTTCTTCGGTTTCCCCTTCTTTGATCTATTTTGAGTTTTGAAGCGTGGCGTGCGAGAGGGGAAAGGGTTCGGCGAGTGTTGCACTCAAATAATGGATGCGTCCTAGATAGGGGACGCGTTCTTTGTTATGATGCGAGGCCCTTCTTTCTTGGTGCAGGACATGGCGAGGACCCTGGGCCTGGCCGATGAGTGGGCAAGTGCAGACGAGCCGAGCTGCGTCAGGAAGGAGAGTCGCGGCAAGGCGAAGCTTGAAGACTGGCGCATACGTCTCCCTGGACAGTAAGGGGGCGTACTGGTGTAGGATAGTGCCGACTTCCTGCGGCAATAGAGAGAGAGTTACATGGGTCTTCCCCGAGCCGGGGATACGCGCGATGTCAACGGCTCTCGTGCCCAATTAGCCGAGGTCAGGCGGCAGCTGGCCGCCACTCAACAGGAACTGTCGCTCCTGGTAAGCTAAGTGCTGCATTTTTTGTTTTTAAATGTGGAGCTTAGCTGACTGCTGTTGTTTATTCGTTCCAGCGTGCCCAGCAGACAGTGATGGTGGGAGTGGCTGGCGGCGCATCTTCCAGTTCCTCGGCCCCTTTTCTTGAGATTGCCTCCCTCCGGGAGCAACTTGCCAGTGCGGTGGCTCGGGCTGCCCGGGCGAAAGAGGAGCGTGATGCCTGGGTGGCGACTATAGCAGAGCTGCGGCATCGCTGTGGGAAGCGACCTTCTCCAGACATCCTGGAGTTAAGGGTTCTTCTGCAGATGATAAGGAGAGAGGCAGAGAGAGAGAAAGCTGAGAGAAGGTCCGAGCGACAGCGAGATCAGGCCGAGAGGAGGGCCTTGGAGGCCCAAGTGAGGGAGCTATAGCTGGGCCTTCAGGCCGTCGTGCAGAGGCTAGGAGGGATGGAGACGCGCTACGAGAGAGCGCGAGAGTTCGGGGAGCGACTGCACCAGTCTGGTCGCTTTGCCGCTAGTGGCTTTTTCGCCATGCCAGGGGAGGAGCAGCGAGTCATTGCTGTGGAGTCGGTGCCACGAGGTGAGGCGGGTGCTACTGCACGAGGATCCAGGAGGCTTCTGAGGGACCCTCACCTCAGGGGAGAGGAGAGGGATGCCTAGAGGGACGAGCATGAAGATAATGGCAAGAGTTGGCGAGCTAGTGGACCCACCTCCTCTCTATGATTGTAGTGTTTATGACAGCTTATGTAGAATTATGAATGGAGTGATTTAATTTTCTGCTTCTTGTTTGTTCTCTTGTGCGTTCTTTCTTCCCTACACTTCTTCTCCTTTGCACTGTTCCCATGTGATGGGTCTGCCGAGACTCCACCCCAAGCGGAGAATCGCGTCTTGTTGTGACCAGTTTCCATGGGAATCTGCCGTCGAAGTCAATAATGACGGCCCTAGTCCCTTTTCCCAGATGGTGTGTCAAATTTTACGGACGTCCTCCAAAACATGATAGGGTATCCCTAGACAACATAGGGGGCTAGTCGTCATATTCTTCGTCCAATCAATCACCCTGTGCGAGCGGTGAAGTGACACACGGGACCGCATGGTAGGTGCCTCATCGCGAGGGCTATCATTAAAGGTGATGGAGGCAATCTTGGCTTGCACTCCTTCCATTTCTATAAATTCTTGTCCCTTTTATCCTCCCAGGTATATCGAGAGCTAACTCGAGGAGCACAAGTTCTCACGGGAGAGGAGGAGTTCAAAATTCTGAGAGTTGGATGGAGGGCGAATCTTCCCACTCCTCGAAGAGAAGCAGGTCCAGGGGTAGTAGTTCCAGGAGGCTTTCGGACCTCGAAGGGCACTTCAGCGAAAGGGCCCAATCACAACTCGTAAGCTGAGCTTTCCTGCCCTTTTCTCATTCTTTCTTCCTTCCTCTTGACAACACCCTTCTCCATTTCTTATGCACGCACAGAGTGTGATGAAATCACACATTTCATGGGAGTTAGCAGTGGCCGCATACAGGGGTCTCCCGGATTTTCAGAAGGCCAGGCTAGACGTGATGGGATTTGGCAACTTTCTTCGGATCGAGCCACTCGAGCTCGACCTGGTTCTGATCCAAGCCTTGTGTGAGAGATGGGACCCAGTGAGTCGGGCATTCCTGATGCCCTGGGGGCACATGGTACCCAGCTTGGAGGATGTGGTCCGGATCACAAGCCTGAAGGTGGAGGGCGAAGCAGTGACCGGGATCACTTATGCGGATTACCAAGAAGGTGCTCGGAAGCTACTGGGTTTGGACCTAGATGGTCGGAAAAATAGGTCGGTAGCTAGGGCGTCCCTCATGGATGCATTAGGGCTCACCGACACTCGTCGGCGGGATGATGAATCCTCAGAAGAGTTCATGGAAAGGATGGAAATAGGATGCCGTGCCATGTACTGCACAGATTTCGGCAACTGGGAAAGATGCAACATAGATTTGAGGAGATTTCTCCTCTTCCTTTTGGGGAGATTGGTACTGAGCTCAAAAGGGGACGGTATCCAATATCACTTCCTGGAGCTGCTATCAGACCTTGAAAGAGTAGGATACTATGCCTGGGGAGCTGCCATGCTGGCACACTTGTTTGCAGGCCTGTTCCAAGAAGTGGATCGTGAGATGGCTGTGAGTGGTTTTACACCATTCATCCAGGTATTTTTGGTTTTGCTTGTTTTGTATTTTTTTTGTGTTTTTGCAAGGTACTGATGACCTGCGCCGAGCAGCTGTGGAGCTATTATTACCTCCCCATGGGGAGAGCTCGGCATTGGCGACCCGCGATGGTGCCGCTAGCCAGGCGGTGGGAACCCATCATGAGTGCGGCACCCCTAACCTACCAACTGATGGTGCTAAGGCGGGAGCTACAGGAGTTCCCTGCAGCGATGGTAAACTGGAGACCCTACTCAGACATGGTCGATGCCGACCAGCCGTGGGTTCTAGCAAGTCGTGCCCGATTCGGACGGGAACTGTGGATGCACTGCCTGAATGAAATTGAGCCGCTTCGGCTACGATTGGTTATGAGGTCCTTGGGACTGGCTCAAGAATGGGTGGATTCAGCTGCGCCACCTCGCGTTGGGAGACAGACGCGAGGACCGGCGACCTGCATTGACTGGCGCGTGCGGTTCCCCGAACAGTACGAAGACTGGCAACGGGGTGGCATAATCATGGAATCGTAGGCACGGGATAGCGAGGATTACCTGCGTCTATACAAGACAAGGTACGTAGAGCGGTTCCAACCCTGGGGACTTGCGGAGGTAGGTCTCCCCTTTTTCTCTTTTCTTCTTTCTCCTTTTTTTGGTTTTCTGGTGGAAATGCTGTCTCGTATGGCTGCAGGATATCCGTGATACGATGATAGTGACTTTACGAACTCGCTTGGCAGAGATGGAGCAACGGTTGGGTGATGCCCGCGGAGCTACGAGTGCCTTGGTAGGTGTACAGTGCGTTCCTAATTAAAACCGCAGATTCCAGATGTTGGCTGCTAATTCACGCGGTCGTAGCATGCCCAGATTGGCGCGGCTTCCCCAGCGATGGGAGTAGGTGGTGCCTCTTCCAGCTCGTGGATTCCTACCTCAGAACTTGACTTACTTCATGAGCAACTTGCTCACGCCACACAACGTGCTGCGGAGGCAGAACAGATGCTCTGTATTCAGGTAAAAGTTTCAGTGTTGAGTTCTCTTTGTTTACGCCATATCACGTATCTGAGATGGTACATCTGGCAGGAAAAGGAGACGGAAGACGTGCTTGCCCAAGCTACGCAGAGGGCTGCTAGGATAGCAGAGCTGGAGGGGGAACTACAGCGTCATCCAGATGACGACTCTTCCAGGGATGCTATGGAACTGAGGATCACTCTCCAGTTGGAGAGGGAAGATCGTGAGAGAGAACGGGCAGAGAGAGAAAGAGACGCAGAGAGAAAAAGAGCCAACAAATTGACTGAAAGGGAGGAACGAAGGGCCATGGAGGCCCAGTTGTTCGAACTCTGAACCATCCTTGGTCTTGCTGAACAGTGGCTGAGAGATGGTGAGGAGCGCTACCGAAGAGCACTAGAGCGTGGCTTTCGTGTTGGTAGCTTCTCTGCTGCTTCCGTGGATCAACGCCGGGGTGTGGGAATAGGAAGGGGAGTACAGAGCGGTAGGAGTACCGCTTTTCATAGTTGGGTAGCACCTTTGAGAGCGTTTTACCCGGAGAGTAATGCAGAGAGAGAGGGCGGAACTTGATGTATTTTTTTTGATTTTTGGAATAAAATACAAGGTTCGGTTTGTTTGGTTTTCACCTTTGCTTCTGTTGCCTGAATCCCTGCACACATCACTGAAACAAACAAATCAGAATTTATGTTCTGACTTGGCCCCTTGCTCAATAAGAAAATGGTCACTGTGACTATCCTTGATAACTGGTCAAGGGGCCAAGCCTTTATTTAAGGCAGGCGAGAGAAAGATGTAGTGATGATAAATGCGACAGGCAAGCATACGAATGCAAGCGGTATTAAAAGTGAGATGCTGCACGCAAATGCAATCATGCAAAATTGATTTGTTTTCTTTTTTATATTTGGCATTTTTTTTATTTTATCATAAAAAAGATTTTTTGTTTACAAATATGTACATTTTCTCTTTTTCATTTTTTTTGTTGCTTTTATTATAAAAAATTTTTTTGTTGCTAATGCCTGTCAAGCACCCAAATGGCACCCAACCTATACGAGAACAGGGGTTTCTTACTAACCTCCCAAGTATCCTAAGTGCACATCTAGGTTGATTTGGGCCTCTAGACCCCTCGAATGATGATCCCGCCGGTTAAGACTTACCCTGATGACAATACCGTCATGCCATGCTTAGGCTCCCAGTCGCTTCCGACCACAGGGATTCACCGAAAAGATGTTTGAGGTAAATGATTTGCCCGACTCGGGTCTGTTTCCTCACAACTCTAGATGGTATATGATGGAACACCCTCGAACCCCAATGACCAACCGCGCGACGCTGACCTGGAATCAGACGCCGTCGCACCCATAGGTGACGCGCTTGCATTGGCCTAAGCCCGAGGTTAAACAAGAAGACATCAAGGTGGTAAACAGGGGTCTTGACCAGCCAGAAACACGGAGACTCCTTCGCAGCGATAGCTTTTACTTTTCAAAGTAGGCAACCATATGTGTATATTAAAATAAGGTCGCAGATCTTGGCGGGTTTCGCCCTTTAGAAACTCCATCTAGCTTTCATCTTCAAAGGAAGAAGGAAGAGCGTGGGGGATAAACCTCCTGAGAGGATCGGCAAAACCGTTAACCCGGCGAGCCAATAAGGGTCCATTTAACTCTTTCCTTTCGGACAACTTCGGACCAAATCTCGAGCATTTACATTCCATAGCCCCCCCCCTTTTGTGGATTCGAACTTTTGCTTTGAGGGGTTCCATTTATCGCATCAGGCACGGTCACGACCAGGCTCTTGATTTTGATTTTGTATTTCTTTTGTGAGGGACATATAGTCGTTTGACGTTTGTGGGCTCCCTTTCGTATGCCTGCGGGGACACTGCCCTCTTCTCGTGCTCTGATCGATGCTCGAGGAAATGGATCCTACTCTTGCCCTTGGGGTTTGAGTTTCGGTTTCTCATGCTCAGCGTTTTAAGGGTGCCGACTGTCTCATTTGGTCGAAGAGAAAAGAATAAAGATTACAGCTTTCGGAGATCTTCTGGGTGGGGCCCCACCGTAGGTGATGCTACCGACCTTTTTTGAATAAAATACATAAGTGAGCACATGTTAGCTTCCTTCGAGCGAGCATAGGCCGACGTGGCCAGACAGGGATCTCCACAGTTCTGGCAAACCAAGACCCGGTGCCTACCAAGCCTTAATGGGCCCTATCCTAACATGAAGGTTAGATGCAGTGACTTGACTACATGGTGACCACTAGGCATTGGCATTTTGAATTTTCCATATTTTCGTGGTTTTCAATATTTCTTTATTTTTGATGTTTTCTATCTTTTCATCATTTTTTTGTTTTGTGCTAAGGGTAGTATTTCTTAAGATAAAGCCCATTCTAAGGGTGGGATAACTCGGTCCCTTCGGCGTTGATTAGCTTGTAGGCGTTGCCAGGGTGCACGGCTTGAATTACATATGGTCCTTCCCAATTAGGTTGGAGCTTAGAACGCGGACCTCCAGGTTTGACAAAAATTCTTTTTACGACCATCTCACCGACTTTGAATTTTCTCTCAACGACTTTCTTTTGGTAAAAGTGAGCGAGTCTATTTTGATACACACGCGCGTGTTCGGCAGCGGCCAGCCGCTTCTCATCCAAGAGTTCCAACTGGGCGAGGAGTGAATTACGACGATCATCGAGGGGAAATTCCTCGTCCAATTGTACCCTGAGAGAAGGGATCAGAGTCTCGTACGGGACTACCGCTTCCATACCATAAGTAAGGGCAAATGGAGTCTGCCCGGTGGGGGTACGGATTGAAGTGCGATAGGCCCATAGGGCTTTGATAAGTTTTTCTGGCCAGTCTAAAAACTTACTAGACTCGCAGATTTTTTTGATGATTTTGAGCAATGTTTTATTGGTGGCCTCCGCTTGGCCGTTACGTTGTAGGTAATAAGGCGATGAATGATGCAATGCAATTGCGTACCTTTTGCAGAGGTCGTATAGGTCCTGAGAAATGAACTGTGGCCCATTGTCGGTGACGATTGTGCTTGGGACGCCGAATCTGGCGAGGATGTTCTTCATGATGAACTTGCAGACTGTTGACGCCTTTATTTCCGCGTAAGCTTCGGCTTCGGCCCATTTGGTGAAGTATTCCGTCGCAGTAAGGATGAAAGATTTCTGCTTGGTGAGGGAATTGGGATCACCTAGGGGACCAATGATGTCGAATGCCCACATGGAGAAAGGTCACGGGGAGGATATTGGATGAAGTGAGGAAGATGGTGAATGGATTTTATCGGCGTGAAGTTGACACTTGACACACCTACGGACATAGACAGCACAATCCTCTTCCATAGTGGGCCAATAAAAGCCTTGGCGAATGATCTTCTTGGCGAGCATCTGACTATTCACGTGGCCACCGCACACACCCGAGTGCGTCTCCTCTACACATTTCCAAACCTCATCGTCACCAAGACATCTTAACAGAATACCAGTAAGGCTCCTCCTATAGAGTAGACCTTCAACCAATGTATATTTCTGAGCCACCCTTCTTATGACTTTCTTGTCCTCTGTGGTGGCCCCTTCAGGATAAGACTGATCTTGGCAGTATTTGACGATTTCATAGAACCATGGTTTCTCTTCATCAGCCAGTTCTTCTTCAGCCTCTGCCAACATGATTTCCCTCTTCTCAAGGATATCTTCCTGTAGGATCTTCCTTGCTATCCTGTCTTTGATATTTACGTAGGAAGCATCATCGATTGCAGAGGCGTGAAGTTTGTAGATGGAAATGGACTCAAACCATCTTCCTAGAGGGAACCTTATGGATGATGCCAACGAGGCGAGGGCATCGGCGAGAATATTCGGATGACGAGGGACATGAACAAAGATCAGTTTGGCAAAGGCAGCAGTGAGTTCTTGGTATGGCTTGAGTTTGGGATCACGAGTGCGATATTTAGTGAGCACCTGGCGAAGGATGAGTTGACTATCACCTACGACTCGCAACTCAGTGATACGAAAAGAATGAGCGAGTTCTAGGCCAGCTAGAAGAGCTTCATATTCGGCTATATTGTTGGTAACTGGAAATTTGAGTTGGTATGCCAATGGGAATGTGAGGCCTTCAGGCGACAGGAGGGCGACGCCGATTCCTCTCCCTTGAGAATTCAGAGCTCCATCAAAATATAGCGTCCACATTGGCTCATCTGATTGGTTGACGGACATTAGTTCCTCATCTGAAAACTCTGATTGGACGGGATCGAACTTGGGAAGAGGATGGTGAGCGAGATGCTCGGCTATGGCATAGCCTTTAATCGCCTTTTGCTGGATGTAGGTGATGTCGAACTGAGAGAGAAAACTTTGCCAGTGTGCTAGCCTATCCGTAAGGATGGATTTCTCCAGAAGGAATTTGATAGGATTCATTTGAGCAATCAAGTGGACCTCATGAGCCAAGAAGTAGTGCTTCAATTTCTGCACTACCCAAACGAGGGTAGCACAGGTTTTCTCCATGACGGTGTACTTCTGCTCACAGGGATTGAGAAGTTTGAACAAGTAATAGGTTGTCCGTTCCTTGCCTTCTTCATCAGCTTGTGCGAGGATGGCTCCCACGAAGTCATCCAAGACTGAGACGTAAAGGATCAGAGGTTTTTCTGGTTTGGGCGGAATGAGAACGGGTGGACTAGCCAGATATTCCTTCAACCCTTCAAAAGCTTTCTGACATTTAGAATTCCAGTGGAATTCTACTCCTGGCTTGGTCAACTCGTAGAGAGGTCTACACCTTTGTGAATGTTGGGACACAAACCGACGAATAAACTGCAGCCTCCCGATTAAACCTCGGACTTCCCTCAAATTCTTGGGAGGCGGCATATCCCTGATAGCCTTGGCTTTGTCAGGATCTATCTCAATCCCTCTTTTGCTCACGATGAAACCCAGCAATTTACCCGACGACACACCAAACACACACTTCTTCGGGTTCATTTTCAATTGGAACTCCCTTGACCTCTGCAAGACCTTAGCCAAAACTTCTGGATGTTCCATCCTGGTCCTTGATTTCACCAACAAGTCATCCACATACACTTCCAGGTATATGTGCATCATGTCATGAAATATGGCCATCATAGCTCTTTGGTAAGTAGCTCCAGCATTCTTTAACCCAAAGGGCATGACCACGTAACAATATGTTCCCCAAGGGGTAGTGAATGACGTCTTCTCCTGGTCCTCTTCTGCCAAACGAATTTGATTATATCTTGAAAATCCATCCATGAATGAGAGGGTCTCATAACCTGCCGTGTTATCGATCAACACATCAATGTGAGGCAATGGAAAATCATCCTTTGGACACGCGCGGTTAAGGTCCTGGAAGTCGATACAAATCCTGACTTTCCCATCTTTCTTCATGACCAGGACAATGTTCGCCACCCATTGAGGATAAAGGACAACTCTAATGAACCTGGCTTTATGGAGCTTATCGACCTCTTCTTTCATTTTCAAAGCCATTTGAGGGTGGAAATGTCTTAACCTTTGTTTTACCGAGACGGACCCTGGTTTTAGGGTTAAACGGTGTTCGACCAAGGTTGAATCCAGACCCGGCATATCCTCGTAGCTCCATGCAAACGTGTCCTTATATTCCTTGAGAACTTCAATTAATGCCTCTTCTTCAGAGGGTGGTAGATTATCACTTATGAGGATGATCCTAGGGTCTTCCTCAGTTCCCAAGTTGACTTCTTTGGTGGATTCTTCTACGGCGGTTGACGGCTCGTCGAATCTCCTCATTCCACTAGCATATGCACCAGCCGCGTCCTCATATTCCTCACCCTCATCTTCGGTAGGGTATTCTTCATCCGTGATCTCGTAGACTTCGTACCCTTCATCAAATGCACCGTCGCCCTCACATTCTATTTTCGGTAGCCGGATGGGATTTTCTAACAACTGGGGGATGGCAAGAAGGGCCTGACATCTGGCGGCTAAATCCAGAAGGAATCGACGAGGGATCTGCCTACCCTTGGATTTCTTCCTAGGTACCACCCTTGACCTATCATTCCTAGATTGACTGACAATATTTACAGAAGAAGAGGAAGATGAAGAGGATGGTGTAGAATGTACAGGAGAAGACCCCTCAGAGGAGGGGTAGAAAAGGTCGCTCATCGGACCTTGGACGAGTGGTCCGCAGGGCGGGACGCACCCGTGGGAGATGTAAGAGGTTTCCTCAACGAAGATGTGTTGTTGAGGAGTTTGAAAATTGACGTTTTTTTTTCGTTTTCAGTTTTAATGACAAAGTAGTGAAAAGAGATTGGAGGAGAGAGAAAAGTGGTTATGGCTAGAGGATTGTGAGGCTCATAGAGCAGATCATGGTTGAAGACCTGGCGTGGGTTGAGAAGCCTGCGTAGGTATGTAAGCAAAGAAGGGGATCTAGGAAGATCATCAGACAACTGTCTGGCCCAGGAAGAAAATATCAGCAAAGGCTGAGACGAGTGGATGAAGAAGATGGCGGCTAATGAGCCGTCGACGGCAATGTTGAGGACGGATGAAGATCCGTCGATGACAGGGTCCTTCTGGCGAGGACGAGGATAGTTTGGAACCTTGGCAAGAGTGGTAATATTCTCTGGTATTCCGGAGATCAATGGTGGTCCTTCAAGCTGCGGAGACGAGAACATCCTTTCCAGTGCAACGGAAATGTCCCGTATGTCGAACCATTTGTTCCACTCGCATTCCGGATCTTTGATCTTGCCTCTTTTGGTGACCCTCAGACATTTTTCAGCCGAATATACAGCATGTGATCCCCCATATGCTTCTCGTGGGTAATCTCCCATCTGAACAACGGGCCCTCTGTTGAAGTGGTTTGATAGAGTCCATGTGAGGGGCTTCCAATCCACCTTGAACGGTCCTTTGAACCCTAGGCCAAACCTGCGGTTCGGCCTAATTTCCTTTGGCAGTTTGAGCCTACCCTGTAACTGTGCGCCCAGACCTTTACCCTGTTGGTAGCCGATGTTCCTCATAATCTCCCAACCTTTGGAGTGAAAAGGGAGATATGATGTTGCGGTTGCCCTGACCGGCTCCTTTGGTGCTAGTGGAACGTGAGATAGATCACGCACGTCCAGCAATGACAATATGGGCCGATGAGATGGCCAAACAGAGGGCAGAGAGGTGTTGATAGCATCCACTGTGTGAAGGACAGGAGTGCTGACCACTTTAATAATCCTCCCATTGTAAGGAAACTTCAGGCACTGATGGTTGGTGGAAGGCACAGCGTCCATGGTTTCGATGTAAGGGCGACCCAGTATAGCCTTGAATGTGGGGTCCATGTCGAGGACATGGAATTCCGTGGGAATTGACATGGGGCCTAGTTTTGCCTTCTGAATAATCATCCCCTGCGGCGGCCTTTTGCTATTGTCATAAGCCGTGACTGTGATCGAGGAAGGTCTTACTTGTTCCTCGTTGACCCCACACAACTGAAGGGTGTCCATGGAGATCACATTTATGGACGCGCCTGTGTCCACAAGACACGGGTTTATGGATACCCCATTAATTTTTATTGAAATGCACAATGCATATTTCTGAGCTTCCTTGGGAGCGAGCTCGTAGTTGTGGAACATGATGGCCGGTTGTGTGTCTGTTGGGGTCAGGACGGTCAAAATCTTCTCCACGGGGAGGTCCTCATTAACCATGACTTTTTGAAGATATTCCATCAAGGCCGCCTGGTGGGATGTGGATCTTTGAAGTAGCTCCAGGATGGAGATCCGAGCAGGTGTCTTGTCCAAGTGTTTCAATAGATCATACTGTGTTCCAGGGATAGCTCTTTCTGGTTGTTCTCCATCATCCTTCTCTGGCTGAGATTGCTCAGGATTCTGATTGTTGTGTGGGAAAACCCTGTGGAAAATCCTTCCACTCCGGAGCACCATTGCCTGTGGCTTTTGTACCTCTGTGGGGGTAGCAGTGGGTTTTAACAGGGATTTGAGGGGTAGTGGTGAAGGAATGGTTGATGAAGCAGGGGTGATGACGGGAGCAGGGATTCTGATGAGGGGTTTGTTAGGTGGAGGCATGGTGGAGGTAGAGGGGATATCACACGGATTATGGAGGATAAGGGGTCTG
This sequence comes from Amorphophallus konjac, assembly GCA_022559845.1. Classification (NCBI taxonomy): domain Eukaryota; kingdom Viridiplantae; phylum Streptophyta; class Magnoliopsida; order Alismatales; family Araceae; genus Amorphophallus; species Amorphophallus konjac. The sequence continues at coordinate 322,183,532 of CM040126.1, read as the reverse complement.
GAAGGTGGAGGTGGAGACGAAGTAGAAGTGGGTAGGGCTTGAAGCGGGCAATGATTTTGAGGTGGGTGATGGGTAATGAGTGGTTTTGAAGGCATTAGTGGTGATATGGTGGAGAAAGACGGGGTTATGTATGGTTGACGGATGATAAGGGGTTTAGAAGGCGTAGGGGTAAATGTGGTAGAGGTGGATGGTAAAGTGGGGGAGTGAGAGAAGATGAGAGGGTGTGAAGGCGTAGTGGAGAGTGTCAGTTGATAGGAGATTGGGGTGCGGATGAGAGGGCGTAATGGTAGTGGAAATGGTGAAGGCGATACTGACGCTGGTTGATGAGAGAGAGGTGCTACTCGGGCAAGGCAAGGGTGTTACGTGATGATAGGATTGGCGGTAGAAAGAATGGAGGTACTTTCCGGGTGCCACACCTGCTCTCTCCCGACTTTCGGGAAGGAGGAGATGGGGTTAACCTGATGATTGGGCTGTTGGTGCTCCGGTAATGGATTCTGGATTATGCCCATGTTGGGCTGTTGTTGTGGGGCCTGCTGAGGCTGTTGTTGTTGTTGTGGTTGCTACTGCTGCTGCTGTTGTAACTGCTGCTGTAGTAACTGCTGCTGTGGCCTATGAGGAGGTCTCCTAGCCTTGAGAGCGGCGACGTATCGTCTCATTTCATCCCAATCTATTTGATGTTCATCATTCATATCGTGGATGTAATCTTTGAAATGGAAGCAGTAATCTACTGTGTGTCCTGGCTGCCTATGGTAGACGCAGTATTTGGAGGTATCAACATTCGGGGGCCACACGGGCCTTTCCCTGGGTAGCACAAGTATGTTTGAGGCCATGAGGGCGTTGAAAATATCTGCCAGAGTTTCTGGCAACGGTGGATAGTAAGCTCTCTTGGGACCGACCGGCCTCCTTTGTTGCTGTTGGGGACCATAATTCCCCGGGGGTGGAACTTGGTTGTACTGAAGTGGTGGTTGTTGTTGCTGAGGTTGTGGTTGTTGTTGCTGGGGTTGACGTAATGGGGGCATATTATCTTGGGGTGGATTATTTTGGGGTGGAGGACGAAGAGGGAAAGGACCTGGTTGGAGGGGAAGTCGGGGCATTTGTGGAGGCCTTGGGTTGACTGCATAGTTGGCATTGTTGACCGCACCCACTTGCTCATTTGTCACGACCCCTTCTGTGGCTCCGCTCGGGACACCAGCGCCTGTCTTTCTGACTACTTTGGGCTTCGGCGACTCAAACATGTTCATAATGGGGGAGTCTTTTAACTGGGTTTGGATGTACCGGGCCCTTTCATAGAGTTCCTCCATTGTAGTAAGTTTATTCATGGGCAGGACGTGTCTGAATTGTGGGGTTGCATTAGACACAATCATCTTCACTTGTTCGGGCTCGGAGAGGGTATCCCTTATTCTTTCCGCCAGAGACCTCCATCTATCAGCATAGCGGACAAAATCCTCGTTGGGCTTCATCTTTTCGGCCACTAGGTCGGTAATGGAGAGTGAGGGACCGACCCTATCCCTATATTTCTGCAGGAGCCTTCTCTGGACTATTTCAAAATTCTCAGCCTCGCGGGGCTCCAAAGAATAGAACCACTCTAGCGCGGGACCATCCAATGATCTCCGAAAGAGGTATGCCAGGGACCTCTGATCGTTTTGCCAATAGGAGGACTCATACATGAAATCCTTGAGGTGAATGAAGGGGTTGCCGGTGCCATTGTATCTGCGGTACGTGGGCATTTCGGAGGGAGGAAGATGAATGACGGGAAGGATTGGCAAAGCAACCTCCGGGGTGGCTTTCACGTCCACCATTCTTCTCAGATTTTGAAACTGCTCGTCCATGCGATTGAACCTATTGAGGAGCGATTGGGCAGGCTCCTCTGGAGGTGAAGGTGGCACTTGCCATTGGGGGAGAAACTGTCTCCCGGAGACTTGAGGGGGGAACCCCGAATGAGAGGGAGCTACCGGACCGCCGACAGTCGGCCCCGGCTGAAGCGGTATGTGGGGAACAACGGGAGTTTGAGATTGTGATGAGAACTGGAATGAGGGTGGTTGTTGGCTCGCTTGTCCTTGAAGCGAGGGAGACTGGATGGCTTGCGCCAATGAAGGAGATGGAATGGCCTGCACGGACTCTTGGAGAGGTGCGATGGCCGGAGTTGATTCCTGGGGCGTGGGGGAAACAGATTTCCCCTTCAGAATGGCCTGGAAGGCCCAGAGCTGTTCAGAGGTAAGCTCCGTGTTGGCGAGGACGCCCAGTAAGGAAGAGATATCCTGTGGTGGGGACGTGTCCCCGGCAATAACCTGCACCTCATGCGAGGGCTCATGAGAAGGACCCGAGTCCATAGCATAGACTCGCGGGTCGGCTGACAAACCACGACTAGGGTGGTTCTCCTCAAAAGACTCGTGAGCCATGCTCACAGTTTTCCCAGAATGCAAAAACATACACTAGCAAGCAGGTAGCAGAGATTATCAAACAAGTGGATGCCTTTACACCTTTTTTGTGTTTTGATTTTGATGATTTTTTTGTGTTTTTAGCGAGATCCGAAGTTCACACAAAATAGGGACCCTAGTTTATTTTTGTTTCACCGCCGTGTCAGCTAGGGTCTCTCGTCTCACCACGAATGGGATGACTAGCTCCGGGGAACTTCAATGGTACAACCAGCCCAGTGAACGAAGAGGAGATTCTTCGATGTCGGGGACTTACGGAGGTCCCAATGGAGGAGATTCTAGTCCGTTGAGAGGAATTCTCAAACGGAGAGTCCTTCCTTCACCGAGAAAGGGTGATCCTTACAAAAAATGAAAAAGGATATAAAAGAGAGATGGATGTATGCAATGGAATGCTGACAGAGATATAGAGTAAGAAAATAACAGAAATAACAAACATATAATAAACACCCAACCAATCACAACTGACAGTGCTACCGTGAGCACAACTGGGGGCGCGCGAGGGCGCCAAGGTGGAGAGGCACGGACGGTGCCGAACTTGCAAGGGTAGCCAAAAGGAAGCAGTAGATGTCCCACCGTGATCGCCAATCTGTGAGCGACGTCACGCGGTTCGAGGAGCGAAGAAGACGCGGAGTGCGCGGGCTCCTCTTGTTTGCTGCAACACAGAAATAAGAGAAGAGAGAAGGGGCCACCACGGGAGATTGCTCCGGCGGGGCGAGCGGGACAAATGTAATATAGAAAGATATGGGGGTTAAACGGCCATAGCGGGAAGTGACTCGCCGCGGCCTCGGGGGGACGGGAATGGTGCAGAAATCAAATAGCAAGAATTGAAACGGCCATTGGGGAAGTGACTCGCCGCGGCCTCGAGAATTTGAGCAGATAAGAATATAACAGAATATAAAGAGAATATAAAGAATGGGAATTTAAACGGCCATTGGGGAAGTGACTCGCCGCGGCCTCGAGAATATGAATAGATAAGAATATAACAAAATGTAAAGAGAATATAAGAACGGGAATTTAAACGGCCATTGGGGAAGTGACTCGCCGCGGCCTCGAGAATATGAGCAGATAAGAATATAACAGAATATAAAGAGAATATAAGAACGGGAATTTAAACGGCCATTGGGGAAGTGACTCGTCGCGGCCTCGAGAATATGAGCAGATAAGAATATAACAGAAAATAAATAGAATATAAGAACGGGAATTTAAACGCCCATTGGGGAAGTGACTCGCCGCGGCCTCGAGAACATGATGTGATCGCCAGGGGCCAAAAGACCCTAAAATAAAGAAAGTGATCGCGCCTACCTCAAGAGCGGGAGATGGCGGGTTGCTTCTTCCTCCCCCTTCGGCCGACCGACAGAGAGGACTTTCTTCAGTTACCCTTGCAAAATAACAGACAATAGATAAACAGAATTAGAAAATGGCAGTGTAGTATCAATCCCTTGTGATGAAAATAACGAAATCGCGGCAGGACACACACCTGGTTGGTGTGGTTTTAAACCCCTCTCGGACTCGAGTAGGAGGAAAATGCGATGATGGATGCAAGAAGTATATAAGAAGAGGCGCCCTTATGAAGGGGGATAGAGGATGCGAGATGATGAATGCAAAAGAACTACGAAGAAAAGGAAAGGATTGGCTTATTGGATGTGCCGATGGCGAAATCCGGCGGAGCTCCGGCAGCGTAGGGACGACGTGGAAGCGCGGTGGATGAAGACGACCTTCCTCTCGTGAGCGTGGGCACCCGAGAAGCCGGCATAACCTCCACCTACAAAAGACCCCACGGGTTAGAAATGACTCCGGCAGCCTATGGGCTCCGGCAGCCTATCGGACCTCTTAGAAGCTCTCCCAGAACTGAGGGGGTGGGCCTCTATTTATAGGGCTCCGGAGGGTGGAGGCGTCCAGGACCCTGGACACCTCTATCAGGGCAAAAATAATATTTTATTCTATTTTTATTCATTTTTTCCGAATATTTTCATGGAGGCGTCCAGGGGACCAGACGCCTACATAAAGGCCCACCGAATTCCCACCGAAAGCCGCACGCAGTTTAGCACGACACGTGATTTTGAACGGCGCCCGTGATTCAGCAATGGGCGCGTCCAGCTGGCAAGACGCTTCCACAATTGGATTTTTTCACACACGACAAACCGTCGATCCGTGGACGGGGCCCGGTGGGCAAGTTTATGGAGGCGTCCAGGGTCCTGGACGCCTCCATAAATATTTTATTATTTTTGTTTTATTTTTATACCAAAACTGGTATTATGTATTTTTTATATTTTGTTTTTATGGAGGCATCCAGAGGCCTGGACGCCTCCATGAAGACCCCCCCGGGTCCCCTGAAAAGGCGTCGGCAGCCCCCCGGCAGACACTCTTCCTGGTTTCAGAACCCTCCGATGCGTCCGATTGGTGTTGATGCCGTCCGAATGCCGCAACGAGATGATTTCCGGATGCCGAAAAGGCGGAAGAAGACTCAAGAATAGGAAACACTCGAGCGATTCAAAATGCGAAAGCCAATGCGGGGCGTCGTATAGTAATATGAGATTTTCTCAGGAGATGTCAGGAATGGCGTGTCTACAGCGGGTTGTACCCTAAATATCCTAAAATCATGTTTTCTCATGTCACTCTGAAGAAACATGATGCCCTAGCCGTCATACAGCGCCACACTGGGAGTTCTGTATGAGTCTAGTCACTGTATGGAATTGGCGTCCAGACAATTGACGCCAAATTAGAAATAGTGTCCTAGACAAGTGACACGATTTTCCTTCATGCCAACTGTTCATAAGAATTAGCGTCCAGACAGGTGACACCATTTCTTAAGTTCGCGGCGACTGTATTGACGCCATTTTTCCCTGGTTCATGAACGTCTTGATTTTTCATGAGAGATTTTATCGCTATGTCATCTCTACATAAGGTTCTATCCTTGAATTTCGTAAATCCGTGAATCTACCTTAATATTCCTACAATGGCTTATTCCTTTGGAACTCTATTGGCTATAAACTATAGTAGATATCTTGATATTTACATGACTCAATGCCTGACATTAATGGGGCCCGATCTGGTCTTAGGAGGAGCACCCGAAAGGACTTGTGCCCATGGGAGCTATATTGACCACGGTGTGACATTGCACTGAAGTGCATGACTTTCTAGATTAATCTACGGCATTCCACTCTCTCTTGACGTGATATTATTTACATGACTTGACGTGCTTGACTTGAAATGAAACATGCTTGTACTTGAATAGCCAATATCTCTACATGCTATACTTGTGAACTTTCCAATTCTTGCTATCTATTTCATGACTCGTATTTATTCATGTTCTATCTTGAGTTCATGTATAGACATAACTGCATTTCATGTAATATGTTAATACTTAAAGTAAGCCTGGCGATAGAGATGTAATTCTTACTGAGCTTTTCGCTCATCCAGTTTTATTTCAATGTTTTTCAGGTAATAATAATGAAGATGAATGTGTTGAAGATGGGCAAGGGCAAGAGTGAAGAGTCCTCTGACAATCTAGATGAACCTCCTAGTCTTATGTCACGTCTAGTCAAGTTTAGTTAAGAGTCTCTTTGTAATTTTCTTTTATTGAGTCTTTTATTTGAGTCAAATTGTAATGAGCTTATATTTAGAAATTAAATGAAATTATATTTTATTTATCTTATTGTGCCTTTATGGTTTACTATGATTGTCATGATTGTTCGCTGCCACGTTCCGAGCAATGTTTCCGCTGCTATCGGTTCGGGGCGTGACAGAAGTGGTATCAGAGCCTAGGTTCTCTTAAACCCTAGGTTTGACCATGAGTATATGTCATTTTAGATCCTTTCCTTATTGTTACCCTATGAGAATGGGTAGAGCTTAGGGTTATATAGTAAAAATGTGTAATTCTAAGAAGAATAAGATGATTAACTTTTCATAATTATTCTTGAATAAGATAATTAACCTTCATAATTATTCTTATAGGAACCTAGATTTAATGGAAGTGACTATGTCTGGCTTTGTTCCCTAGGTAGTGCTTGTAGATATCCAGGCTTATGCGGACCTAGTTAGGAGAGTTCAGTTGTTAGAAGAAACCGTCGAGAAGAGAGAGATGGTTGAAGAGAGGAATCAAGCCACTAATTTTAGAGGGGTTAACTCGACCAAGAAAAGATTTAATAAGGGTTGTAGCTCGAAGAAGGGTAAGAAGTCTAAGAGAGAAAATGGTTGGATGGCTTTAGTAGATTCATCTCAAGGAAGGTGTGAGTTTTGTGATAAGCGTAGCCACTGATCGGAAGATTTTTTGCAGAAGTAGGGAGCGTGCCTTCATTACGGAAGCTTAGACCATAAGATAGCTAGATGCCCTATTCCATCTCCAAAGCGTCAAGAAAAGATTCAAGTTTCAATGGAAGTCGAGCCTGTCGAAGAAGGAGTTGTGAAAGGCATCCCTCATTCTTAATCTTAAGTTAGTCCTCTTCCTGTTCTGTAAATTCTTAGATTCTTTTGCTTGCATAGTTACCTTAGTGATTTGTAGTTTTCCCCGTTCTAAAGTAGAAGGTGGTGTGAATTTGGGGATCAAATTCTCTTTTAGTGGGGGAGGGTGTAACGCTCGGCTAATTATAAAAGTTTAAAATATAAATAATTATCTATATTTTAGGAAGAGGAAAGATAATTATGAATGTTGTAAGTCTTTACGAGGAATAAAACAAATTTTCTTGTTCAAAGATAAAATAAGGTAAGATCATAAAAATGGATCAAAAGGGGAATTTAACTTGACAAAGAATCAAGTCAATAAATGAAGGTCTATGTGAAGGGATTAAAAGACGATTGAGAAATAACTATCTCATTTACATTCTATAGAAGGAAAATCTAATTATTCATTAGTAATTTAAATTTAAAAAGGCACCAAGAATATTTAAGCTTTATAATTATCTTTAAGATACATCTCATAAAATGCGGCAATTAATATTTAATGATTTCAAGTTAATGATGATAAATTGATAAAATCATTAACGATGTAAGTAGTCGAAATTAATGATAACAAAAATATATTTAAAGTCCTACTTAAAATTGGAATTAGTAAAAAATTTATAATAAGCTTAAATCATTTAATTATTAAGACTAGCCCAATAGGTCTTACGATTAACGAATGAGCTAAAATAAGTCCATCTAGAATAATGGGTTGGTTGTTGGGCTTGGGCCTTCATAATAATGATAATAATAAAAATAATAAAGTTATTATCTCTCAACATGAAACCATTTTATATTCACGAATAGGACTTTTAACACTTACGTGAGCCCAAATAGTTAATAGGCATGTAGAAGAGTTATTACTAAATTAAACAAACCGTTTACATGGCTGACCCAATAAGCCTACGTCGAAGGGAGTTTCCCTGTTGGCTAGGGTTTTTTTGTGAGGTAGGTCGACTCATGGGTTAAGATGGCGGCTATAAATCAGGAAGGATAGGATCGATCATAGAAGGTTTGCATTTTCATAGAACTAGGATTCCTCATTAGGATTCGACGAGTAGAAACCTTATAAATAAGAGTCCCCTACGATGGCAGAGCCATTGTACTGCTACTGCTACTTGGTTCGTGTGTGGTGCATCGAGTTGAAGAGGACGGGACGAGCGTCATCTTCTTACTCTTCCTCCTTTCTTCTTCCTCCTCTTCGTGTGTCGTCCTCTTTCTTTGATCAGGTAAGTTATCTCTCAAGCATAACACCAAAATAAACTGCGTGTAATAAGACATGCATGTAGTTACGTTATTCCTCGCATCAATCTCCATATTTCATACTAGTTTCATGATGTTTTGCTAAGTTTTAAAGCTTTTGATCGTTTCTGTTTCATGAAGAATTTGATTAATCTACACTTGTGAAGCAGACGCAAATTCCTATAGTTGCGTCAGTCTAACAGACGTAAATTAATTTACGACAACCACCCTGACGCAAGTTCGTTATGCAATTTAAATAATTAACCAACATTTAAAATTGAATATCTATGGAACCATGATCCATAAAATTAACATATTTTTAGATTCCTTAAAAGTTCCTCTTAATTATCATGTTTTTAGTTTCCTGAAAAACCTTATAGATCAAAAGTATCACTGTTCATCCCTTGCTAAAAGAAATGAACAGTGATTGCATGAAATGCTAGTTTTTGCGTCTGAGTAATTGACGCGTGATCATAGAATCTGCACCCTTCTGGAAGGACGCAAATTCTTTGATTTATGGAATATGAATTTATAAAAGAAGTTTGCATCCAGGGGACAGACGCATATTCAAGATCTTGCGCCTCTTTACAGAGACGCAAATTCTTCATGCATATATGTCTCCTAGCGTTCTAAGGAATTAACGTCCAGATGATAGACGTTTCTAAATGATTTAGCGCCTCTCTGAAGAGATGCAAATTCTTTAGGCTCATTTGTCTTTTGACGTTCAAAGGATTTAACGTCCATAGCTTGAATTCAAATTAAAGAATGTACAACTTTTTGAACTGACGCTAATTGTTTTAACACTGGAACTTAAAAGAATTAACGTCTATAAGCCAGACGCCTGTTCTAAATCTTGCGCCTCTCTGTAGTGACGCACATTAATTGGCATCTGACCGACGTTAATTCTTTCTTGTTTGTCTTGGTTTCTAAAAGAATTATCATCTTGGAGCTAGACGCTAAATTAAGGATCTGTGCCTCTTCACAGAGACGCATATTAATTAGCGCCTTCCTCTTTGACGTTACTTCCTCTGGTATTTCAAGAAATATTGGTTTCTATTTTAAAAGATTTAACGTCCTGACAGTGGATGCTAATTATAAGAATTCACGCCTACTGTTCCCAATGCATATTCTCCCAACGTTCTTTCTTCCTGGTTCTGATCCTAGACTGTGGATCTTTGGGCACCATGATCTCACTACCGAGTCATGGTCCCTATTTTTCGTGGATTTCTTAGTGATACACCTTATCTCTTGGTGAGGTTAGGACCCTCCGCTGGATATTCCATCTGTCGCATTGGAACTTTCTTCATCAAGGTGATGCGGGACAGGTGACGCGACCGGGCTAAGATGTACGACCGACTCAAAGTACAGCCAGCACTAGCACACTAAGGTAAGCCGAGCGGCTGACTACCCTGGCATTCTCCGAGTGGAGATGTCTCTCAACAGAAACTCACTCTAGCCTGACGAATGTCCCTTGCGAGGGAAACGTGGGATCGCCGCGGTTAAGGAACCACTGTTGCCTAGGGGTTTCCAGTTCGGGCTCGGTGCTCGACTGGGCCTATGGAACGGGAGCTCACAGCTCACAACCACGGTGATTTGAAGCTAGCTATCGGCCCTATTCTCACAAACGCAGCATGATAGACAATATACTAAATCAGCAATGTGAGTGTGGAATGAGGTGCGTACCTCCATGACTAGCACGTGGGGAAGAAATCTCGGCCGAATCCAAACAACCCCGATACACACAATTGTTAACTATACAATTTCAGAACACGATGCCCACTCCACGCAAGGAGGTAAAGGGCTACAATCACACTTTCGGGGCTGCTGAAATTCGTGTTGATGGGCCGCACTCGCAGGAGGCGAGGGAGGCGAGTCGGGGCCGACCGGGTGAGTCAATTGGAAGCCGACTAGGTTCTGTCCGTGCAGGTCACCCGGCGCAGCAGACTTGCGGAGGCCGGTACGCCAGGATCCGACGTTCGATCGGGGTGCCGTTTATTGGAGAATGTTCGCAACATGATGAAGAATGCCTGGTCCGAACGGCGCAATCAGATCTAATCAGATCTGGGTGTGGCAGCAACTGTACTCAGCCTCAGGTTCTGCTCGCACAGAACTGCACAGGAAAGCTAACAATTATGGAAAAAATCGCTCCTGTGTCGGAATGGATTGCTTCTTCTTGGAGAACGTCGGAAACATCCAGAGGAAGACTCAGACCAAAGGGCTTGTGTAGATCTGAGAGGAAGGAAACGGGGCAGCTTCTGTAAGTTGCCTTTGCCTCTGGGTCGGATCTGCACAGGGTGGACGGCGCAGCCCCACGAGAATCCTCGCTACGACCAGCACAGACCTCAGAACGACACGATCTCAGAAGCAACGCGAAGAGGATAAAAAATCCTACGACCACTTAGAATCCCAGATCCAAAGAGATTGGGAGTAGATCCGTAGAAATTTCAGATCAGGAAGTTGAGGATCTGGACAGCATGCTTGGACAGACTTGCACGACTTCACGGGCTGAATTGTTGCCGGCAATCCAGAGCTCTGATCGAGGCAAAATCGGCGCCAAACTCTTTCTGACTTGTAGAAGCTTCATTGATAAAATTCCCAGAACTAGATACGGAGAGGAAGGGGATGATAAGGGGGTGAGTCACACGCAAAGAAAATTCCGTCACAGGATTGGGGTCTAGGGCATCACACCTAAGAGGGGGAAAGAGAATCACTATCTTACACAATTTTCTCTCAAAATCTCTTCATTAACTTCTGAAATATGTTTACAAGAGATGATATATAGGGGAGGGGAAACCCTAGGGAGAGGATGGGAGGTGGAGGAGGGAGGAGAGAGAGGGGGTGCGCCCCCTTGACTAATGGGGAGAGAGGGAGACCATGGGGGGACATGAGGCTACCTAAGTTTGAAAAATAAGGGGAGGGGAGTCAAGGTAGGTGGCTGCCTCCCCCTTGGACCAAGATAGGGGCGCCCCCTTCCTCCCATTCAACCTTCCAAGCCTCCATTCCTTAGACCCTTTCATACCCATTCACATTAGTCTCCCATGTCCCTTTCACACCTAGCCCATGGGCCATTTCACACTTGGCCCATTTAAAGCCCAATAGAAAATAGAAAAGCCCAATGACTCTAGCCCACTAATCTAGTCCAATACAAGACCATAGGCCCATTAGCCCTTACACACTATTACAACCCACTAATTATCCACAAGTTCCAAATAGGGCCCAACAAGGCCAAAAAAATGTGAAACAATGGTGATAACTTGGTTGACACGTCCACGTCCTCCTCGAGCTATCGGGCTCCGGTGTGTCCTCCTCTACCGGCGTGTATTGCGGCATGTGTCCGCACCAATTCTCCCCGGGTGGAAGGAACTCGACCCCGTCGAGTAAGGGTCTCGAGGCTTGAGCTCTCCATGTGATCGAGGCATAGTCTGGCGTGGGCATCCTCTCCAACGCACTAAGAAGCGTCGGTAGGCTCCATTCCTGGTGGTGTTCACCTGCTCATCCAGTATACAATCTATATGTTTGCATTGAGACTGGAAGAGGTGGACTCTCGGGTGGTGTGTCACTCACAACAGGAGGAGAAAGCCCAAAAACTCACTAGGGATCATCGCGGATTTCTGATATGCTACCAGATCTGAAGCATTTGAGCGCCGAACTAACACCATAGTCGTCTGGTAGTTCAATAACGTACGCATTTGAACCCACTTGTTTTCACGACTCGGAAAGTGCTGGCATCGTATGCCTAGAGTTTCTTTACGGTCCCCGAGGGAAAACCATTCAGGTATGACCTTGATCATGATGTACTCTTTCTTTGGGAACTCACGGGCGCGTCGGCATTCATCAGCTAACTACTTATACGTGCATTGCTGGCCCTTTATTGGTACGACGTAATGCAAACTCCATGTGCATGACAAACAAACTGTATACACAAATAGACTCAGACATGACCCTAGACATGCCTAGACACCCATAAGTAATACTCGCAGACAAACAACGCAACCCAAAGTTGGGGACTCCTAGACATCTTAACCTGAACCTACTGACTTCTAAATAGGGGTTTAGAGGCTTGGGAGGATCACACCCAAGTGCACATTGTCCTGGGACTGAGTACCCGGGACGGCAGCGTGCTCTTCTAAAAGCTCATCAAAGAACTCCTCCGCGAGCTCTGGATCCGGCTCATAGCTGACCGGCACTAGCTTCGGTGTGGGGTCGTGGACTGGAGTGTCTGAAATAACCAACGAGTCCCGAGTGGGACACTTGGCCGCAAAGTGGCCAATCCCACCACACCTATAGCACTGGTCACGCGGCCCCGTGTTAGAAGATGATCCACCAGTCATTGGCCCCTTTCCCTTGTCTTCTCGACGGGCCGGGGGTGGGGGTAGCTGAGGTCGGGCAGGCAATGTGGGCTACTGAGGGTAGAGGGTGGGGAATGATGCTTGCTGGTGAGGGGGAAGGTCCCTTGGAGGGAGAGAGTGAGGTCCGAGAGCAGTGGGGTCCTGGCAAGGGGGTTTCGGAAGACGAACCACCAGAAATCGACTATAGGAATTGGGCGTGGTACGAGAGTCAGACCCACACTGATGGATGGTCCCCGGTCGTTGGACGGGAGCGAACTCCGACTCAAACTGCTCTACCTCGAGAGCAACCTGATATGCGGCCTCCAGGGTGCTCACATTGTAGCGAAAGAGTTCATACTGAAAGTGGGGCCGCAGACCACGACGGAAGCGGGAAACATGCATCATGCTCTCTTCCGAGACGCCACATTGTAAAAAATATTCATCAAACTCTATGATGTACTCGGACACGGACCGATCCCCTTGGTTTAGGTTCTGTCACCTATCAATGAGCCTCTGACGGTATGTGGCAGGAAGATACTTGGTTCTAAGTCTATCCTTCATCTCATCCCAAGACTCAACCTGGGGCTCCTGACGCTGAAATAGCAAGCTCTCCACATTGCGCCAATAAGTTTGCGGTTGCCCTAGCAGCTTCATTTTAGCGAACTTGACTCTCTGATGGTCCGTCATCTCGAACCACTCGAAGTACCGGTCCATACCGGCTTCCCAATCGAGATAGACCTTTGGGTCCAAAGACCCGTCAAAAGTGGGAGGGTCTGATCGCACGGTTCTAAGGACTCTATCGTCCTCTTCATCTCTCGGCTGATGAAAGCCACGCCGACGTCGTCCATACCCCTCATAAGCATTATCGGACCCATAATCCTCTAGACCAAGGTCACGATGTTGTGGTTAAGGGCTCAGTGAGGGGCGGGCTGAGGAGCATGTGCAGGCTATTCCTGTGCTGCGGGAGCGGGTTGGACCTAGGCCTTGAAAGCGATTTGGACTTGGGCCACCATGGGAGCAGGTGCGGGTGGGCCCTGGGCCGCTCCAGGAGGGTCCCCGTGTGACAATCTATCTAACCATCCAACCCGACCTTGGACAGATTTGTCGAATGACGCCATGCGTTCCTCCATGGCCCTAAGGCGATCATCCATATTGTCGGAGAAGCTCCAAAAGGTAGCCTCGGACTGGTCCAATCGGGCCATGATGTCCATCATCGCCTCATGCAAGGAGTGAAAGTCTCCCGAGGCGGCATCCCGTGGGTTTGCCATAGACGCGGGGCGATGGTATTGGGATCCTCGCCCGGTGGGCATGCAATGACACAAAAAGTTGGAATGCACTAACTAATGCAAACTGAGGAACCTAGACTCAACTAATATACAGTACTTGGCAGAGGTTTGATCCGAAGATTGGACTCACACAAGTGTGCTACCTTCCCAATAGGCGTAACCTATCATTCCGGGAACACCTTTTGATATATCGGGTATTGGGATGAAATGCAACCTAGGACAAGATGACCTAGACAAAGATCACCCTAGACTTAAACTTCGCTCTGATACCATTTGATGTGGGACGGGTGACGCGACCGGGCTAAGACGTACGACCGACTCAAAGTGCGGCCAGCACTAGCACACTAAGGTAAGCCGAGTGGCTGACTACTGTGGCGTTCTCCGGGTGGAGACGTCTCTCAACAGAAACTCACTCTAGCCCGACGAACGTCCCTTGCGAGGGAAACGTGGGATCGCAGTGGTTAAGGAACCACTATCACCTAGGGGTTTCCAGTTCGGGCTCGGTGCTCGACTGGGCCTATGGAACGGGCGCTCAGAGCTCGCAACCACGGTGATTTGAAGCTAGCTATTGGCCCTATTCTCACAAACACAGCATCATAGACAATATACTAAATCAACAATGTGAGTGTGGAACGAGGTGCGTACCTCCACGACTAGCGCGTGGGGAAGAAATCATGGCCAAATCTGAACAACCCCGATACACACAATTGTTAACTATACAATTTTAGAACATGATGCCCACTCCATGCAGGGAGGTAAAGGGCTACAGTCACACTTTCGAGGCTTCTGGAATTCGGGTTGACGGGCCGCACTCGCAGGCGGCGAGGGAGGCGAGTCAGGGCCGATCGGGTGAGCCGATTGGAAGCCGACTAGGTTCTGTCCGCGCAGGTCACCCGACACAGCAGACTTGCGGAGGCCGGTACGCCAAGATCCGACGTCCGATCGGGGTGCCGTTTGTTGGAGAATGTTGGCGACAAGATGAAGAATGCCTGGCGACAAGATGAAGAATGCCTGGTCCGAACGGCGCGATCAGATCTGATCAGATCTGGGCGTGGCAACAACTGTACTCAGGCTCGGGTTTTGCTCACACAGAACTGCAAAGGAAAGTTTAAAATTATGGGAAAAATCACTCCGGTGTCGGAATGGATTGCTTCTTATTGGAGATTGTTGGCGACATTAAGAGGAAGACTTAGACCAAAGGGCTTGCGCAGAACTGAGAGGAAGGAGACGGGGAAGCTTCTGTAAGTTGCTTCTGCCTCTGGCTCGGATCTGCACACGGTGGTCGGTGCAGCCCCACGAGAATCCTCGCCACGACCAGCACAGACCCCAGAACGACACGAGCTCAGCGGAAACACGAAGAGGATAGAAAATACTACAACCACTCAGAATCTCAGATCCAAATAACTTAGGAGTAGATCCGTAGAAATTTCGGATCAAGAAGTTGACGATGTGGACAGCAGGCTCGGACAGACTTGCGTGACTTCACGAGCTGAATTGTTGTCGGCGATCCATTAACTCTTTCTGGGTGAAAAGATACTTCAGACTTTTATGATATGAAAATATGGTGAATTTCTCCCCATAAAGGTAATGTCGCCAAATCTTCAATGCGAAAATAACCGCAGCTAATTTCAGATCATGCACAGGGTAAATCTCTTCATGATGCTTTAACTGCCTTGATGAATAACAAATCACATTTCCATTTTGCATAAGGACGCACCCTAGGCCAATGCCAGACGCATCCGTATAGACTTCGAAACCACCACCTTCAGTGGGAAGCGTTAATATTGGTGCAGTGGTAAGGTGTTCTTTAAGAGTTTGAAAACTCTCTTCGCAATCCTTCGACCATAAAAAAGAATTCTCCTTTCTTGTAAGTCTAGTCAAAGGAACATCGATCTTTGAAAAATATTTAATAAATCTCCTATAATATCCAGCCAGACCTAGAAAACTTCTTATTTTAGACACAGTCATCGGCCGGCTCCAATTCTTAACAGCTTCAATTTTAGAAGGGTCGACAGCGATATCTTCCTTTGAAATAATATGGCCAAGGAAGGAGACTTCCTTAAGCCAGAACTTGAACTTACTAAGCTTTGCATAGAGTTTGCGCTCTCTTAGCGTTTGCAAGGTTATTCTTAAGTGCTCTTCATGATCCTTCCTTGTTTAGGAGTAAATAAGAATATCATATATAAAGACGACCACAAATTGGTCAAGATAGGGCCTGAAGACATTATTCATGAGTTGCATAAATGCTGTCGGGGCATTGGTTAACCCAAACGGCATTACCATGAATTCATAGTGGCCAAATCTGCTTCAAAAAGTAGTTTTGTATATGTCTTCATCTTTGATCTTGAGCTGATGGTAACCTGAGAAGAATAATGAATTTGTTAATTCTAACGGAATGAGTGAGGTTAATCCTTAGAAATAATTCTACCTACTACCTCATCCCAGGTTCTACCCAATTCCTCTCATAGGTTGGGAATTTCTTTCCTAGTTTCATAGGTATGGGTCCTTAAACCTTAGACTTAACCTTATGACATGACTTTTCCCTCGGACTTCTAGTCCTAGTGCTCTGATACCACTTTCACTATCACGTCCCGAGATTATGCAGCGGAAACAAACGGGAACGTGAATAGCCGGCTAGTACGCCTCAAGCAAGTAATATAATCAGAGGGCAAGATAATCACACATAAGAGTAATTGCACAATATAATTCACCAAACCTTTAACTTTATTCCATCATAAGATAATTCCCAAAGTACATAACTTCTTGACCCTCTTTGTCACTAGACTCAATAAAAATAAAAATTACACCATGACTTGACTAGACATTAATAACTAAGGCTTCTCTCGAGTCATTATCCTTCAATCGCTCGCGGATCTATCACTTGAGTAATCAGAATCCATCCCACTATAATTTCCTAAAAAAGATTGAAAAGTAGGGTAATGAGCACACTTGCCTAGTAGGTATCTTCGTATCAACATGAAGGCAAGTTTAAATAATTAACATTTTTGCTCTAGAGAAATAAGATAAAATATGCAGATACAATGAATCGTGCGAATAAAGCCAAAGTAACAAGATATGATCAAACTTGAGATATAAGACTACGATTAATCAAGTATATAACAAGAATGCCAATTTTTGCTTTTTCATGAATAAGAATGTAATAAGAATGTACTTTTCATAACCATGAAGGCTATGCACTAGAAAGTCATGTAACAAGCAAGAAAGTACTATTCACTTAATAGCAAGTACTTCATGAATTTATGTGAATTTTTCCGTGGATATTTCACTTATTTATAGAGAAAGTACTCCCAGCGTAATGCGACGCCAGGAGCATCATATCCCATGGTTTACAGTATGTTTTCGACAATCAGCCGAGGGGACTAGCATAGAGCCCTTGAACACAATCAGTGCTCGAACTGCATCTTCAAGTATAAATCAAGCTACTTCCACGTTTATAACCATAATGTGGCCAATAATGTACATGTTTAACAAAAGTTCCATGATAAGGTAACCAAAAATATAAGAATGCTTCAATTAAGAACAAGAGATTTCAAAGAATGAATTAATAACTAGGTTATGCTATGAAGAAAAATTGGCAGCATAACGGTACATTCCTTATTTTCCATATTTTATTATTAATTTATTAACATAGTTTTAGAGTCGAGATCTTTCCAAGATTATTAATGAACTCCATAAAACCAACCCCAAAGGTCAAACCATGGGTTTGATAAAAATCAGGATCCAAGCGGTCTATTACAGGACCGTTTAAAAAGTCAAGCGGTCATGTGCTGGACCGTTTCATAAGACAGAGTTCGATATTTTGAAAACATGACATCTGGAGCCTGGCGGTCTAATGTAGAACCATTTAGGATCCGTTAGCGGTCTAGTGAATGGCCGCTAGTAGACTCTAGCAGTCAACCAGGTGGCTGCTAAGTTCCAAAATGCATAAAACACAGGTAAAAGTGCTTTCTAGAAAATGAGTTTTAATTGTACAACTAGCTCGGAGTCCTGGAGGTAATCCCAGGCTCACGGAGTCTTACGGAGGCCTTGAAACAAGATTTTCTAGTCCATTGGAAGGAATATCCAAAGGAGATGTCATCATGTCTAAGATTGTGTACTTAATGTGTAAAAGTGTAACTAATGACAACATACCGGGATATGTGTCATGTACTTAAGAAATGACTCTTAGAAGAGAGACAATCGTGATAAAATAATGATTAAATCATGACTAGTCCATGAATCATATAAATTTAAGTTAATTATAAAAGTATATGATTTTTGGTCATGAAATTAACATAGGTTCAAATGATACCAATGTGCATAAAACATGAAATCCACGAATTTGACTAAGTATAAGAAACCAGTACTTAAAACAAGGATAAAACATACTTAACTAGGCTTATCATACAATAATTATAGCCATTCTGCATTAAGTTTCGGGTTAACTTAAATACAGAAATTAGAAATCCCAAACAGTCTAGTAGGCGACCGTTTCACAGTGCCTAGCGGTCTATCGGGCGACCACTAGACTTCCTAGCGGTCTACAAGAAGACCGTTTCCTCCTGTATTAATCCGAGTTCACATGATAATAAAACTAAATGCTAAACTAATGCATATCATGCCTGGAAATCAACATATATAAACTTTCATAACCATGATAGAATGAATATAGGCCAACAATATGCATAGGTTTATGTGAACAACAAGAAAATCCTATTTTTACTTTATTAAGGCTAAGAATTATGCATGAAGACTAACTAGATGCATAGTCCTAATGAAAACATGAAATTCTCTGAGTACAATGCGTGAAATCGAATGTAACAAGAGGGCTTTTATCTCTGACATAAAGTTTGAGCCATTCATGAGATAACCTACCTTGGTTTTGGGCTTTAAACTTCAAATTTAAGGTTGTAAGTCAACCCTAGTTCTCTGCTCGTCCTAAACTAAATCAGCAACTTCACGCCCTTGTATCTCTTGATTCCTTTGACCTAAAGACGTGAAATTTTGAGGGTAAGAAGAGGGTACTATTAGGAGCAAATTACTCTAAAGAACCTTTATCTAATTACCTCGTTTAGGGCTTCAAATTTCTTGATCAATCTGGGTCGGATGCACTAATTCCTGAGTTTTTGATGTAGGATCAGCAACTTTGTAGGCTTCTATCTCCGTGTCCACTTGATCTCCTTGAGCGAAATTCGGAGGGTAGTTAGTTATAACTATAATAAACAAGTTCTTAGAAGAAACTTACATCAAATTCTTCCTCTTTACCTTAGTTCCACGTGAGCCAAAGTAGGGGTCGCGCATGTCAAATCTGGGACCTATTTATAGGTTTAGCTAGGGTTTGAGGATTAGAATGAACTTAGAGTCCAAATTAGGCTTCCAATTCGATCTTCTAACCTTCTAGACTTATCTAATGAGTAGATAGAATCGATCCTATGAGAATTGGATGTCAAAAATCTAATCTTTTCACATTTTCTCATACTCACGGAACTGTAATGCCTTGGCGGTCTAGGACTGGACCGCTTACCAGTGCCTGGCGGTCTCTCAATTGACTGTTTTCCCTTATGAGCGCCGAATTTGAATTTAGTTCAAACTCTTTTAATATTATCCCCACTATTATCCAGTTGTTTATTTTCCAAAGAGTAATTATCCCTTTAATTCCGCGATTACTCCTATTTTAAGGTTCTTGAACATGGGCTAAGGTCCAAAACAACTTTTTTGGGCCAATTGGGTTTATTATATGGGCCTAATCCTCTTGGATTAGTGTAAGGCCTAAATAATCGGATTCAATTACCCATAATTCATTTAAATAGCCTTTTAAATGCTTAATAATTATTATAATTATATTTTTAATCCTAGAATTTTCTCGGGCGTTACACTCTCCCCCACTAAAAAAAAGAATTTGTCCCTAAATTCGATACATGGATTTATGGAGAGTGTACTTACATTCAAATAATTCTGGAAACCTTTTGCGCATGGCTTCTTCAGTTTCCCATGTTTCTTCTGATTTAGTCCACTGGATCTTGACCATAGGAATAGTTTTATTCCGTAGTTGACGTACTTCTCGTTCAATAATCTTGATTGGCTTTTGCTTATACGTAAAATCCTTTTTAATCTCCAGGTTGTCGTAAGTAATGACATGGAAAGGATATGGTACGTACTTCTTGAGCATTGAGACGTGAAATACATCATGAACTTCAGATAGTTGAGGGGGTAAAGCTATTCGATAAACGACTTCACCAACCCTTTCGAGAATCTCAAAGGGGCCAATGAATCTTGGAGTAAGCTTGCCCTTGATACCAAATCTTCGAATACCCCAACCTGGAGAAATCTTAAGAAATACGTGGTCTCCTATTTGAAATTCCAAGTCGCGTCCTCGATTATCAGCATAAGACTTCTGCCTATCTTGAGCTATCTGGAGTCTTTCTCGAATAAGCTTTATCTTCTCGGTAGTATCCCTAATGATATCGGGACCGAGAAATTTCCTTTCTCCTACTTCATTCCAGCAAATAGGCGAATGCCAGCTTCTTCCATATAAAGCCTCGAATGGTTCCATATGTATACTAGCTGTTGGGATGGTGCGATGGATACAGAGCGGGGGGTGAATGTATCCCTCTACAAAATTGCCCCACTAAAAAATAATAAGCCTGCTGCTAGACACAGTTGCGGAATAAAAGCTATAGAACTCTTCAAGAAGAAATTCAAATAAACATTTGATCAATCAGTTGAACTGCTAACTATACTGGTGGAACCTGATCAAGTCTAATGCCGAAGACAGAACTATGCAAACCAGACTCACTTAGCAAAACATATATGCTCAAGGTCACTTCAGATAGAAACAAGAATGCTCAGACAACCTGTGAAAGAGGTAGAAGACAAGGGGCAAACGCACAAGGCAAACCACGGCACAGTAGATTTTTTAGGTGGTTCGGTCCACAGACCTACGTCCACCCCTCACTCCAAACCGGAGTGAGGCTTCCACTAGCACAAGCTAGAACCGCAGACTCAGTCTGCGAACAAGTGCTGCCAAACAGCTTGACCAGGGGAACAACCTCCCCTCTTCCTCCAGACCGGCTTCCTCCACCCAGGAGGGAACCCAGTGACTACCCGTCACTAGCAACCAGAGACCGAAGTCTCTCTTCCTCCACCCAGGAGGGAACCCACAAGCGACAGCAGCCACTTGCAACCAGAGACACCAAGTCTCCCTTCCTCTGAAACCCAGAGGGAACACCGACCTCAAACCAGAGAATCAGAAAGTATAGCGATCAGATGAAAAGAACAAAGTAAAAAGAAAACAAGAAACGAAAATACAGCAATCAGAAAGCTGGAAATGAAATCCACAAAGTGTAGCTCTCACAGGAGCAAATCTGGTTTGGATCTTATCCAATTGCTAGACAGACAAGTGTTCTGATGAAGCTTCAGTCTCTCTTCTTCCTCACGAGCTCTCTCCTTTCTCTTTCTTTCTTCCTCTTCTTTCTTCTTCTCTCTGCTTCTCTTTCTCTTTCTCTCGTTCTTTTTCTTCTTCTACTTTCAGCCTCTCTGCTGCTCTCTCCTTTTTCTTCTTCTGCTCTTTCTGCTCTCTGCCTCACTGCTTCGATCACTTTCACTCTCTTCTCCAGATGGAGGAGTCTTCAATTTATAGCAGCAACAGCTAGGGCGATGTATAGACTTGTGCCCCCTTTATCCAGAGAAACCTCGGATCACGTGCCAGGTGCCAACCTCGGATCACATGCCCACTCATCAGCCTGAATCAATATGAAAGAAGATAAAAATGGATGCATCGAGTTAGTTCAAGATTTGAACCAAAGAACGATGTACAGACTTGTTTTGAAGGGTTGCACAGCCATTGAGGAATGTACAGACTTTGAACGTGTTTAATGCAGCGATGTATAGACTTGATAGATGATGCATGAACAAGCCACCAATCGAGTGTACAGACTTGCTGTAATGAACGATGCCCAACTGCATAGTGTATGGACTTGAATGCATGAGACAGCAATGTATAGACTTGTGTTCGTGCAACACAAAGGCTGAACTGACTTCGTGTGAAAGTGCCAATGAAGGTTTACAGACTTTAAATGATGCATGAATGTATAGACTTGCTACGGCTTCAAAGCAACCATGTGCAGACTTTACCGATGTACAGACTTCACGCGATGTATAGACTTAGTGTTCTGAACGTAGGTAAAGATAAGGAATGTATAGACTTTAAGTGTGGATGACCAGACAATGTATAGACTTGCACATATGCATGAACAAGTGGCGATGTACAGACTTGGCCCAATGTACAGACTTAGCAGCGAGATGCACACGATGTATAGACTTGATGCAGCAATGTACAGACTTTGCGTCTAATGCCTGAAGCACATGATGCAATGTACAGACTTGGAAATCATGAGACATAGACACCGAGTGTACAGACTCTTGATGAATTCATGTAATGCACTAAACGATGTATAGACTTTGAACTGATGCAATGTGCAAACGTTGTACAGACTTGCTGATGTGTAATGCAGTGTGCACAAGGTGAAGTATGTACAACAAAAATGAATGCACTGCCATGCCGTTAACAATTGTATTGACTTTGTGTGCATGCGACAGCAATGTACAAACTTGATGATTTGTTATGCAGAATGCACTTAAACAAAGTATGCACAAACACAACAGCAGGTAATGTGTAGACTCTACGTGCCGCAATGTGTAGACTTGCTATCAAAGAGTGTGCAGACTTGCGAGTGTTTGGACTTAGTGAGCATGCAGCAGCCAATGTATAGACTTGTTGATGTATGGACTTGGTGACAATGCAGTGTATAGACTTGGCCGATGTAATGTTCAAACGTTGCATTGATACGCCACAAAAGGATGTACAGACTTTAGAAGTGATGCATGAACAGGCGACGATGTGTAGACTTGGCCAATGTACAGACTTGAAGAAATGCATGAACAGGCGACGATGTGTAGACTTGGCCAATGTACAGACTTGAAGAAATGCATGGACTATGCACATAGACGCTAAAAGAGATGATGTATAGACTTGACAATGCATGGACTATGCACATAGACGCTAAGAGAGATGATGTATAGACTTGACAATGCATGGACTATGCACATATTGTATAGACTTGAAAAGCTTGAACACGAATAGGCTGCAATGTATAGACTTGTGAGTGCAGTAGCCAATGTATAGACTATGCCCTTGAAGAATGTACAGAATTTGAAACCAAGAGGCAAGGCTGTCGGATATATATACTTGTTAAACGATGCACACACATAGCGGCAATGTGTAGACTTCAGCTCGTGCAATGCAGTGTACAGACTTTGCCAATGAATGACATGCAGTTTGCAACAGGAAAGTATGTACATTGAACATGCAATGCATGAGAGACAATGTACAGAAACAATTTATGCACATCAGCTAAAGTATCATCAAGGCATAAGGCACTACAATTACCTGATCTGACAGTGCACTGATCTTACCTGTCACTGGTTGACCTTTTCATGACCCGTAAGTCATTCTTAAAAGCTGTTCTGTCAGTTTATCATACACATCAAGATTATATCATCAAGGATGTAAACATAATGAGGCATAATATTTGTCATCATCAAAACTCCAGAACCACAGGGGACACAACAATCTCCCCCTTTTTGATGATGGCAATATTATGAGTCATTGTAATAGATTCATCATGATGATTATGAAATTCCATATGACAGTTCATGAACATGCACCACAGAATAGTTCAGTCAAAAATGAGCATGTAAAACACCATGTGATGCAAGTGCATGATTTGATGCAAATGATGACTCACAAAAGATCTCCCCCTTTGACAACATCAAAAAGAATGGAATGATCATGGACTGTTGAAGGAAATGATATAGGAGCTATTATGCAAACTGGGTTACTATCATCTAAAACTCCCCCTGACAGGATACTCTCCTGAATGAACATTGAACCACAGGGGCATGCAAAAAAAATTCTCCCCCTTAGACGGACAGTGATTGGAATGAAGCACAGGATAAAAAGAAGTCAACATGTAGGTCTGAAATAATGGAGTCCAATGTGAAAGTAAGCATTCAGAATGAATGAGAAAGGTTTTCAATGGGATATCAATTTCATAAATCTGATTAAACAGGTATTTCAGACTCTTCTATTATAGAGGTTTATGAATGATCTTCATTGACAAGTCAGATCAGAATATGATGTATGCAAGGCTTGTTCATAAGCTTTCTGTACTCATATCTGAAATCAGTTTTAATAAAAGTGAACATTGCTTTCATATTGAAAGTCTTGTTTAACCTTCTTCTTTCTTACTCACTCAATTTCAAAGATTCCTTTAAGAGATGCAATCAATAGTATTGAAGTTAAACACATAAGAAAACATTTGTTTCTGTCAAGAGGTTCCAATAGAATATTTCTTTTGCACATATTTTCAAATGATACACTAGAGCAGGATAAATTTTCATAACAATCTTCATGAGCACTTGAGTTTAGTACACCCTTGTAACTAGAGGATACACGTTGTTTAGACGCCAGTATCCCTAAGCACTTGGAAGGACTAACTGTCATGCTTCATAGGAACAGAGATAGCATTTACACTTCATGACACTCTACAAATCATTTCTTTGATGAGTGAGATGTATTTCTCAGTGTGCATGCCATTGCTCTGCCAGATTATCAATCATTCTTAAGCAGAGTTAACTATGGCACCTCATGACACAGTCCTTTGGACATGGTTTCTCAGTGACCAAAGTCATTGCTCTGACAAGATTTACCCTTAGACATGTTCCAGATTCTCAGATGTTTAAAAACAATACTAATTTCATACATATCAATCAAGGAATATCATGATTTCAGAATTTTTAGAATTCAGAAGAGTTTAAAAGACACAACATGAAAATGTTGGTTAAAGTTTATTAAGACTAACTCAGATATTTTCAAGATATGTTCATAAACAAACACAAGACATACATGAAACTTCAACCGGTTGAAAGTATCAGACATTCATAGTCCTATATAATAGAAGATTCCTCTTTAAGTTGTTTTCAGATTTATGATCAGGATATGCACAGAGAAGTCTTTCTGAATTTTCAGGGAAGGCCGAAACATTTTAAAGAACAGCCAATTCAACAGATACCAATAGATAGGATGAGTGAAAATGGCTGATAACAGTTGAAGCAGGAAGCTGAAATGTGTTGCATTTCACATTCATCACAGAGATTTAAGCAAGATAGCAGTTCAAACTGAAAATGGGAAGTTCAGTTGATAGAAATGAGCAAGATAGATAGTTATGTGATTTCAAGAATATGAATAATGCTCCCCCTAAATGTATGCATGAGCTAGCACTCAAGGTGTCAACACTTCTAACCAGTAAATGCAAGTGCAGTGAGCTGACAGCATGTAATATATGCAATTGTGAATGCATGTGCATGTCAAATGTGCAGGTGAACATTTTTAAGCATGAGACATCGTCCAAGCAACAGATTTATTCAATTCAGCTTTTCAGTTTTATGATGTGTAATTCATTTTCAGTCACTTTCAATCAATTCAGAATTCAGTATTCAAGCACCAATTTCAGTTGAACTATTGCGCAGATAACACATCATATTTATTGAGAGATTTTAATGCCAAGCATAGATGCAGTTGAGAAGCTATATGCATGAAATTTTGATTAACAAATCAAACATGATATGCAACTATCTAGACAACGTTATCAAAAACTCAAATGTCTACCAGCAGAGGTGGGCTTTTACCAAACTTTGGATGCCTTGGTTTATTTGACCCCCTTTTATTCCTCATCACCAAGGCATACCTGCAAAGCACAGATCTCATTTTGTGTTTCTAGGTACCCAAGACTTCTTGGGTCCTACATTGTTAGTAACACCTCTGATAGGTGCTTTCCACAATCTTTGGGCATGTAAGTCATCAGATTTCATTATATTACAATCACTCATGGAGTGCCCAAAGGCTCCACAGTAATGACATGAAATAGCAGATCTTGAATTCTTTTTATGCACATCATTGTTAGCATGGAATCTGTGTGCATTATCATGAAAAATTATGTTATTTGCATGAACATACTGTTTTCCATATCGTGCCAACCAGCATTCAGAAGCTCGGTGGCCAGTTTTCCACATTCAAAACATCCAAGATTTTCTCTCTTACGACTAGATTTATTTCTACCAAAAATATTTCTATTTGCAGGGAATTTAGCATGTTTGAAATTCACATTCTACCCTGGATATGCCAACAGTCCTGGACTGTATGGCCATGCTTTCTACAGTGAGAGCATTTGAGAGAATTTCTTCTGAACGAGCCTGACCAGCATTCAGTGGCCTTGTGACCAGTCTTGTTACAGTTAAAACAAGTGATGTGCTGGTTCATTGAAACAAATTTGTTCTTATTAAAACCATATTGGCTTGCAGGAATTTAGCATGATATGAATGAGATGTTTTCTTACCACTTGTAAACCAGCATTGTATAATCGTGTGTCCTAATTTGCCACAGTGAAAACATTCAATTTTCTTTTTCTGAGATGAAGAATTTTTATCATGAAATTTCCTAGCATTCAAATCATCTAGTTCCATTAATCTACACTCATGCATCAGATGGCCAATCTTGTGACAGTAATGACAAATCATTTTCGTTTTAGATGCTTGTGAGTGTGTGGGTGAAACATGCAAAGTGGGGAGAGGAACATGTTGGTTCTTTTATTTTTATTTTTCTGTTGTTTTCTTTTGAGCAGATGACTGATAACCAGGAAGGTTCTGAGGGCTGTGAGAAGTTGAGCTGGAAACAAAGGAAGTTTGAACTTTATTTTTAAAACTCTTTTTGTTTGAAGGGTTATAGCCCAACCCTTCCTTCTGAAAATTAACCTTTGTTCCTAGAATCTTATCGAGATTATCTTTTCCGTCCACAAATTTTGACAATGAATTATTCAAGTCCTTAATTTCATTTTCCAGAGAAACGATGTGTATTTCATAACTGGCAATCTCTTGTTCATTGCAATTTACACATTCGCTTAGCACCTTGTTTGCAGTTTTATATTCCTCAACTTCATGTTCCAGATTTCTCAATTTTTCAGATTCTTCAATGTAACCAGATTTTCCTTTTTCTAAGAAAAGAAGTTTCTCTGACATAGCAGTGTTCACCTGCTTCAATCCTTCAACCTCTTTAGTTAATTTGTCATTTTTTGATTTCAGATTTTTAGTTTCTTCAACAGAGCCTTTATCAATTTTCATTGAGCTCATTTTATCATTCAGCTCTTCCTCTATCTGTTCAAGCTCCAGAGTCTTGTTTAACAGATCTATGTTTTCTTCCTTTTGGGAAACAATTAACTCCTTCTGCCATTCTAAATTTGAGTGAAGATTTTCATTTATTTCCTTGAGAAATGGACAATCATTGCAAGCAGATTTACCAAAACATATTGTTTGAGCCTGGAGTTTTTCACATTGCTTCCTAAGGCATTCATTTTCAGATTTTAGAACATCCAATTCAGAGCTAACACATTCAAATTCTTTCAACAGTTTTTCATTCTGAATTAAATTATTAAAATGAACCTGATCATCATCAATCGAGCTAAGTTTTCCTTTTAGTTCAAAAATTTCACATACAAGTTCTTGATTTTCTTCTTTAAATAAGCCAATTTGTTTCTTAAGCACTTGGACTTCAGACAAGCATGCATCATAGGACTGTTTTCGTTTTAAGCAATTTTCACATGAGGACTCTGGGCTATTCAGATCAATTTTCTTTTTCAACATTTTATATTATTTTCTTAACATCTCATGTGACTCAAGTAACTCACCATATGCACCCTGCCAATCATCTAAAGTATAATTCTCGAAGAGGTTTACCTCATCATCATCCTCTTCTTCATTTTGGCTGCCACTTTGATTACTTCTATTAGCCATCATGCAGCTGTCCTCATTTAACCTGTGAGCTAGCTTCAGCACATCCAGAATGTCCTTAGCAGACCTGCAATCATGAAGGCAAGAATGTAAGGCTTTGTCAGTAGCTGCTTTCATCAGATTCAAGGCTTTCTGATTTTCTCCATCCTTTGATCTGTGATTGTCGGTCCATTTGGACACTTTCTTTGGTAATCTGTGAGGACCGTGTGAAATTAACTTCCACAGATCAGGATTAACTGATATAACATATTTGTGCAGACTGACAAACCACACATTAAAATTAGAGCCGTTGAAAACTGGTGGATCACTCATGGAAACAGATCAGATTAATGCAACAGGAGGTAAGTTCAAAAATGCACCAAAGATGACAGGATCCTCTGCAGATCGTTGGATCTGATCAGTCAGAGACCTGCTCTGATACCAATTGTTGGGACGGTGCGATGGATACAGAGGGGGGGGTGAATGTATCCCTCTACAAAATTTCCCCACTTAAAAACAATAAGCCTGCTGCTAGACACAGTTGCGAAATAAAAGCTATAGAGCTCTTCAAGAAGAAATTCAAATAAACATTTGATCAATCAGTTGAACTGCTAACTATACTGGTGGAACCTGATCAAGTCTAATGCCGAAGACAGAACTATGCAAACCAGACTCACTTAGCAAAACATATATGCTCAAGGTCACTTCAGATAGAAACAAGAATGCTCAGACAACCTGTGAAAGAGGTAGAAGATAAGGGGCAAACGCACAAGGTAAACCACGGCACAGTAGATTTTTTAGGTGGTTCGGTCCACAGACCTACGTCCACCCCTCACTCCAAACCGGAGTGAGGCTTCCACTAGCACAAGCTAGAACCGCAGACTCAGTCTGCAAACAAGTGCTGCCAAACAGCTTGACCAGGGGAACAACCTCCCCTCTTCCTCCAGACCGGAGGGAACCCACTAGTGACTACTCGTCACTAGCAACCAGAGACCGAAGTCTCTCTTCCTCCACCCAGGAGGGAACCCACTAGTGACTACCCGTCACTAGCAACCAGAGACCGAAGTCTCTCTTCCTCCACCCAGGAGGGAACCCACAAGCGACAGCAGCCACTTGCAACTGGAGACACCAAGTCTCCCTTCCTCTGAAACCCAGAGGGAACACCGACCTCAAACCAGAGAATCGGAAAGTATAGCGATCAGATGAAAAGAACAAAGTAAAAAGAAAACAAGAAATGAAAATACAGCAATTAGAAAGCTGGAAATGAAATCCACAAAGTGTAGCTCTCGCAGGAGCAAATCTGGTTTGGATCTGATCCAATCGCCAGACAGACAAGTGTTCTGATGAAGCTCCAGTCTCTCTTCTTCCTCACGAGCTCTCTCCTTTCTCTTTCTTTCTTCCTCTTCTTTCTTCTTCTCTCTGCTTCTCTTTCTCTTTCTCTCGTTCTTTTTCTTCTTCTGCTTTCAGCCTCTCTGCTGCTCTCTCCTTTTTCTTCTTCTGCTTTTTCTGCTCTCTGCCTCACTGCTTCGATCACTTTCACTCTCTTCTCCAGATGGAGGAGTCTTCAATTTATAGCAGCAGCAGCTAGGGCGATGTATAGACTTGTGCCCCCTTTATCCAGAGAAACCTCGGATCACGTGCCAGGTGCCAACCTCGGATCACTTGCCCACTCATCAGCCTAAATCAATCTGAAAGATGATAAAAATGGATGCATCGAGTTAGTTCAAGATTTGAACCAAAGAACAATGTACAGACTTGTTTTGAAGGGTTGCACAGTCATTGAGGAATGTATAGACTTTGAACGTGTTTAATGCAGCGATGTATAGACTTGATAGATGATGCATGAACAAGCCACCAATCGAGTGTACAGACTTGTTGTAATGAACGATGCCCAACTGCATAGTGTATGGACTTGAATGCATGAGACAGCAATGTATAGACTTGTGTTCGTGCAACACAAAGGCTGTACTGAATTCGTGTGAAAGTGCCAATGAAGGTTTACAGACTTTAAATGATGCATGAATGTATAGACTTGCTACGGCTTCAAAGCAACCATGTGCAGACTTTACCGATGTACAGACTTCACGCGATGTATAGACTTAGTGTTCTGAACGTAGGTAAAGATAAGGAATGTATTGACTTTAAGTGTGGATGACCAGACAATGTATAGACTTGCACATATGCATGAACAAGTGGCGATGTATAGACTTGGCCCAATGTACAGACTTAGCAGCGAGATGCACACGATGTATAGACTTGATGCAGCAATGTACAGACTTTGCGTCTAATGCCTGAAGCACATGATGCAATGTACAGACTTGGAAATCATGAGACGCAGACACCGAGTGTACAGACTCTTGATGAATGCATGTAATGCACTAAGCGATGTATAGACTTTGAACTGATGCAATGTGCAAACGTTGTACAGACTTACTGATGTGTAATGCAGTGTGCACAAGGTGAAGTATGCACAACAAAAATGAATGCACTGACATGCCGTTAACAATTGTATTGACTTCGTGTGCATGCGACAGCAATGTACAAACTTGCTGATTTGTTATGCAGAATGCACTTAAACAAAGTATGCACAAACACAACAGCAGGTAATGTGTAGACTCTGCGTGCAGCAATGTGCAGACTTGCTATCAAGGAGTGTGCAGACTTGCGAGTGTTTGGACTTAGTGAGCATGCAGCAGCCAATGTATAGACTTGCTGGTGTATGGACTTGGTGAGCATGCAGTGTATAGACTTGGCCGATGTAATGTTCAAACGTTGCATTGATACGCCACAAAAGGATGTATAGACTTTAGAAGTGATGCATGAACATGCGACGATGTGTAGACTTGGCCAATGTACAGACTTGAAGAAATGCATGGACTATGAACATAGATGCTAAGAGAGACGATGTATAGACTTGACAATGCATGGACTATGCACGTAGACGCTAAGAGAGATGATGTATAGACTTGACAATGCATGGACTATGCACATAGATGCTAAGAGAGACGATGTATAGACTTGACAATGCATGGACTATGCACATATTGTATAGACTTGAAAAGCTTGAACATGAACATGCTGCAATGTATAGACTTGTGAGTGCAGCAGCCAATGTATAGACTATGCCCTTGAAGAATGTACAGACTTTGAAAGCAAGAGGCAAGGCTGTCGGATGTATAGACTTGCTAAACGATGCACACACATAGCGGCAATGTGTAGACTTCAGCTCGTGCAATGCAGTGTACAGACTTTGCCAATGAATGACATGCAGTTTGCAACAGGAAAGTATGTTCATTGAACATGCAATGCATGAGAGACAATGTACAGAAACAATTTATGCACATCAGCTAAAGTATCATCAAGGCATAAGGCACTACAATTACCTGATCTGACAGTGCACTGATCTTACCTGTCACTGGTTGACCTTTTCATGACCCGTAAGTCATTCTTAAAAGCTGTTCTGTCAGTTTATCATAAACATCAAGATTATATCATCAAGGATGTAAACATAATGAGGCATAATATTTGTCATCATCAAAACTCCAGAACCACAGGGGACACAACACTAGCTTGGTAGCTATTATTGTATGAAAATTCCACTAGAGGCAAGTGATCGTGCCAACTTCCTCCAAGGTCAATAGCACATGCCCTGAGCATATTTAACTCTTTCTGGGTGAAAAGATACTTCAAACTTTTATGATCTGAAAATATGGTGAATTTCTCCCCATCAAGGTAATGTCGCCAAATCTTCATTGCGAAAATAATCGCAACTAATTCCAGATCATGTCCAGGATAATTCTCTTAATGACGCTTTAACTGCCTTGATGAATAACAAATCACCTTTCCATTTTGCATAAGGATGCACCCTAGGCCAATGCCAGACGCATCCGTATAGACTTCGAATCCACCACCTTCAGTGGGTAGTGTTAATATTGGTGCAGTGATAAGGTGTTCTTTAAGAGTTTGAAAACTCTCTTCGCAATCCTTCGACCATACAAAAGGATTCTCTTTCTTCTAAGTCTAGTCAAAGGAACAGCGATCTTTGAAAATATTTAATAAATCTTCTGTAATAACTAATCAGACCTAGAAAAATTCTGATTTCAGACACAGTCGTCGGCCGGCTCCAATTCTTAATAGCTTCTATTTTAGAAGGGTTGACAGCGATACCTTCCTTTGAAATAATATGGCCAAGGAAAGAGACTTCCTAAAGCCAGAACTCGCACTTACTAAGCTTTGCATAGATTTTGTGCTCTCTTAGCGTTTGCAAGAAAGTGCTCTTCATGATCCTCCCTTGTTTTGGAGTAAATAAGAATTTCATCTATAAAGACGACCACAAATTGGTCAAGATAGGGCCTAAAGATATTATTCATGAGTTGCAAAAATGCTACCGGCGCATTGGTTAACCCGAACGGTATTACCACAAATTCATAGTGACCATATCTGCTTCGAAAAGTAGTTTTGTATATGTCTTCATGTTTGATCTTGAGCTGATGGTAACCTGAGAAGAATAATGAATTTGTTAATTCTAACAGAATGAGTGAGGTTAATCCTTAGAAATAATTTTGACTACTACCTCATCCCAGGTTCTACCCAATTCCTCTCATAGGTTAGATATTTCTTTTCTAGTTTCATAGGTATGGGTCCTCAAACCTTGGACTTAACCTTATGACATGACTTTTCCCTAAGACTTCTAGTCCTAGTGCTCTGATACCACTTTCACTGTCACGTCCCGAGATTATGCAGCGGAAACAAACGGGAACGTGAACAGTCGGATAGTACGCCTCAAGCAAGCAATATAATCAGAGCGCAAGACAATCACACATAAGAGTAATTGCACAATGTAATTCACCAAAACTTTAAATTTATTCCTTCATAAGATAATTCCTAAAGTACATAAATTCTTGACCCTCTTTGTCACTAGAGTCAATAAAAATAAAAATTACACCATGACTTGACTAGACATTGATAACTAAGGCTTCTCTCGAGTCGTTATCCTTCAATCGCTCTCGGATCTATCACTTGAGTAATCAGAATCCGTCCCACTAGAATTTTTTGAAAAAGATTGAAAAGTAGGATAATGAGCACACTTGTCTAGTAGGTATCTTCGTATCAACATGAAGGTAAGTTTAAATAATTAACATTTTTGCTCTAGAGAATAAGATAAAACATGCAGATATAATGAATCATGCGAATAAAGCCAAAGTAACAAGATATGATCAAACTTGAGATATAAGACTACGATTAATCAAGTATATAACAAGAATGTCAATTTGGCCTTTTTATGAACAAGAATGTTACAAGAATGTACTTTTCATAACCATGAAGACTATGTACTAGAAAGTCATGTAACAAACAAGAAAGTATTATTCGCTTAATAGCAAGTACTTCGTGAATTTATGTGGATTTCCCCGTGGATATTTCATTTATTTATAGAGAAAGTACTCCGAGCGCAATGCGACGCCAATAGCATCATACCCCATGGTTTATAGTATGTTTCCGATAATCAGTCGAGGGGACTAGCATAGAACCCTTGAACACAATCAGTGCTCGAACTGCATCTTCAAGTATAAATCAAGCTACTTCCACGTTTATAACCATAATTTGACCAATAATGTACAAGTTCAACAAAAGTTCCATGATAAGGTAACCAAAAATATAAGAATACTTCAATTAAGAACAAGAGATTTTAAAGAATCAATTAATAACTAGGTTATGCTATGAAGAAAAAATCGGCAACATAACTGTACGATCCTTATTTTTCATATTTTTATTATTAATTTATTAACGTAGTTTTAGAGTCCAAATCTTTCCAAGATTATTCATGAACTCCAAAAAACCAACCCCAAATGTCAAACCATGGGTTCGATAAAAATCAAGATCCAAGCGGTCTATTACTGGACCGTTTAGAAAGTCAAGCGGTCATGTGCTAGACCGTTGCATAAGACATAGTTCGATATTTTGAAAACAGGACATCTGGAGCCTGGCGGTCTAATGTAGAACCATTTAGGATCCGTTAGCGGTCTAGTGAATGGCCGCTAGCAGACTCTGGCGGTCAACCAGATGGTCGCTAAGTTCCAGAATGCATAAAACACCGGTAAAAGTGCTTTCTAGAAAATGGGTTTTAATGGTACAACCAGCTCGGCATCCTGGAGGGAATCCTAGGCTCACGGAGTCTTTCGGAGATATTGAAATAAGATTTCCTAGTCCGTTGGAAGGAATATCCAAAGGAGAGGTCATCATGTCCAAGATTGTGTACTTAATGTGTAAAAGTGTAACTAATGACAACATACCGGGATATGTGCCATGTACTTAAGAAATGACACTTAGGAGAGAGAGAATCGTGATAAAATAGTGATTAAATCATGACTAGTCCCTGAATCTTATAAATTTAAGTTAATTATAAAAGTATATGATTTTTGGTCATGAAATTAACATAGGTTCAAATGATACCAATGTGCATAAAACATGAAATCCAAGAATTTAACTAAGTATAAGAAACTAGTACTTAAAACAAGGATAAAACTACTTAACTAGGCTTATCATACAATAATTATGGCCATTCTGCATTAAGCTTCGGTTAACTTAAATACAGAATTCAAAATCCCAAACGGTCTAGTAGGCGACCGTTTCACAGTGGCTAGCGATCTATCGGGCGACCGCTAGACTTCCTGGCGGTCTACAGGAAGACTGTTTCCTCCTGTATTAATCCGAGTTCACATCATAATAAAACTAAATGCTAAACTAATGCATATCATGTCTGGAAATCAACATATATAAACTTCCATAACCATGACAGAATGAATATAGGCCAACAATATGCATAGGTTTATGTGAACAACAAGAAAATCCTATTTTTACTTTATTAAGGCTAAGAATTATGCATGAAGACTAACTAGATGCATAGTCCTAATGAAAATATGAAATTCTCTGAGTACAATGCGTGAAATCGAATGTAACAAGAGGGATTTTATCCCTGACATAAAGTTTGAGCCATTCATGTGATAACCTACCTTGATTTTGGGCTTTAAACTTCAAATTTAAGGCTGTAAGTCAACCCTAGTTCTCTGCTAGTTCTGAACTAAATCAGCAACTTCACGCCCTTGTATCTCTTGATTCTTTGACCTAAAGATGTGAAATTTTGAGGGTAAGAAGAGGGTACTATTAGGAACAAATAACTCTAAAGAACCTCTATCTAATTACCTCGTTTAGGGCTTCGAATTCCTTGATCAATCTGGGTCGGATGTACTAATTCCTGAGTTTTTGATGTACGATCGGCAACTTTGTAAGCTTCTATCTCCTTGTCCACTTGATCAGCTTGAACGAAATTCGGATGGTAGTTAGGTCTAACTATAATAAACAAGTTCCTAGTAGAAACGTACCTCTAATTCTTCCTCTTTACCTTAATTCCATGGGAGCCAAAGTAGGGGTCGCGCATGTCAAATCTGGGACCTATTTATAGGTTTAGCTAGGGTTTGAGGATTAGAACAAACTTAGAGTCCAAATTAGGCTTCCAATTTGATCTTCTAACCTTCTAGACTTATCTAATGAGTTGATAGAATCGATCCTATATGAATTGGATGTCAAAAATCTAATCTTTTCACATTTTCTCATACTCACGGAATTGCAGTGCCTTAGCGGTCTAGGACTAGACCGCTTACCAGTGCCTGGCGATCTCCCGATAGACCGTTTTCTCTTATGAGCACCGAATTTGAATTTAGTTCAAACTCTTTTAATACTATCCCCACTATTATCCATTTGTTTATTTTTCAAAGAGTAATTATCCCTTTAATTCCGTGATTACTTCTATTTTAAGGTTCTAGAACATGGGCTAAGGTCCAAAACAAATTTTTGGGCCAATTGGGTTTATTATATGGGCCTAATCCTCTTGGATTAGTATAAGGCCTAAATAATTAGATTTAATTACTCATAATTCATTTAAATAGCCTTTTAAATGCTTAATAATTATTATAATTTTATTTTTAATCCTCGAATTTTCTCGGGCGTTACACTGGTGGAATATGAGGACCATATTTCAAATTCATGTATAATTCTCTAACTAACTTGGGGTAATATACCATGTGATCAATAACAAAAGATGTCCATCCTTGGAATTCCATTATTGGAGTGAGTTGAGGAAAAAATTCATGCAACTTTTCTTCAGAATCATCAACATATCTGGGTATGAGAACTTTTAGAGGTTCAACTTTCTGAGGGATTGGAGATGACGATGGAGACAAGTCTTCCTCTTATGAGCTTTCCAAAAGATATTTTCTTTTCCCTTTAGCAGTAGCCGGTGATTTCTTAGGAACATTCTCTGATGTAGCAAGGTTTCTTGTTTTCTTCTCAGAAAATTTTCTTTTCTTAGCCCTTCGGCTTCATTCCTTTCTACTTCTGCGGTTTTGATTGGGGCCGCTGCTTGGCCTGCTGAACAGTCACATGAATATCATGAACAGCCTTCATCCTAGGCTCAAAGGTCCGTTCTGCTTCAATAGGAGCCTTCCGTTTGGGTACGGCCTTCTTCCCCTTCGTGGCCTTTGCCGGAGATGTCATCTCCGTAGGAAATAAGAGAAGGGGTGAAAGATAAGAAGTTTGAAGAAGAAGCCTTGACGTTAGGGAAGACTCACGACGGCGAAGGTGCCACTCCGGGGATCGCCGGAGATGGAGACGATTATGATGCAACGAAAGAGGACGCCGTGAGGGTTTAAGAACAAGAGAAAGGGAGGTAAGAGAATGGCGTTGAGTGGAATGCCCAAAGCATTGACGCTTTAGGGCTTTAAGTGAAGGAGTGAGCCCATTGAGCTGGTTTGAACCGGACCTGAAAAGCGAACCGGAGCGGGTGGAGGATGGCTGTGACGCCTTTGGCACAAACAGAAGTCTTCAGATTAGAATCTTGGAGCAGAGATTAACAGAGAACTACAGTATCAAGGTGAGTTCTAGAAACACTAAAATATGACAGTTGAGTGTTAGTTCAGAGATTTTTAAGCGTTAAAATTCAAATTCCCTTAATAGAACCATTGTTCATGACCCTTATTTGTTTTAATGGTTCAAAGAATATGAACTCAGAATTTTGAATTAAGGCCTTGAAAATTAAAACTTGCAAATTTAATAGAGATAACCCAGTCCTTACAATAAAAGTCTCCTCAAATCCATCTGACCTTACTTCTCAATTTCAAGAGACCCTTTAGAAATGATTTTAACTAGTATTGAATAGAACCACTTTTAGGATTTTGTAAATGCTTCAGGTCAACCATTTCTTTTTAAACTAAATTTTGAGTATTCAAGTTTAGCTAGCTTTTTGACACGGGTAAACATGTTTATCAGACACCCAAATCCCTAGTTACTCAGCATAGCTAACTATTCTGCTTCATTAGAACATAGTTGACAACTCATATCAAGGCTTGTTCCTCAGCACTTCATTGGTGCAGGGAATCAATTTCTTCGTGAGATTGTACCATTGCTCTGCCTCCCCCCCCCCTTTTGTGTTATGGCATATTCCCTCAGCTTTTATTTAACCCTTTCAGTGTTTGAAATCAATACATAGATTAAATTCATTTATCCAAAGTGGTCTCTCTACTTTTGATTTTCAAATTTCCAGTAATGATGAGGCCACAGTTTTATGAGACTGTTTTATAGCTATTGCTTAAGCAAAAGTCTTTCACCTTCAAGATATTAATAAAAGAAAAGTCTTAAGATTCATATGCCTCAAACCATTAATTTATTATTGGGTGAGTCTGTGAAGACCAAAATTCTCATAAGAGAAAATTCATTTTAACTCCCCCTGAATTTAGTACATCATGTCAAATTTCAGTGGTTTTCAAACTTCCCTTATACTGGAGATCATCAATAATTTCATTGAAATAAGATCAAGAATTTAGAACATGGAAAGGACAACAGATGAGCTCAAAGTAACCTAAACAGGAAATTAATATGATCGAAAATTCTGGAAGACTTTTGGATGCAGAAACTATTGCCACTTAGAAGATAGGAATCGGGCTATTAAAGAAATGCCACAGATACTAACCTTTTCTTTTCAAACAGTACATTAGACAACAAACCTGTTCTTTGCAGCGTTGGCGCATATGCAAGGTTGCATTAACGCAGTCAGACAAACAAAACACAGTTTCAGCCTTTACTTCTCAGTGCGTTGACGCAGTCACAACCCTGCGTCGACTCATTCTTCTTAACCAAAGACATATTTTTGTCTCAACTTTCCAGTCATAATTCACAGCTCATTCATCTACTTGTGTCATCATTCAGATACACTCCATGTCTTTTGAAATGTGCCACAGCAATGAACTTTCTTCATCACTTTGGATACAATTCATTCTCCCCCTCAAATTGTGCATGAGACAATGCTTTAATGATATTGCCATTTTTCCAGCATGATGATTTACCACAGATAAGAAGAATGATGTGTATATAAAAAAATGTTGACTAATGATACCTAGCGGAGAACTTAGATCCGAAGATCACCTCACAGACGATGAGAGTTTCCAGACAGGTTTAACCTGTCTTTCCACAACACACCCTTTGATATACCATTTAGTCATGTTATTATATGTAGCGAAAGAGAGAAGAGAGAAAAATGCAAATGACCGAACTCCCCTTGAATTTGAGACTCACTGAATAAACCATGCAAACACAAAACAAGCAAAGCATGTGAACAAATTCTTCCAAGCAAATCTAAGCAACACAACCAAAAGCATGAATTCAACAACCAGTTTAGGCAACATTTTGAGGATTACACAACCCAAGCTCTCTTCTAAGACAAGTGAACCATTCATTACAGAGAGGCTTGGTGAAAATATCAGCAATTTGATGTTGTGAATTCATAAATATCAATTCAAAATTTCCTTTATTAACTTCATCATGAATAAAATGATGCCTAATTTCTATATGTTTGGTCCTAGAGTGCTGGACTGAATTTTTTGTCAAGTTGATAGCACTAGTGTTATCACATAATATTGGGACACAACCAAGATAAATTTGATAATCTTGGAGTTTGTATTTGATCCACAACACTTGGGTGCCACAACTCCTTGTAATGACATATTCTGCCTCTACAGTAGAGAGAGCATCTGAGTGTTGCTTCTTGGATACCCAAGATACTAAACACCCTCCCATAAATTGGCAATAGCCACTGGTGCTCTTTCTGTCCAATTTACATCTAGCATAGTCTGCATCTGAATATGATACAAGATCAAAAGAACAAGATGCAGGATACCAAATCTCTAGATCTTGAGTTCCGGCAAGGTATCAGAAGATACGTTTGACGGCACTCAAATGGGATTCTCTAGGATCAGATTGAAATCTAGCACACAAGCAAACACAGAACTGGATGTCTGGTCTAGATGCTGTAAGATAAAGGAGTGAGCCGATCATACCTCGGTAAGTCTTTACGTCTACTGGGTTACCTTTCAGATCTGCATCCAGTGCTATGTTGGTGCTCATTGGAGTTGTGATTGCTTTGTAGTTCTCCATCTGGTATTTCTTTAACAGTTCAGAGATGTACTTTTCTTGGTTGATGAAACATCCTTCCTTGCTTTGGGCGATTTGAAGGCCTAGAAAAAATTATAATTCACCCATCAGACTCATCTCAAATTCAGTTGTCATTAATTTTGCAAATTCCTCACACATGGATGGTTTTGTGGAACCAAACACTATATCATCAACATAAATTTGAACTAGAAGTATGTCATTATTGCTCACCTTGGTGAATAATGTTTGGTCCACTTTACCTCTTGAATATCTTTTTTCGGTGAGGAATGAACTCAGCCTTTCATACCAGGCTCGAGGTGCTTGTTTTCGTCCATAAAGAGCTTTGTCCAATCTGTATACATGGTTAGGAAAGCTATGCACTCAAAGCTAGGAGGTTGTTCGACATATACTTCTTCTTTTATTAGACCATTCAAAAAGGCACTTTTTACATCCATTTGATGTAATTTTATTTCATGACAACATGCAAAAGCAAGTAAAAGTCTGATAGCCTCTATTCTAGCCACAGGAGCAAAGGATTCTTCAAAATCAATACCGAATTCCTGATTATATCCTTGTGCTACCAGTCTTGCTTTATTCCTTATTACTACTCCATTTTCCCTTGTTTATTTCTGAAGACCCATTTGGTTCCAATGACAGTGTGTTCAGTGGGTCTTGGGACTAGATGACATACTCTATTTCTTTTGAATTGATTTAGTTCTTCATGCATGGCATTTATCCAGAATTCATCTTTTAAGGCTTCATTTACATTTTTGGGTTCTATTTGAGAAACAAGTGCCAATTGATCCATTTCCTTAATTATCCTAAAATGAGATCTAGTCCTAGGAGGTTCATGCAGACTACCAATGATGCTTGACAAAGGATGATCTTTTAACACTCTAACATCAGTAAGTGGATTACCTTCATTGGTAGTGGCATTACCTCGTGCACTTGTCTCGCCTAGACTCTCACATGGCCTTGTTTCTTCTCCTTGTGGATCTTGATCTCCTTTCATTTCCAGAAATTCCCCATCATCTTTTTCCTTGCAAGATTCTTCATTTTCAGACTTGACATTTAATTCATCAAAGGTAATGTGTGGGGATTCTTCTATAGTTTGAGTTGTGACATTTATGACTCTATAGGCCCTAGAGTAATCAGAGTATCCAAGAAAGATGTCCGGTTCACTCTTGGGTTCAAATTTATCCAAGTCCCTTTTGTCATTATTATGAATAAAATACTTTGATCCAAATACTTTAAGATGAGCAATTGATGGCTTTTCACCTTTCATCAACTCATAAGGAGTCTTTTTAGACAAAGGCTTTACCATTGCACGATTAACAATGTAGCACGTAGTGTTTACCGCCTCGGCCCAAATTTTTCTTAGGAGTTGACTTTCAATCAGCATCGTCCTTGCCATCTCCACAAGTGTGCTATTTCTTCTTTCTACAACACCGTTCTACTCGGGAGTTCTTGGTGAAGAGAATTTGTGTATTATTCCTTTCTCCCTGCAGAAAACATCAAAGTTTGAGTTTTCAAACTCTCCTCCATGATCTGACATAATAGAAGAGATAGTGAACTTACCATCCTGCTGAATTCTTTTGAAGAATGTCTGAAACTCTTCAAATGCATCATTTTTGTGAGATAAAAAGAACGCCCAAGTAAATCTAGAGAAGTCATCCAAAAGTACAAATCCATATCTATTTCCACTTAAACTTGTAGTCCTGGTGGGTCCAAACAGATCCATGTGTGAAAGTTCAAGAGGTCTAGTGGATTGATTTTCACTTCTATTTTTAAATGACTTCCAAGTTTGGTTACCTTGGGCACATGCATCACATATTTTGTCATTATGCTTGAATGAAATTTCAGGCAAACCCCTCACCATGCTGAACTTAGCTAACTTATGCATGACACTATAGCTAGCATGCCCTAGCCTACGATGTCATAACCAAGCTAATTCATTTTTATTAGTAGCAAGTCAGAGATTGTTATGTGCAGGATCATCTAAGTTAACCATGTAAATGTTATTGACTCTCTTTCTATGAATTTAACAGATTCAGAATTTGCTTCAAAGATAGTACATGCATGAGAGTCAAACAGGACTTTGTGACCTCTATCACATAGTTGACTTATACTAAGAAGATTATATTCTAATCCTTCAACAAGCAAAACATCATCATTGGAATTCAAAGGATTCTTGCCAACCTTACCTTTTCCAATGACTTTTCCCTTGTTGTTACCTCCAAATGTGATGTGTCCTCCTTCTTTTTCAACTAGTAAATAGAATTTGGCTTTGTCACATGTCATATGCCTTGAACAGCCGCTGTCAAGATACCACCTATTATGTACAGCTGCAAGGCATTCCTGCACATCACATCAAATGGAGAATTTTGGAACCCAAAAGCACTTGGGTCCTTCAGACCACGTAACTCATTCAAGTAGGACAACATGCTCTTTAGAATCCACATTTGTTGTTTTGGAATTGTTCGTGTTGTGGAGTTCATAGTTTTGTGCGTATCTTGCTTTTTTTGATTAGTTTGTTGTTTTGTTTGTTTCGGTCTTTTAAAACCATTTTTATTTTTGAACGAGTGTGAGTTCTTGTTTCACTTATTAGTCCAAGGAGCATTAGGAGTCCAGGATGCATTAGGAGACCTAGGAGGCGCAGCTCTGTGTGGGGTTTGAGCACTAAACGGAACAAATCTAGACTACGTCAACCCATACCAGGTATAGCGTCGACCCACCCAAGGAAAGCTAGGATAGTGATGACTCTGGAAGCCAGTCAAAGCTCCAGTCAAGCTCTTGCCAGCAACAGCGGACACAGGAAACAGACAAAAGAAGAAGAATGACAAAAGAATATTAAGGTTGACAAATACACCGGTAAGGGTGAAAAATGACTACCTAAGGCTGACAAATAGCTTAGTAAGGGTGTAAAATACCCTACTAAGGGTGACAAATAGGTCGTGAAGAATACACCCGCAAGAGTAACAAATGGATAAGGCGAAGGCTGAAGGCAAAGAGGAAAGCAGCTAAGGCGATGGCTCTTTGAAGACAAGGGTGACAAATAGCTCACTAAGTCTAACAAATAGCTCGCCAAGGTGAGTTCCAGTTCTCTTGTGTCTGCCACGCGCCCAACCTCGAAGCACATGATTGGCACGTGATCCGAGGTACTATGTCAGAGGAATATTCTTGCTCCAGACACATGGACCAATAAGAAAAAGATGGAATCAAATCATTTTACCTGAAAAAGCATTTCCAGAGCCCCTGTTCTATAACGGGTGTCTTCCATCGAATAAGAAAGGAGGCTTGCAGAAGAGGAAAGAAAAGAGAGAGGGTGATGCGGCTGTGAGAAAAGTGTGCTTGAACAAGAAGAAAGAAGAAGAGGAGAGAGCAACGAGGGCTGCCAAGCAGAGAAGAGAGAAAGAGAAAGAGAGCTGTATGAGGAGAGAAGAGAGCTCGTGAGAAGAAGAAGAGAAGAGAAAAAGAGAAAGAGATAGCCCGTGAAGAAAAGAGTGCAGCCAGAGTCTACTTCAGATATGCTGGCCTTTGGATCAAATCCAGACCACCCTGCTCCTGTGGAGCTACATATTTTTCTGTCTTCTTCCTTCGTTCTTTTGTTTTGTTCTTCGTTCCCTGTGTTTCTTTCCTCAAGCTGTTAGTGGAGCAACATGTGAGGCTCAGCTGTTTTGAGGATTGGTTCCTCGTTAAGCTATGTATCAGCGGATAGTAAGCTGTGTTGCTTAGCGTTTGTAGGGATTTGTTCCCCAAAGCTATGGATCAGCTGTTCAAGCTGTTAATCAGCGGAAGTCTCACTCTAGTAGAGTGGGGGGTGGACGTAGGTCTGCTTGGTGCGGACTGAACCACCTAAAAATACATGTGCAACGTGGTTTGTTTGTGGGCTTGATCATTCTCTTTAACCCTCTTCACAGGGTGTTGTGTGAGCTATTTATAGATTCTATCTGTCAAGTATTTCATCGTGTGCTAAGTGTTCGATATAGGTCTTATATGAGTCTTCAGTTCTGTTTTATGAAAAGAACTTCTAATTATTAGCCTTCTTTATATTCTGTCGAGTTCTGTGAAAGTCTTTAAAAGCTGGTATATCAAAAGGTGTATTCATACATCTTGCGTGAGGAGAGTTTCTAGACTCTGCCCTTCGCCTTGTACCAGCGTCTCTAGTTGATCTTTGTTGAATCTCCTTTGGATTAAGTGTAGCTTAATTTCTTATCAGCATCTGCATTACCTTCCAAGTGTTCGATAATTGTTTTACCATCTTCAATTTAGTTTGATCTGCGTAAGTTTTTTAATTGAACATATTTTTTAACGGGATCTATTCACCCCCCCTCTAGATCCTGTATTGTGGTCAACAAGGGAGTGTTGAGAGATGGGAAGAGAGGAGAAAGGAGAGGGGGGGAGAAGAGAAAACTAGCTAAGAGAAACTACAGGGGAGAAAGGAGAGGCAGGTTAGAGGGGAGAGGAGAAGAAGAGGAGAGGAGAGGGGGAGAGGAAGAAGATGGTCCGGCAGAGAGAAGCGTGGGGTTTTATACGGCCATGGTGCTCCTTCGCCGTTGCACGCCTTCATACATGCGCACGCACCTCCTGCCACCACCGCCTGCATTATTTGGTCTGCAGGCTTCCAACTGTTGCCTCCTGTTGCTGTCAGAGGATCTCGTCGGCTCCCCAAGTACGCGCCAAGACCTTGCCAGTTCCCATGCAATCCTATTTGTTCCCTATGTGATATGTTGGAGATATGCTAGGCTCCTCTAGCTTCGCGGGCTTCCCATGCACCTGCACCGCATACCTCCTGCCACTGCCACATGAGGGAGGGGCCCGTGCCCATAGCCACTGTAATCATGCAAGAGAAGGGGACGGCTCCTGTTCACAAAGTTGAGATGATATATAAAAAATTATACAAAGGCCCCTCAATCAATGAAAAGTATACTTTAACATTTATACTTCCAAATTAGTTCATTCAAAACCACATTTGAAAAACCCCGTGTAGTTGTTTCCTTTTGATTTCTATACAGTGTTTGGACTTGTATTGGATGGATCTGGACTATTATATAAATATATCACTCTGATGTTGTAAATTGCTTCCGTTTAAAATTATTATCTTAAAAATATGCATGTAATTCCAGTTCATTATGCACCTCCTCAAACAATCCTCCCAACCCTTACGGGGCCTCATCAGCCTCTTGGGTAGCGTCTCCGAGTTCTTGGTATCGGTTTACCGATACCCAGATCTCCGGGCCATTATAGTTAGTATCAAAGCAGTGATTGGGGTGTTGTATAAGGAATTGAAATTGCAATAGTCTAGGACAAGTCCATGTGTACCATAATTGCTAGCTTAGGATGTTTTCCGTGATTACTTATGGTTCTTTCGTTATGTGTCTTCTCTTAAGCTTAGATTTAATGGCGTCGAGATGAAGAGTTCAAGTGCAAGCCAATGTGCCCCGAGATGTTCCAGGAGAAGAAAGTGGTTCTTCTATTCCTCCAGGGAATGTTCAAGGGCAAGGCCGTGCTGATCTTAATGCTGGTGAAGATGTAGCTCCTCAAGGTGGTCGTGGTCAAGTTCTAAAGGAATTTCTCTTATTCCACCCACCAACATATGAGGGACAAGCTGATCCAGATGTGGCTAGGGTTTGGCTGGATGCTACTGAACGTGTGTTCCGTTCTATGGAATGCGCCGAAGATGAGAAGGTAATGTTGGCGACATTTCAGTTGTAAGGGGCAGCGCTCGCGTGGTGGACCACGGAGTGGGAGGTGACTCTTAAGTCTCGTCCTCTTCGACTAATCACATGGAAGGAGTTTGTGACTTCATTCGAGCGTACATATAGTCCAACTTATTCAGAATGGACAAAATG
Organism: Amorphophallus konjac; assembly: GCA_022559845.1. NCBI lineage: Eukaryota > Viridiplantae > Streptophyta > Magnoliopsida > Alismatales > Araceae > Amorphophallus > Amorphophallus konjac. The sequence goes on along the minus strand of CM040126.1, from coordinate 322,138,593 downwards.
CACCAGTTTATGGAGTTAGCCCAGGGAGATATGTCAGTCTTGCAATATCGGAACAAATTTTTGGAGTTGGGGTGATATGCTCCCCATATTCTTGCTGATGAAGGTTTGAAGACTGAGCAATTCTTGCGTGGCTTTAAGCCAGAGCTGAGGCAACCTCTTATTGCAACCAGAGTGGCAGAGTTAGATGTGGCTTATCAAGCAGTAGCAGCATTGGAACTTGATATGGCAAGAACTCAAGGGCGAACTCAGGTTGAGCCAGTGCAGCAGAATGTGCAGCGTTAGCAGGCTAGTAGTCAGCCTAGTGTGATGGGGGTACCATCTTCTGTCCCTTCTACCAGTGGTACTTCCTCTGTGAAATCCAAATTCAGGCAGATGTTTAGAAATCTAAAAAGTAGTATGACCGGCAAGCTTCTTATGGTGGTGTGCAATAATCAATACCTTCTTCTTTTCAGCGATAGGGATCGGTGGGCAGTCAGCCGAGACCATGTCCAAGATGCGGTGGTAGCCATTTGGGTAGACCGTGTTCGATGCCTGTGGTGTGTTTTCGGTGTGATCAGGTGGGACACGTGGTCCATGATTGTCCATTGAGGCCGAAGTAGCCTATTACATTTTCACAACCACCATAGTTCTGACCTCCACCATCATAACAGTCGCAGCAGTATTCTCAGCATCAGTGTTGTCATCGCAGCAGTCTACTACAGGTGGGAAGAAGCAAAAAGGGAGAGTCATGCATATGACTCGTTCAGAAGCAGTTGCGTCTCATCTCGTAGAAGGTACTATTATGATTTATGGTCATGCAGCACGTGTTTTATTTGACTCAGGTGCTTCTCATTCATTTATTTCTGAAGATTTTGTTGCTTGTATTGAGGAGCCGACATCTGAAATGTCTTGTAAGTTAGTTGTTGAATTGCCTTCTAGGGAGATCATGTATACTCCTTTCTGTCTTGATGATGCTCCTATAGTGTTTAGAAATCAGCAGTTGCCAGCTAGGTTATATGCTTTGAAGCTGGTAGACTATGATGTTATTCTGGGTATGGACTGGTTAGCAGATTATGGAGCCGTGGTTGATTGTAAAACCAAGAAGAGCTATTTCCAGCCATCTGAGAAAGTGGCATTTTATTTCCAAGGTATTCGATCGCATACTTCTCGCTTACTTATTTCTGCTATTCGAGCATGTCGATTACTTAATGCTGGTTGTCAGGGATTCCTTGCTTCGGTGATTGAGGTTGAGGCACCACAGCAGGAGATAGGTGTGGTTTGTGAATTTCCTGATGTCTTTCCTGATGAGTTGCTAGGCTTACCTCCACAGCGAGAGGTTGAGGTTGTGATTGAAATAATTCCGGGTACGCCACCTTTATCAAAGGCACCTTACCGTATGGATCCTGTAGAATTGAAAGAACTAAGAGCACAGTTGTTAGAATTGCTGGAAAAAGGCTATATATGTCCTAGCTTTTCTCCATGGGGTGCTCCTTTGTTCTTTGTAAAGAAGAAAGATGGAAGCCTGAGGCTATGTATTGATTACCGGCAATTAAATCAGGTGACTGTCAAGAATAAATATCATTTGCCCAGGATCGATGATTTATCTGACCAACTTCAGTCGGCATGTGTCTTTTCTCGAATTGATCTTCGATCTGGTTATTACCAATTGCAGATCAGGGAATCTGACGTGGAGAAGATAGCCTTTAGCACAAGGTGTGGTCATTATGAATTTTTGGTTATGCCGTTTGGACTAACCAATGCTCCAGCAGCATTTATGGACTTAATGCATCGGGTGTTTCATCCATATTTGGACCAATTTGTGATGATCTTTGTGGATGACATCTTGGTCTATTCTGCTTCTGAGGAAGAACATGTTCAGCATTTAAGGGTGGTATTGCAGACTCTACGAGACCATGAGCTCTATGCAAAATTCAGCAAAAGTGAGTTTTGGCTTTGGGAAGTTCATTTTCTTGGCCATGTGATCTCTGGTGATGGGATTGCAGTTGACCCAGTTAAGGTTGAAGTTGTTCTTCAATGGCAAAGCCCAAAGACGATCACGGAGATTAGAAGCTTTTTGGGTCTTGCTGGTTATTATAAAAGATTCATTCAAGATTTTGCACGGATTGCCATGCCAATGACTCAATTGACTCGCAAAGATGTACCATTTGTGTGGTCGGATAAGTGTGAACAGAGCTTCAAGGAATTGAAAAGGCTACTCACTACTTCTCTAGTGCTTGTTTTGCCTTCTGGCTCGGGTGGATTCGTTGTGTGTACGGATGCCTCTCGAGTAGGTTTGGGTGTAGTGCTTATGCAACATGGTACGGTTGTGGCATATGCCTCTTGGCAATTAAGGCTGTAGGAAGAAAATTATCCCGCTCATGATTTGGAATTGGCGGCGGTCATCTTTGCATTGAAAATCTGGAGACACTACTTGTATGGGGAGAAATTTGAGATCTTTACAGATCATCAAAGCTTGAAATATGTGTTTTCTCAAAAATATTTGAATCTTCGTCTGCGCTGGTGGATGGAGTATATGAAAGATTATGATTTTACTCTATGTTATCAACCTGGCAAGATGAATGTGGTGGCCGATGCACTAAGCTGAAAAGTGCAGATCAGCCATTTGTTGATTCAAGAATGGAAGTTGTGGGAACATATTCCTTGTGAGACATTCAGATTGAAAATTCCTCGTGATCCGATAGTAGCTATTTTCGCTAGTCTGGTGATGACTCCAGCTATTTATCAGCAGATCGGGGAGGCTCAGTAAGTAGATTCTGAGTTATCTCGCATTGTGATGATGCCAGATGTGGAGTTCTGCGATGATTCGGTGGTCAGATTCAGAGGTAGACTCTATGTTCCAGCTGAAGATTCCTTGAGGAATGTTGTTTTGCATGAAGCGCATGGATCCCGTTATGCCATTCATCCGGAATCACGAAGATGTATCATAATGTGAAGAGGCAATTCTGGTGGCTAGGTATAAAAAGGGATGTAGCAGACTTTGTGTCTAAATGTTTGACATGTCAACAGGTCAAAGTTGAGCATCAAAGGCCCGGAGGAATGCTTCAACCGTTGGAGATTCCGATGTGGAAATGGGATCATGTCACTACTGATTTTGAGGTGGGTTTACCTCGGACTTCACAAGGCTATGATGGTATTTGGTTATTAGTTGACCATCTGACCAAGACAGCAAGACTGTTACCGATCAAGGTGACGTGGAATGTTCAGAAATTGACCGAGCTTTATGTTGCGAATATTGTGCCATTACATGGAGTTCCAATATCCATTGTGTGAGATCGTGACCCACGTTTTACTTCTGGCTTCTGGCGGAGTTTTTAAAAGGCGTTGGGTACAGAATTGGTATTTAGTTCAATGTATCATCCACAGTCTGATGGTCAGTCTGAGAGGACTATTCAGACGTTAGTGTTGACACCCATTTTATGACCGATAAGTCGGGTCATCTCCTTGTTCACTCTATGTGATGCTCCAGGTTATTCATTCCTTTGTTGAGTCTCCTTCATCAGTCTGAAGCTTATTTCATGGGTCTTAGCTCCTTGGTTGAGTATGGTTCCACGATTTCTCGTTTGATGAAGCTTAGCAAGTTTTCTTATCATTTGGATCCTCATTGTTTCTAACGGTCTGCACATGGGGCGTTACATTCCTCTAACGCATTGTCCCTGCACCGTTACATCTTGAAGAGTCCTACGACTTAAGGGCTTTGTTTCAATCCTTATCCTGTGGCCTATCCATTGAGTCTAACGGTCTGTCGTGCAGCCGTTACTTCCCTCTAACGCGTTCATCCTTGGCCGTTACTTTCATTCAAGAGTCCTATTGTTTTGATCTTCTTCGTTGATCTTATCTCTTTTGAGATACGATTGAATGTGACGGTATCCCTCTAACGCGTTATTTGTCTGTGACGGTCTGTCGAGTAGCCGTTACGTCCAACAGAGAGTCCTGGCAGTTTAGGCCTTTTCTCTGCTACTTCGTGGTCGAGATAAGAGTTTGATCTTGTGATTTCTCTTCCAAATCTGATCCTAAGAACCTTCTGTTTGTTTCTATGGACTCTTGTTGATATTATCTTCAAGATTTTGCTAAGAGTTATCCTCTTTCCTTGCTGGATTATCCTCTACTCGACCAAAGATTTTGAGAGCCTATAAATAGCACCCTTAACTTCATGGCCCGAGGGGGGAAGATCTGGAGTTTACGTAAAAGTGCTGCCGCATCCTGGAGCCACATCCAACTAAGGAAAACTGTTTCTCAAGTCCATCTGCTTCACGGTGAAGGGAGTATTCGTTTCATAGTGTTTGAGTTTCCATCGTTGTCACACTTGTGTTCTTCCTTCCTCCTTTTCCTCAAGGCATTGTCTCTCTTCCTTATTCCACGTTCTTCATCTGTTCTCATCATCTAAACATATTCCTATCTTTTAAAACGCCCAGAGAGGTTAAAAAACCAAAACTTTCCCGGTACTTCCCTTTCCTTTTGAATGGTCTTAATTTCTTTAAGAATTGATACTATGCTTGTTTGAAGGGCTGATCTGGGTTTGTTTTCTTGTGTTTCACGTTCCTTGGCAGGTTTATAGGTTCATTAAACGAGGCCCAAGTCTTCTGGCCGGCTGGAGGATTTGGAGTTCAAAGAATGCATAAGCTATTTCTGCAGGTTGTCTGACGGTCTTGAGAAGACGCGTCAGGTTCATATAACGGTTCATCGGGCGACCGTCACATTCCTGTGACGCACAGGGTCTAGGCCGTTACATTCAAGGCTGATCTACATATTTCACTGGTTTCTCTCTCCCGTGGGTGGGTGCTTCATCCACCTATTTCTAAGGTATTTTCAAGTCCTTGACTTGTGTTTACTTTGGTGGCGATCACGTTCTTTCCTTAGTATTGGGCATAGCTTTCTCTTTCTCATCTCATATCACTTATTTCCTTGCTTGTTCCACCCACGTGGTGTGTTTTATTTGCTCTTGCTCCACGCCCCGGCGTGTGTTTTTCTTTACTTTCTTTAGATTAGTTTGATTGAGATAGCATGCCTATGCTAGAGCTTGTTCGGATTGCCTAGGTTCATGGTTTACATGTCCTTGGGTTGATTGAGATCATTGATTTTTGCTTATCATCTTTATCATACATCACAAACCCACAAAAAGAAGGAAGCAAACAAATCAACCGATAATTTTTTAGCGATCACGGTGGGACAGCTTGTGCCAATCGTGTTTTTTGATCTCTGTTATACCTGCCATCGTTCCCTTGTCTGGTTTTCCCCGGATTTCCCTTCTATTTTTCTACTGTTTTTGGTTCTTTGGCTCATCTGACGGTCCTGTCTCCCTGCGTTACATTTATTCTGGCGGTCTGGTCTTCGACCGTTACATACTTCTGACGCAAGTCTCATAGACCGTTATATATTCCAGATATGTATGCATCCCGAGGTGCATTTTCTTTCCGTAGTTTCTGCTGTGATATTCTTGCTTGGGTGTTATCTAACTTCCTCCTTGGTTGGTTTACATATCTACATCATTGTGTGCATAATTGTTTGCTAGATTCTAGATTAGAATTTGCATGCACCCCGATGCACATAGGTTCATGCATTTTATCATACATCAGATTGCATTTTCCTACCTTGGTGTGCGGACCTCTCGTCTCCATATTCTTTGGGGCCTACTAGGAAATCACACAAGGGACCTCCATAAGTCCCCGCGAGCCGTGGATTCCCACACGGACGCCGGGCCGGTTGTACCTTTCCCACCCCGTGTCTAGGGTTGCATAAGTGAAGGAGTGATCACATTTAGAGTCAAACCAAGCCTTACACCCCCTCCTATCGGGAACCTATTGTTGAGAGCACATCCTAATCAATCTACTAAAGTTCCAAAGGAGAAAATCATAAGAATCTTGAAGCATCATATTAAACAACTTGGTTGACTTGGAGTGTTTTCATCTCTTGTCACTTGCATCTTTGTTATAAATCATCTCAGTTTTGGTTGATCATTGTGTGGTTGTTTGTGTTGTTTGCATCTTGTCAAGGTTGTCCGTTGCATGTGGAGTTGTTTTCGTCCGTTGGAAGCACCTCCTAGAGTCAATTCCTTCTCAAGTTTTACTCAAACCCGCTTTTCGAATCCACCATGGCTTCTTTCAACCCTCCCCGTTCCCAAGAGGATTCCCTTCCTCAAGGACTTCTGGAAAACCCTGCTAGGGTTACCACGTTCTCTTCTGGAGAGAGGACAGCCCCTCTTCCGTCTTCCACCCCCATGGAGGGTGGTCAAGCCACCCCTTCTTTCACTTCTCCTTCTGCGGGCTCCATTCTCCAAATGATGGCCCAATTGGATCCGGCCCAACTCCAAGCTGTCTATCAGGCCATGCAAGGATCCAATATCTCCTCTCCCACGGTTATGCAGGGTCAACCTAATCCTTCCATCCAGCCCACTCCGATCGATCTTACTCCGGTCCAACCCCGGACCATCACCTTTGCTGGCATGGAGACGGGCCAATCTTCTACTTCGGCCCAGCAATCTTTTGACAAGGGGAAGTCTGCTGTCCCTTCTTTCATTCAGTTGGATCACCATATGTCTAGCCCGATGGTTCCACAAGTCCTCATGGGCCCCTCCGATTTCTTGCGCCCTCAGCCAGGGGTTGTCCAAGCCCACTCTAATCTGGGTCAATCTCTAGCCCAATATCCTTCTTATGGCCCCCCTGCTTTGGCCGTTTATCCTTCTGCTCCTTCTTATGGGCTCCCACCTTCCGCTGCGGTTCACCCTTCCGCTCCTCAACTTCAATCATCACCTCTCACTACCCATGCTCCTTCCAGAGAGCAAGAATTACTTGATAAATGGGCCACCATACAACAGCAACTCGATTTCCTCCAGAAGCGGGTTGGCCCACAGTCCTTGGCAGATGTTCCGGTTCCTAGCTTTCAGAACATCCGGTTCCCTCCGCAATCCGAGCTCCCCAATTATCGCAAATATGATGGGAACGGCAATCCCTTTATTCACGTAAGGGATTTCTTGTATGAATCGGCCCAATTCCAATATGATGATCGCCTTATGGCATATTTGTTCCGCCGATCATTGGACGGCGTTGCATTGGAATGGTTCTACTCTCTGCCATTGGAAGACGCCGAAAGCTTCAAGGTAGTGAAAGATTAGTTTATCCAGCGGTTTCAAGACAGGGTCGGCCCGGAGTACTCATTTACAGATTTGGTGGCCGAAAAGATGAAACCAGATGAGGAGTTTTCTACTTATGCAGATAGATGGAGGCAAATGGCCGCTAGAGTGCCCGGCCATATCCCGGAGGAAGAGAAGGTCAAGTTACTTATTTCCAATGCTACTCCGACCTTCCGAAACATTCTGGCCATGAATGACATAGCCAACATGCACCAACTCTACAGTCGGGCGCGGTTCATCCAAACACAGTTCAAGGACTCCCCCATTCACTCGCTATTTGAAAACCAAAAGCCCAAGTACCACAAGAAACCTCAAGGGCCGGTCACCGAGGGGGTCCAAACAAACGAGCAAGTTCAAGCCGTTGCTTTCCCATTCCAAGCCGCACCCTTCCGCTTCCCTCAAGATCCCCGCACTCCACAGAATCCCGCTCCCCAAAACTACCAGGCCGCACCGCAAAACCCTTCGCCCACCTTCGCCATTCCACAAAACACCTTCACCGCACCGCAACAACCACCACCACCTCCGCAATACCACAACGTCCCTCCACCCAACGGCTACAACAACAACCCTAACAACAAGCACCCGGCTCCTAAAAGAGCTCAGTACCCACCCTTGCCAGAAACACTCACAAACATCTTCTCAGCTCTTATGTCGGTGAATGTCATACAGCTCCCTCCGGAACGGCCCAACTGGAACCCAGCCGTTGATCAGACGAAGTATTGTATGTTCCACAGGCAGCCGGGGCATACCATTGAAGGGTGTTTTCAATTCCAGGACCTAGTCTATGACCTCCACGAAGGGCAAAGAATTGATTGGGCCGAGATGCACAGGGTCATCACAGAAATCAAAGAGAAGAGAAGGCAGTCGCTGAGGCAGCAAGTACAGCAGCAACAGGTACCGCAGCCACAGCAGCAGCCGCAACAGCAACAGCAACTGGTTCAAGACCTGGGGATTCATCAAAACCCAATGCCAAAACATCTTCCTGCTCCACAGCCTCCGCCGCCGGCACCAGCTCAGGTCAATGTCGTCCAACCCCCAGCTCCTAACCCCGAGTGGTCCTTCGACGACGATAACTCCACGCCACAGGTCATGGCCCTTCACCACAACTACCATAATCCTCCCGCTTCCCCCATCCTCATACCTACACACCAAACCCCTCCTCCACTCGTCCTCCCATTTACCCCTATTCTATCGTACGCACCATCACCCGCGCCTCCGTCGCACTCACCATTGCTCACATCCACTACCATCACCTCCTCCCCGCTCGCGCTTAAATCCACTATCGCCACACCTCCATCTAACCCTCCACTCATCACGCCTCCGTCCACTTTTATATCCCCACTTTCGCTCGCGCCCACTGCCACTAACCCCTCGCCTATCATCCTTTTCACCACACCCTCTTCCGCACCGCTCATCCATCCCACAGGGCCTACTAAATCGCTTATCTTAAGCCCATCTGAGGCCGCGGCAGCTTATAACTTCGCCCTACAAAGCGGGCGCATGTTCCATCGAAATTATCCTTCCACTTCCAATCCCCAGTTATCCCAACCGACTGCCGAGCAAGAAGAGGCCGAGCCATTACCCGGGACCCAATATGATTTGTTACATCATTTTAGGGTGCCCGCCAAGATATCTGTGCTGGAACTGATTAAGAGATCTACCCTTCACCAAGATGCATTAAGAGACTTTCTTCAAAAGGTGATGGTTAGTGAAGACATGGCAGTTGATAGCTTACCTACCGCACTGGCAACAATCTCCAAGGGGCTAGCCATTACTTTCTCTGAAACCGAGCTAGCACCGCCAGAAGCTCGGCAAATGCCGCTATGCATTACTATCATTCTGAACAAAGTCAGCATCGATGCGGCATTAGTTGACACAGGGGCATCTATCAACGTATGCCCGCTCAGCACTCTAAGGGCCTGCAATCTCTCAGAGGAACTTCTACGCCCAACTCCCACTACCATAGCTGCTTATGACAACTCTCGGCGGGCATGTCACGGGATTGTCACCATTCAAGCTGAGCTCGGGCCCCTTACTATGCCCATGGAATTTTACGTGCTGGATATTGACCCCATGTTCAAGACTATTTTGGGTCGTCCGTGGATCGATACTCTCAGCGCCGTACCCTCCACTGCACATCAATGCATTAAATTCCCTTTCCAAGGGAGGGTCGTCAAAGTCAAAAGCTTATCCACGGTCCAATCAGTGAAGGCTATTTCAGAGAAAGTTCTTCCCACATTGTGGCCAAGCAGTCGGCCTGTTATGTCAGTGCTAGATCTTGACTTTCCTTGGGCTTACGCACCTCGCAAGCCCGTCACTGCAGTAGTTGACATCAAGGTGAAGCCCCAGATCCGAGATTCCAAGGGCTGGGACATTATACTGAAGCTAGGCTACCAACCAGGGAGAGGCCTCGGTGCTCAATTGCAAGGACGAACTAAGCCCATCCCCAAGGGCAGAAAAATGAACAGGAGAGGTCTCGGCTACCGAGAGGCTGCATTGTCTATGATGGGTGATTCCGGGCCACTCACCTGGGACTACCGTCAACACTTCGTTAGAGGGCCTCCCCAGCCCGGCACATTAACTCCATAGCCAGCTCCGCCAAGGGAAGATACAGTCTGTCCGATTGCCAGTCCACCCCCAGTGCTAAGGGGGCCAGTTGATGATGTGATTGACTATGGTCCAGCCCTTCAGGGGCTATTTCATGAAGAAGACTACAAGAGACAGCAAGAGGTTCGGCTTGTTCAGTGGAGGCCGAAGAAGCAGCCAGTTGATGATCTACAGGAGAAGGGGAGTTCACCGATTGTCTTTTCTTGGTCTCCCTCCCGCTTTCAATCTCTCCTCCAACAAATGGAATCCTTACCCCGTCTTCCTCCTATCATGGTAAATCCATCCTTCATTGATCCACCTGAAATTCTATTTGTTCCTTGTGCTTGCGGGCATTGCCCGCCCATTGATCTATCCACTCTATTCACTCCTCCTCCTCCCAACGCCCAACTCCATGAGATGTGGTTCTCTTCCTCCGATCCATTCTTCGATTGCATCTTCCCCGAGCTGTTCCCCATGCAACTTTCGCCTCCTCCATCTTGTTGTGTGGTCTCCACTGATCCCCCAAAAAAAACGTCAAATTCAAAACGGAGATTTCAGTGGAAGATTACGCTACCCTATCTCCATCCTCCTCCCAGGGCACAAGTCCCCTGCTCCTTCCCTTCCACTAGGTCTTCTTTCTCCTAGGTTAGGATTAGGGTCCATCGAGTCTAGGGAAGTGGAGTCAGTTAGGTCTAGAGAAGTAGGGTCTTGTTCTAGGTCGTCCAACCCTTCCTCCTCTGAGCCGCGCTCGCTTGCGTGTCCTCCCAAATCCTTCCTTGATAGGTTCCTACAATATCTAGGTCAGCGATGTCATGCTCTTTTGAAGTGTCCAGAATTTGTTGCTACAGAAATTGTGATTGAAGACGAAGAGAAAGTAGAAGGGGTGTGGAGCGATGACGGACTCGGCGTCTATGAGATCTTGGATGGAAAAGATCCAATTAATGAGGACATCGACGTAGATGACACTGCCGATCAGTACGCGTAAGGACTAAAGAGATTTGATGAGCCATCGTCGGCAGTGGATGAACCTACGAAGGAAATTAATTTAGGAACTGAAGAAGACCCAAGGCCCATCATTATTGCCGCTAACCTCCCTCCACAAGTAGAAGATGATTAATTAAGGTTCTGAGGGAGTATAAAGATTCTTTCTCCTGGTCTTATGAGGACATGCCAGGTCTTGACCCCTCTTTAGTGGAACATCGACTTGTGCTTAAACCAGGGGCAACACCTGTGAAACAACGGTCAAGAAGATTTCACCCCCACATGGCCTTGAGGATTAAGGAAGAAGTCGACAAGTTATACAAGACTAGATTCATTAGAGTTGTTCTATATCCTCAGTGGGTGGCAAACATAGTCCCTGTCATCAAGAAGGATGGAAAGGTTCGTATCTGTATTGATTTTAGGGATCTCAACAAAGCATGTCCCAAAGATGATTTCCCGCTGCCTCACATAGACGTCCTGGTCGATAGCACCGTCGGGTACGAATCATTGTCATTCATGGACAGTTACTCAGGCTACAATCAGATCCGTCTCGCTCCGGAGGACCAAGAGAAAACCTCCTTCACCACGCCCTAGGGCACGTATTGTTATGTGGTTATGCCGTTCGGTCTGAAGAACGCGGGTGCCACCTATCAAAGGGCGATGATGGCCATCTTCCACGACATGATGCATATCTATGTGGAAGCCTACGTGGATGACATTATGGTGAAGTCAAGGACCAAAGAAGAACACCCCTCTATTCTGGCTAAGGTGCTGCAAAGAGCCAGGGAGTACAAGCTTAAGATGAATCCGAAGAAGTGTGTATTCGGAGTCTCTTCGGGGAAGCTGTTAGGTTTCATAGTGAGCAAACGGGGGATCCAGATTGATCCTAACAAAGCTCAGGCCGTTATGGACATGCCTCCGCCTAAGAACATTACGGAACTTCGAGGATTGATCGGTCGATTACAATTCATTAGAAGATTCATATCCCAACATTCTCAAAGGTGCCGTCCGTTTTATGAATTGCTTAAGGCGGGGGTCAAGTTTGAATGGAATCAAGACTATCAGAAGGCCTACGAGGACTTAAAGGAATATCTATCCAATCCCCCAGTTTTGCAACCTCCTGTCCCTGGGAAACCCCTGATCCTATACATCTCGGTTATCGAGGACTCCCTAGGAGCGGTCTTAGCACAAGTAGACGATGAAGGGAAAGAGTGGGCTGCCTATTACCTCTCTCGGTTGTTTAACCCAGCTGAGTCTAGATACACCGCTATGGAAAAGACGTATGCCACCTTAGTGTGGGTAGCTCATAAGCTTAAACACTACTTCCTTGCCCACCCAGTTAGGTTGATCTCTAGAATCGACCCGACTCGATATCTCTTAGAAAAGCATGTCCTTTCTAGTAGGTTAGCTCGTTGGCAGAGCTTCCTCTCTCAATTCGATATCACGTTTGTCGTTTAGAAGGCGGTCAAAGGGTACGCCATCGCTGAGCATCTTGCTCATCTTCCTATTCCTCACACCGATTCTATTCAGGATGATTTCCCTGATGAGCATCTCTCTGCTATCTCTCATCATCCCTGTTGGTCCATGCACTTTGATGGTGCGCTCAATTCTCAAGGCCGAGGGATCGGCACTGTTCTGCTCACTCCGGAGGGGGTAACCATTCCCTTTGCTTATCAACTTCGATTTCCTGCTACCAACAATATCGCTGAGTATGAGGCTCTCCTGGCTGGATTGAAGCACGCCTATCTCCTAGGCGCGCGTTACTTGAATATCATAGGAGACTCTTAGCTCGTCCTGCGGCAAGTTCTGTCTACTTACCGCACTCGTGACCCCAAGCTCAAACCTTATCAAGATTTGGTCACGCTCCTGGCTAGGTAATTTCGTAAGCTAATCTATATCCATACTCCTAGGTCTCAGAACATGCTAGCCGATGCCTTAGCATCGCTCGCTTCCTCTCTATCTTTCCCTCTCCGTCGGAGCACTGAGACTATCGTTGTTCAGAGATTTGACGCACCCTCTCTTCAGGATCCTTGGTTCATCAACCTTAGGAAAACTGTCGAGGCGAGGGCTGAGAAGGAAGACCTCAAGGAAGTATCATTAATGGAGCTAAAAGAGATTCTGGACGAAGAAGAATTGCCTTGGTATCATCAAATCGAGTTGTTTTGCAAAGAAGGATCGTTCCCAGAAGGGGTAAACGCCGAGCAGCATAAGTCAATAAGGAGAGCTGCCTCAAGGTATACCATTGTTGCAGGAGAACTATACAGGCGCGCTACTAATGGAATGCTCATGAGATGCTTGGATGATAATGAAGCTTGGAAGGTAGCTGAAGCAGCCCATTCTAGCGAGTGTGGAGGTCATGTCAATGGACAGGCTCTAGCAAAGAAAATCCTTAGGCAGGGCTACTATTGGCCCACTCTAGAGGAAGATTGCTCCCTCTATGTCCGGAGGTGTCTTAAATGCCAACTCCATGCCGACAAAATCCATGCTCCAGCTTCATCTCTCCATCCTCTTTTCGCTCCTTGGCCATTCTCTATGTGGGCTTTCGACGTTGTTGGCCCGCTCGGTGATCCTAATTCTCAGATCAAGCAGAAATCCTTTATCCTTACCGCCACTGAGTACTTCACCAAATGGGCCGAAGCGGAGGCGTACGCAGAAATTAAAGCTTCAACGGTGTGCCGCTTTATCATGAAGAATATCATCTCACGGTTCGGAGTGCCAAGCAGTATCATCACCGACAACGGACCCCAGTTCGTCTCTCAGGAGCTCAAGGACCTATGTAAGAAGTTCAATATTGCATTGCATCATTCATCTCCATACTATCCTCCAGGCAACGGTCAAGCCGAGGCCACTAATAAAACCCTTCTTAAAATTATCAAGAAAACATGCGAATCTCATAAGTTTTCCGATTGGCCAGACAGATTAGTGGAAGCTCTGTGGGCTTACCGCACCTCTGTCCGTACTCCCACGGGACAAACTCCCTATACTCTTACCTACGGGATGGAGGCGGTGCTCCCATACGAGATCTTGATCCCTTCCCTTAGAGTGCAACTCGATAAGGAACTTAATCTCGATGAACGTCGAGAGGCGTTGCTCGTCCAGTTGGAACTCTTAGATGAGAAGAGGATGAACGCGGCCGATCACGTATCCGTTTATCAAAAGAAGTTTCGCGTTATTTTCAAAAGAAGGTAATTGAACAGAAGTTTCAAAAAGGTGATATGGTTTTGAAACGCAAATTCATTCGGTCTACAGGTCCTAGGTCTAAATTACAACCTAACTGGGAAGGGCTGTTTGTTGTAAAAGAGGCTTATCCAGGGAATGCTTATCGCTTAGTGAACGAAGAAGGTGAGGAGCTCTCTCACGCTTGGAATGGGTTGTATCTTAAACGTTTCTTTCCTTAGAGTCTAAATCCGTGCCACCCCGGCAGTAAGATGTTCCTCCCGTTCGCTGTAAAAAGGATCCCAAGTACGGCAATCACACACTACACAACATCCCTGGCCAGGTTTTCTGCTTTAAAAGACATCGTTTCTCCTTGGCCATGCTTTGGGGGAAAGTCGAAGTCCCTGTTCGTTTCTTCCATCGGCTGAATCCAGGGGCAAGAGGTGAATAAGGAGGCGATGACCAATCTAGGCACCCTAACGAGAGGAGGTCTCAAATAGGGGCAGTCCGTTATGACCTGACGCCACAAGAAAGAAAGAAAAAGAAAGAAAAGGAGTAATCTCTTTAACACAAAGTCAAAAGCATTATCTCATAAGTCTATTAAATTATGATTCCAAAGCTACAGAAAGGCAAGAAAAAGAATCTAGGCATGACAAGAGTGGCAGTATAGCTCCCCGCGGGACGAATGAGCTCGGTCGCACACATGCCTAGAGTGGACTAAGGTTCGATGACGGACACAAAGCCCTGGCACAACAGACCAAATTTCTAATGGGTTGTCTGGAGAGGAACCCAAGTCCTAAAAGCTTCTAGAGCTGGCCTAAGCTTACCCCCCGCATTCTAGTTTCGTTTTCAGAATTGAGACTAGTACCCCGGGTATGGCCCTGGTAGAAACACCGTCATTTAAATCTGGGCCTTGGTCAGGGTTTGTCACCTCATTGCATGTCAACCTCGGGACTCTCAACACGATACGGAGGGCTCACATTGCTAGGGGAAAGCACTGATTTTCAAAAAAATCCAAAAATAACATATATTTTCAAAAACAACATATATTTCAAAATCCAAAAACAACATATATTTCAAAATCCAAAAACAACATATATTTTCAAAATCCAAAAACATCATATATTTCAAAATCCAAAAACAACACACATTTAAAACACCAAAAACATCAAAAATCCAAAATCAAACAAAAAAAATCACATATTTCAAAACCCAAAAATATCAACTATTTTCCAAATCTCACAAAAATTCAAATATATTTTCCAAAATCCAAAAATACCATCATATGCATTGCATGCATCGCATTATTTCTATTATGTTTCCCGCCTATTTAATAAGGCTCCACCCCTTGACCAAATATCAAGAAACGGACGTTACCTAACTTGCTTCAAGGTAAGGGGTTGAGTCTAAGAACAGATCTAACTTGTTCCATGTTTAAGTGTGTGCAGAATGCAGGATCAAGACCAAAGCTCAAATCTCACAATTATGCAGGTTCAAGACTGTGACGCGCTAGGTACAGGCCGTCACACTCATCTAACGGTCCATGCTAGACCGTTACATCTCTTCAGGCCTTCGCTTTGATTCTCTCAGCAGCTCTCTCTCTAACGGCCTGGGGCGCGTCCGTTATTCTTCCTAACGGTCTATCGTTGGACCGTTATTTCCTCCAAGAACCCGAACCCTCTGGTCTTTCACCCCGACGGCCTATCTCCTACCCGTTATATCCTTCTAACGGCCCTTCTGAGATCCGTTACACTCTCCAGAGGCTCTGTTTTCCAGGCCATCCTAAGCCAAGTCAAGCCACAACTCGTGCTCATTCAATTAAGGCAAATCCCATATGAACTTAATGCAACATAAGATTGATAAGATTCCAACTCTCATTGTCAATTACATCTTTCCTGAAAGCAAAATCAAGCTATATTCAATTTCTTATCCGCAAGAGGGCGGATCTTCCTCAACTCTTTGAGGTAGCCACGGCGCGCTTCATCGTTCTCTTCCACTTCTTCTTGCGACGGGCGCACCTTGCTGATCTCCCACATGGTCAGCGCGTTCCGGATTGCTCTCTCATCTTCCTCGGTCCCCATCTTCCTAGGTAGAAGGGGAGGGTAGTGTGATAGTGCAGGAGCTTCAGTCCGAGGTAGTCCGATCTGAAGATGACACCGGTGCGGGTTGTAGATCGCCATGGTAGTATTTCCCACTAGCTGGAGGTCCAGGCCTTGACGCCGCGGTATTCTAATAAGAGTGCTCCGAAGGATTCTTGGTCGCATAATGAATTTCTCAATTGGCAAGGTGTTGAAGAAGAGGTGCCATTCATCCCGAGTTTTCTTATCCACCGTCTTGCATTCAACCTGTGAAGAAAATCCAGATGCCCCTCCAATGAAGAAGAGAGGGTGGCTCCCGAAGATCCGGCTAACAGAAGTAATATCCACCTTGGGTTGGAATTTAATTCTCACTCCCATCCAACACTCAAGGAGTATCATGGAGCTGAACAAAGATCCTCCTAGGCAAGCGGAGCTTAGTCCTTCATAGAGATATGAGAGGATCGCTTGAGAGATGGACATTCCCCGCCACAATCCACTGATAATGCTGAGATTTTGGATATCTAAGAGGTGGTCGGTAGTGGTGAAAAGGAAGACTCCGCATAAGCAAACCGCCACCGCCTTGGCTATGGCTTCATATCTCTCCCACTTATTTTTGCAATGAGAGACTATCCATTGTGCCAAGGGTATCAAATGAATGTGGTGTGGGCTGATCATGGTCCTCACGTCCTTTGGATTATGGATGAAATCACTCAAGATCAAGGACAGGTCGATAGGTTCAACCGTGTAGCAAACTAGCTCTCCATCCCCCGCCTTAGTCTTAGGAAGGGCTAGGTAGGTTTCTACCTCCTCTAATAGGACTGTTGCTTCAAAGGAAGGGAAGATGAAGGTATGAGTTTGTGGGTGCCACAATTCTATGAGGGCGAAAATACTAGGCCAATCTAGTGACAATTTCTAAAAATTCTTGCCTAAAATCAAGAGAGGTTGAAGGTGCCACGCTTTAAGGATTGATGTAACCTCTAAAGGGAGTGCCTTTACCATGGGAGCCACCCACTTCAGATTAGAATAGCATCTTGGACCAGGAAGAGGCTAAGAAGAAGAAGAAGATCATGAGAAAGAGATGAAGTGCAGGGAATTTCTGAACTTGGTTAGGTCATAGAAGCATACCACTCTTTGAGCATTGGAGCTTAGGTGCTTGGGGAATGAGGTCAACCTTCGTAGCTCTCCATACTCCTTTCTTGCAGCTTTGGGTCCGGTATAGATCTTCTCCTCCATAGCCATCGCCTCGAAGCTTCTTTTCATCTTGTTTCCTTCCCTTTAAGAGAGGTTTTTCAGCCCTTCTAGCAGAGAAATTCAGAAAGATGCGATTTTGGCTAAGTTTCCAAGTCTTAAAGGCTTGATTTTAGCTTTAAAGAGATAAGATTCGGATTGGAAGGCTGTATCTTAAGTTTGGGAGAAGTCTAGAACGGATTGGAGGCCGCTTATCTCAGATTTTGCCCCTCATGCCTCAATCTGTCTCGGAGTACAATTCATGCTCTAACGGTCTATCGTCGGACCGTCACTTTCCTCTGACGCGCCAGATCTGGGCCGTCACATTTCCTGTGGGTTTAATTTGGTCCAACCTTGTTCTGTCAAGCTTAACGGTCTAGCGTCAGACCGTTATATTCTTATGACGCGTTCCCTCTAAACCGTTACATTCTCAGCCAATCAGTTTTGGCTTCTTCTTGGTCAATCATTCGCAACGGTCTTGCTCATGACCGTTATCTATCTCTAACGCACTGCGCTTGAACCGTCACATTTCCTGCATATTTTGTTAAGTCTATACATCCCATTCATCATCCCAGTCTGCACAGCATTTTGAAGTTTGAACATCATTGATGAAGTCTGTACATCATTTTGAAGCCTGTACAGCATTTTGAAGTCTGCACATTCATTCTTCATGTTGAAGTCTATACAACATGTTGAAGTCTACACATCATGTTGAAGTCTATGCATCATTGTTGAAGTCTATACAGCATGTTGAAGTCTATACATCGTTTTCAAGTCTATACAACATTTTGAAGTCTGGACGTCATTTTGAAGTCTACACAGCCTCAAGTCCATACATTGTGCAGAGTCTACATAGCATCAAGTCCATACATTCTTCAAGTTTGTACATTCCTCATCCACAGTCCATACATTCTTCAAGTCTGAGCATTCTTTACAAAGTCCATACATCCTTTGCTGATGTGTTCCTGAAGTCCATACATCGTTTTGGTCAAGTCTATACATCACTTGGGTAAGGTCTGTACACTCTTGAGTATAGTCAGTGCATTCGTAGTTCAATCTCGCTCTGTCAAGTATGACGGTCCTTGTCATGGCCGTTACTTATCTCTGACGCCCGCTCTTGAACCGTCACATTTCCTGTTAGTTGCCCTGATGTCCTATTGCTCTGCCATCTTTAACGGTCTAGCATTTGGCCGTTACTCATCTCTGATGCACCAGCTATGAGCCGTCACTCTTCCTGCTACTCAGTTCTGAAATTTTGGGCTCTGTCCTCTCTGACGGCCCCCATCTGATGCGTTACTTGATCCTGACGGTCCGGACCTCGACCGTTACTTTGTCTGCTGCTGAGATTGTGCTATTCCTTTCTGCCTCTGTTCAGACCTGGCGGTCTCACACACTTCCGTTCATCCTGTCCATCTCCCATATCGCATTTCATCCACACATCA
The DNA here is from genome assembly GCA_022559845.1 of Amorphophallus konjac. NCBI lineage: Eukaryota > Viridiplantae > Streptophyta > Magnoliopsida > Alismatales > Araceae > Amorphophallus > Amorphophallus konjac. The sequence goes on along the minus strand of CM040126.1, from coordinate 322,119,997 downwards.
TCTTATCCACACATTTCATCCATACATGTCCACATGCATTTCCTGCATTTCCAATCACATATTCACACATTTGTTCTTGCATTCAGTCACACATCCATTCATTCACATAAAAAGGAAAAGAACAAACAAAAGACCAAAAGAAAGTTTATTTTATTTTTTTCACATAAGTCATGTACAAGTAATAAGAAAACCAAAAAAATGCATCACTCGGTCGGCTTATCCGCCGGGCCGCCATCATCATCTGCACCCTCCGGCTTCCTCGCCGGTGGTGCTATGGAGGCACTCTCCTCCTGCTGACCCCTCTCTGCCCTTTCATTCCTCCGCTGGCCAGAGGAGCTAGCGAGGAAATCCCCTATCGAGCCGCTCGGGGCAACGCTCCTCCGTGCCCCACTATGCGAGGCACTCCGCTCTGGACCCCGGCCCATCATCCTGACCGTGTGCTCCATCGTCCGTAGTTCGATCTTCAGCTCGAAGATCTGACGCCGTGTCTCTCAGGCCTAGGTCCGGTAGCGATCCAAGTCCGATGTCCCGGTCCGGAGTCTCTCCACCTCGGCTCGTGCCTGAGCCAGCTCTGTCCGGAGTTGCTCTGCCTCTATCCGAGCCTGCCTCTCCTCGGCCACCGCAGCGGCTAGCTCTCCCGCCTGTAGTTTGCATTTCATATGGTTAGTCGCATAAGCATTTAATTTGCATAAGCATTTAAGTTAACGCATTTAGCATCTTACTCACTCCGCGAGGGTGGCCTCCGCCTCCTCGGCCCGGGCAATCGCTCGGGCAAACTCAGAGTCTCGCTCGGCCCTGCCTCCCGCAGGCTGTGAGGATGACGATGGGGCATCCGGTCCCGCTCCTTGGGCTCCCTCGGCCCGCTGCATTTAGAAATCATGATTATTCAAATCGCATTTGCATCATTTGCATCATAAAGCACAATCATTTTAAAAGTTTTTTGGGAGTCTTACCAGAAGCTCCAAGGCAGTCCGGTACTCGTCCCGCTGTTGGACGGTGGCGTGGAGTAGCCCCTCAAGCTCAGCTATCCTTCCCTCAGGGTCTAGCTGCATTTAGAAGCATGAGTCAGTGCATATAGAATAATTTTTTTCATATAAAGAGCATTCAGAGTTTAGGGTTTAGAATTGCATACCGGTCGTCGGGTACCTCGATACACCCGGTCCCCGTACAGTCGAGCGAAGGCTTTCAAGTACGCCTCGTCGCTCTCTTCCCGCTCCTTCACTGCTCTGCCCCGCTTGTTCCAGTCATGGATGAATTTCGCCTTCCGGGTGCACCAATCTATGTCGCCGCTAATTCCCTTCGCTGACTTGCCCGGACGCTCATCACTGCGGCGTGGAAAGGTCACCTCGGGCTGGTGTAGTCCCCGAGTCCTCAAGATCAACCGGTAGTGGAGTGGCTCGATGATATGGATGCAGTGCAACCATATGTCTCGTCCCCGGTACGAGAGGGCTGCCTCCACCCATGGCTGACCCTCGTAACTCTCACCTCTGTACGGGGTCCATCTCACCTGAAAGCATATTAGTCCATTCATCAAATCAACATTTAGAAACATAAAAAATCATATAGAGCATTTAGAAAGCATTTTGAGTTCGGGCTTACCGCCGTATGCGGGAAGGAATCCAAGTCATCCTGGATCGCCCGGGTCTATCTGATGATCGACCCCGGGTCCCTCGCAACCACCCATCGTCTGGCGATCGGGATGCGGTCGGCGTGGAGTAGTGTGCCTCTCCCGATGCCCGGGAGATACATATAGCTCCAGATCTGCATTTAGAAGTCAAGTCAGTCAATTGCATAATCACAGCATAATCCTAATCATATAGAAAGCATTTAAATCGCATTTACCTGTAGGAAAGGTGAGAAGCCGCCCAGCATCGTCTGTCGGTCCGTCGTGCTGAGGGACTCGAACAGGAAGGCTAAGACCGCCGCTCCCCAGGCGTATTTCCCAACTCTGCCTAAATCCCTGATCATCGGCAGCAGCCTACAGCTGATGACATCTGCCCGAGTCGCGAATAGGAGCTTCCCGAACAAAAGCATCAGGAATCGTCTCAGGATGCGATCTCCCTCTGGTCCCGCCTCTGCCGCCACTCGTGGGCGCACCTGATCTATCACTCTGCCGAGGTGTTCCTCTGGTAACTCTCCCACGGCTATCGCTGCTCCTCTCAGTCCTAGGCTCTCCTGCAGTACTGATCTCCAAAGTTGGGATGACGTCTGCCCCGGTCTGATCAGATCTAGCCCCAGCAGCTCCTGGGCCATCTCTCGGTAGTCTCGGTATGTCCATCCTGTCACTGCGGCTCCGTGTACTCGCAGTCCGGCAATCCTCGCCATGTCTTCCAACGTCGGGATCATGTGACCCCACGGGAAGATGAACGCCCTGCTGACTGGATCCCACCTCCCGTGCAAAGCGTATAGCAGTGGTGTGTCCATCCTGATCACCTCGATGCTCAGCACCTCGGCGAATCCCATGTCGGCTAATCTCTCTTCTGGTAATCGGGCAGTGCCTGGTACACCGCCCGGATCTGAAGCCAAGAGATCCACGTCCGTCTCTTTCCTTGCATTCATTTAGAGCATAAGTTAGTCAATTGCATTATAAAATCATTGCATAAGCATCTAAAATAAAAACAAAACAAAAAAATTGAATAATTGAAAACCCAAAAATAAGTTCTGGCCTCTGGTGGTTATAACGGCCCTGGGATGGGGCGTTACTTGTCTCTAACGCACCAAGGGTGGCGTGTTAGGCTTGTGACGGTCCCTGGAAGGACCGTCACATTCTCTGCTAGAGGGCGTTTTTCCCTCGCATTCCGTGGCTTTCCCACTTTGGCCAAAAGGCCTACAATCGATCCTAATGGGTTCATAGACCCATTTTCTACCCCCCATTCATACATACATCCACAGAAAAACACAAAAAAATTAAAATTTTGGAAAATGGGGTGGGCAGCCTACCTCTCGGTCTTGGCCCCTCTTCCTCTTCTTCTCCTGTTCCTTGGGTTCTACCACGTCCAGGGGAACTTCCCCTTGATCCTCCTCGTCCGTGGGAACATCCTCCTCTACCCTTGGCTCTCTCCTCGCCCTAGTTTCTTCCTCCACGGGTGGGACGGTCTCTCGCTCTATCCGGCGGTGAAGGCGGCGAATCGCCTTCTTCTTCATCCCTCTCTCCCTCTTCTTCGGTGGCTAGGAACCCTCGTCGCCGGCCATCTGGGTGGTGATCACCGGTGGTCTCCTCGGTTGGGGTTTTTTGGGAGCGTTTGGGTTGTTTGAGGCTTGAATGAATGTTGAATGAAGGTTGTGACTGTTCGGTTTGTTTTTTTTTAACGCTCAGGAAATGTGACGGTCTGTCGTCCGATCGTTATAGTCTCTGACGCGTACTCCTGAGACCGTTACATGGATTTGAACTTTTTTATTGAAGAATGTGAACCGCCCAGTCTCTAACGGTCCTCGCCTGGTCCGTTACTTTGTGTGACGCCCTCTCCATAGACCGTTACAGCTTGCAAGTTTCTTGATGAATGAAATGGTCTATTTGATGATTGAATGGCTGCATTTTTTTCCATGATGTTCATTATTAATGCTTTTAAGACGCATGGATGGTTATGTCTTATTTCATGCTCATATTTGTTGTTGGCTAACCTCTTTGAAGTTATGAACAACATCATGCTTTGCCATTCGTCAGAAAGGTAAGTCAGGTATTGTATCTCGATTCCTTATCCCTTTAATGCATTACTATATGGTATCTATGATATATTATCTCGGGAACCGGCTGGTCATTCGTGTGTTCTGGGATCTGATGTTCCCCTTAAACAAAAATGATGATGATCTAAGTTCACATGTTTAATCGTTGGATAGGCCGTTAGGTTGGAAAAATTTGGGGACGATGGTTCTGTCTTGCACGATGTGGTTGCAGATAGTGTCCGGACCCTGATTTCTCCGATCTAGCAATATTATTCACGAGTATCTTGTTATTTTATCTTTCTTTGCATTCGTTTTAATGATTTCCTTTTTCTTTAGCCTAGCATGCATCATACGCATATTTGAGCATTCATGATCTTCATCTGTTCAAGGTGTCTCAATGATGGTGAATAGTTGTGTTCTTGATCTCGAATAAGGAGAATTATTCCACTCTGAATTGGAAGGTTTCCTTCAATCTGTCGCTTGATCTAGTTAGCTGAAGATTCTTGTCTGGAGTTTAGTCGGTTCTCTTTCCTTTCCGTTGGCTCCGGCGGCTAGCCGTGTTTCCTTTCCTTAGTTGTTAGTTTCTCCAGACTTGCAACCTTTGGTTGGCTATTTCCTTGTGATCAGTTTGAAGTTTCCCAGAAGATTCCTATCGCTTGTTGGTAAAGAACGGGTGTCGTTTACCTTAACGCCCACTTTTTAGTCCGCTCCGCTTCATTTCCGCTTCATCTCCATGTTCCATTTCGCTTTCGCTTCACCTCGCTTGCTCCCCTGCAAAGAGGACGTTAAGGAGGGGCATCTGTTGACACCCGTTTTATGACCGATAAGTCGGGTCATCTCCTTGTTCACTCTATGTGATGCTCCAGGTTATTCATTCCTTTGTTGAGTCTCCTTCATCAGTCTGAAGCTTATTTCATGGGTCTTAGCTCCTTGGTTGAGTATGGTTCCACGATTTCTCGTTTGATGAAGCTTAGCAAGTTTTCTTATCATTTGGATCCTCATTGTTTCTAATGGTCTGCACATGGGGCGTTACATTCCTCTAACGCATTGTCCCTGGACCGTTACATCTTGAAGAGTCCTACGACTTAAGGGCTTTGTTTCAATCCTTATCCTGTGGCCTATCCATTGAGTCTAACGGTCTGTCGTGCAGCCGTTACTTCCCTCTAACGCCTTCATCCTTGGCCGTTACTTTCATTCAAGAGTCCTATTGTTTTGATCTTCTTCCGTTGATCTTATCTCTTTTGAGATAAGGTTGAATGTGACGGTATCCCTCTAACGCGTTATTTATCTATGACGGTCTGTCGAGCAGCCGTTACATCCAACAGAGAGTCCTGGCAGTTCAGGCCTTTTCTCTGCTACTCCGTGGTCGAGATAAGAGTTTGATCTTGTGATTTCTCTTCCAAATCTGATCCTAAGAACCTTCTGTTTGTTTCTATGGACTCTTGTTGATATTATCTTTAAAATTTTGCTAAGAGTTATCCTCTTTCCTTGCTGGATTATCCTCTGCTCAACCAGAGATTTTGAGGGCCTATAAATAGCACCCTTAACTTCATGGCCCGAGGGGGGAAGATCTGGAGTTTACGTCGAAGTGCTGCCACATCCTGGAGCCACATCCAACCAAGGAAAACTGTTTCTCAAGTCCATCTGCTTCACGGTGAAGGGAGTAATCGTTTCATAGTGTTTGAGTTTCCATCGTTGTCACACTTGTGTTCTTCCTTCCTCCTTTTCCTCAAGGCATTGTCCCTCTTCCTTATTCCACGTTCTTCATCTGTTCTCATCATCTAAACATATTCCTATCCTTTAAAACGCCCAGAGGGGTTAAAAAATCAAAACTTTCCCGGTACTTCCCTTTCCTTTTGAATGGTCTTAATTTCTTTAAGAATTGATACTATGCTTGTTTGAAGGGCTGATCTGGGTTTGTTTTCTTGTGTTTCATGTTCCTTGGCAGGTTTACAGGTTCATTAAACGAGGCCCAAGTCTTCTGGCCGGCTGGAGGATTTGGAGTTCAAAGAATTCATAAGCTATTTCTGTAGGTTGTCTGACGGTCTTGAGAAGACGCGTCAGGTTCATATAACGGTTCATCGGGCGACCATCACATTCCTGTGACGCACAGGGTCTAGGCCGTTACATTCAAGGCTGATCTGCATATTTCACTGGTTTCTCTCTCCTGTGGGCGGGTGCTTCATCCACCTATTTCCAAGGTATTTTCAAGTCCTTGACTTGTGTTTACTTTGGTGGCGATCACATTCTTTCCTTAGTATTAGGCATAGCTTTCTCTTTCTCATCTCATATCACTTATTTCCTTGCTTGTTCCACCCACGTGGTGTGTTTTATTTGCTCTTGCTCCACGCCCCGGCGTGTGTTTTTCTTTACTTTCTTTAGATTAGTTTGATTGAGATAGCATGCCCATGCTAGAGCTTGTTCAGATTGCCTAGGTTCATGGTTTACATGTCCTTGGGTTGATTGAGATCATTGATTTTTGCTTATCATCTTTATCATACATCACAAACCCACAAAAAGAAGGAAGCAGACAAATCAACAGTTAGAAGATATGCTGCAATCGTGTTGTCTATATTGGCAGGGTTCATGGAGCCAACACTTACCATTGGTGGAATTCTCTTATAATAATAGCTATCATTCGAGTATTGATATGGCTCCGTATGAAGCTTTGTATGGGCGTCCTTGTCGCACACCGTTGGATTAGTTTGAGACTGGTGACCGACTGTTGATAGGACCAGATATGATTCAATAATGTGTTCATGTGGTACGTCTGATCAGGCAGAAGATGTTGATAGCTCAAAGTCGAGAGAAGAGCTATGCAGATCGGCGTAGAAGACCATTGCAGTTTGAGCCTGGAGATTCTGTTTTTGTGAAAATATCTCCAATGAAAGGCGTGATGAGGTTTGGGAAACGTGGAAAGCTTAGTCCCCGATATATTGGTCTATTTCCTATCTTGGAGTGTGTGGGCCAAGTGGCTTATCGACTTCAATTGCCATCGGCGATGCAAGCAATCCATGATGTGTTTCATGTTTCCCAATTAAGGAAGTATATTTCTGATGCATCTCATATATTGGATAATTCAATGAGGCCTGAGGTGACAGCGGATCTATCCACACCAAAGTATCCGATTCAGATTGATGATCATCATGAACAGCGACTGAGGAATACAGTAATCCCTATGGTAAAGGTAGTGTGGCAGCGTCACTCCGGCAATGAGGCTACTTGGGAACGTGAGGACGAAATGCGTCAACAGTTTCCATTTTTATTCGATTGAGGTATATCTCTTCAGTTCTCTCCTAGCGTTCCTTATTAAATTTTGAGGACAAAATTTTTAGGGTTTTTTACATATTAGTCCCTACAAACTTAGTGAATTGTCGATTAGTCCCTTGAATCTGACTATTATCTTAAAAGCTCTTATAATCTTCACCATTTTACAAATGAATCCCTGTAGTTTGTTACCGTCCACAAAAAAGAATATTCCGTAGAATATTCCATCAAGTGTGTGAAAAAAGTCCAAAATACCCCTGTTGACTGTGGACTCTCTTTCTCTCTCTCTCTCTCTCTCTCTGGGGTGGGTGACTAAGGGTCGTAGGTCGAGGGAGAGGGGACCGGAGGGGGGGGCGGTCCATCGGAGGTGGAGGGGGAGGGGGGAGGCGGAGGGGAACGTCGGAAGGGGAGGGAGACGGCTGGAGGTGAAGGGGGTCGGAGGGGGAGGGGGGAGGTCCACCGGGGCGGATCGAAGGTGGAGGGGGGGCATCCACTAGAGGTGGAGGGGGAGGGAGACAGAGACGGGTCCGAGTCTGATAGAGGGGGAGGGAGACAGAGACGGTGGATCGGAGGGGACCGGAGGGGAGGGGAGACAGTGGACCGGAGGTGGAGGGGGGCATCCACCGGAGGTGGAGGGGGAGGGAGACGGTGGATCGGAGGGGGCCAGAGGGGAGGGGAGACAGTGGATCGGAGGGGGCCGGAGGGGATGGGGGAGGGGTCCGAAGGGGGTCGGAGGGGGAGGGGGGAGGTCCACCGGGGCGGGATCGAAGGTGGAAGGGGGTGGAGGGGAGGTCCATCCTGCTGCCCGCGAACGAAGATGTTGCTCTCACACTGCAACAGAGTCTTCCTGCTACATCCCCCGGACGTGTCCCCCAAACTCCAATCGCCCATGGTTCTGGGCTCGAAGCCCGGCAGGCAGCCACAGTAAGGGGTGGAATGGGTGTTGCAGGTGCCGAAGGGGCTGCAGCCCAGGTAGACGTTGCAAGGGTCCTTCGGCATGAAGGAGAAGACGCTCCACTCCTTGGTGCTCTCAATCCACTTCTGCACATCCACTGGCCAGAGACGTCCATCCACATGATGAGAGCCCGCCCACCTCGTGGTCGACGTAGCTGAAGTAGGTGCCGTTGGCGGATGAGAAGTGGTCGATGCCGTACTCACGGAGCGCCATCATCTCCGACGTCGAGTTGAACATATGGCCGTCCCACGCGTTGCTGTTCCAGAAGGTCTGGGTTTCTTTCCGCTGGATGATCACCTAGACGATGCCGTTGGGGTCCAACTCCAGGGTGTACAGGCCGGGGAAGGGATTTTATTTGTTTCTCTGTGAGACCAGCTTCCAGCTCTTCCCCTCCGTCCCGTTGAACCCGATCTTCGCACCAGGGAGTAGTGTGTCCCCCGGCTCGTCAAAACAAGGTGTGGGGAGAGGTCGACCCTCCTTGATGGAGAGGTGTGGGGAGAGGTCGACCCTCCTTAATTGGAAGTACTTGAAACGTTCAAGCCTTGGATGAAGAACAGCACAAGATGCATCATAGGAGACACATTCTAAAATATTTATTTCTGAATTTTGGAAGCCTATATGCATACAAAGTCCAACTCATGATAACTATATACAGTATATCCACTCTCCACACGACATCAAAAGTAAACAATGCAACGGCAGACTAGGGTACAAGCAACCTTGGTAGTTTCTTCTGATGAAAAGCAATCAATCTCTCAAGTCTATGCATGAAAGAGTACTCACTACATCTTCAGCCATTCTAAACAACAACAAAGCCCCCCAACAGAACTTTGAAGAATAGTTACTGATGTATACTTCTCTACTGAGTCCAATGATGTAGAAACTGAAGGATCAGTTGCGATGAGCCATTGTTATACGGGTAACAGGGACAACGTGTTAGAGTGTGGAGTCAGAACTCTTCATCGTGCGCCTCTGCACGGGATCACACTCTGCCTCAGGAGCGCATCCAATGCTTCAGGGGAGCATTCTCAGCGTCATGGGAGCATGGGGAGCACATGCTGTCTCTGGGGAGCAATCGCTGCTCCAGGGGAGCATCCTCAATGTTAGGGGAGCATTCTCAACGTCAGGGGAGTATGGGGAGCACATGCTGTCTCTGGGGAGCAATCGCTGCTCCAGGGGAGCATCCTCAATGTCTGGAGAGCACCACTGTCGTCAGGAGAGCAGGCATTGCGGGCTCAAGACATTTTGATGTCACTTGAAGTGTCAACCTGAAGTGTCGACCTGGTTTTGGGAATGCATGAACCTGACTGATGGTGGGGGAGCATCTACAGCCGCTGGAGCACATACTCGGTCTCAGGAGAGCATCCGGGGGGACAGGCGAGCATGCGCGTCTGATGTATCCCGGAAGAGGATTTCTGTTTATCAGGGGTATTATTGTCCTTAATACCCTGACTAATGACGCCCTAATCTCGTAGTATAAAAGGGTGAACTCTCTCTTTGTATTGTAACCGATCAGTGATTATCTTAGTGGATTACTGCTGCGGCCGTGGACCTAGGAAGGCATCTTGCCTCCGAACCACGTAAAAAATTCCCTGTGTTCTTGTGTGATTCTTCTTCTTCTATTCTTTCCTTATTTCTTTGTTCTGATCTCGTGTGTGGATCGTGAGAAAGAGGTCCGTTCCATATTTCCTAACACAACGGAGATTACATGCCTTTCACATATGATCCACAAACACTGCTTTCACATCACCAGCTGCCACCATGGTGGTGAAGAAGCCAGAGTTAATATCGGGAGAGCCTTGATAATGCATTTATATTGTATGATATTAGCACCACTAAAGTCTTTTTCAGTGGTGTCACCGTGTTGTTGAAGGATCCTTATGAGGTGTCGACACCTCCTAATGAAGAGGTCGACCTTTCATGACTAGATAGATGGTGTTGCTTGCTGGATTATCTGTGGTGTCGACGCTCCTTGATGGAGAGGTCGACCTCTCCCCACACCCCTGCACCTCCTCGCTGTGATTGCCCTCCTCCCCTCCTCTTCGCGAACGGCCACTCCACCGCGCCCACGGCCTCCCTGTGCCACACCCGCAACGGCCCCTCCACCTGCACCCCCCTTTCGCCGCCGACCTCACTCACCGTCGCCTCTCTCCCCATGTCACCGGCCAACTCCCCACCCTCACCCTCTCTCATTCTCCCTCTCTCTCACCCCACACCACGTCGCCGATCGCCCGCCTATCCTTTTCCTGCTACCACCCTGCAGCCTCACCTCCGGCCTCCACTCCGCCACCGATCGTGGCCACGTAGCCACCAACCCACCCCCGGCAGCCTTCTCCTCCTCTAACACCACGTCGCACACACCGCCGTGGCAGCCCCCTGCCACCCTCACCACATCCAACCACCTCCGACCACCTCCACCACGGCGACCGCTTCTGGGCCTCCTCTCGTACGACGGCGGTACTACAGCAGGGAGGAGTCTAGGGAGGGGGATCAACAACGGCAGCGAGGAGTCCAGGGAGGGGGAAGAGGATGACGGGGAGGCGGCTGCGGTTGGAGGGGAGAGAGGCCGGGAGGGGGAGGCCGGGAGGAGGAGGCCGGAGGGGGAGGGGAGAGGTCGCAGGAGAGGGGGGAGGGAGGCGGGGAGGGGGAGGGGGAGGGGGAGGGGGGAGGTCGCATCGGTCGGGGGGGAGGGCGGCCGGAGGGGGAGGGGGGAGGTCGCAGGGGAGGGGGAGGGCGGCCGGCGGTGGAGGGGGAGGTCGCAGGGGAGGGGGGAGGCACCCCTCTCTCTATCTCACTCTCACACTCTCACACTTAACCTAGGGATAAGTTATTATTTTCATTACCTTTAGCATAAGGTAACTATAGTTTAGTTAACTGAATGAACGGTAGGGACTTAAACGTGTAACGACTGAGATTATAGGGACTATTAAAATAATATTCAGATTCGAGGGACTAATCGGCAATTCACTAAGTTTATAGGGACTAATATGCAAAAAACCCAAATTTTTATTAGGAGGGAGGGACTGTAAGACCCGGTAGTTAACGGATTTTTATCGGTATCAAATAATGAAAAGATTTATGTGTTAAGGCTATTTTATTGGGCTTAATGGGCCTAGTTTAGTGGATTTTACCCATTTGTATAAGCTTTTAGAAGTTAGATAGGGCATATATGCAATTTTGCTTATTTGGATGCCTTATTGCAATTAAAGGTTTAAAACAAAAAAAACACTAAACAATGTTCATTTGTTTTGAACCATCGAAGGGGCTCCCTCCTCTCTCCCCACATTTTTTTTCTCTTCCCCTCTCTTGCTCTCCTTGGTGGTGTGATCACCCCGGGGCTTTGCAGGATCGGCGGAAGGTGGCCTTGGCATGCCCAAGGCATAGGTGGAGCGGTGCTGTCGTCGTGGAGGCGACTGTGGAGCGTGGAAGTGGAAAACCCACGTTGTAGAGCTCAGTTCCTTCGTGAAGAATGGCGAGGAATCAGCATTTTCTTATTAAACCAAGTAGGGGGGTGGTTTCCTTTCCTCTTTAGGATCAATTCTCCACCCATTGACATGTTAAAATGATAGGTATATGCATGAACATTGTCATTGTGTTTTAAGTGCATGAACTTTGTCATTTATGTTTTTGATCCATTCATGGCCATATTGTTTATGTTTTCGGATGTGGAATGATTAAATTTGGGCATGTATGGTAGGTTCCTCTCTATATTTTTGTGTTTCCCATCGATTTGAATAGATTGGGAGGGAACTCAATTGAGTTACCCGCATTTAGGGTTCTCTGGAAGGCAAGCGGTCCTTCCAGGGACCGTTTTATGGGTTGTATAAGGCGGTGGACCTTAGCGGTCTAGGCCTGACCGTTTCTGCTTAATGGCGGTCCTTCGTCCAACCATCTGTTGACCTTAGTGGCCCATCGACCGACCACTAGGCTCATTCGTCCGGATTGAGGCGGTGGAAGTGTGGCGGCCTAAGACTAGACCATTTTCGGTCATTCGGCGGTCAGTCGTACAACCGTTTCTTGATCAGGCGGCTCTGTTCAAGATCATTTTCTATTCTATTGAAATATATAGTGAAGTAACCGTGGCTAAGCGGTCATGGATAGACCGCTTGGGTCAGTTAAGCGGCCAATCGCTCGACCGCTTACCTGAACCTTGCGGCCCTGTCCTAGACCGTTTGATCCCTGTAGTTTATAAATTCAAGCCTGCTTATTTAATTATGCTTTTAATATTGTGTCATCGCCATGCTTAAGTATTTTTATGAACTGTGGCACTTTCTTATATGCCAGTAGAGTTATTTTCTCTTTCCTTGTGATGGAACCACTAGTCGTAGCCTGACGACCTTTAGTGTCGGCCCACCTGGGAATGGTGGCGGGGTAGTCCCGGTGTACGATTTTTAAGCTGGTTCCCGTGGGCCCCCTTGCTTGGCAGTAGCGTCCTACTGGGGGGGATAACTAGCTAGAGGCCTGGCTCATGGCATTGAGCTTGTGTGTGCACACGTGGTCAGGGGCTGGACTGACACTGACAAGTGTGACCCTGACTAGTTCTTGACTTTCGTTACTGTTACGTGTCTCACTTGCCGCGTTCCAGGCTAGTAGAGATACCCGAGACGTAATATAAGTCGTTAGTGGACGCGTCTGGTCTTCTTTCTGGTGGTCCTCTCTTTCTCCTGTCACTTGGAAATGATGGAAATGTTGAATTTTAATTCTAGTGGTCGATTATGACTCTCGTATTTAATTGTTCATTTGAATTAGCATGAGATTAAATGGCATTTATATTTAGCTGTAGTTAATTATTCTTGTATTTGTACAGCTTTATTTTACTGCTATTTTCTTATGCCATTGTTCTTTTAGCTGCTTTTATAAGTTTAGCTGCAAGGTGGGGATCTACGTGAACCCTACTGAGTCTATGATGTGAGACTCACCCTTCCTTTCCAGGTGAGATGCAGCAGCAGTCCGCAGGTGATTCTCGTGCTTTCGCCAGGCAGTCTTAGGTGCTAGCAGTGGTCTCTCCTTTGTTTTGCCCGGGGTATGCCCCGTGTAGTTGTTTCCTTTTGATTTCTGTATAGTGTTTGGACTTGTATTGGATGGATCTGTTCTATTATATGAATATATCACTCTGATGTTGTAAATTGCTTCTATTTAAAATTATTATCTTAAAAATGCACGTGTAATTCCAGTTCATTATGCACATCCTCAAACAATCCTCCCAACCTTTACAAGGCCTCATTAGCCTCTTGGGTGGTGTCCCCGAGTTCTTGATATCGGTTTACCGGTACCCGGATCTCCGGGTCGTTAGATGCTCTGACCTTGCAATGCACGAGAAAGCATGTGTATCGACCTTTAAGTACATTACAGTAAACATGCTTAGACCTCAGATGCTTGAAGGCTAAACTAGCATCGCCCTTTATTGACTGAACAGTAATGTGCACAGACTTGTGTGAATGACTAAGGGTAGATGTGCATTGACCTTACCTGATAGGTAGATGATATATGCACTGACCTGTATGCTTCAATCCAATGACTAACTAGCGTTGACCTTTTGTCACCTTTTTGACTAGTCAGTAGCGTTGACTTTTTGTCACCTTTTTGAACAGCCAGTACATTGAGTCATTCTTAGAACCTGTTTTGACAGACTACATACCTCTATGATGAGATCATTAATAAATGCATCAAGGATTATAGTATTAAGTATGAATCAAGGTTATATGTATAATGAGTCATAATAATTGACATCATCAAAACCACAGGGACACAACACAGGACAGTGCTGACTACTTGCGACACTACTGAGAGACGCATGCAGATCGTCTCCAGCTTGGGAGGCCAGCAGGGGTAAGTATGAAATGTGCACTTTTTTTTTGAATGTATGCATATGTATATGACATTAACCTATATGTTTGTGAATGCGAGATGCCCATGATGCCATCATCACCGACCTACAGGCCTAGTTGGCGGTTGCCAGACAGCAGCTCACTGTCACTCGACAGGAGCTGGACATTCTGGTAAGTTTTTTTTTGTTCCCGTGGAATCCTGAGGCTTAGTCACTGACTGTTGTTTGTTTGTTTTAGCGTGCGCAGTAGGTAGCGATGGTAGGGATGGCCAATAGGGTATCTTCCAGCTCCTAGGCTCCTCCTCTAGAGGTCACCTTCCTCCGGGAGCAACTTTCCAGTGCAGTGGCTCGCGCCGGTGAGGCAGAGTACGAGCTCTTGGCTTGGGTGAGTACTTGCCTTGCTTGGGTGTTAATTATTCGTAGCTCTTTCACTGACTTTGTGAAATGTTTTGGCTCTGGTAGGCATTGGAGATTCAGGGTGCGCTGGCTCACGCGGTCCGGGCAGAGGAGGAGCGTGACTCCTGAGTGGCCACCGTAGTGGAGCTGCGGTGTCACGATGCGCAGGGGCTACCTCGAGACATCCTGGAGTTGAGGGTCTTCCTCCAGGTGGCGAGGAGAGAGACAGAGAGAGAGAGAGCGGAGAGGGAAAGGGAGAGAGAGGAAAGGTGGACAGAGCGACAACAGGATTGGGACGAGAGGAGGGCTCTAAAGGCCCAGGTGATGGGGCTCCAGCTAGGCCTTTGGGTTGCGGAGTAGAGGCTGAAGGATAGTGGGGAGCGCCACCAGAGGGCACGGGTGCTCGGGGCGCACCTTCGTTAGTCTGGCTACCTCTCTGTGGGTAGCTTCTTTGTCCCTTCAATATAGCATCAACGAACTGCCGGCGCTGAGCGGGCACTGTGGGGTGGAGCGAGTACTACCTCGTAGAGCTCCAGGAGGCCCCCTAGGGACTCTCATCTTAGGAGAGAGGAGAGGAACGGTCGGAGGGACGAGCAGGAAGGTGATGGCGAGAGTTAGAGAGTTTGTACTGTTGAGTCTCTCCAGGTGATTTATATGATAACAAAACCCCAGAATTACAACCTAAGTAATAACTGGCTTAAACCACTCTCAAGCCTTCCTTAAGCTAGCAAATGCCTAAATTCACCTTGGTTTAATGAATTGCCCAGGATAAGCTCAACCAACTCATTTTGATTGGAACAGGGCGTGGTCATAAAATAAACTGTTCACATATCATGTTTTATTGGCTAACTCTCTTAAAAATGTAGATTTTCCAGCCAGCGATCGACCGCCAGTCATGGGCCGGTCGACCGGTTTTCCCAGCATTGAAAGTTCATTCCTGTAAAACTTCGGTCGATCGCCCCCTTCTGCCGGTCGACCGCCAGCTTCGAGGTAGCAATTGTTGACTTGTGTTATTCAACGTGGGAAGCTCCTTTCTTTGGGTTTGTTTAATCCCAAAGTCACCAGACTTGCCATGATTTGTGGATCTGGTCCCTAGCTTGTCCCTTGACCATCCAAGATCTATAAATACATCATATTGGGGTCAAAAACCCTAATCACTCAAGGGAGATCAAAAGAGACTATCAAGGGGAGAAAGAGTGATGCCACTATAGCTCCGTGAACAGTGCTTCAGGGAAGAACTTCTTCATCCATTTCCAAGTTTTTGAAGATCATCTGCAGGCCATTCAAGTGAAGATTTAGCTGAGGAGGAAGCTTCATCCAAGATCATCTTCATTCATTAAGGGGGAGCTTAAATCTGAGTTTTTCATTTTATGTTTCTCCCTTGTTTTTCTTCAAGCTTCAAGTGTGTGATCTTGTATTTTTAAACACTTGTGTGTGTGTGGATCTACGTAGATCCGTGTGTGTGGATCTACGTAGATCCGTGTGTGTGTGTGTGGTTCTTCTTATTTTCACATCTCTTCGTGATTTGGTGCTTGTACACCTTCATGGGAGTTCTGAACTCCTCACGTGTGCGTGTGTGTGTGTGTGTGTGTGTGTGTGTGTGTGTGTGTGTGTGTGTGTGTGTGTGTGTGTGTGTGTGTGTGTGTGTGTGTGTGTGTGTGTGTATTGATCTTGTAATCCTTTACAAGATAGTGTGGGAATCCTTACAGATCGTGAGGGGCGGACGTAGGTTGGCGTTGTTGCATCCGAACCACCTAAAAATCATTGTCCATTGTGTGATTTGGTCTTTTCTTCTATCGCCATTCTATGCAGCACACGCGTAGATTATTTTGGTTGCATTGTTTGAGTTAGATCTAGTGTAATTTATCATTTTCATATTAGATTTTGGGTATATTAAAAGGTGGGTTCGGATCGGCAAGGCAAACTTTGTCAGGAAGATAATATCTTGCGTGAGTAGAATCTCCGATTCTCACCTCCGCCATCGTACCTAAGATCGGTTGAGTGCGATAGATTCTATTAGATCTCAAAGTTTTCATATAGATCTGGAATTCATTACGACTATTATTCACACTTGTTTGAATTGGGCAAAAGTTTGTTAAAAGTTTGTATACACCTAATTCACCCCCCTCTTGGGTGTCATTGATCGCGGGACTTCAATTGGTATCAGAGCTAAGGCTCTATTTCTTTCAGATCTAACGATCTAGAGTAAGATCCAGATCAATGGCCAACAAGGGTATGATACCTGAGGGTCATTCCATCCATCGTCCTCCATACTTCGATGGCTCAAATTACTCCTATTGGAAAAATAGAATGCATGTCTTTCTGAGAGCCCAAGAGTATGAGATTTGGAGGGTTGTGGACAAGGGTCCATATAAACTCTCGGATGATGAAGAAAAATGGACACCCTAGGAAATTAAGAAATGCATTGTAAATTTTAATGCTATGAACATTATGAAATGTGCTATACATCCTAATGAGTTTTCTTGTGTATCCATGTGTAGTTCAGCAAAGAAGATGTGGGACAAATTACGGCTTATCTATGAAGGAACCTCCGAGGTCAAGGAGACCAAGGCTAACCTACTCGTCAGAGACTGCGAGCTATTCAAGATGAAACTTGAAGAATCTATCTCTGGGATGTTCGCAAGCTTAACTGAGACTACTAATGGTCTCAAGAGTCTCGGAAAAGAATACACCAATTCCAAGCTCGTGAGGAAAGTGTTGAGATCTCTCCCATCCGCGTGGCACACCAAAGCTACTGTCATTGAAGATTCAAAGAATCTGTCCACACTCTCTCTAGACGAGATCATAGGGTCACTCATGATCACTACATCCTATGTTCAGAAGGAAGGATTGGGATATATTCCCCCAAAACAAAAAAACCTTGGAGCATAAGATCACTACACCCTATGTTCATGAAAAAGATAATAACTATGCTTCATGTTCTCACTCCAAGTCAAAACATGTTCAACCTAAACCACGTCAATTCCAAAGAAGATTTTCAAATGTCAATTGCTTTCATTGTGGTAGATTTGGACATGTTATTGCTAATTGTTGGTTCAAACAAAACAATCAAAGAAATCATGCTGCTTTGACAAAGAAAAGATATGTGTAGAATTGGACTAACTCCTATGGACCCAAATTCATTTGGGTACCAAAAATAATTACATGAGAATGTTATTTCTTGCAGATATGCCTTGAAGCCGGGAGGAGTAAATGGTACATGGACAGCGACTGTTCAAGACATATGACTGGGGACAAGAAGGTGTTCTCAATACTGCAAGATAAGGATGGAGGTTCAGTTACTTTTGGAGGTAAGGACAAAGGTAAAATCATTGAATCGGCAATATAGGTAAGAATTCTAAAACTCTTATCGAGAATGTGCTTTTGGTAAACGGCTTAAATCATAATCTTTTGAGCATAAGCCAGTTATGCGACAAAGGATTCAAGATTGCTTTTGATGAAATGCATTGCCTTGTCATGAATAAAAACACAAATGAGATCAAATTCATTGGAAAAAGAAATAACAATGTCTATACTGTTGATATTGATGATGTCTCATGTGATAATGTGTGCTTGATTGCAAACAATCATGAGAATGCACGGCTATGGCACCGAAGACTAGGTCATGCTAGTTTTGGAGCAATCTCCAAGTTGTCTAAACATGACTTGGTGAATGGTTTGTCAAAATTAAAATTTGAAAGTGATAAAATCTGTGAGACTTGTACAAAAGGTAAGCAAACACTCATATCTTTCAAAAATAAGAACATTGTTTCTACCTCCCGGCCTCTAGAATTGCTGCATCTTGATCTATTTGGCCCTACTAGGACATCCAATCTAGGTGGTACATCTTTTGGATTCCTTATTGTTGATGACTACTCCAGATTTACATGGGTATTATTTTTAGCCAATAAAAGTGATGCCTTGATGGAGTATGTAGTGTTTTGCAGGAAAATCTAAAATGATAGAGGCTACCTTATCACTACCATCCAAAGTGATCATGGTGGTGAATTTGAAAATCATGAGTTCAGCAATTTTTGTGAAGAGCAGGGGTACACGCACAACTTCTCATCACCAAGGACGCCCCAACAAAATGAAGTGGTGGAGAGAAAAAATAGAACATTAATAGACATGGCGCAGACCATGTTAAGTGAAAACTCTCTACCAAAATATTTTAGGGCTGAGGCGGTAAGTACAACGTGTTACATCATCAACAGGGCAATGGTAAGGCCCATTCTAAAGAAAACCCCGTATGAGCTCTACAAGGGTAAGAAACTAAATATTTCTCATCTTAAACCTTTTGGATGCACATGCTTCATCCTGAACAATGGTAAGTCCAACCTAGGTAAGTTTGATGAGAAAACTGACAAAGGAATTTTTCTAAGTTATGCACTTAACTCTAGAGCTTATCGATTGTTTAATAAACGGACTTTGGTTGTTGAAGAAAGTCCTCATGTGATTTTTGATGAATCTGAGTTAAGACTAACCAATCAATCTATTTCAATTGTGGATGTAGATGAAGATCCCAAACGTTCAAATGATGCTAAGGCCAAGAATGAACCAACTGAAGGGATCCCCAGCAAGAGTGAAGAGGATGAAGATCCTTCAATTGAAACACTTCAAGAACAACAAGTACAACACCTCGATTTGCCCAGCTCTTCTACGTTCTTAAAGGATCATCCAGCTGAAAACATCATAGGTAATCCTGAAGATGGGGTAAGAACTAGGTCTTCATTAAGGCAAGTAGAAGAAGATGATTTGATAGCCTTAATTTCACAAGAAGAGTTTAAGGATATTCATGAAGCTCTTCAAAATGAATCCTGGCTTCAGGCTATGCATGAAGAGCTACACCAGTTCGAAAGGAACAAAGTGTGGACTCTCGTGCCGCGTCCTAAGAATCATACCACAATTGAACCCGTCGGGTTTTCAGAAACAAGTTAAATGATACGGGATTGGTTGTTAGGAACAAGGCCCGGCTTGTGGCCAAAGGGTATAGCCAGGAGATGGGTATTGATTTTGATGAGTCTTTTGCATCGGTTGCTAGACTAGAAGCAGTCCGAATCTTACTGTCCTATGCTTACTCTTTGAACTTCAAACTATTTCAAATGGATGTTAAATCTGCATTTCTTAACGGTTACATTAAGGAGGATGTTTTTGTAGAGTAACCTCTAGGTTTTGAAGATTTAAAGCATCCAAACCATGTGTACAAGTTGCAGAAGGCCGTGTATGGGTTAAAGCAAGCACCAAGGGCATGGTATGAAAGGCTCACTTCATTCCTTATGGAAAATGGTTTCAAAAGAGGTAAGGTTGACCAAACACTCTTCACAAGAAATCAGGTAAAGACACATTAGTAGTTCAAGTATATGTGGAGACATTATTTTTGGAGCTACTAACAATGTCTTATGTGAAGAATTTGCAGAAATCATGCAAGGAGAATTTGAGATGAGCTTAATGGGTGAACTGAATTTCTTTCTTAGATTGCAGGTGAAGAAAACACCCGAGAACATTTTCATCAATCAAGCTAAGTACACACTGGAGCTGTTAAAGAAATTCGGGATGTCTGAAGTGAAACCTTTGTCAACACCAATGGCCACAATCTCGAACTTAGATAAAGATGAAAATGGTAAAACACTAGATCCTACACTGTTTCGAGGTATGATCAGATCACTACTGTATCTCACAGCATGCCGCCCTGACATTCAATTCAGTGTATGTCTATGTGCTCATTTTCAGTCATGTCCTAAAGAATCTCATCTAATGGCTGTTAAACGCATCTTTAGATACTTAATTAGCACAATAGATTTTGGCTTGTGGTTTCCTATCGGTAGTTCATTTGATTTGATTGTTTACACCGATGCAGATTATGCCGGATGTATTGTAGATCGTAAAAGTACTAGTGGGTACTGTCAGTTTCTTGGTGGGTGCCTAGTCTCATGGGCCTCCAAGAAACAACATTCAGTAGCTCTCTCAACGGCCGAGGCTGAATATGTAGCCGTCAGAAGTTGCGGAGCCCAAGTACTTTGGATCAAAAATCAATTGCTTGATTTGGATGTTGAAATGAAATGTGTGCCAATCTTGTGTGATAATACCAGTGCAATCAGCTTGTCAAAAAATCTTGTTCAACATTCTAGGACAAAGCACATTGACATTCGACATCATTTTCTGAGAGATCATGTAGGAAATGGGGTCTTTGAATTGAATTTCATTGACACACACAATCAACTAGCTGATATTTTCACAAAACCCCTAAACCATGATCAATTTAGCAAGATGAGAAGAGAACTTGAGATGTGCAAGGGTGAGAGCATACATACATAGGTCTGCACTTAGGATAAGAATTGCAGTTGTAGAAACTCATATGCATCAAGGGTAGATTAACATGCATATTGTACATATCTATTTTTAATATCTTGTGTGTTCGCATACACTCCTGCATGCTTGAATGTATTTATATATATAGCCCTCCTTGAAAAAGTTTTCTAAGGCCAGATATTCCTTGGCTAAATAATTGTGGACTCAGTAATGCTGGACCTAAGGAAACTTCTGAGGGGGAGTTAGAGAACTTTCCTCAAATCTCCATCTCTCCTCCTTCTCCACACTTCATGATGTTGGTTCGAATCAGAAGGTCGGATGATAGTGTCCCCATATAAAAAAAGGGAAAGAAAATAAAAATAAACAAAAAATATAAAAATTGGGTTTTTTGGGACTAGCGGTCGGCCGCCGCTCCCGCACCGGTCAACCGGTGGCGGTGAACTGGCCCAGCCGGACCACATCCGAACCCTTCTTTAAGGGGTCCTAAAACCCCTTTCTCTCATTCTAACACTCCCATTCACTCTCCAACACCTTCCCCCAACCCTAGAACACCCAAACTCTACCTCCTAAGCCCCTAAATCTCATCATTTCTCCACCCGCACAAGATCTGGCGTGTTCATCACGGTTTAGGACGAACTCCATTTGGCCGTTCGTGCATTCGTGGAGCTACTTCCTAGGTTCCAAGTTGTGGAGAAGGCTTTTACAAGCCTTGGAGTGTCATTTGGTTCAACCTCATACCCCAGGACGAGAGTCAATCTTTCAAGGGTTTCCACCAGGTTTTCTAGTTCGGGATGCCACCTAAACGGAGCTCTCGGTGTTCTGCCCAAGGGGAGGCTAGTGGCCAGAGACAAGAGGCCCCGGCTCCTCCACCACAGCGAGCACCTGCACCTCATCGTGCACCTAAGTTGCCTCCATGGCCTATTATCGACCCCTGACTGGTCGAATTTAATGAGGTGAATGAGCTTCTGCCTGATTTATGTGCTCTTTTTGAGATTCAAGACGGTTGGACAGATTTTGTCACTCGGTATACCAGATACTATCCCAATCTAGTGAAACAATTTTATGGAAATCTGGTTGAGAGAAATGAAGAGCTATATACAGTTGTTCAAGGAGTTGAGTTACATATTACACCCGATCTTTTTCGATGAGCCGTAGGAGTCTCGGCCTGGGGTGCTGACCGGACTTTTGGTCATGGTGAAGTTGAGGCTACTTTCATTGCCATGACAAAATGTGATTATGTGCATGGTGTGAGTGAATTAATCACTTTGAATGCAAATTATTTTCCACCACTGCAAAGGATTTTGCACCATATGTTCACTTCACTCATCTATCCCAAGGTTGGCAGTCGAAATGAAGTCACAGAGGTTCAGAGGTTTCTGTTTTACAATGTCATGAATGGGATTACCATCAACATGGGTTGGCTCATGATAGATCTGATTGGGACTTGCCGTACCTATCTCTGGCGATCCTTGCCATATGCTTCACAGTTGACAGGCGTCTTCATATATGCTGGGATCAATTTGGTAAATGAGTAGTTCATTTATGTTCGACAAGATGATATATATAATAAGCATAAGATCTTTACAGATTTTGGGTATTACTATGGTCCCGATGGAGAGCTATGCTGAGATATACCTGTTTATGGGGAAGAAGCTGACAGTGAGGATGAGCAAGAACAAGAGCAACAACAAGGTCAAGGGGATGTCCCCCCTCCAGTTCAGGCTGAGGAGCAGCCTTCTCCACCTTTACCTCATCATATGGATCCCGAGGTGCCTCCTCCACCACAGTTCTATTATGGAGAGTCTTCTACTCAGGGGGCCGCACAGCACTCTTGGGTAGATTATGAGACTTTTGACAGACAGTTTACTGGACTAGAGACTCGTGTGGACACTTTTAGGGATCGACTTTCTACCTTTGGAGATTGTGTCGACACTATGGGTAATGTGATTGGCACTATGTCAAGTCGCATAGATTACTTCTCCACTGTTCTAGATACCCTCTCCACTCAGATGGCCACACCCTCCACCCATATGACTAGCCTTACAGACAGCATTGCTGATTCTAGCCAGGCCTTCCACATCATGAACATGACACTTCTTGGAATGCAGCGCCGTGATGCGGCTCGTGACCTCTCCATTGACCGTATTAAGGATAGTCTTCAGATTCAAGGTCATTCTCTTGATGACATCCACCGCCGCCTTGGTTACTAGCCTCCTCCTCCAGAGGATCAGCCTCCTGCAGATGCCCCATGAGGATTTTTCTTTTGTATCCTACCTCTAGAATGTTGTACTTTGGTCTTGTGTCTCTTGGGTCCCCCTTCGTCTATCCTATCCCCTTTTGATGATGCCAAAGGGGGAGAAGTAGTACTGGAGGTCTTCTATAATTTATGTCGGTATGTTCGTATGTTTGTATGCATGATCACTGGTGAGGCATTGTGTCAGTTCTGCATTTGCTTTGTCACATGTGTCCAGTGTCTAGAGTCTACACTCATTGTCCCAAGCATCAATGTACCCTGCAATGGAATGATGAAATGAATGCAATTGGTGTTTGATCTCAAATGGTTGGCTCTTGTGTTTCATTTCCTATCTATTTGGCAAATAATGTGTTGAATGGCTATTTTGTTCACCTGGTTTATCAACCTTACGAGGCTCCATTTTGCTTAAAGGCATGCCAATGCTCTTGTAATCTAGCGTTTTGTCATCATCAAAAAGGGGGAGATTGTTTAGTCTCTCCAGGTGATTTTGATGATAACAAAACCCCGGAATTACAACCTAAGTAATAATTGGCTTAAACCACTCTCAAGCATTCCTTAAGCCAGCAAATGCCTAAATTCACCTTGGTTCAATGAATTGCCCAGGATAAGCTCAACCAACTCATTTTGATTGGAACAGGACGTGGTCATAAAATAAACTGTTCACAGATCATGTTTTATTGGCTAACTCTCTTAAAAATACAGATTCTCTAGCCAACGGTCGACCGCCAGTCAGGGGCCGGTCGACCGGTTTTCCCAACGTTGAAAGCTTCATTCCTGTAAAATTCCGATCGACCGCCCCCTTCTGCTGGTCGACCGCCAACTTCGAGGTAGCAATTGTTGACTTGTGTTATTCAACGTGGGAAGTTCCTTTCTTTGGGTTTGTTTAATCCCAAAGTCACCAGACTTGCCATGATTTGTGGATCTGGTCCCTGGCTTGTCCCTTGACCATCCAAGATCTATAAATACATCATATTGGGGTCAAAAACCCTAATCACTCAAGGGAGATCAAAAGAGGCTATCAAGGGGAGAAAGAGTGCTGCCACTGTAGCTCTGTGAACAGTGCTTCATGGAAGAACTTTTTCATCCATTTTCAAGTTTTTGAAGATCATCTGCAGGCCATTCAAGTAAAGATTTAGTTGAGGAGGAAGCTTCATCCAAGATCATCTTCATCCATTAAGGGGGAGCTTAAATCTGAGTTTTTCATTTTATGTTTCTCCCTTATTTTTCATCAAGCTTCAAGTGTGTAATCTTGTATTTTTAAACACTTGTGTGTGTGTGGATCTACGTAGATCCGTGTGTCTGTGTGTGTGTGGTTCTTCTTGTTTTCACATCTCTTCGTGATTCGGTGCTTGTACACCTTTGTGGGAGTTGCGAACTCCTCACGTGTGTGTGTGTGTGTGTGTTTTGATCTTGTAATACTTTACAAGATAGTGTGGGAATCCTCACAGATCGTGAGGGGTGGACGCAGGTTGCCGTTGTTGCATCCGAACCACCTAAAAATCATTATCCATTGTATGGTTTGTTCCTTTTCTTCTATCCCCATTCTATGCAGCACACGCGTAGATTATTTTGGTTGCATTGTTTGAGTTAGATCTAGTGTAATTTATCATTTTCATATTAGATTTTGGGTATATTAAAAGGTGAGTTTAGATCGGCAAGGCAAACCTTGTCAGGAAGATAACATCTTGCGTGAGTAGAATCTCTGGATTCTCACCTCCGCCATCGTACCTAAGATCGGTTGAGTGCAATAGATTCTATTAGATCTCAAAGTTTTCATATAGATCTGGAATTCATTATGGCTATTATTCACACTTGTTTGAATTGGGCAAAAGTTTGTTAAAAGTTTGTATACACCCAATTCACCCCCTCTTGGGTGTCATTGATCGAGGGACTTCAAGTACACCCGCTCCCTCTCTTATGATGTTCATGACAGTTTATGTGGAATGATTTAGTTTCCTGCCACTCGTTTGTTCTCATGTGCATTCCTTCTCCCCTACGCTTCTTTTCTGCCACGTTGTTCCCATGTGACATGTTCGACAAGACCTCACCCCAAAAATGGGGAATCATGTCTCACCGTGGTCGTTCTTTTCAACCAAAATCTACCGTCGAAATCAGCAATGACAGCATATAGGTGCCTTTCCCGTGTGGCGTTTCAAATTTCCTATAGACGCATCCCATTTTTTTTCTTCTATTTTGTCATTTCCTCTCTCTCTCTCTCTCTTTCTCTCTCTCTTTTGAGTTTTTAACCCATGTGCCCTGGCTGCAGGACGCCCGTGACAGCATGGTAGCGAACTTGCGAGCTCGCATGGCAGACACAGAACTGCAGTTGCGTAACACCCGTGCGGCTTTGAGTTCCTCGGTAAGCCTATTTGCACATGGTCCTAGTTATAGCCCTAGATTCCTGGTGTTAAGCCCATGGTGTCACTTCATGTGCGTTGTAGCGCGCCTAGCTCGACATAGCCTCGTCAGCAATGGGGGCGGATGGTGTCTCTTTCAGATTTTGGATTCCTACCTCAGAGCTAGATTTGCTTCACGAGCAACTTGCTCGTGCCACGCAGCGTGCCGCGGAGGCAGAGGAAATGCTTTCCGCACAGGTGAAGGTTCCACCATTGAATTTTCTTTGTTCATGCCATGCCGCGTATCTGAGATGAAGGATATGATAGGCGGAAGAAATGCAAGAGACGCTTGCTCGTGCCGCGCAAGGGGATGCCAGAATAGCGGAGCTGGAGGAGGTATTACGGGGTCTTCCAGATGATGAATCCTCTCGAGACGTCGTGGAACTGAGGATCACCCTCTAACTAGAGAGAGAAGACATAGAGAGAGAGAACGGGCGGAGAGGGAAAGAGCCAGAGAAAGAGAGAGAGTCAAGAGTTTAGCTGAAATGGAGGAGCGGAGGGCCTTGGAGGCCCAATTGTTTGAGCTCCAAACCAGCCTCGGTCTCGCTGAACAATGGCTGAGAGATGGTAAAGAGCACCACCGAAGAGCACGAGAGCATGGCTTTCTCGTTAGTAGCTTCTTTGCTGCCCCCGTCGACCGACGGGGCGTGGAATCGGAGAGAGAGTTGCAAGGCGGTATGAGTACCACCTCCCATGGTTTGGTAACACCCTCTAGGGCTCTTCGCTTGGAGAGTAGTAAAAGGAGTAATATTGAGGGAGAGGGTGGAACTTGATGTACGCTTTCTGGAAGGAAATAATGGAATGTTTGGTTTCCTATTTTTTGCCTCTTTCCAGCTTCTTTCAACCCCTGCATACATTACTCCAGAAAAACATGTTAGTTTTTCTGTTCTGGCTAGGCCCCTTGCTCAATGAGTGGGTGATTGTTTCGAAGCTAGCCTTGATATACGAGTCAAGGGGCCAAGCCTTTATCAATTAAGGCAAAAGCAAAGATGATGAATGCAACACACAGGAACACAAATGTGAACGGGAAGTTAAAAATGAAATGTAGCACACAAATGAGATCACACAGATGCAGATTTTTTTGTTTGTTTATTTTTCTTGTTTTTTTATTTATTTTTGTTTTTATTATTTTTCTCTCTCTCTTTTTTTTCATTTTATGTGTTTTTCCTTCTTTCTTCTTCTTCTTTTTTTGACACGAAGGACACTCATTATAACAACCGGCATGGTTCTTGGATCAGGGGTGTTTACTCATTCACAATCCGTTCTTAAGTAGCACAATGCAAGGTTAACGTGCTCAATGATTTTCCTACTCAGGAACTCATCCGATAGCATCGTCTGGGGGCCACTTTTATCATTTCTCAAATTCAGGGTATACCAACTAGGGCGAAATCCCTTGTCGCTCTTTGAGACACATAGGACCAGTTTTTTTTTTTTGCAAGGACTTTGTCATTTTTTCTTTTTCGGACTCGGTGTAGTTTTGTTACTAACACCTGGTGACCATTCTTATGGCACTTGACCTTTATGAGGATGGGATTTCTTACTAACCTCCTAGGTATCCTATGAGCACATCTTGGTTGATTTGGGCCTCTAGACTCCTCGAATGATAATCCCGCCGGTTAAGACTTAACCTGATGATAATACCGTCATGCCACACTTAGGCTCCCAGTTGCTTCCATCCACAGGGATTTGCCCGACCCGAGTCTATTTCCTCACAACTCTAGATGGTATAAGATGGAACACCTTGAAACCCTAACGGCCAACCGTGCGACGTTGACCCAGAATCAGACGCCGTCGCACCTATAGGTGACGTGCTTGCATTGGCCTAAGCCTGAGTTTAAAATAAGAAGACATCAAGGTGGTAGATAGAGGTCTTGACTAGCCAGAACACTGAGACTCCTTCGCGGCGATGGCTTTTGCTTTTCGAAGTGGACAACCATATGTGTGTTTTTGCTAAAATGAGGTTGCATGACTTAGCTTGGTGCACCTTTCGGGATTTCCATTGAGCTTTCATCTTTGAGGGGAGAAGGAAGAGTGCAGTGGGTAAATCTTCTGAGAGGACCGGCAAAATCGTTAACCCGGAGAGCCAACAGGGGCCTACTCGACTCTCCCCTTTCGGACGACTTCGGACCAAGTCTCGAGCGTAATTTCATTGCCCCTTTTGTGAAATTTGGCTTTTGTTTTGAGGGGTTTCGTTTGTTGAAATCAGGCACGGCCACAACCAGGCTTTTATTTGTCATTTCTTTTCCATCTTTCCTTCTCTTTTTTTTTGATATTTTGGAATCCCTCTTATATGCCTGTGGGGAGACTACCCTCTTCTCGTGCTCTGACTCAGGCTCAAGGAGATGGATCCTACTCTCGTCTTCAGAGTGTTGTACTTCGGCTTCCTTATGCTCAGCGTTTTAAGGGCGTCGGTTGTCTCATTGGGTCGAGAAGGAAGAGTATAAAGATTTCGGATTTCCTAGAGACCTTCGAGGTGTAGCCCCACCACAGGCAATGCTACCAATTTTCTTGGCTAAAACACATGCGTGTGTGCATGTTGCCTTCTTTTAATGGGCATAGGCTGACATGACCGGACAGGAATCTCCACGGTTCTGGCAGACCAAGACCCAAGACCTACCAAACCTTAATGGGCCCTATCCTAACATGAAGGATGTATGTAATGACTTGACTCCATGATGATCACCAGGCATTATTTTTTTTTCGGGTCTGGCTCTAGCTTTCCTCGAATTCCACTTCGTTTGATTCCGAGAGCGAAGTGTGAGTGTATGCGCAAGTTAACCCTGAGTTAGACTACAAAGACCAAAGAGTGATTTTCCAACTCCGATGGTCCTCGTACCATGCCAGTTGTTACACCTATTTAATGGTAGTATTTCTTAAGATAAAGCCAATTCCAAGGGTGGGATAACTCGGTCCCCTCAGCATTGCCTAGCTTGTAGGTGTTGCCAGAGTACACAGCCTGAACCACATACGGTGCTTCCCAATTGGGTTGGAGTTTAGAATGTGGCCCTCCAGGTTTTACAAAAATTCTTTTTACGACCATCTCACCAACTTTGAATTTTCTCTCAATGACCTTCTTCTGATAAAAACGGCCGAGTCTATTTTGGTAAACAGGAGCATGCTCGGCAGCGGCCTGTCACTTCTCGTCTAAGAGTTCCAACTGAGCAAGGAGTGAATCACGACGTTCGTCGAGGGAAAGTTCCTTGTTCAGCTGTACCCTGAGAGAAGGAATCAAAGTCTTATACAAGACTACCGCCTCTATCCCATAAGTAAGGGCGAAAGGGGTTTGCCCAGTAGGAGTACGAATGGAAGTGCGATAGGCCCAAAGAGCTTCAACCAATTTTTATGGCCAATCCATAAATTTGTTAGCCTCACATGTTTTCTTGATAATTTTGATCAAAGTTTTGTTGGTTACCTCTGCCTGGCCATTGCCTTGTGGATAATAATGTGATGAATGATGCAATATAATTGCGTACCTTTTGCAGAGGTCGTAAAGGTCCTAGGAAATGAATTGTGGCCCATTGTCGGCGATGATCGTGCTTGGAATGACGAACCTAGCGATGATGTTCTTCATGATGAACTTGCAGACTGTTGACGCCTTGATCTCTGCGTAAGCTTCGGCTTCGGCCCATTTGGTGAAGTACTCCGTTGCAGTGAGGATGAAGGATTTTCGCTTGGTGAGGGAGTTGGGATCACCAAGAGGACCAATGATGTCAAAAGGCCACATGGAGAAAGGCCATGGAGAGGATATTGGGTGAAGTGAGGAAGATGGTGAGTGAATTTTATCGGTGTGAAGTTGACACTTGACACACCTACGAACATAGATGGCACAATCCTCTTCCATGGTAGGCCAGTAAAAGCCTTGTCAAATAATCTTCTTAGCAAGCATTTGGCTATTTACATGGCCACCGCACACACCTGAGTGTGCTTCCTCAACGCACTTCCATACCTCATCGTCGTCAAGGCATCTTAGAAGAACACCAATAAGGCTTCTCTTATATAGGACTCCTCCAACCAGCATGTATTTCTGGGCCACTCTTCGTATGACTTTCTTATCTTCTACTGTGACTTCTTCAGGGTAAGACTGATTCGTGCAATATTTGACAATTTCATAGAACCATGGCTTCTCCTCGTCGGCCAGTTCTTCTTCCAATTCCACCAACATGATTTCTCTCTTCTCGATGATTTCTCCCTCCTGAACCTTTCTTAATACTTCTTCTTTAACTCTTAGGAGGGAAACGTGTTGAATAGCAGAGATGAGACGCTTGTAGATGGTGATGAATTCAAACCACATACCTAGAGGAACCTTAAAGATGATGCCAAGGAGGTGAGGGTGTCAGCCAGAATATTCTGGTCGCGAGAGGCATGGACAAAGATCACCTTGGTAAATAATTTGGCATAAGCGGAGACTAGCTCTTGATAAGACTTGAGCTTGGGATCAAGGGTGCGATATTTGGTGAGCACCTGGCAGAGAATGAGTTGACTATCACCTACAACTCGTAATTTGGTAATCCGAAAAGAATGGACAAGTTCTAGACCAGGTAGAAGAGCCTCATATTCAACTATGTTGTTGGTGACTAGGAATGCGAGCTGATATGCCTCTAGGATGGTGACACCTTCGGGCGACAGAAGGGCAATGCCAATTCCTCTTCCTTGGGAATTTAAAGCTCCATCAAAATATAATGTCCACATTGGATCATCTGAATGGTTGATGGACATTAGTTCTTCATCTGAAACTCTGATTGAACATGATCAAATTTGGGGAGAGGATGGTGAGCGAGATGCTCGGCTATGGCATAGCCTATGATCATCTTTTGTTGAATATAGGTGATGTCAAACTGGGAGAGGAAACTTTGCCAGCACGCTAGCCTATCAGTGAGGATAGCTTTTTCCAAGAGGAACTTGATAGGGTTCATCCGAGCAATCAAATGGACTTCGTGATCCAGGAAGTAGTGTTTCAATTTCTGCACTACCCAAACAAGGGCGGCACAGGTTTTTCCATAGTTGTGTACCTCTGCTCACAGGGGTTGAGAAGTTTGGACAAGTAATAGGTTGCCCTTTCCTTGCCCTCTCTGTCGGCTTGTGCCAGAATGGCTCCCATAGAGTCATCCAAGACTAAGCCATATAGGATCAGAGGTTTACCTGGCGTGGGTAGAATGAGAACATGTGGATTAGCCAAATATTCCTTTAATCCTTCAAAAACTTTTTGGCACTTAGAATCCCAATGGAATTATACTTCTGGCTTGGTCAACTCGTAGAAGGGTTTACACCTTTGCGAGTGTTGAGACACAAACAGGCGGATGAACTATAGCCTCCCAATTAAGTCTCGAACTTCCCTCAAATTTTTTAGGGGTGACATATCCCTGATTGCCTTAGCTTTGTTGGGATCTATCTCAATACCCCTTTTACTCACGATGAAGCCCAACAGCTTACCCGATGAAACACCAAACACACACTTCTTTGGGTTCATTTTCAATTGAAACTCCCTTGATCTTTGCAACACCTTATCTAGAACTTTTGGATGTTTCGCCCTAGTCCTTGATTTCACCAACAAATCCTCCACATGCACCTACAAATATACATGCATCATGTCATGAAATATTGCCATCATAGCTCTTTGATAAGTAGCTTCAGCATTCTTTAACCAAAATGGCATGACCACATAGCAGTATGTTCCCCAAGGTGTAGTGAATGACGTCTTCTCATGATCCTCTTCTGCGAAACGACTTTGATTATAACCCTAAAATCCATCGGTAAATGAGAGAGTTTCATAGCCTATCGTGTTATCAATCAACACATCAATGCGAGGCAAGGGGAAATCATCCTTTGGACACGCGCGGTTAAGGTCCTGGAAGTCAATGCAAATCCTAACTTTCCCATCCTTCTTCATGACCAGGGCAATGTTTGTCACCCACTGAGGATAAAGGATGACTCAAATAAACCTGGATTTATTGAGCTTGTCGGCCTCTTCCTTCATTTTCAAAGCCATTGGAGGGTGGAAATGCTTTAACCTTTGCTTTACCGAGACGGACCCTAGTTTTAGAGTTAAGCGGTGTTCGACTAGGGTGGAATCCAAACCTAACATATCTTCAAACCTCCATGCGAACGTGTCCTTATATTCCTTGAGAACCTCAATCAATGCATCTTCTTTAGATGATGGTAAATTATCACTTATGAGGACGATCCTAGCTAGGGTCTTCCTCGGTTCCCAAATTGATTTCTTTGGTGGACTCTTCTACGGCGGCTAACGGCTTGTCAAATCTCCTCATTCCACTAGCATAAGCGCCAGCCGCGTCCTCATAATCTTCATCCCCTTCTTCAATAGGGCATTCTTCATCTGTGATCACGTAGACTCCATACCCTTCATCAATCGTACAATTCTCCTCATATTCTACTTCCAATAGTTCGATGGGATATTTTAGGAGCTGAGGAATGGCTAGGCATGCATGACACCTACTGGCTAAATCTAGGAGGAACCGACGAGGGATTTCCTTACCCTTCAACTTTCTTTTGGGTACTACCCTTGACCCATTATTCTTAACCTGAATGACCTGTCCTACAGAAAAACAAGAAGACCCTGAAGAATGTACAGGGAAAGACCCCTCAGAGGAGGGGTAAAGAAGGTCGCTCAAGGGACCTTGGATGAGTGGCCCGTAAGTCGGGACACACTCGTGAGAGATGTAAGAGGTCTCCTCAATGAAAATGAGTTGTTGAGGAGTTTGGAAATTGGCATTTTTTTCGTTTTCATTTTTAATGACAAAACAATGAAAAGAAATTGGAGGATGGGGAAAAGGGATTATAGCTAGGGGATTGGGAGGCTCATAGAGCAAATCATGATTGAAAACCTGACGCGGGTTAAGAAACCCGCACATGTATGTAAGTAGAGAAGGGGACCTGGGAAGATCATCAGACAAACATCAGGCCCAGGAAGAAGATATCAACAAAGGTTGAGATGAGTGAATAGAGGAGATGACGGATAATGAGCCGCCAATGGCAAAGTTGATGACGGGCATCGACCCGTCGATGACAAAGTCCTCTTGACGAGGATGGTTCAGAATTCTAGCAACAATGGTAGTATCCCCTGGCATTTCGGAGATCAAAGGTGGCCCTTCTAGATGTGGAGGCGAGAACATTCTTTCTAGTGCGATGGATATATCATGCATATCAAACCATATTTACCATTCGCACTTCGGGTCATCAACCTTGCCTCTCTTTGTAGCCCTTGAACATTTTTCGGCCAAATATATAGCATGCGACCCCACATGTGTTTCTTGAGGGTAATCCCCCATCTGAATGACGGGCCCCTTCTTGAAATGAGGGGATAAGGTCAATGTAAGGGATTTTCCACCTGCTTCAAATGGCCCTTCAAAACCTAGACCAGCTTTGAGGATCAGCTTTTATTTTCTTCGGTGCCCTCAGCCTTCCTTCTAATGGTGTCCCAAAGCCTTTGCCCTATTGATAGCCGATATTCCTCATAATCTCCCATCCTTTAGAACGGAAAGGGAGATGTGACGTTGGCGTGGGAAGCGACTTCTCCTGTGTTAACGGGGTGCGGCAGGGGTCATACACGTCCAGTAGCGACAATATGGGCCGATGAGACGGCCAAACAGAGGGCAGAGAGGTATTAATAGCATCCACCGTATGAAGGATGGGCATACTGATCACTTTGATAATCTACCCATTGTATGGAAACTTCAGGCATTGGTGGTTGGTGGATGGCACAGTATTCACTGTTGTACCCCTGTGGTTTTGATCATGTCAAACACTATGACTCATCTGTGAATGATGTTATATGTGCATGCTTAATGTCATAAGTGTTTAGATCATATAACTTCTGTGCTTGATTGAAATGTTTTCTATTGCACACTTGCTGCATGCATCATGATTTGGATGACTAATTCATATATGTCATAGCTCTGTTTGTTCATAGAGTCGGTGCATGTCACTGTTTATACGCACTCGTGAAGGTTGGAACACATTTAACATCGGTGCAATGCTGCCTTAGCGTACATCTAAGGTCACTACATATAGGATGTAAAGTCGGTGCAATGGTTAGTGTGCATGTTTAGGTCTGTCCACTCATTATTCAACTCGGTGCACATCTCTATTCCTTCATAGAAGGTCGGTGCACTTCATGTTCGGGGTTTGCATAGCTTAGGTCAATGCATAGTCATGGTCGGTGCAAGTTTGCATTATGCGTAGAATGGGTCGGTGCACTCTCTGCCTTAGCTCAACTAAGGTCGGTGCAACAGTCACACTTTGCACAT
Source organism: Amorphophallus konjac (assembly GCA_022559845.1). NCBI lineage: Eukaryota > Viridiplantae > Streptophyta > Magnoliopsida > Alismatales > Araceae > Amorphophallus > Amorphophallus konjac. The sequence continues at coordinate 322,086,666 of CM040126.1, read as the reverse complement.
AAGGTCAGTGCAAATCATTGTAGCTAGACTCTGCATGTTAAGTCTATGGTACATGGGGTCGGTGCATATTTCTATAGCCTGTGCATTCAGTAGAAGGTCAATGCACTTTGTGTGTGGTTTGCATATAGGGTCGGTGCACATCACTGTTTGTTGCACATGAGGTCAGAGCATCTTTGCCTTGTGTTAAAACAAGGTCGGTGCATATCCTTCGTTAGGCAAACACAAGGTCTGTGGATGACTTGCTGAACGCATAACAGAGTCGGTGCACATCTTCCTTATGCACTCTGTAGGTCTAAGCATGATTTGCCTTATGCATGGTCAAGTCCGTGCATTTCACGGTAGCACAGTAATGAAGGTTAGTGCATGCTTTATTCCTTGAATATGCAAGGATCGTGCATATCTGTTCATATGTTATCAAGGTCTATGCAACTCATATGTTACCTAAGGTCTGTGCACTAAATTTCTTTCATGCAACATAACGTCCATGCACATCTTCCTTGTATGACACAAGGTCAGTGCATATATCTTCTTCTGCACACCCAAGGTCTGTGCATGTCTTGCTATATGGTCTTTGCATGTTTGCACTTTACTCTATGAAGTCTGTGCTAGCAGGTTATGTGAACATTCCCATTTGTTTTCCAGGTCAGTCACTTGGTCGAGCATGTGATGGGCGAACCTACAACCTGTGAGCTTATTTCACGTGCAAGTTAAAGTACCAGGCTAAGGGCTCGTGATCTGAGGCAAGGAATGAAATGGATGAACCTACCACGTGGACAGCTACACTGTCGAGATTCTGACACGTATCTAAGCGATTCTAGAATTCTCTTGGCGGGAGTGTTCCCTCCACACGCCCAATGTGTGAGCTCGTGGGTCCCAGGTCTGAAGATATATAAAACCCCTCTTCTACAATCAAAGGAAAAGGAGGACAAGAGACAGAGATAAGGCGACATAGAGAATTAGATAATTGAGGATGGCAGAATCAGAGAATAAGTATCATAGAAGAGAATAATGAGCCAGAGTCTGAGAAGCAGATGAAGAACGAGAAGAAAGGAAGAGAGAGCCAGTGTGTGATCAGAACTATATAGAGAAAAAAAATAAGAGTGAGGAGTTCGTGAGTGTGAAGCCATCGTTGAAGATCTATCTTCCTGGCATTTGGATCAGATCCAAGCCAGACTTGCTCCTACGAGAGCTACATTCTGTGTTTCATTTCCAGCTTTCCATTACTGTGGTTTTGCTTCATATTTTCCTTTGTTCTTTTCGTTCATCTTTGAACTTCAAGTTGTGAGTCAGCAGAGCAAGCTATGATGCTCAGCATGCAAGGTTGTAATGCCCTGGATCCTTATTGGATTCTTATTGGATCTTTCGGGTCCTTTTTGGAGAATTTCAGATCACTTTTGTGGGTCCTGAGTTGAGTTTAACGATCCACGTGGGTTTTTCTCTCGTACTAGTTACGGAACCCTGTGGTGAGTTTATTTCTCAGTTCATCAACTCGTGATGCTACAGTTATAATGTACTCTTCCCGAGGATCGTTTCGACTATTTTTACGTATTTTTCTGAATTAGTGCATTTTCGGGCTAAAATCAGAATTTTCAGAAATTAAGAAAATTCCTAATTTCTTTTTCCTTTCTCCTTTTTCTTTCCTTTTCTTCTTCCTCCCGTTCATTCACCGTCACGACCGTCTCTCTCCCCCGTTTTCTCTCTTCTATCGTCGTTCCGGCTCCGGCTGCAGACGGAGGAGGCTCGGGCAGGCAGAGGTGATGTTGTGGGAGTGGTCGGGTGCGCGATGGGGCGAGGATTGAATCATTTTTGGCGCGATCCCGAACGGTGGATTCAAAGCCGACGGTCGAGCTCGCAATGAGGTTTTCGGCGTGGTTTAGTCACTACGGTGCATGGTTTCTTTGGTAGAGGTAGGGTGACGGAATCTCTACTTCTCCTCTGTGTTTTCCCTGTAATTTTGCGTTGTTCGGTGCAAGTTTGAGCGGGTTTCGCTCAGTTTCTGTAAAATCATGCTTTAGCGGTGTTCGTAGGGTTCACCGAAAATAGTGATGATTTTTAGATCAGTTAGTATCAATCGAACTCCTGGAATGCTAGCGTTCAAGATTCGTTGATTTCATGTCGATCGGTTGTCATTTGGGGCCGGTACGAGCCCGGGAACCCCGGTGACTCTATTAGGGTCTATTCGATAGAATTGTTCGTTTCAATCCATTTATGCATCTTTTTGATCCCTTCCGGAGTGTGAAAGGTCGGTATCCTCATTATGGATGTTTTCCCCTTTGATCGGAATCGAACGGGGCATGGAATCGGGCTCGAACGTCGAAGTTCTGTCAGTTTTTTGCTGTGAGAGGTAGACCGGACCACTTGGGTCGATCGACCGGCCAAAACCTTTTTTACCGTGTCGGTCCAGCCCATGGTCTGGTCGATCGGACCACCTGGGCCGGTCGACCGGCCCTGTCAGGTCGACCGACCCCATGGGTCCGGTCGATCGGATTTCACTGATTTTTGCCCGTTTTGAGTCCTAGTCGGTCCGGTTGAGACTCAATGACCGACCTATGGCCTCACGAGTGTCACGGACACCCTGTGGGTTCCGTGTCCATGTTTCTGGGGTGTCGGGAGGTGATGCGTTACCTAGATTAGCGTGCCCGTAGGCATGTGTGTTTTAAGCTTTGTGTGCGTTCGATCAAGTCACCGTGTATCGGTGTGAGTGCGGTGGGGTTCCCCCACATGCGAGTGGCCATCCTTGAGTTCCCATCTTGAGGGGATGGTCTCGGTGGCTTATGGTCTGCCTCGGTATTCATGCTACCGTGGTTTAGACCTAGTTAAGATTGAAGTCGGTTGGCCTTGGCGGTCCAACCTTCATGCGTTTCTTCGCTGTAGTGCGCCTTCCGAAGGCCGCTGCGAGTCGTTTATCTTAGGTCAATGTTTTAGGGCGGTTAGTGTGGCGGTTGTCTCTTGGGCCACCTAGTCCATGTGGCGGGTCTATGTTAGACCGCTTTGGTGGTTTGTTTGAATAGGTCGGTTCAGGGTTGCTGGGTTTAGCGGCCTAATCCTTGACCGCTACAGTCACCTAGAGGCCCATTCTATGACTGCCAGCATATATTCCTTCGCTTAATTTCTGAGTGTTGTTTCCCGATGTTTTGACTTCTGATTATCTTGGCTTGACCTCATGGTTGGCCCGTCGTCCCGTGGATGTCTTCTGACACCCTATGAGGGCTAAAACCATAGTCAGGTAGCCAGGAGTGCCTTTGTATCGCTTCAGAGTCGTTGTCTGGTTCCGGTCAACTCGGGGTGACCCAGTGGTTGATAGGTTGTGTGTGTCTCGACGGTTTCGTCCAGTCCGAGACATGGTTCTGGATGCCTCAAGGTATCGTCTTACCTCGATTTGCATGTCCTGATGTGCTGAGGGTCTTGGTGATCCCTCAGGTCTCCGTGTGTCATTTTATACGGAAGTGTCATTTCTTTGACTTAGGATTAGACTGATTGGCAGCCTGTTGCGCTTTGTACGACGATCTTGACTCTGAGTCGTGAGACTCAAGGATCGTTGCGTTGATAGGTCTAGTTGCCTTGTCCTGAGTCTTTCGGTAGTGGTGTGCTGCCTTGGTGCTTCGTAGTACATGCGACAGTGCTTCCTTGCCTGTCTGTACTTCAGCACTCGTGCTTTGGAGTCTGTGTCTAGTGAGCCTCCACTAGTCGTAGCCCGATGACCTAGAGTGTCGCCCACCTGGGAGTGGTGGTAAGGGCAATTCCCGATATACGGTTTTTAAGCTAGTTTCCGTGGGCCCCCGCTGTACTGTAGCGTCCTACTGGGTGGGGAAAACTAGCTAGAGGCCTGGCTCTCCAGCAAGAGTCGATGTGTGCACACGTGGTCAGGGGCGTTGGACTGACGCCGACGGGCGTTACCCTGTCTAGTCACTCGCTACTGTAGTTCCTGTTCTGGTTCTGAGCGTGTCTTAGTCTCTGTCATGCTTCAGGCGGCAGCGTAGGTGAGACACTTGTAGGCACAACATAAGACGTCAGTGGACGCAGCTGGCTATTCTTCTAGTGAGGGGGTGCTTCCGTCACATGACACGTGACTCTCGTGCTTCTCGTACATCGTGACCTTTCTGGGTTAGCCTTCTCGTGGCTTTACCCGAGGTCAGTGTTCTGTTATATACACGACGTTTCGATCGTGTATGTGGTCATGTCTAGGGAAGTCTAGGGAAGCGTGCATGGCAATCAAGTCGTGTATGCTTTAGAACGTCTGCGTCTATCTAGGTCTTTTCTAGACTTGTTGTTTGGTCTCGTAGGCCTTCGTCTTAGGTCTCGAGCTTACCGACAGATCGGTGACTTCTGACTTCGTCAGTTCAGAGTTTGCCCTTCTGTTGCTGCTGCTGTCTGGAGTAGTTTAGGGAGCCGAGGCTAGTTCGGCGGCCGTGCTTGCTCGGTACGACTTTTCCCTTTTCTTTTAGCTATTTATACTCCTTCCGCTCCCGGTTTTCTTTTACAGCTTTCTAGTGGTAGGTTCCTACTTTTCCTACTTTACTACTACTGTTGATGTTTTAGTTGTTCCGTGTTACTGCGTTATTTTTCAGTGGGGATCCGCGTGACCCCTACTGGGCCAGTGACACGAGGCTCACCCCTACTTTCTAGGTGGGTGACGTCGTTCTGCTTCCGCGGTTCCTGGTGTGGCGTGTCCGTAGCTGCCAGCGGTACCTGCGTCGGGTCTCCCCCGACCTCAGTGTACGTCTTTTTTTTCTGTCGACTATACTGCTTGTCTTTTCTTCTGACTGGACTCTAGTATAATTGTAAACTTAAACAATTAATTAAAAAGTAATTTTATTTCTGCTACTTTAGCAAACCGATCTAAAGAAATTTAATTACTTACTGTTATATCTCTGTGGCTTCAATGTACTACACGACAATCCTTTTTCCCTTCGGAGCTTTACAGCTCTTGGGAGGCTTCACGGGTTCCAAGCTGTATCGGGTCTGCTCGGTAGTCCTATCGGGTATATCCGGTATCCGGTATCCGGGATCCGGGTCGTCACAGTTGGTATCAGAGCATTGTTGTGTGAAGTACATGGAAATCCGAGATATGCAGTTTCCAGAGTCCTAAAAGTCCAGTACAATCTGCCAGCTGAAGGATGGGTTAATCCCCTCGCATTAGGTTTGCGATTCTTTGTTGCTTCGTTTTTCGTGTGTTGTCTTATGCGGGCCATGTTGGCATTGTACGAGATGGTTTTGCTCTCGTCAGGATGCGACGGGATGCTTTTTTTCGTCGTGGTGTTCATCTCGATCATGTCGTACTTGGCAGAGTTCGCCGATAGGCTTGAATCTGTGGTACATTGCTCGAGATTTCTCTGTGGCTTATAACCGTACACGTTCTTACATTGTTTTGGTCGTCCCAGCTTGAGTCTGTTCAGCTCCTAATGTGTCTCGCTTCTGTTGAAGTGCTCGATTAGATTTCCTTGATTGAGAAGATGCTCGGGCGAGCCTAGGATTCTTCTTCCTGGTAAGCTTTTGTTAGTCGAGCATGATGCTTCTCGTCCCGTTTGGTGGAGTCTTTTCGAGGTAAGCCTTAGAATTGCTGTCTTGGTGAGACCTTTGTCCTGTGTCTGCTTAAGTGTGGACAGTGTTTATTCTGAGCCTGATCTGCTCCTTGGCTTACGGTTGCTTGGCTTTGGACCTAATCTTTGTGTTGAGAGCCGTTGTGCGCCATGTTTGTCGTGCCGTGTCTAGCGGCCGATGTGTTGTGAAGGCTCATTAATTGTTTCAGGACGTAATAGGTAAGCTGAGATTAGCTTTTCTTTGTGCTTTGTGCTGAAGCTGGTACTCTTCTTTGTTTTGCACTTAGGCGACTTGTGATCGGTTGTTAAGAGGATCAGTACTCGTGGCGTAATACATTGCGATTTTCATGAATTGTGATGGCACCGAGTGTGTGCTAAGATGCGGATACCGAGATATTTTTGATGCCTGTGTGCGTTGTTTGAGTGCGCAGCGGGAGCGTGTGGGCCGATAACCCACCGGTTGAGAGAATTATTCTTTCTCGATGTGACTTCATCTTGGCTTCCTGTGCCTTGATGTTGTCTTTTGCCGTGTCGTTACTGGAGTCATTCTAGTGTAGGCATCGACATTTGTGAGTGTTGGGGGAATCTATCGGCATTCCTGCTGATTGGGTACCCTTGCTCCTCTGTATGGTGTCTTGGGTCTTGTGCTCTCAGGACGTGACCGTGGTCGTTGAGATGTGTTCCCCGAGATTACTATTTTCGTTGTCGTGGGTCTTTTCTTGGTGAGCTGCTCGATGCATGACTAGTCCCTCGTGGTCATGTGTTCAGCTATCGTTATGCCTTGATGTGACCCAGCTTGCAGTGGTGTTCCGTGATTATGTGTTCAGTGCGGAGCCGGGATCCTGCAAGTGCTGCCATTGTTGTCGTTTTATTGCTGTTTCTCTATGATTTTGTGTATTTGTCTTGGCACTGTGTGGACCGGGTCTTGTCGGTTAGCTTTGTTGTACTCTCTTCTCCTGGTAGAGTTAGCTTGCGACTCGATCAGATGTAATATCTGAAAGAGGACTGACTTGATTCTGTTTGTGGTCTGGTGCTGTCGTTGGCGTCCCGTATGCCAGGTGTTCCCTGTTGTCTTTGGCACTGGAGCCGTTGTGTCGAGCAGTCAGCTGAGAGGACTATGTTTCCTTATTTAAGCTGATGCTTGCCATGTCTGTTGTTTTGTTTTCCCGATATCTGTTGTCATGGCATGAGTCGTGTCTCCTTTCCTATGAGATGTAAGCGACGTTGCCTTGTTTCAGAGGTGTCGGACTTGTGTTCACTTGGGTGCCGTGCTCGATCCAGAGCGTGTGCTTGTGATTATTGTCTGACAAGTGTCCCTTTGAATTGTGTTTTCGAGATTCGTGCTGTTTCAAGTTGTGTCTTGGGGTTGTTCTTCCCTGCTTCTCCTTTGCTAGTCCTTAAATTTTGAGGATGAAATTTCTTGAAGGAGGGGAGGATGTAATGCCCTGGATCCTTATTGGATTCTTATTGGATCTTTCGGGTCCTTTTTGTAGAGTTTCAGATCACTTTTGTGGGTCCTGAGTTGAGTTTAACGATCCACGTGGGTTTTTCTCTCGTACTAGTTACGGAACCCTGTGGTGAGTTTATTTCTCAGTTCATCGACTCATGGACGCCGCAGTTGCGATGTACTCTTCCCGAGGATCGTTTCGACTATTTTTGCGTATTTTTCTGAATTAGTGTATTTTCGGGCTAAAATCAGAATTTTCAGAAATTAGGAAAATTCTTAATTTCTTTTTCCTTTTTCCTTTTTCCTTTTTCTTTCCTTTTCTTCTTCCTCCCGTTCATTCACCGTCGCGACCGTCTCTCTCCCCCGTTTTCTCTCTTCTCTCTCCCTTCCGACTCCTGCTGTAGACGGAGGAGGCTCGGGCAGGCAGAGGTGATGTTGTGGGAGTGGTCGGGTGCGCGATGGGGCGAGGATCGAATCGTTTTTAGTGCGATCCCGAACGGTGGATTCAAAGCCGACGGTCGAGCTTTCAATGAGGTTTTCGGCGTGGTTCAGTCACTACGGTGCACGGTTTCTTCGGTGGAGGTAGGGTGACGGAAGCTCTACTTCTCCTCTGCATTTTCCCTGCAGTTTTGCGTTGTTCGGTGCAAGTTTGAGTAGGTTTCGCTCAGTTTATGTAAAATCATGCTTTAGGGGTGTTCGTAGGGTTCGCCAGATAACGGTGACGATTTTTAGAACAGTTAGTATCAATCGAACCCCTGGAATGCTAGTGTTCTAGATTCGTTGATTTCGTGTCGATCGGCTGTCATTTGGGGCCGGTACGAGCTCGGGAACCCCGGTGACTCTATTAGGGTCTATTCGATAGAATTGAACATTTCAATCCATTTATGCATCTTTTTGATCCCTTCCGGAGTGTGGAAGGTCGGTATCCCCATTATGGATGTTTTCCCCTTCGATCGGAATCGAACGGGGGGTGGAATCGGGCTCGAACGTTGAAGTTCTGTCGGTTTTTCGCCGTGATCGGTCGACCGAACCACTTGGGTCGGTCGACCGGCCAAAACCCTTTTTGCCGTGTCGGTCCAACCCATGGTCTGGTCGACCGGACCACCTAGGTCGGTCGACCGGCCCTGTCAGGTCGACCGACCCCATGGGTCCGGTCGACCGGATTTCACTGATTTTTGCCCGTTTTGAGTCCCGGTCAGTCCGGTTGAGACTCAATGATCGACCTATGGCCTCACAAGTGTCACGGACACCCTGTGGGCTCCGTGTCCATGTTTCTGGGGTGTCGAGAGATGACGTGTTATCTCGATTAGCGTGCCCATAGGCATGTGTGTTTCGAGCTTTGTGTGCGTTCGATCAAGTCACAGTGTATCGGTGTGAGTGCGGTAGGGTTCCCCCGCATGCGAGTGGCCTTCCTTGAGTTCCCATCTTGAGGGGATGGTCTCGGTGGCTTATGGTCTGCCTCGGTATTCATGTTACCGTGGTTTTAGACCTAGTTAAGATTGAAGTCGGTTGGCCTTGGCGGTCCAACCTTCATGCGTTTCTTCGCTGTAGTGCGCCTTCCGTAGGCTGCTGCGAGTAGTTTGTCTTAGGTCAATGTTTTAGGGCGTTTAGTGTGGCGGTTGTCTCTTGGACCACCTAGTCCGTGTGGCGGGTCTATGTTAGACCGCTTTGGTGGTTTGTTTGAATAGGTCGGTTCAGGGTTGACTGGGTTTAGCGGCCTAATCCTTGACCGCTACAGTCACCTAGCGGCCCATTCTATGACCGCCAGCATATGTTCCTTCGCTTAATTTCTGAGTGTTGTTTCTCGATGTTTTGACTTCTGATTATCTTGGCTTGACCTCGTGGTTTGCCCGTCGTCCCGTGGATGTCTTCTGACACCCTATGAGGGCTACAACCATAGTCAGGTAGCCAGGAGTGCCTTTGTATCACTTCAGAGACGTTTTCTAGTTCCGGTCAACTCGGGGTGACCCAGTGGTTGATAGGTAACCTTGTGTGTGTCTCGGTGGTTTCGTCCAGTCCGAGACATGGTTCTGGATGCCTCGAGGTATCATCTTACCTTGGTTTGCGTGTCCTGATGTGCTGAGGGTCTTGGTGATCCCTCAGGTCTCCGTGTGTCATTTTATACGGAAGTGTCGTTTCTTTGACTTAGGATTAGACCGATTGGCGGCCTGTTCCGCTTTGTACGACGATCTTGACTCTGAGTCGTGAGACTCAAGGATCGTTGCGTTGATAGGTCTAGTTGCCTTGTCTTGAGTCTTTCGGCAGTGGTGTGCTGCCTTGGTGCTTCGTAGTACGTGCGACAGTGCTTCCTTGCCTGTCTGTACTTCAGCACTCATGCTTTGGAGTCTGTGTCTAGTGAGCCTCCACTAGTCATAGCCCGACGACCTGGAGTGTCACCCACTTGGGAGTGGTGGTAAGGGCAGTTCCCGATATACGGTTTTTAAGCTAGTTTCTGTGGGCCCCCGTTGTACAGTAGCGTCCTACTGGGTGGGGAAAACTAGCTAGAGGCCTGGCTCTCGAGGAAGAGTCAGTGTGTGCACACGTGGTCAGGGGCATTGGACTGACGTCGACGGGCGTTACCCTATCTAGTCACTCGCTATTATAGTTCTTGTTCTGGTTCTGAGCGTGTCTTAGTCTCTGTCGTGCTTCAGGTGGCAGCGTAGGTGAGACACTTGTAGGCACAACATAAGACTTCAGTGGACGCAGCTGGCTGTTCTTCTAGTGAGCGGGTGCTTCCGTCACGTGACACATGACTCTCACTTTTCTCGTACATCGTGACCTTTTCGGGTTAGCCTTCTCTTTGCTTTACCTGAGATCAGTGTTCTATTATGCACACTATGTTTCGATCATGTATGTGGTCGTGTCTAGGGAAGCATGCACGATAATCGAGTCATGTATTCTTTAGGGCATCTGCGTCTGTCTAGGTCTTTTCTAGACTTGTTGTCTGGTCTCGTAGGCCTTCGTCTTAGGTCTCGAGCTTGCCGACAGATCGGTGACTTCTGACTTCGTCAGTTCAGAGTTTGCCCTTCTGTTGCTATTACTGTCTGGAGTAGTTCAGGGAGCCGAGGCTAGTTCGGCGGATGTGCTTGCTCGGTACGGCTTTTCCCTTTTCTTTTAGCTGTTTCTACTCCTTTCGCTCCCGATTTTCTTTCACAGCTTTCTAGTGGTAATTTCCTGCTTTTCCTTCTTTACTACTACTGTTGCTATTTTAGTTGTTCCGTGTTACTACGTTATTTTTCAGTGGGGACCCGCATGACCCCTACTGGGCCAGTGACATGAGGCTCACCCCTGCTTTTCAGGTGGGTGACGTCATTCTTCTTCCGCGGTTCCTGGTGTGGCGTGTCTGTAGCTGCCAGCGGTACCTACGTCGGGTCTCCCCCGACCTCAGTGTACGTCTTTCTTTTCTGTCGACTGTATTGCTTGTCTTTCCTTTGGACTGGACTCTGGTATAATTGTAAACTTAAACTGTTAATTAAAAAGTAATTTTATTTCTGCTACTTTAGCAAACCGATCTAATGAAATTTAATTACTTACTGTTATATCTCTGTGGCTTCAATGTACTACACGATAATCCTTTTTCCCTTCGGAGCTTTACAGCTCTTGGGAGGCTTCACGGGTTCCAAGCGGTATCGGGTCTGCTATGTAGTCCTATCAGGTATATCCGGTATCCGGGATCCGGGTCGTCACAAAGGTGGTTACCTTGGACAGCAAGCTATGATACTCAGCGGGATAGCAAGCTGTCATGCTCAGCGGATGGCAAGCTGTGAGGCCCAGCAGATGTAGGAAAGTTGTGATGCCCAGTCGTTCAAGCTGTGAGTCAGCAGGAATCCACACTCGGGTTGAGTCTGGGGTTGATGTAGGTCTGGAGGACCGAACCACCTAAAAATCATCTATGCAGTGGTTTGCTGTGTGTGATTGTTGTGCTTTGAATTTGTTGTTAGATGTATGGGTATAATTGTTTATATTGTATCTATCCAGTCTTTAAGTTCGTAGTGTGAATATAGACTCTTTCTCTATTAGATCTTGTTGAGCTTCATCTCGAGATAGATGAATGTTAGGATCTTTGCCTGTGATGAACTTCGATTGTGATTGATTGATCTTTGATCATATGAGTAAATTGCTTAGGCGCCTTCATTATTTTCTAAACTGTGCTTGCTAGCAGATCAGAAGCCCAGTCTATCTGATCTTCTAGTTGTTACTGGAGAAGCACTTTACTTCCACAAGTCATCTGAGAGTTCATTTCCGCACTATAGTCTAGCTAGTTGTAATTGGGCAATTTTTAAAGGGGAGATTCATTCACCCCCCCCCCCCTCTGAATCCGGTTTGCACCATCTTATAGACTCATCAATTGGTATTAGAGCGGGATCTGGTTCTTCAGATCCAACGATCTGTAGAAGATCCTGCTACCTTACTTTTGGTGCATTACTTATCGATTGCTTTGTGCGTTGAACCTGTTTGCTATTTGTCTTAATGGCTCGTCCTTTGGCTTTTGAAGGTTCTAACTTCAGTAATTGGTTAGGCGGCTTATGTGTTCACATGAATTCCATTGATCCAAATCTATAGAATCTTGTATCAAAAGGCCCACACAAATTACCTCAGAATGAGACTAGATGGTCTAAAGAGGACAGAATTAAGCATAGCGAGAATACTAGAGTTCTCAATATTCTGAGAGATGCAGTTAACACTGAAATGTTTCCATGCATTGTAGGATGTCATTTTGGAAAGGAGATCATGGATAAAATAACTACCATTCATCAGGAGCAAGAACGAATTTGTCTAATGGCCAACTGGAGAGATAATGATGAAGAAACGTCATCCAAGATAAGCTCTGGATCCGAAGAAATTTCGCTTGATGATTTATGGAATATGAATGAAGAACTTACTAACAGATGTAGGAAATTAAAATCTGAAAATAAAAAGTTAAAAAAGAAATGTGATCAGATTAATTCAAATGCTCCTTGTGAAAACTGTCAAAAACTGAGAAAATCTCATGATATATGCTTAGCCGATTGTAATATGAGTAAGGAACAAAATTCTTTATTAGATAATAAAAATCAAAAACTCAGATAAGATCTCTGAACTGGAAGAAAAAATGAGCTCAATTAATGATGATCAAATCTTACTAAATGAGAGAGTTCAGAATGAAGAACTAATAAAAGAAAACGAAAAAATGATGGAAGAAATGAAAATCTTGAAGGAACAAAATAAAAAACTGATGGTACTAAATACTATCATGTCAGAGAAATGTTTAACTCTTGAAAAGGGAAAGTGTGTTAAAATTGACACCGAACAAAGATTGAGACAGGAAATTAATACACTCACAAGTCTGAATGATGTTTTATGTCAACAAGTTATCAGCTGTGAATCTGACATCGCTTGTTATGAGGTTGACATTATTTCTCTAAAGTCTGAAATCCACGATCTAAAAAATTCCATGTCTGAATCTGTGAAAGATAAAGGCAAAATGAAAATGCATCTGAAAGATAATGTAAGTGGTCAAAGAAAAGGGACAGGCAACATTTCTGAAATTAAGCAAGCCAAGATGAACCAACTATATACCACTTTTATTCGAAGCTCTGAAGTAGAAGGAACTTCAAGACAATCCCCAAAACAGTCTACTACGACTGAGAATCAAAAAACACTGAAAAATAAAAAGAACAATCAACATACTGAGAAAGTTCTGGTTAACAATAAATCTCATGCTAAGTATGTTGATTGCTTCTACTGTGAGAAATTTGGTCATGAGATGGCTGATTGCTTTGTGATGAAGAAGGATGATCTGAAACTTGACAGAATTCATGCTAGGAATTCTCAGGTTAAGAAATCCTCTTTAGTTCAGAATAAAAGGATTCAATGTTTTTTTTAACATCAAAATCGGCCAAACAGAATCAAATCTGGTCGAATGCACATTCCCCCATCAGGGGAATATGTTCTCACTCCCCCAGACCGATCCTGAGACCAAAAAATTTTATTGATTTTTTGAAAGAATACATCATCTCCGGGGCATACCCCTGTCCATATCTACATCCAAAAGCCAAGAAAACAAAGAGCCAATAAGCTAATTACAATTTCGTATAGTGGGCAATCTGCCCTTATCCAGCCTAAAAGCTCCCCTTGCCAATCTAGGGAGATCCCGCACATTTGTAAAGATGCTATTAGTGTGGGTAGAACATGCATAAGAAGCCAAAGCATCTGCAACTTGATTACCTTCTCTGTATGTATGCTGTACCGAGCAGCCACATTGGGATATTAAGTCTAGGATATCCTTCCACCAAGGTAGAACTAGCCAGCTAGGTGCCACTTTCCTTCGGATAGCAGAAATTAGAAGAGCACAATCAGAAAAAACTGCTCCCACCTGGAGGCCTCCATTAACTACTAAAGACAATCCATCATGAAGAGCCCTAGCTTCAGCTAAAATGCTACTACCAACCCCATAGTTAAAGGCAAAACATATTATATTTCCATTATGATCTCTAATACAACCACCACCCCCACTTCTCCCAGGGTTTCCTTTAGAAGCCCCATCCACATGTAAAGTGAAATGAGTGTGGGCTAAACTGCATAAAACTGTTATAGCCCGCTTGGTGTGGACTTTAGGGAATAGATAGAAATGCGCCAAAATGTTTTTCTGTTCGGCTGAGATCATGGATGAAAAAGTTAGTTTATCCAAAGCATAAGATATTGTTGCAATCACTTTTCTTTTGATGCTGTTTGCACAAGGTGTAATTCCTTCAAATTTTAAGGCACATCTAACCCTCCAAATCTCCCAAAGGATCAATATAGCAGCATACATTCCAGAGTAACTATAAGCTGACCGCAAGTTTGATCCAGTCAAGATGTTCCAGCATCGGATAGTTAACTGATTACATAAATTGATTTTGGCACTGAATAAAGGAGCAATCCAATTCCATAAATCTACTGCCAGCTCACTCTTTAGGAAGACATGATTTAGATCCTCTTGAGATGGAGAATTGCAGCAAACACATTTGGAAACCAGAGGAATACCACATTCAGCCACTCTGCGGTCCACTGGTACTGCTCGATAAAGGAGCTTCCAAAAGAAAATAGCAGCCCTCGAAGCAATACTTGAGTGCCAAAGCTTAGCCAACGGATGTCTGACTATGCTTGTCATCCTCAACAAATTGTAGGAAGACTTTACAGTAAACTCTCCTGTGGACGTACCAGTCCAAATACAATAATATGTCCCTCTACTCAGATGAACATTGGAGAGCCAATTTGTGTTATTAAGGAAGGATCTGGCCTCATGACTGGAGTCTTGGATAACCTCTCTGACTGTTATTCTTGGCATAGCCTGAATTCTACTGATTGGAACCTACTGGACAGTCTTAATAAAAGGCCCCTTCCCTGTCCAATTATCTTTCCAGAAGTCAACACCATTTCCATCACCAATCATCCATCTAGAATTATTAATTATGTGATCCTTGGCCTGCTGAAATATTTTGAGTGGCATACCAGTTGGGAAAGGCCTAATACAGTCATAAAAGCTTTTTTTGATGAACCTTTGTCGAGCATATGATGACCACAGAGAATGACCATGTAAAATAGACCACAAGCTTTTTGAAGCCAGGGAGACCTATACTTGATTAAGGTCTCTAATGCCAAGACCCCTTCCAGATTTGGTTTTTGAATGTTCTGCCAAGATATCCAGTGACGACGCTTCAAACTATCAGATCCCTGCCAGAAGAAATTAGCACACAGTCTATCAATAGTACGAGTGATAGCTTTTGGAAAAAAACAGGCAGAAGCCAAATAGATAGGAATGCTCTGAAGAACAGATTTAATGAGGATTGCCCGTCCTGCCTGGGAGAGTAATTTGGCCTGCCAACCCTCCAATTTTTGCACCACTTTGTCCAATATGTACTTAAAATCTGAACATTTATATCTCCCTTTCTTAACTGGAACTCCCAGATAACAAAGCCCAGTGGATAGGACCTTGTATCCAGATAGGTTAGTGAGAGACTGCTTTAGTGAGAGAGGTGCCTTTTCAGATACCATGATACTGCTTTTTCCTGTATTCACCTTTTGTCCAGAGCTAGCTTCATATCTTGCAATAAACTGTAGGAGTACTCTTATGTTTTGCTTGCAGGCATTCATGAAGATAAGAGTATCGTCCGCATATAAGAGATGAGAGACTTGAGGTAAGTTCCTTGGCCCATTATATCCCTTGAGAGAACCAGACTTAAATAATGCAGTTAAACCTCTACTGAGCACTTCAGAAGCTAGTATAAAAAGGTATGGAGCAAGGGGGTCTCCCTGCCTAATGCCCCTACTAGACTTAAAAAAACCTGCCAATGTACCATTGAAGTTAACAGAAAACCAGCAGTTTGACAGTATCATACCAATGAGTGAGGTAAACCTTGTGCAAAATCCAAACTTCCTCAAAGATGCCAATAAAAAATCCCACTCCATTCTATCATATGCTTTGGCCATATCTAGCTTAAAAATGGCATTATGTCCCCTGACTTTCCTATCTATATCCAACATTAACTGCCTGGCCAGTGCCACATTATCAAGTATGTTGCGGCCTTTGATGAAAGCTCCTTGCTCCTTTGATATGACATTAGGTAGTATCACTCCTAAACGCTTAGCAATAATAGAAGAAATGACCTTGTAGGAGAAGTTACATAAGCTGATGGGGCGGAAGTCATTAAAAGACCTTGGCTCCTGCACTTTTGGGACTAATGTAATAATGGAGGAGGCCATACCTCTAGGAATGGGAAACCCCTTGAAGAAACATTGAACAGCTGCTGTAACATCTTTAGCTATGATATCCCATGTTGAGGTGTAGAATTCACCTGAAAATCCATCAGGGCCAGGAGAGCTAGAACCTTTAAGTGTCAAAACAGCTACTCGGACTTCTTCAATATCTGGGATGGAGCATAACAAACTATTCTGCTCTTCAGTGATACACTGTGGGATACAGTCAAACATGGTCATGTCCATAGAATGTTCCTCCGTCGAGAAAAGATTTCTGAAATAGGTTTCAGCCTGGTTCTTTAGTGCAACCTGGTCTTCACACCATAGTTCAGAGTCCCCAATCTTCAATCTTCTGATAAAACCCCTCCTTCGACGGCATTGAACTACTGAATGGTAAACGGAAGTGTTCCTATCTCCACTTTCTATCCAGTCTAATCGGGATTTCTGCTTCCAAAAAGTTTCTTCCCTAAACAAAGCCTGCCGAAAGTTGGCATTAGCTTCATTCAGTTTGCTTCTATTCTCAGTAGATGGGTTCAAATCATAATCCATTTGTTTTTGTTCCACTTCAGATTCTGCCTGCTTAACATTTTTAGTAACATCTCCAAAAATTTCCTTATTCCACTTACACAAAGATGACTTGACTACCTTTAGTTTAGATGATAGTCTAACCATAGCATTTGGGTGATCAATCTGGCACTGACTCCATGCATCTGAAACAATTTGAGTAAAGGAGGAATGATCACACCACATCTTTTGAAAAATAAATCTGGAGGGGCCAAAAGATTGGCTTTCAGTATACATTAAGATTGGAGCATGATCAGAGGGGCCTCTGGGAAGATGTTTCGCCAATAACTGAGGAAAATCAGACTGACAGAGATTATTCAGTAGAATTCTATCAAGGCGAGCTCTGATATTTGCTGAACCAGTTCTATTGTTATTCCAGGTTAAGGCTTCCCCTGAGTAACCAGCATCATAGAGCCCAGCTGAGCAGATAAAAGCATTAAAATCTGTCATCGAAGATAGAGAAGGAGAAATTCCACCCACCTTTTCAGAAGGTCGCATAATGCAATTGAAGTCTCCTCCAACCACCCAGGGCATCGAAACATTAGCACCAAAGGTGGTTAACTAATTAAAAAGATCAATTCTGTGAGCAGCATTACAGGAAGCATATACAAAAGAGAAAATAGCAATAGTGTCAGCACCTCTCTTGAGCCCCAGAGATATCTGCTGAGTGGAGGAGAGAATGACCTCCATGTTTCAACTCTCATGCCAAAATACCCAAATTCTAGAATCATTAAGAGAATTAACTGCAAAATTTGGCAATTTGATAAACCTGCCTAGCTTAGAAGCTTTATTAGCATCTAACATAGGTTCACTAATAGCTACTAGGGAGACTTTATTACTTTGTACAAGTCTTCTTAAACTTCTCCGGGAGCTAGGATTGCCCACTCCTCTGATATTCCAGATAAGAATTGGGCTAATCATTGGAAAGCTTGCCGGAAATCACCAACCGATCTAGCTTTAGATCGTGTAATAACTCCCTCGACTTTTGGAAGACGCTCTTCAAGTTCTTCCTTCTCATTGTCTTCAATTTGTACTATCGAATTGTCTAGCTTGGCTTTATCTGCAATAGCTTTACCCACTTGCAACACTTTTTGTGAATCAATGAGCTCATTAACCCCTAATTGTTGACGACGTTGATCTTCAATCAAGACCTCCTCAGCTCCCAAAAATGGATGTGTAGTTTTAAACCTTTCTGAAATTAAGACTGAAGATTCAAGCCTACATTCAACACCATTTTCGGCCTTGTTGCCTTGCTCATTCAGCATTAGCATTTGTTCTTCCTGCCCACCAACTAAAGATATAACTCCATTTTGGTTTGAAGGGAGCTTCACGGTTTCCAACCGAATAAGACCTGGATCAGACGAAAGTCCTTCCAAGATCACTTGTTGCTGCGAAGATATAAGAGTAGGATTACTAGGCTCCTTCTCCGTATAGAATTGCAATCGGGCGGCCATTCCGTCCCTGCTTCTTCCTGCAACTGGCACTATCATGGCCAATCTTATGGCAAAATGAACAAAGGAGAGGGACTCGGTGATAATTAACAGACTGCCAGAAACCCTGTCCTGCCATATCAATCCACAGTCTCTCATTCTGCTCAACAGCTAGATCCATTTCGACACACACCAACGCCTCGGCAGTATCAGACATAGCCAGGGTCCTCTCATGAATGCGTAGGACATTGCCAAAATTACCAGCTATAGAATGCAAACAATCTTCATGGTATAAATTGACTGGTAAGCCAGGAAAGCTGATCCATACCGGGACCAGAGGCGGATCTGAATCAAAATCGAAATCATGAGTCCAGCGGAAGAACCGGAATAAAAAACTTTTGATATATAGGTTCTTCTGCATCAAAAGCTTCAAGAAGTCTGCCTCACAATCAAAACGTAGCAGGAGATGCCTCTGATTGAGTCTGCTGACCACAAAATCCGAAGCAATCGAAAGCCTCTGCTTCAAGCAACTCTTAATCTCAGGGATCGCAGGCCTCCCATAAGCACATTTCGCCACAATAGCGAAAGAGAGAGGTAGCAGAGTGGCTTGAACATCCTCTTTAGTGAAGAAGACGGCTGGCTCTCCATGGTCGGTGAAGCCCGGTGCCTTCACAGCGATGGCGACCTTTGCCTTTCTGTTCGAATCAATGAGCACCTGAGCGAAGGATCTACGAGGACCAGGAGGGAGAGGCGGTGCTACATTAGAAGGAAGTCCCCCCTCCACGCCGGTCAGAGGTGAGAGAGAAAGGTCGGAGAGTTTCAGAGGTGCGGATTTTCAAGGTCGAGGATAGGCTAGATTTTGATGATGCATATTTTGACTGCGTCCTCACAGATTCAATGTTTTTACTGTCACAGAATTGGTCATCTTATGCATGATTGTAGACTAAAGAAATAGGATGATCTGAATGTTAAGAAACTTCATGCTGAAAATCATGCATATCTGAATAAGAAAAGTCATTGTTTTAATTGTGGCAAATTGGGCCACATTGCTGCTCAATGTTGGCATGCACAGGTAGAGAAATTAATCCTGAATGTGTTAATTTCCCTATTAATAAACATGGTTTTGATAAATATGAATTTGGGTCTAGAAGTAAGTATGATGGGTGCTGTCACTGTGGAAAGTATGGCCACACAGTCAATGACTGTTGGCATGCCCAAGGGAAAAGATTTAATTCTAAACTTATAAATTTCCCTGCAAATCAAAATATTCTTGGTAGAAAAAAATCTGTTGTTAAAGGAAAATGCATTGTTTGTTTTAATTGTGGAAGGTCAGGTCACAGAACTGCTGAATGTTGGCTAGCGGATAATAATAATAGACAAAATGTTCATGTAAACAACAAAAATTTTCATGCTCATGCTAATGTGTATAATGAGAATAAAAAGTATGTTGTTTCATGGAATGCATCTAGGAGAGGTGTTATTCACCATGGAGGACCCAAGAATTCTTGGGTACCTCAACATGCAAAATGAGGTTAAGTTTTTGCGGGTGTGCCTTGGGGCTGGAGGAATAAAAGGGGGTAAATAAGCCAAGGCACCAAAAGATGGTAAACCTCATTCTCGCAATCTTTCAAGTTAGCCATCTGAATTCTCCTTTAACTCTGTCTCTATAGTTACATGTCTTGATAAAGTTGTCATCTAAGAATACATGTTTGCATTTTCGTGTGACACTTGCATTGCTCTAATTGAAATTTTCTGAAAATCTGAACTGATTGATGCTTGCATATGTCAAATGTATTTTTAAAGTGTCTGTAAATGTCATGATGCATATCTTACACAAATTCTGTAGCATAAATTTTCATCTGCATACACATAGATTGAGATATGGCATCACTCATATAGATGAAATAAATTCAATTGCATAGTTTCTCATTCTTGCATACATATGCATATCCAATTGAAGTGTCTTGAAACTTCTGAATCTGCTATGCACCTTCATGCATAACCATGGGTCTTTCATTGCATATGTTGCATTTCATCAGGAGGACTAACTCAAGTCATTCTGTCTCCATCATTAACTTCATAGCATATGAATTCAGACACTCAATGCATATGCACTGCATATAAATCATTTTCTGAATATAGAAAAAGAGTTGATTGACTGCACTTAGTCAGGGGGAGTCATTGGAGTCATTGAGTGATCATTCACATCATCAGCATCATTCGTAATCATCTTATTGCATACATGTTGAGAGAGGGTGTTCTGTGTTTAAGTTGAACCAGAATAAGCCTCTATTCTGGTTCTGAATGATGTCAACACCCGAAGTCGACTCTTCTGAGAACATCTTCTGTCAATTCATAATTCTATTTGAATTGTTCTCATCCTTGGGCATCTCTGATGCATATCTGAAAACTTCACTCACTCCTGGTGATTGTTTCTATTGTTGACTTTTTTGATAAATCTAGATGCATAATTTGTCATGTTTTTGTGAAATTTAGAACTTTGGATTATGTTGCATTTAGTCAAGGAGAGTTCGGCTGCCACTGCATGATGGTCATGTCTCTCGTGTTCAGGAAATACTCTTAGGAGAGTCACTGCACATGCATACATGTAGTGTAGTGCATTGCATATCATCAATTTAAAAAATCCAAAAAGAAATGACTCATTGCATCTGGACAGGGGGAGCATTTTAGACTCATTAGTCTTTCACAATCTGAACCCTTCCTATCTAGTCACTTAAATCATTCTCCTACTCCTGTGTGTTGATTGGCTTCTGAATTATCCATCATCTGAATTCATATCTTCTCTTGAAGCTGAAATCTCTGTCTGCTTCTCCTTAAAGTTGATGATGGAGAGTTGAACTAGAATTCATTGTTGTCAGGCTGATTTGTCTGTATTCCAGACTCAGCTATTAGTTTCTGAATTGAATTACTCAAGTGAATACCTCTTGCTGCATCCTTGTAAACTCACTGCCTCCTAAAAATTTGGTTGATGCATAAGCATGTGTTCCAATTCTTTCACTTCATATGCATGCATGTTACTATCCTCTACTGCCCTCTAAATGAAATTTTATGTTGCTTCTACTGATTGGATGCTATTGAATGTGTTGATCTATCTGAACTTGGAAAGATTTCATTTTGTGTACCCTAATCATAAATCTAACATCTTCCGAAAAGAAGAATCTTCTATTATACTGGTTTAAGAATGTCTGATGAATCAAATTGATTTAAGTCTAATGTATTCATTAAGTTTGGATGTAAAAGACGTGAAAATATCTGAATCATTATTTTAATAGATCCTAACCAATTGTCTCATGTAATTTCACGCATAACCTTCTGAAATCTGAAATTTTAAAAATCCATGGCTTCCTTTGGTTAAGATACATGTAGTAGATATTGTTCTTAAACATTTCAGTGTACTGAGAAATGTCTGAAGAATTTGAAAATACTTGAAAGAAATCTTGGTCAGAGCAATGACTTTGGTCACCGAGAAACTGGGTCCCCTATCAAAGAAATGGAGTAAACCCATGTCATGAAGTGCCATAGTTACCTCTACTGTTAAAATGATTGAAAATCAGGTAGAGCAATGGCATAGTTGTGTTAAGTAATTGGGGATTCCGACCTCTAATCAAGGTGTCTCCTCACGTAAAAAGACACTTCAATTGCTAACTTTGTTCTCATGAATGAGAAACAATACAGTTATCACACTGAGTAATTGGGTCACTTCACCTAAGACGTGTTGTGCCTCATGTAAAAAGGTGTTGATCAACCAAGATTGCTCAGGAAAGATAAAGTGCTGATCAAAAGAAAAATCTAAAAAATTAGTGTAATCAAAGACAAGTTCAGATACACTCATATTTGTTTAATCCCAATACTATCATGTGTAACTCTCAAAGGAGTCATTCAATTTGAATGAGTAAGATAGAAGGAGGCTAAACAAGAATATCATATGAGTAAATGGTTCATCTTTATTAAAACTTCATTTCAGATATGAGTATTGAATTTCATTGATAAACCTTGTATACATCATGCTTAAATCATGCTGGTCAGCTTAGACTCATTCATAATCTATTATAATAGAAGAGTCTGAAATTTGCTTATCAAGATTTATGAATTTGGTGTCCTGTTGAGAATCTTTCTGCCTTATCTATTCATCGGTAATCCAGTCAGTTCTGTGCTTCACTCTTGCTCACTATTCTTAACATAAATTGTCATGATCTGAATTGTGTTGACAACTCACCTCCAATTCAATTTCTGTCTGATTACTCACTCTGATGTCTGAATGTTGATTCATCATGTGAAATTCTTGTACTCAGTCTCTAGCTACTGTTCAACCTGAAAAATTCATTGGTATCCTTTGCTTACTGATCCTGATGCCTCTTGAGTTCGACCTGGAAAAATTCTATGACTGTACCTGTGCTTTTCTTGATATCACTTTTCATCATAATTGGTATCAGTCTACTGAGTTTATCTCCTAGTGGTATCAGTCTGCTTGTCCGATAGTAGTTTTGGAAGATTGACTCATCAGCATTTTTTTCTGGTCTTAAGGGGGAGATTATCCAGATGTCTCCATGCTCAGATTGATAGTCCTTCTTAGTTGTCCTTGCGATGTTTGCTGGTCATTGTCTTGTTTGTCTCTTGACATTCCCCTATCCCCATTTCCATACATCATACATCTTCAGGGGGAGTAGGATTCCATGATTCCTTTTGTCTATCAGTTTTAGCTTATCTGGAAGTCAAAGGGGGAGAATATATTATGGCTCAACCACATCATGCATGTCTTTGTATTCCTCTCTACTGATTCTCTCAAACTATTATTTTTTTTGATGAAGTCAAAGGGGGAGAATAGTTTGATATGAGTCAGCATGTTATTTTATGACTCATAGTGTTGCCATCATCAAAAAGGGGGAGATTGTTGTACCCCTGTGGTTTTGATGATGTCAAACACTATGACTCATCTGTGAATGATATTATATGTGCGTGCATGATGTCATAAGTGTTTGGATCATATGACTTCTGTGCTTGATTGAAATGTTTTCTATTGCACACTTGCTGCATGCATCATGATTTTGATGAATATTTCATATATGTCATAGCTCTGTTTGTTCATAGAGTCGGTGCATGTCACTGTTTATACGCACTCTGAAGGCCGGAGCACATTTAATATCGGTGCAATGCTGCCTTAGCGTACATCTAAGGTCAATGCATATAGGATGTAAAGTCGGTGCAATGGTTAGTGTGCATGTTTAGGTCTATCCACTCATTATTCAACTCGGTGCACATCTCTGTTCCTTCATAGAAGGTCGGTGCACTTCATGTTCTGGGTTTGCATAGCTTAGGTCAATGCATAATCATGGTCGTTGCACTCTCTGCCTTTGCTCAACTAAGGTTGGTGCAACTTTCGCACTTTGCACATAAGGTCAGTGCAAATCACTGTAGCTAGACTCTGCATGTTAAGTCTATGGTACATGGGGTCGGTGCATATTTCTATAGCATGTGCATTCAGTAGAAGGTCAGTGCACTTTGTGTGTGGTTTGCATATAGGGTCGGTGCACATCACTGTTTGTTACACATGAGGTCAGAGCATCTTTACCTTGTGTTAAAACAAGGTCGGTGCATATCCTTCGTTAGGCAAAAACAAGGTCTGTGGATGACTTGCTGAACGCATAATAGAGTCGGTGCCCATCTTCCTTATGCACTCTATAGGTCTGAGCATGATTTGCCTTATGCATGGTCAAGTCCGTGCATTTCACGGTAGCACAGCAATGAAGGTCAGTGCATCCTTTATTCCTTGCATATGCAAGGACCATGCATATCTATTCATATGTTATCAAGGTCTGTGCAACTCATATGTTACCTAAGGTCTGTGCACTAAATTTCTTTCATGCAACACAACGTCCGTGCACATCTTCCTTGTGTGACACAAGGTCAGTGCATATATCTTCTTCTGCACACCCAAGGTCTGTGCATGTCTTGCTATATGGTATGTGCATGTTTGCACTTTACTCTATGAAGTCTGTGCTAGCAGGTTATGTGAACATTCCCATTTGTTTTCCAGGTCAGTCACTTGGTCGAGCATGTGATGGGTGAACCTACAACATGTGAGCTTATTTCACGTGCAAGTTAAAGTACCAAGCTAAGGGCTCGTGATCCAAGGCAAGGAACGGAATGGATGAACCTGCCATGTGGACAGCTACACTGCCGAGATTCTGACACGTATCTCAGAGATTCCAGAATTCTCTTGGCGAGAGTGTTCCCTCCACACGCCCAATGTGTGAGCTCGTGGGTCCCAGGTCTGAAGATATATAAAACCCCTCTTCTACAATCAAAGGAAAAGGAGGACAAGAGACAGAGATAAGGAGACACAGAGAATTAGAAAATTGAGGATGGCAGAATCAGAGAATGAGTAGTAAAGAAGAGAAGAATGAGCCGGAGTCTGAGAAGCAGATGAAGAATGAGAAGAAAGGAAGAGAGAGCCAGTGTGTGATCAGAACTATATAGAGAAATAAACTAAGAGTGAGGAGTTCGTGAGTGTGAAGCCATCGTTGAAGATCTGTCTTCTTGGCATTTGGATCAGATCCAAGCCAGACTTGCTCCTGCGAGAGCTACATTCTGTGTTTCATTTCCAGCTTTGCGTTGCTATGGTTTTGCTTCATATTTTCCTTTGTTCTTTTCGTTTATCTTTGAACTTCAAGCTATAAGTCAGCAGAGCAAGCTGTGATGCTCAGCAGGCAAGGTGGTTACCTTGGACAGCAAGCTGTGATGCTCAGCGGGATAGTAAGCTGTGATGCTCAGCGGATGGCAAGCTGTGAGGCCCAGCAGATGTAGGCAAGCTGTGATGCCCAGCCGTTCAAGCTGTGAGTCAGCAGGAATCCACACTCGGGTTGAGTGTCGGGTGGACGTAGGTTTGGAGGACCGAACCACCTAAAAATCATCTGTGCAGTGGTTTGCTGTGTGTGATTGTTGTGCTTTGAATTTGCTGATAGATGTTTGGGTATAATTGTTTATACTGTATCTATCCAGTCTTTAAGTTCGCAGTGTGAATAGAGACTCTTTCTCTATTTGATCTAGTTGAGCTTCATCTCGAGATAGATGAATGTTAGGATCATTGCATGTGATGAACTTCGATTGTGATTGATTGATCTTTGATCATCTAAGTAAATTGCTTAGGCGCCTTCATTATTTTCTGAATTGTGCTCTCTAGCAGATCAGAAGCTCAGTCTATCTGATCTTCTAGTTGTTACTGGAGAAGCACTTTACTTCCACAAGTCATCTGAGAGTTCATTTCCGCACTATAGTCTAGCTAGTTGTAATTGGGCAATTTTTAAAGGGGAGATTCATTCACCCCCTCCCCCCTCTGAATCCGATTTGCACCATCTTATAGACTCATCATTCACGACTTCAATGTAGGGGCAACCTAGTATAGCCTTGAATGTGGGATCCATATCAAGGATATGGAATTCCGTAGAGACTGATGCAGGGCCCAACTCTACACTCAAGGTAATCATCCCCTTTGGTGGCCTTTTGCTATTGTCATAGGCCGTGACTGTGATAGATGAGGATCTTATCTGTTCTATGTCAATTCTATACAATTGGAGGGTGCTCATAAAGATCACGTTTATAGATGCACCCGTGTCCACCAAGCATGGATCCACGGGCACTCCATTGATTTTTACCGAAACACACAATGCATATTTTTGAGCCTCCTTGGGAGCAAGGTCATGGTCATGAAACATGATAGCTGGTTGTGTGCCTATCGGTGTCAGTACCGCCGAGATCTTCTCTACAGGGAGGTCCTCATTCACCGTAACCTTTTGAAGACATCCCATTAAAGCATCCTGGTGGCTTTTCGACCTCTTCATTAATTCCAGGATAGAGATCTGGGCGGGCGTCTTATCCAAATATTTCAACAGATCATATTGTGTTCTGGGGATGGATTCTTCTGGCTACTCTTCAATGCCCTTCTCTGGCTGAGATTGTTCAGGAGCCTAACTATTCTGGGGGAATATCCGGTGGAATATCCTCCCACTCCGAGCACCATTGCTTGCGGCTTTTGCACCTCTATGGGGTTAGGTGTGGATTTTGGCAGAGGTTTGAGGAGTAATGGTGGAGGAACAGTTGGTGAGGTAGGGGTGACGATGGGTGTAGGGGTTTTGATTAGGGGTTTGTTAGGTGGAGGCATGGTGGAAGTGGATGGGGCCAGAGATGGATGGTGGGTGATGAGCGATTCATTTGGCGGAGGCGGAGTGGAATTGGATGGGGCCTCAAATGGATAGTGTGTAATGAGGGGTTTAGAGGGCATTGGTAGAGGCATGGCGGAGGTAGACGGGGCCTCGGACGGATGGCAGATGATGAGAGGTTTAGAAGGCATAGGTGAAGGTGTAGTGGAGGTAGATGGCGAGATGGAGGGATGAGAGAGGATGAGAGTGTTTAAGGGTGTGGTGGAGGGTATTTGCTGGTAGGTCAATGGAGAGTTAGTGGAAGGGATGTGGATGAGAGGATGTGATGGCTGTTGGAATGGGGAAGGCCTCGTTACAGGTTGTGGTGGGGAGAGAGGTGTTGGCCGAGTAAGGCGTGGAAGTTGGCTAGGAATATAGTTGGCGGCAAGAACGGAGGTGCTTTCTGTATGCCGACCCTGCCCTCTTCCAACCTCTTGCAAAGAGGAGACAGGGTTGACCTGATAGTTAGGCTGGGGGTGCTCTGGAAGTTGGTCCTGAATATTGCCCATGTTCGGTTGCTGTTGCGGGGCATGTTGAAGCTGTTGCTGTTGTTGTTGTTGTGGCTGTTGCTGTTGGAACTGTGGACTAGGAGGAGGTCTCCTAGCCTTTAGGATGGCGATGTATCACCTCATTTCATCCCAGTCAATCCCACCTTCATCATTCATATCATAAATATAATCTTTGAAATGGAAACAATTTTTCACGGTATGACCTGGCTGTCTGTGGTAAACACAGTATTTAGAAGTGTCAACGTTCAGGGGCCATACAGCTCTTTCCTTGGGCAGGGTGCGTGCGTTGGCATCCATGAGGGCATTGAATATGTCCTACAATGATTCCGGCAATGGTGGATAATGTGCTCTCTTGGGGCCAACTGGCCTCCTTTGTTGTTGGGGAGGACAATAATTCCCAGGGGACGGAACTTAGTGATACTGGGGAGGTGGTTGTTGTTGCTGGGGTTGAAATGGTTGAGAGATATTGTTCTGGGGAGGATTGTTTCGTGGTGGAGGACGTGAGGGGTATGGACCCTGTTGGAGGGGAAGTCGTAGCATGTGTGGGAATCTTGGGTTGGCTGGTTGGTTGGGACTGCTAACTGTGCTCACTTACTCATTTATTACAACCCCATCCGTTACTCCACCTTGGACACCAGTGTTTGTTTTCCTGACCATCCTGGGCTTTGCCGGTTCAAACATGTGCATGAGAGGGGAATCTTTCAATTGGGTTTGGACATATCTGGCTCTCTCATACAGCTTCTCCATGGTGGTGAGCTTATTCATGGCCAAGACGTGTCTAAACTGTGGGGTGGCATTAGACACGATCATCTTTACTTGCTCGGGCTCGAAGAGGGTGTCCCTTATTCTCTCCTCCAAGAACCTCCATTTGTCTGCATATTGGATGAAATCTTCGTCTGCCCTCATTTTTTTAGCCACCATGTCAGTAATTGAAAGAGAGGGACCAACCCTATCCCAGTACTTCTATAGGAATTTCCTTTGGATTGCATCAAAGTTTTCAACCTCGCTTGGCTCCAGGGAATAGAACCATTCTAGAGCGGGGCCATCTAATGATCTCCGGAAGAGATACGCTAGGGATCTCTTATCATTTTACCAGAAGGAGGATTCATACATGAAATCCTTGACGTGAATGAAGGGGTTGCCAGTGCCGTTGTACCTTTGGTATGTAGGCATTTTTGAGGGAGGGAGGTGGAACACTAGGAGGATTGGCAGGGAGACCTCAGGGGTGGACTTTACGTCCACCATCTTTTTCAAGTCCCGATATTGCTCATCCATTTTATTCAACTTGTTGAGGAGTGATTGGAGGTCATCGTTTGGTGAAGGTTGCGCCAGCCACTGAGGAGGAAGAGGCCTCCCGGAGGTCTGAGAAGGGAACCCTAAACCAGAGGGGTATGGCGACCTGTCAGTAGATGGACCTGGCTGAAGTGGTGTGTGAGGAACGGTCGGGGTTTGAGACTGTGAAGGGAATTGGAAAGAGGGAGGCTGTTGACTTGCCTACCCTTGAAGTGAAGGAGAAGAAATGGCATGTACTGGCGATGGAGAGGGGATAGCCTGTAACGGTGAAGAGGAAGGGATAGCCTGCACCGACTCCTGGAGGGGTGTGATGGCTGGAGTTGATTCCTGGGGAGAAAGAGAAACGGATTTCCCCTTTAGAATGGCCTGAAAGGCTCGGGGTTGCTCAGGACTAAGCTCTGTGTTAGCAAGGACACCAAACATGGAGGAGATGTCCTGGGACGTGGATGTGTCCCCTATAATAGTATGCACCTCTTGTGAGGGCTCGTGGGAAGGGCCTGCGTCTATAGCATGGACATGTGGGTCAGCCGAGTGGCCACAACCAGGGTGGTACTCCTCAAAAGACTCGTGGGCCATTTTCAGAATTTTTTCAAAATGCAAAAACATGCACCAACAAACAAATAGCAGAGATTATCAAACAAGTGGATGCTCTTACGCCCCTTTTTTTTGTTTTAACAAATCTGAAGTTCACACAAAATAGAGAGGACCCTAGTTACAATTTGATTCATCGCCGTGTCAATTAAGGTCACTCATGTCACCACGAATGGGTCAATAGCTTCGGGGAACTTCGATTGTACAACCAGCCCAGTAAAAGAAGAGGGAATCCTTCGCTTGTCGGGACTTACGGAGGTCCCGATGGAGGAGATCCTAGTCCTTTGAGAGGAATTTTTGAATGGAGAGTCCTTCCTTCACCGAGAGAGGGAAACCCTAAAAAATTGTAAAAAAAGAGGGGAGGATGCTATGCAAATGTTGTGCTATATAACAGAGATATATGAAACATACAAACAGAACAGAGGGAACAGAGATATGCAAACACAGAATAGACAGAACAAGATATTACCGCTCTCCTTTCCGAAACAACGCAAACCTCTCGGGAAACCACAAGGGACTTGGGGGAAGTGCACGTGGTGCACGAGGGATGAAAATTAAATAGCAAAAGTGCTGCTGGGAGCACAACTGTAGGGCATGTGGGCACAATAAGGAGGGGCACACGTGGGTGCCAAAAACACACGGGTAACCAAAGAAAGCAAAAGAAGTCCCACCATAATCGCCAAGATGTGAATGATGCCACACGAAGAGAAGGAGTGGCCTAAAAGGGCACTGTTGTGTTGGTGGGGATAATGACACACATACTTGATGAGATGATGAGAAAGACACGAAAGAAGAGAGAATTGGACCGCAGTGAGATATTACTCTCTGCGAGTTTTAGCGAGAATTGAAATGGGGATGGGAGGTGCTGAAATTGGAATGCAGAAATTAAACGGGCATGGCGGGAAGTGACTCGCCGCGGGTCTCGGGGGGATGGGAATGGTGCAGAAATGAAATTGTGGAAATTAAACGGCCATGGCGAGAAGTGACTCACCGCGGATCTCAGAGGGATGGGAATGGTGCATAATTTAAATTGTAGAAATGAAATTACGGAAATTAAACAACCATGGCAGGAAGTGACTCGCCGCGGGCCTCGGAGGGATGGGAATGGTGTAGAATTTAAATTACAGAAATAAAATGACTGAAATTAAAAGAGGGAGGGAACCGCCGCGGGAAATGACTCTCCGCGCGGGTTTACGGAGGAATATCGCCGCGGAAAATGACTCTCCACACGGGTTTGCATAGGAATGAAAGAATAGGCAAAAATAAAAAGAACAATAAGGGAACTGCCATAGGAAATGACTCTCCGCGCTGGTTAGAACAATACGGGAACCGTCGCGGAAAATGACTCTCCGCACGGGTTTTAACAGAAATGACAAAGATGAATAGAAATTATATAAATGAACATAATGGAGAACCACTGTAGGAAGTGACTCTCTGTGGGTTTTAAAGGGGGATGGGAACGAAAGAAATAAAAGAGCGCGTGCATGGGGGTAGTGTGATCGCCAGGGGCTGAGAGCCCCCAAAATAAAAGGAAAGTGATCGCCAGGGGCTGAAGGCCCCAAAAATGAGAAGGGTAATCGTGTTTACCTCAAAAGCAGGAAGTGGTGTGGATTGCTTCTTTCTCTCCCTTCGGCTAGCCGACGAAGAGGGCTTTCTGTGGTTACCCTTGCAAGAAGTAAACAAATATCAAAACATATCAGAATAAAAGCGATGCAGTATCAATCCCTTGTGACAAAAGCAATGGAATCATGAGCGGACACACACCTGGCTGGTGTTTTTTTAAACCCCTCTCAAACACGAGTGGGTGGAAAAAATGCTAATGATGGGTGAAACAGTGTGCAAATGTGCGTGAAAACAAAGCCCTCTTAAGCAGAGAGATGCCGGACAAAGAGATGATGCATGCCACAAAAATGACAAGGGAAAGTAGAGGGAAAGAATGGCTTATTGGAGCATCGATGGCAGGCTTCAGGGAGAACTTCGACAGCGTGAGGACGGCGTAGAAGCACGATGGAGCGGAACGACCTCCTTTCGAGCGTACGGGCACTCGAAAATTCGACAAAGCTTCCCCTAAGAACCCTCGAGCTCGGAAGCAATTCCGGCAGAGTACTCCCTCTCCTCTTGAGATTCTGAAGCTCTCTGGTTTCGAGTGAGGGGGTCCTCTATTTATAGGAAAAAATTTGAATGATGTGTCTGGAGTCTGGGACGCGTTCATGTTGACGCGTGCCGATCCCAAGACGCCTTAATTAATTTAAAAATATTTTATTATATTTTTTATTATATTTAAATGAATGCACGTGTCTCCGAAATGGGACGTGTTCAATTAACTCGTCCCAGATCCAAGACGCGGCAAAGTTTTTCCACCAAAACGGCGCCGAAGGCCGTCGACAATGGAGAAAGCGATTGATTTCGGTGCCTACCCGTGACTTTTGAAGGACACGTCTGGTCAGCAAGACGTCTTTGTGTTTGGATTTATTTGAAACGTCAAACTGAATGGCAAGGGCTGCGTCACCCGCGTGCTGCACGAGGCTCTCAAGAAGGCATTTGGGGTCCCTGGCGCCTTTAAAGAAGGCGTCAGGGTCCTCCGCCACGTTTAAAATACTTTTCAAAAAATTCAAAAATGTGAAAAAATCCAGAAAAATAGGAAATCATTCAAATAACTCGAAATGTGAAAGCTGCTTTGGGGCATCTTAGTGTAACATGAGATTTACTCACGAAAATGTCAAAAACATCGTGTCTACACATCAAACTAGCTAACCCTTAATGATGGGTTAGATATCTCTACTGGGATGGCTGCTTTATCTCTGTATGCTAAGTGAAAGGGTGTTTCTCCTCTGGTAGTCTGAGCAGTAGTCTGATGTGCCCATAGGACGCTTGGAATAGAATCTACCCAAGACTCGCCTACCTGCTCCTGGCGGGTCTTGATGCCATGAAGTAGTGTTCGGTTGGCGTTCTCCACTAAGCCATTTGCTTGGGGATGGCCCATCGAGGTGTAATGATTCCATATCCCTAGCTCCGAGCACTTCTCCCGGAAGATAGTGCTAGCGAACTGCCTGTTGTTATCAATTGTGAGGATGTGTGGGATCCCAAAATGGCAAATTGTGCTATGAAAGATGAACTTCCATGTTGCTTCCCCTGTGATTTTTCCCAATGGTTTTGTCTCGACCCATTTGGTGAAGTAATCAATGGCGATGATGAGAAACTTCTTCCTTCGTGAGCTTCTGGGAAGGGGCCCAGTATATCTACCCTCCATCGAGCAAATGGGTGAGGCTCCATTAAGGCTTGCAGCTGCGTCGCTTGCTAGTGATGTAAGTTTGTGAACTTCTGACAATGGGGGTAGCTTTGAAACCACTAGTTTCCTTGTCTAATGAGGCTTCTTGCGAGTGCTCGCCCACCGATATGGCTTCCGCAGAGGCCTTCATGAACTTCCTCAATAGCCTATTTAGACTCAGTGAGAAATAAGCACTTTAGTAGGGGAGCAGAGAGTGATCGCCTAAATAGCAAGCCATCGACAACCATGAAGTGTGCTGCTTGCGCCCATACACGTCGAGCATCGGTGCGGTCATCATGGAGATGTTGTCGCAGGAAGAAATCAAGGATTGGGTCCATCCATGATGGCTCGTAGTCTATGGCATTCACCTGGGGGTTTGGCTCTTCAATGCTCGGGATCAACAACTCTTCCACCAAGACTGCCCTTGAATTGGTGACAGTCGTGGAGGATGCTAGGCAAGAGAGAGTGTCTGCTTGAATGTTCTCTTCCCTTAGGATGTGAACCATCTCGAAATGGGAGAATGATAATGCAGCCTCCTTTGCCTTCTTAAGGTACTTCACAATTGCTAGCTCCTGGGCTTCGAACTCTCCCCAAACCAGGCTAGCGACGAGCAGGGAGTCATTGTAAACTTGAAGGTTGGTCGCTCCGAGATGCTTTGCCATGCGGAGGCCAAATAGCAAAGCTTCGTACTTAGCCACGGTGTTGGTGGCTGGGAAGTTGAGCCATAGGGCGTATTATAATTCCACTCCTTCTGGCTATAATTGGACCAAGTCCGCTCCACTACCAGTGGCGCAAGATGAGCCGTCCACATAGAGCTCCCATGCCAGTCCCAAGGGCTTCTCGGGCAGCCCTTCGTCCAGTAGCTTACACTTAGCGATGAAGTCTACCAGTGCTTGGGCTTTGATCACCATCCTCGGGTGAAATTCGATGTCGAATTCCCTACCTCGATGGCCCACTTAAAAAGCCTCCCCGATGCATCTAGATTCTGCAGGATTTGGCATAGGGCTGGTCGGTGAGGACTGCGTGTTGATTTGTTTTGCTTCTCTTCTTCTTTTTGTTTTATGTGCAATAAAGATGATAGGCAAAAATCAAAGATCTCAATCAACCCAAGGACATGTGAACCATGAACCTAGGCAACCAGAACAAGCTCTAGCATGGACATGCTATCTCAATCATCAAACTAAACTAAGGAAATAAAGAAAAACACACGCCGGGACGTGGAGCAAAAGCAAATAAAAACACACCGCAAGGGTGGAGCAAGCAAAGAGAATAAGAAATATGAGATGGACAGAGAAAGCTAATGCCCAATACCAAGAAAGAACGTGATCGCCACCAAAGTAGAAACAAGCCAAAGACTTGAAAATACCTTGGAAATAGGTGGATGAAGCACCCGCCCACGGGAGAGAGAAAATCAGGGAAATCTACAGATCAACGAAATGTAACGGCCGAAAGCCAATGCGTCACTGGGAAGTGACGGTCGCTCGATGAACCGCTATATGAATCTGACGCACCTGCACAAGACCGTCAAATAACCTGCAGTAATAGCTTGTGGATTCTTTTAACTCCAACTCCTCCAGCAGGCCAGAAGACTTGGGCCTCGTGTGGTGAACCTGTGAACCTGCCAAAGAACGTGAAAAAACAAGAAAATAGACCCAGATTAGCCCTTTAAACAATATAGCATCAATTCTTCAATAAACTCAATAGCATGCAAAAGGAAAG
This sequence comes from Amorphophallus konjac, assembly GCA_022559845.1. Lineage (NCBI taxonomy): Eukaryota > Viridiplantae > Streptophyta > Magnoliopsida > Alismatales > Araceae > Amorphophallus > Amorphophallus konjac. The sequence goes on along the minus strand of CM040126.1, from coordinate 322,053,371 downwards.
GAAAGTACCGGGGAGGTTTTGGTTTTTTAACCCCTCTGGGCGTTTTAAAAAGATAGGAGGATGTTTAGATGATGAAAAACCAGATGCAAAACGTGGAGAAAGAAGAGGGACAATGCTTTTGATGAAAGGGAGATGAGGAAGAACACAATATGCAATGATGAACTTTAAAAACCAATGGAACGAATACTCCCTTCACCGTGAAGCAGATGAACGTGAAAGATAGTTCTCCTTGATCAGATGTGACTCCAGAATACGGCAGCACTTCGATGCGAACTCCAGATCTTTCTCCCTCAGGCCATGAAGTTAAGGGTGCTATTTATAGACCCTCAAACTCTCCGGTCGAGCAGAGGATAATCCAGCAAGACAAGAGGATAACTCTTAGCAAATCCCTGAAGATAATATCACCAAGAGTCCAGAGAATCAAACAGAAGGTTCTGAAGAACAGATTTGGAAGAGAAATCACTAATTCAAACTCTCATCTCGACCACGGAGTAGCAGAGAAAAGGCCTGAACTGCCAGGACTCTCTGTTAGATGTAACGGCTACTCGACAGACCGCCACATGAAAATAACGCACCAGGGAACGTCCGTTACATTCAACCTTATCTCAAAAGAGATAAGATCAACAGGAAGAAGATCAAACAAATTGGACTCTCGAAGGAAAGTAACGGCCAAGGCTGGACGCATTGGAATAAATAACGGCTGCACGACAGACCGTTAGATTCAACGGATAAGTAAGAGGATAAGCTTTAGAACAAAGGCCTCAAACTTTAGGACTCTTCGATAAGTAACGGCCCAGGGATCATGCGTTATATGGAAGTAACGCCCCCAGGGAGGACCGTTATTAACAATGAGGATAAAAAAAGGTGCAAAGCTTGCTAAGCTCATCGAATAAAAGGCCACAATAAACCACACTCCAACCAAGGAGAAGACCCAAGAAACAGGCTTCAAACTGATCAAGGAGACTCAATGAAGAGTGAACAACTCGGAGCATCATATGGATAAACAAGGAGATGACCCAACTCATTGGTCATAAAATGGGTGTCAACAGATGCCCCTCCTTAACGCCCTCTTTGCAGGGGAGCGAGTGGAGGTGAAGCAGAAATGAAATGGAACATGGAGATGAAGCGGAAATGAAGCGGAGTGAAGCGAAAAAGTGGGCGTTAAGGTAAACGACACCCGTTCTTTACCAACAAGCGATAGGAACTTTCTGGAAAACTTCGAACTGATCACAAGGAAAAAGCCAACAAAAGGACGCATGTCTGGAGGAACTAACAACTAAAGAAAGGAAACACAGCTAGCCGCCGGAGGCAATGGAAAGGAAAGAGAGCTGACTAAACTCCAGACAGGAATCTTCAGCCAACCAAATCGAGCAACGAGATCAAAGGAAACCTTCTAATTCAGAGTGGAATAATTCTCCTCATTCGAGATCAAGAATACAGCTATTCACCAACATCGAGATACCTTGAACAGATGAAGCACATGAATGCTCAAAAGATGCATATGATGCATGCTGGGCTAAAGAAAAAGAAATCTTTAAAATGAATGCAAAGAAAGATAAAATATCAAGATACTCGAGAATAATATTGCTAAGCTGGAGAAACCAGGGTCAGGATACCATCTGCAACCACGGCGTGCAAGACAGAACCATCGTCCCCAAATTTTTCCAACCTAACGGCCTATCCAACGATTAAACATGTGAACTTAGATCATCATCATTTTTGTTTAAGGGGAACATCAGATTCTGGAACGCACGAATGACCAGCCGGTTCTCGAGATAATATATCATAGATATATAGTAATGCATTAATGGATTAAGGGAAAGAGATACAATACCTGACTTACCTGCCTGACGAACGACAAAGCGTGTTGTTATTCATAACTTCATTCAGGAGAACGAGGTTATCCAATAATAACATGATCATGAAATAAGGCATAACCATTCATACGTGTTAGAAGCATTAATAATATGTGCCATGGTAGAAAATGTGGTCATTCAATCGTCAAATGGACCATTTTATTCATCAAGAAACTTGCATGCTGTAACGGTCTGCAGAGAGGGTGTTATATGAAGTAACGGACCAGCCCTAGGCCGTTAGAGACTGGGCGGTTCAAATTCTTCAATGAAAATTCAAAATGACCTGACGGTCTAAACACTACGCGTCAGAGAATGTAACGGTCTGGCGATAGACCGTCACATTTCCTGAGCGTTCAAAAAAAACAAAATCGAACGGTCACGATCTTTATTCATTCAAACACTCAAGCCTTAGCGCCCCAAAAAAACCCCAAACGAGAAACCCCAAGACCACCGGCGACCACTGAAGGAGATGGCCGGCGACGAGGGCTCTCAGCCACCGAAGAAGAGGGAAAGAGGGATGAAGAAGAAGGCGATTCGCAGCCTTCATCGCCGGATAGAACGAGAGAACGTCCCGCCGTCCGTGACGAGGAAGAGGCCAACGGAGGAGGAGGAGGAAAAAGGGACGAGGAGGAAACCAAGGGTGGAGGAAGAGATCCCCACGGCCGAAGAAGAACAAGGGGAAGCATCCCTGGATGAAGGGGAACCCAAGGAACAAGAGAAGAAGAAGAAGAGAGGGCAAGACCGAGAGGTAAGCTCTCGCCCTAATTTTTTTCAAATTTTAATTTCTTTGAGTTTTTATGTGGATGCTTGTGGCAATGGGGGGTAGAAAATGGGTCTATGCACCCATTAGGATCATGTGTAGGCCTTTTGGCCAAAGTGGGAGAGCCACGGGATGCAAAGGGAAAAATGCCCTCTAGCAGGGAATGTGACGGTCCTTCAAGTGATCGTCACACACCTAACGCGCCACCCCTGGTGCGCTAGAGACATGTGACGCCCCACTCCAGGGCCGTTACATCCACCAGAGGCTAGAACTATTTTTTAGGTTTTCAATTATTCAGTTTTTGTTTTGTTTTCATTTTATGAATGCTATGCAATAATTTTATGATGCATTTGACTAACTTATGCTCTAAATGAATGCAGTGAAAGAGACGGACAAGGATATCTTGGCTTCAGATCCGGGTGGTGTAACAGGCACTGCCCGATTACCAGAGAGAGAGGCTGGCTGGGATGGGATTCATCGAGGTGCTGAGCATCGAGGTGACCAGGATGGACACGCCACTACTGTATGCGCTGCACGAGAGATGGGATCCGATTAGCAGGGCGTTCATCTTCCCGTGGGGTCACATGATCCCCACGCTGGAAGACATGGCGAGGATTGCCGGGCTGCGAGTCCATGGAGCCGCAGTGACAGGATGGACCTACATGAACTACCGGGAGATGGCCCAGGAGCTGCTGGGGCTGGATTTGATTAGACCGGGGCAAACGTCATCCCAGCTCTCGAGATCAGTACTACAGGAGAGCCTAGGACTGAGAGGAGCAGCGATAGCTGTGGGTGAGCTACCAGAGGAGCATCTGGGTAGAGTGATAGACCAGGTGCGCCCACGAGTGGCGGCAGAGGCGGGACCGGAGGGAGATCGCACCCTGAGGCAGTTTCTGATGCTACTGTTCGGGAAGCTCCTGTTCGCGACTCGAGCAGATGTGATCAGCTGCAGGCTGCTGCCGATGATCGAGGATCTGGGCAGAGTTGGAAAGTACGCCTGGGGAGCGGCAGTGCTAGCCTTCCTGTTAGAGTCCCTCAGCACGATGGACCGACAGACGATGCTGGACGGCTTCACACCTTTTCTACAAGTAAATGCAATTTAAATGCTTCTATTATGATTATGCAAATGTTTATGAAATGATTATGCAGTTGATTATTTTAACTTCTAAATGCAGTTCTGGAGCTACATGTACCTCCCGGGCATCGGACGGGGCACGCTACTTCACGCCGATCGCATCCCGATCGCCAGGCGATGGGTGGTTGCGAGGGACCCGGGGTCGATCATTAGATTGACCCGGGCGATCCAGGATGACTTGGATTCCTTCCCCCACACGGCAGTAAGCCCAAACTCAAAATGCTTTCTAAATGATTTAAATGCTTCTATATGCTTCTTAAATGATGACAACCGGACTGACATGCTGATGGATGGATTAACATGCTTCTAGGTGAGGTGGACCCTGTACAGAGGCGAGAGCTACGAGGGACAGCCATGGGTGGAGGCAGCCCTCTCGTACCGGGGACGGGACATATGGTTGCACTGCATCCATATCATCGAGCCTCTCCATTATCGGCTGATTCTGAGGACTCGGGGACTACATCAGCCTGAGGTGACCTTCCCACGCCGTAGTGACGACCATCCAGGGAAATCAGCGAAAGGAATCAGCGGTGACATAGACTGGTGCGCCCGGAAATCAAAGTACGTTCATGACTGGAACAAGCGGGGTAGAGCAGTGAAAGAGTGGGATGAGAGCGATGAGGCGTATTTGAAGGCCTTCACCCGACTGTACGAGGACCGGGTGTATCGAGGTACCCGACGACTGGTATGCAATTTCTAAACTCAAAACTCTGAATGCCTTTTATAAAATTTTATCCTATATGCACTGACTCACATGCTTCTAAAAATGCAGCTAGACCCTGAGGGAAGGATAGCCGAGCTCGAGGGGCTACTCCACACCACTGTCCAGCAGCGGGACGAGTACCGGACTGCCTTGGAGCTCCTGGTAAGATTCCCAGAACCTTGGACTTAAAATAATTATGCTTTATGATGCTAATGATGCAAATGCAATTGACTGACCATGACTTCTAAATGCAGCGGGCCGAGGGAGCCCAAAGAGCGGGACCGGATGCCCCATCGTCATCCTCACAGCCTGCCGGAGGCAGGGCTGAGCGAGACGCCGAGTTTGCTCGAGCAGTTGCTCGGGCCGAGGAGGCGGAGGCCACCCTCGCGGAGCGGGTAAGATGTTAAATGCTTATGCTTAAATGCTTTTTAAATGCTTATGTGACTAACCATATGCAACGCAAACTACAGGTGAGAGAGCTAGCCGCAGCAGTGGCCGAGGCAAGGCTGGCTTGAACGGAGGCAGAGCGTCTCCAGGTAGAGATGGAGCGAGGATGATCGGAGGCGGAGCAACTCCGGAAAGAGCTAGCTCGATCACAAGCTGAGGTGGAGAGACTCCGAGCCAGGACGGCAGACTTGGATCGTTATCGGATCGAGGCACGGGACACGCGACGTCAGAATGATGGGCCGGGGACCAGAGCAGAGTGCCTCCCAGAGTGGAGTACGGAGGAGTGCTGCCCCGAGCGACTCGATAGGGGATTTCCTTGCCAGCTCCTCTGGCCAGCGGAGGAATGAGAGGGCAGAGAGAGGACAGTAGGAGGAGAGCGCCTCCATAGCACCACCTGCGAGGAGACCTGAGGGAGGAGATGATGATGGCGGCCCGGCGAATAAGCCGGCCAAGTGATGCATTTTTTTTTGGTTTTCTTATTCTTATTACTTGTACATGACTTATATGGGAGATGAAAAATGGAAATGCAAATCTTTTTTGTGATTTGTTATAACTTTTATGTGAATGAATGGATGTGTATGCAAACAGGTGATCATGTGAAAATGAATGGGAATGAATGCAAGAAAATGTATTGTGAGAGTATGGTTGGAATGCAGGAAATGCTTGTGGATGCGTGAAAGAGTTGACGAAAAATGAATGCATGTGAAGGAATGGATGATAGATGGGGATGAGACTGTGTGGATGGGCAGGAAAATGAAAGACATGTCAGACCGCCAGGTCTAAACAGAGGCAGATCAAAATAGCTCAAGTCACAGCAGCAGACAATGTAACGGTCTATTCCCAGACCGTCAGGACCAAGTAACGCGTCAAGTGAAGGCCGTTAAAGAGGACATAGCCCAATTTGCAGAACTGAGCAGCAGGAAGAGTAACGGATCAGAGACGGTGCGTTATATACAAGTAACGGCCAAATGCTAGACCGTTAGAGATGGCAGAGCAATGAACGTACTGATTGTACATCAGTGTGTACAGACCTTGCCAAGGCGATGTGTACACTTCGAGTATAGAGGTCCAGATGATGTATAGACTTCATGAACACAGCAGCAAGGATGTATGGACTTGGACAAGGGATGTACAGACTTGGGGCTTGTGCTCACGTTGGGCAATGTATAGACTTGAATCAAGAATGCACAGACTTGAAGCGGTGTGGACGTATAGGCTTAGGATGAAGACTGTACAGACTTGGAAAATGTATGGACTTCGAATGAAGACTGTACAGACTTGGAGAATGTATGGACTTTGAATGAAGACTGTACAGACTTGGGAAGACATGGAATGTGTAGACTTGGGGAACGTACACACTTGGATGAAGAATGTACAGACTTGGGGAATGTACACACTTGGATGAAGAATGTACAGACTTGGGGGAAAGTATGGGAATGTATAGACTTCAACAAATGTATGGACTTCAATGGGATGTATAGACTTGCACCTGATGTATGGACTTCAACGAATGGGATGTATAGACTTCAAAGAATGGGATGTATAGACTTCAAAGAATGTGGGATGTATAAACTTCAAAAAAAAATGGAATGTATAGACTTGGGTGAAGATGTGGAATGTATAGACTTGGGTGAAGATGTGGAATGTATAGACTTGGCGACGATGGTGGAGAATGTATAGACTTCGAAAATGATGTATGAATCTTGAAGCTGATGTACAGACTTGAAGCTAATGTATGGACTTGAAGCTGATGTACAGACTTCAACAAATCAACAGTGTATGGACTTCAAAAATGCATGGACTTGAACAAATGTACAGACTTCAACATGATAAATGCATGCAGACTGGGATGATGAAGGGGATGTACAGACTTAACCAAATATGCAGGAAATGTGACAGTTCAGGCGCAGTGCGTCGGAGGCAGATAACGGCCATGAGCAAGACCGTTGAGAATGGTTGACCAAGCAGAGGCCAGAACTGATCAGCAGAGAATGTAACGGCTCAGAGAGAACGCGTCACAAAAATATAACGATCTAATGTTAGACCGTTAAGCTTGACAGAATCAGGTTTGATCAAATTAAACCCACAGAAAATGTGACGGCCCATCTCTGGCGCGTCAGAGGAGAGTGACGGTCTAGCGACAGACCGTTAGATTATGAATTGTACTCCGAACGGATTAAGCCGCAAGGGGCAAAACTCGAGATAGAAAGCCTCAAATCCGTTCTAGACTCCTCCCAGACTTAAGATAAAGCCTTCCAATCCGAATCTTATCTCTTTAAAGCCGAAACCAAACCTTTAAAACTTGGAAACTTAACCAAAATTGTATCTTTCTGAATTCTCTGCTAGAAGGCTGAAAAACCCCTCCTAAGGGCAGGAAAGAGAAGCTTCGAGGTGATAGCTATGGAGGAGAAAGTCTACACCGGACCCAAAGCTGCAAAAAAGGAGTACGGAGAGCTACAAAGGCTGACCTCAATTCCCAAGCACCTAAGCTCCAATGCTCAAAGAGTGGTAAGCTTCCATGACCTAACCAAGTTCAAAAATTCCTGCACTTCATCTCCTTCCTCATGATCTTCTTCTTTTCTTAGCCCCTCCCCGGTCCAAGATGCTATTCTAATCTGAAGTGGGTGGCTCCCATGGTGAAGGCACTCCCTTTAGAGGTTACATCAATTCTCAAAGCATGGCACCTCCAACCTCTCTTGGTTTTAGGCAAGAATTTCCAGAAATTGACATTAGATTGGCATAGTATTTCTGCCCTCATAGAGTTGTGGCATCCACAAACACATACCTTCATCTTCCCTTCCTTTGAAGTAACAGTCCTATTGGAGGAGGTAGAAACCTATCTAGCCCTTCCTAAGACTAAGGTGGGGGATGAAGACCGAGTTTGCTACATGATTGAGCTTATCGACTCGTCCTTGATTTTGAGTGATTTCATCCACAATACAAAGGACGTGAGGACCATGATCAGCCCACACCACATACACTTGATACCTTTAGCCCAATGGGTAATGTCTCATTGTAAAAACAAGTGGGAGAGACATGAAGCCATAGCCAAGGCGGTGGCGGTTTGCTTATGTGGAGTTTTCCTTTTCACTACAACCGACCACCTTTTAGATACCCAAAATCTCAGCATTATTAGTGGGTTATGGCGGGGAATCCTCTCATATCTCTATGAAGGACTCAGTTCGGCTTGCTTAGGAGGACCCTTGTTCGGCTCCATGATACTCCTTGAGTGTTGGATGGGAGTGAGAATCAAGTTCCAACCAAAGGAAGATATTAGTTCAGCTAGCCGGATCTTTGGGAGCCACCCTCTCTTCTTCATTGGAGGGGCATCTGGATTTTCTTCACAGGTTGAATGCAAGACGGTGGACAAGAAAACACGGGATGAATGGCGCCTCTTCCTCAACACCTTGCCAACGGACAAATTCATCATGCGACCAAGGATCCTTCGGAGCGCTCTTCTTAGAATACCGCGGCGGGAAGGCCTGGACCTCCAGCTAGTGGGAAATACTACCATGGCGATCTACAACCCACACCGGTGCCATCTTCAGATCGGGCTACCTCGGATTGAAGCTCATGCACTATCACACTACCCTCCCCTTCTACCTAGGAAGATGGGGACCGAGGACGATGAGAGAGGAGTCCGGAATGCGCTGACCATGTGGGAGATCAGCAAAGTGCGCCCGTGGCAAGAAGAAGTAGAAGAGAACGACGAAGCACGCCATGGCTACCTGAAAGAGTTGAGGAAGATCCGCCCTTTTGCGGATAAGAGGCTGAATGTAGTTTGATTTTCTTTTTATGAATGATGTGATTTGACAATCGGAGTTGGAATTTTTATCAATCTCATGTTTCATTAAGTTCACTTGAATAAGATGGGATTGCCTCAGTTGAATGGATATGAACTTGTGGCTTGATTTGGTTAGAACGACCAGCAGAACTGGGCTTTTGGAGAATGTAACGGATCTGAGAAGGGCCGTTATAAGGAGATAATGGTGGGGAGATAGGCCGTTATAGTGTATGCTCTGAGAACTAAATCCTCTGGAGGAAGTAACGGTCCAACGATGGACCGTTAGGAGTAGTAACGGTCGTGCCCCAGGCCGTTAGAGGGAGAGCTGCTGAGAGAGTCAAAGTGAAGACCTGAAGAGATGTAATGGGCTAGCATGGACCATTAAACGAATGTGACGGCATGTATCTGGCGCGTCACAGCCTTGAATCTGCATAGTTGTGAGATTTCAGCTTTGTTCTTGGTCCTGCGTTCTGCTCATACTTAAACATGGAGCAAGTTAGATTTGTTCTTAGACTCAACCCCTTGCCTCGAAGCGAGTTAGATAATGACCGTTTCTTGATATTTGGTCAATGGGTGGAGCCTTATTAAATAGGTGGGAAAAAACATAATAGAAATAATGTGATGCATGCGATGCATATGATGGTTTTTTTTTGGATTTTGGAAAGAAAATCTGAATTTTTGTGAGTTTTAGAAATATTTGATGTTTTTTTATTTTTGAAATATGTGGTTTTTTGGATTTTCGAAATATATGTTTTTTTTGGATTTTGAAATATATATGATGTTTTTGGATTTTGAAATATATGTTGTTTTTGGATTTTTGAAATATATGATGTTTTTGGATTTTGAAATATATGTTGTTTTTGGATTTTTGAAATATATGTTGTTTTTGGATTTTGAAAACCAGGGCTTTCCCTTAGCAATGCGAGCCCTCCGCATCGTATTGAGAGTCCCGAGGTTGGCGTGCAATGAGGTGACAACCCCTGACCAAGGCCCAGATTTTCATGACGGTGTTTCTACCAGGGCCATACCCAGGGTACTAGTTTCGATCCTGAAAAAGGAAAATAGAACACGGGGGTAAGCTTAGGCCAGACCTAGAAGTTTTTAGGATTTGAGTTCCTCTCCAGACAACCCATTAGAAATTTGGTCTGTTGCGCTGGGGCTTCGTGTCCGTCATCGAACCTTATTCCACTCTAGGCATGCGTGCGACCGGGCTCATTCGTCCCGCGGGGAACTGTACTGCCACTCTTGTCATGCCTAGATTTCTTTTTCTTTCTTGCTTTTTGGAGCTTTGGAATCATATTCAATAGACCTTCGAGATGATACTTTTGATTTTTGTCGTAGAGATTAATCCTTTGCTTTCTTTTTCTTGCTCTTTTGCTTGTGGCGTTAGGTCATAACGGATTGCCCCTATTTGAGACCTCCTCTCGTCAGGGTGCCTGGATTGGTTGCCGCCTCCTCATTTACTTCTTGCCCCTGGATTCAGCCAAAGAAAGAAACGGACAGGGATGTAGACTTTCCCCCCAAAGCATGGCCAAGGAGAAACGGTGTCTTTTAAAGCGGGAAACCTGACCAGGGATGCCGTGTAGTGTGTGATTGCCTTTACTCGGGACCCTTTTTAGAGAAATAGGAGGAACATCTTGTTGCCCGGGGTGGCACTGATTAGACTCTAAGGAAAGAACCGCTTAAGGTACAACCCATTCCACGGGTGAGAGAGCTTCTCACCTTCCGCATTTACTAAGCGATAAGCATTCCCTGGATAAGCTTCTTTTACGACAAACGGCCCTTCCCAGTTAGGTTGCAATTTGGACCTAGGACCTGCAGACCGAATGAATTTGCGTTTCAAAACCATATCACCTGTTTGAAATTTATGTTCGATTACCTTCTTTTGAAAATAACGCGAAACTCTCTTTTGATAAACGGATACGTGATCGGCCGCGTTCATCCTCTTCTCATCTAAGAGCTCCAACTAGACAAGCAACGCCTCTCGACGTTCATCGAGATTAAGTTCTTTATCGAGCTGCACTCTAAGGGAAGGGATCAGTATCTCATGTGGGAGCACCGCCTCCATCCCATAGGTAAGGGCATAGGGAGTTTGTCCCGTAGGAGTACGGACGGAGGTGCGGTAAGCCCACAGAGCTTCCACTAATCGTTCTGGCCAGTCTGAAAATTTATGAGATTCGCATGTTTTCTTTATGATTTTAAGAAGGGTTTTATTAGTGGCCTCGGCTTGACCGTTGCCTTGTGGATAATATAGAGATGAATGATGCAATGCAATATTGAACTTCTTACATATGTCCTTGAGCTCTTGAGATACAAACTGGGGTCCGTTGTCGGTGATGATGCTGCTTGGCACTCCGAACCGCGAGATGATATTCTTCATGACAAAGCGGCACACCGTTGAAGCTTTGATCTCTGCATATGCCTCGGCTTTGGCCCATTTGGTGAAGTACTCAGTGGCGGTAAGGATAAAGGATTTCTGCTTGGTCTGAGAATTAGGATCACCGAGCGGGCCGACAACGTCGAAAGCCCACATAGAGAATGGCCAAGGAGCAGAGAGAGGGTGGAGAGATGAAGCTGGAGCATGGATTTTATCAGCATGGAGTTGGCACTTAAGACACCTCCGGACATAGAGGGAGCAATCTTCCTCTAGAGTGGGCCAGTAGTAGCCCTGCCTAAGGATTTTCTTCGCTAGAGCCTGGCCATTGACATGACCTCCACACTCACTAGAATGGGCCGCTTCAGCCACTTTCCAAGCCTCATTATCATCCAAGCATCTCATGAGCATTCCATTAGTAGCGCGCCTGTATAGTTCTCCTACAACAATAGTATACCTTGAGGTGGCTCTCCTTATTGACTTGCGCTGCTCGGCGTTTGCCCCTTCTGGGAATGATCCTTCTTTGCAAAATAACTCAATTTCGTGATACCAAGGCAATTCTTCTTCGTCCAGAATCTCTTCTAACTTCATTAGAGATACTTCCTTTAGATCTTCCTTCTCAGCCCTCGCCTCTACAGCTTTCCTAAGGTTGATGAACCAAGGGTCCTGAAGAGAGGGTGCGTCCAATCTCTGAACGACGATAGTCTCAGTGTTCCGACTGAGAGGAAAAGATAGAGAGGAAGCAAGAGATGCTAGAGCGTCAGCTAAAATGTTCTGAGAATGGGGAGTATGGATATAGATTAGCTTACGGAATTGCCTAGCAAGAAGCGTGACTAAATCTTGATAGGGCTTGAGTTTGGCGTCACGAGTACGGTAAGTGGACAGATCTTGCCGTAAGACGAGCTGAGAGTCTCCGATGATGTTTAAATAACGTGCACCTAGGAGATAGGCGTGCTTCAGTCCAGCCAGGAGAGCTTCGTACTCAGTGATGTTGTTGGTAGCAGGAAATCGAAGTTGATAAGCAAAGGGAATAGTTACTCCTTCGGGAGTAAGCAGAACAGTGCCGATCTCTCGGCCTTGAGAATTGAGTGCACCATCGAAGTGCAGAGACCAGAAGGGATGGTGAGAGAGAACTGAGAGATGCTCATCAGGGAAATCATCCTGAATAGAATCAGAGTGAGGAATAGGAAGATGGGCAAGATGCTCAGCGATGGCGTATCCTTTGACCACCTTATGAACGACGAATGTGATCTCAAATTGAGAGAGGAAGCTCTGCCAGCGAGCTAACCTACTAGAAAGGATGGGCTTTTCTAAGAGATAGCGAATCGGGTCCATTCTAGAGATCAACCTAACTGGGTGGGCAAGAAAATAGTGTTTAAGCTTCTGAGCTACCCACACTAAGGCGGCACAAGTCTTCTCCATAGCAGTGTCTCTGGACTCAGCTGGGTTGAATAACCGAGAGAGGTAATACGCAGTCCACTCTTTCCCTTCATCGTCTACTTGTGCTAATACCGCCCCTAGGGAGTCTTCGATAACCGAGATGTATAGGATTAGGGGTTTCCCAGGGACAGGAGATTGCAAAACCGGGGGATTGGATAGATATTCCTTTAAGTCCTCGTAGGCCTTTTGACAATCTTCATTCCATTCAAACTTAACTCCTGCCTTAAGCAATTCATAAAATGGACGGGACCTTTGAGAATGTTGGGATATGAAGCTTCTAATGAATTGCAATCGACCGATCAATCCTCGAAGTTCCGTAATGTTCTTAGGCGGAGGCATGTCCATGACGGCCTGTGCTTTGTTAGGATCAATCTGGATCCCCCGTTTGCTCACTATGAAACCTAACAGCTTCCCTGAAGAGACTCCGAATACACACTTCTTCGGATTCATCTTAAGCTTGTACTCCCTGGCTCTTTGCAGCACCTTAGCCAGAATAGAGGGGTGTTCTTCTTTGGTTCTTGACTTCACCAAAATGTCATCCACGTAAGCTTCCATATAGATATGCATCATGTCGTGGAAGATGGCCATCATCGCCCTTTGATAGGTGGCACCTGCATTCTTCAGACCGAACGGCATAACCACATAACAATATGTGCCCCAGGGCGTGGTGAAGGAGGTTTTCTCTTGATCTTCTGGAGCGAGACGGATTTGATTATATCCTGAGTAACCGTCCATGAATGACAACGATTCGTACCCGGTGGTACTATCGACCAAGACATCAATGTGAGGCAGCGGGAAATCATCCTTGGGACATGCTTTATTGAGATCCCTGAAATCGATGCAAATACGCACCTTGCCATCCTTCTTGATGACAGGGACTATGTTTGCCACCCACTGAGGATATAGAACAACTCTAATGAATCTGGCCTTATATACCTTGTCAACTTCTTCTTTAATCCTTAAGGCCATGTGGGGGTGAAATCTTCTTGACCGTTGTTTCACAGGTGTTGCCCTTGGTTTAAGCACGAGTCGATGTTCCACTAAAGAGGGGTCAAGACCTGGCATGTCCTCATAAGACCAGGCGAAGGAATCGCTATACTCCCTTAGAACCTTGATCAGATCTTCTTCTACTTGTGGAGGGAGACTAGCAGCAATAATGATGGGCCTGGGGTCGTCTTCAGTTCCCAGATTGATTTCTTTCATAGGTTCATCCACGGCTAACGAAGGCTCGTCGAATTTCTTAAGTCCTTGCGCGTACAGATCAGCAGTGTCATCTACGTCGCTATCCTCATTAACCGGATCTTTTTCATCCAGGATTTCATAGACGCCGAGTCCGTCATCGCTCCACACCCCTTCTATTTCCTCTTCCTCTTCAATTACGATTGCCGTAGCAACAAATTCTGGACATTTTAAAAGGGCATGACAACGCTGAGCTAGGTCTTGTAAGAACCTATCAGGAACAGATTTGGGAGGACGCGCAAGCGGGCGCGGCTCAGAGGAGGAAGGGTTGGATGACCTAGAACAAGACCCTACTTCTTTAGACCTAACTAATTCTACTTCCCTAGACTCGATGGACCCTAATCCTAACCTAGGAGAAAGGAGACCTAGTGGAAGGGAAGGAGCAGGGGGCTCGTGCCCCTGGGATGAGGATGGAGACAGGGTAGCATAATCTTCCACTGAAATCTCCGTTTCGAATTTGACGTTTTTTTTTGGAGATCAGCAGAGACTACACAGCAAGATGGAGGAGGCGGGAGCTGCATAGGGAATAGCTCGGGGAAGATGCAATCAAAGAAGGGATCGGAAGATGAGAACCACATCTCGTGGAGTTGGGCGTTGGGAGGAGGAGGAGTGAATAGAGTGGATAGATCAATGGGCGAGCAATGCCCGCAAGCACAAGGAATAAATAGAATTTCAGGCGGATCAACGAAGGATGGATTTACCATGATAAAAGGAAGACGGGGTAAGAACTCCCATTGCTGGAGGAGAGATTGAAAGCGGGAGGGAGACCAAGAAAAGACAATCGGCGAGCTCCCCTCCTCCCGTGGATCATCGACTGGCCGCTTCTTCGGCCTCCATTGCACGAGCCGAACCTCTTGCTTCTTCTGGTAGTCTTCTTCATGAAACAACCCCTGAAGGGCTTGACCATAATCAAGCATATCGTCTTCTGGCCTCTTCAGTGCTGGCGGTGGACTGGCAATTGGACATACTGTATTTCTCCCTGACGGAGCTGGCTGCAGAGCTAATGTGCCAGGCTGGAGAGGCCCTCGAACAAAGTGTTGACGGTAGTCCCAAGTGAGTGGCCCATAATCACCCATCATAGATAATGTGGTTTCTTTGTAGCCAAGACCTCTCCTGCCCATCTTTCTTCCCTTGGGTATGGGCTTGGTCATTCCTTGTAATTGAGCACCGAGGCCTCTCCCCGGTTGGTAGCCTAGTTTCAGTATAATGTTCCAGCCTTTTGAGTCTCGGATCTGGGGCTTCATCTTGATGTCAACTAGAGTAGTGATGGGCCTAGGAGGTGTATAAGTCCAAGGAAGTTCAAATCCAGCACTGATATGACGGGTCGGCTGCTTGGCCAAAGTTTAGGAAGAATCTGTTCTGAAATGGCCTTAACCGATTGAACCGTGGACAAGCTCTTGACTTTGACGACCCTCCCTTGGAAAGGGAATTTGACGCACTGATGTGCGGTGGAGGGTACGGCACCGAGTGTATCAATCCATGGACGACCCAAGATCACCTTAAACATGGGGTCAATGTCCAGCACATAGAACTCCACGGGCATAGTAAGGGGCCCGAGCTCCGCTTGAACAGTGACTACCCTGTGACATGCTCTCCTTGAGTTGTCATATGCTGCTATAGTGGTGGGGGTAGGTCGTAACAATTCTTCAGATATATTGCAAGCTCAGAGAGTACTGAGTGGGCATACATTAATTGAAGCCCCTGTGTCAACCAGTGCTACCTCAATGCTGACCTTATTCAGAATAATTGTAATGCAGAGCGGCATCTGACGAGCTTCTGGAGGTGCTAGCTCAGTTTCTGAGAATGTAATTATCGGCCCTTTAGAAATAGTTGCTAGTGCTGTTGGTAAGCTGTCAACTGCCATGTCCTCGCTGACCATCACCTTCTGTAGGAAATCCCTGAGAGCGTCCTGGTGCAGGGTGGACCTTTTGATAAGTTCCAGAACTGATATTTTGGCGGGCACTCGGTCTAGATGGTGTAGCAAGTCATATTGAGTTCCTGGCAGAGGTTCAGCTTCTTCTTGCTCGGGTGATGGCTGAGAGGACTGGGGATTGGAGGTGGTGGTGTAATTCCGATGGAACAACTTCCCGCTTCTTAAGCCGCAATTTGCCGCGGCGTCGGGAGATGATATTATTGGCCCGGCAGGGTGGATGAGTGGAATAGACTGCGTAGGAGAGGTGATTTGGTGAGGGGTGACGTTGGGGTTAACAAGAGATGGTGGATGGATGAGTGGCATGGGATGAGCGGAAGGTGGGGTGATGATGGGGGATTGTGTGGATGGTGGGAGAACGAGTGTAGGCAGGGTGACGGGTAGAGGATTGGATGAGGGGTGGTTATGACCGTAGCGGGGGTAACTAATGGTGGGTATGATGGCGCTGTGGGTGGTGGTGGATTTGCTGGTGCGGGTGTGAATGGAAGGACAAGCGGAGAGGGTGTTGGGTGTATAGGGAGGATAAATGAAGGAGTGAGGGGGTTGCGGTGGTTATGGTGGAGGGCCATTACTTGTGGTACAGTACCATCATCATCAAAAGACCACTCGATGTTAGGAGCCGGGGGTTGGACTACATTGACTTGCACCGGCGCCGGTGGCTGAGGTTGTGGAGCAGGCGGATGGTTTGGCATCGGATTTTGATGGATCCCAAGATCCTGAACCTGCTGTGGTTGCTGCTGTTGTGGCAGCTGCTGTGGCTGCGATGCTTGATGCTGCTGCACTTGCTGCCTCTGCGGCTGCCTTCTCCTTTCTTTGATCTCAACAATGGCCCTGTGCATTTCGGCCCAATCTATCCTCTGTCCTTCATGAAGATCATATACTATGTCCCGGAATTGAAAATATCCTTCAATGGTATGTCCCGATTGTCTGTGGAACATACAATACTTCGTCTGATCAACAGCCGGATTCCAGTTGGGCCGTTCCAGAGGAAGCTGTATAGCATTAACTGACATAAGAGCCGAGAAAATATCCATGAGGGTTTCTGGCAGTGGAGGATATTGCGCCCTCTTGGGAGCCGGGCGCTTGTTGTTTGGGTTGTTGTTATAGCCGTTGGGTGGAGGGACGTTATGGTATTGCGGGGGTGGTGGTGGTTGCTGTGACGCGGCAAAGGTGTTTTGTGGAATGGTGAAGGTGGGCGGAGGGTTTTACGGAGTGATTTAGAAGTTCTGCATAGCGGGATTTTGTGGAGTGCGGGGGTTTTGAGGGAAGCGGAAAGGTGCGTTTTGGAATGGAAAAGCAACGGCTTGAACCTGCTCATTTGTTTGGACCCCTTCTGTAACTGGCCCTTGTGGCTTCTATGGTACTTGGACTTTTGGTTTTCGAACAGAGAATGGATAGGGGAGTCCTTGAACTGAGTCTGAATAAAGCGCGCCCGGCTATATAGTTGGTGCATGTTGGCTATGTCGTTCATTGCCAGGATGTTTCGGAAGGTTGGAGTAGCATTTGAAATAAGTAGCTTGACCTTCTCTTCCTCCGGAATATGGCCGGGCACTCTAGCGGCCATCTGCCTCCACCTATCTGCATAAGTGGCAAACTCCTCATCTGTTTTCATCTTTTCGGCCACCAGATCTGTAAAAGAATATTCCGAGCCGACCCGATCTTGAAACCGCTGAATAAACTTGTCTTTTACTACCTTAAAGCTCTCAGCTTCTTCCAATGGCAGAGAATAAAACCATTCTAGTGCAACACCGTCCAATGATCGGTGGAATAAATACGCCATAAGACGATCATCATATTGGAATTGGGCCGATTCATATAAGAAATCCCTCACGTGAATAAAGGGATTGCCGTTCCCGTCATATTTTCTATAATTGGGGAGCTCAGACTGGGGAGGGAACCGGATGTTCTGGAAACTGGGAACTGGAACATCTGCCAAGGATTGTGGGCCGACCCGCTTCTGGAGGAAATCGAGTTGTTGTTGCATGGTGGCCCATTTATCAAGTAATTCCTGCTCTCTAGATGGAGCAGGGATAGCAAGAGATGATGCTTGAAGTTGAGGAGCAGAGGGGTGAATTGTAGTAGGAGGTGGGAGCCCATAAGAAGGAGCCGAAGGATAAGCGACCGACGTAGGGGGTCCATAAGAAGGATATTGGGCCCGAGATTGACCCAGATTGGAGTGGGCTTGGACCACCCCTGACTGAGGGTGCAGAAAATCAGAGGGACCCAGCAGGACTTGTGGAACAAGTTGGCTAGACAAGTGATGATCCATCTAAGTGAAAGCAGGGATAGGAGACTTCCCTTTGTCAAAAGATTGCTGGGCCGAAGCGAAAGATTGGCCCGTCTCCATGCCGGTGAATGTGATGGTCCGGGGTTGGACTGGAGT
The DNA here is from genome assembly GCA_022559845.1 of Amorphophallus konjac. Classification (NCBI taxonomy): domain Eukaryota; kingdom Viridiplantae; phylum Streptophyta; class Magnoliopsida; order Alismatales; family Araceae; genus Amorphophallus; species Amorphophallus konjac. The sequence goes on along the minus strand of CM040126.1, from coordinate 322,035,320 downwards.
GAGATTAATTGGAGTGGGCTGGATGAGAGGATTGGATTGACCCTGCATCATCGTGGGAGGGGAGATATTGGATCCCTGCATGGCCTGATAGACAGTTTGGAGTTGGGCCGGATCCAATTGGGCCATCATCTAGAGAATGGAGCCCGCAGAAGGAGTAGAGAAGGAAGGGGTAGCCTGACCACCTTCCATGGAGGTAGAGGACGGAAGAGGGGCCATCCCCTCTCCAGAAGAGAACGAGGTAACCCTAGCAGGGTTTTCAAGAAGCCCTTGAGGAAGAGAATCCTCTTGGGAACAGGGAGGATTGAAAGAAGTCATGGTGGATTCGAAGAGCGGATTTGAGTAGAACTTGGAGAATGCGTTGACCCTAGGAGGTGCTTCCAACTGACGAAAACAACTCTACATGCAACGAACAACCTTAACAAGATGCAAACAACACAACACAAACACACAATGAGTAACCGAACTTAGACGATTTATCACAAAGATGTAAGTAGCAAGAGATGAAGACACTCAAAGTCAATCAAGTTGTTTAATATGATGCTTCAAGATTCTTATGATTTCTCCTTTGGAACTTTAGTGGATGGATTAATATGAGCTCTCAACAATAGGTTCCTGACGGGAGATGGACGTAAAGCTTGGTTTGACTCTAAGTGTGACCACTCCTTCACTTATGCAACCCTAGACATGGGGTGGAAAAGGTACAACCGGCCCGGCGTCCGTGTGGGAATCCACGGCTCGCGGGGACTTATGGAGGTCCCTGGTGTGATTTCCTAGTCGGCCCCAAGGAATATGGAGACGAGAGATCCGCACACCAAGATAGGAAAATGCAATCTAATGTATGAAAGTATGAATGAACCTATGTGCACCGGAGTGCATGCAAAATCTAGCCTAGAATCTAGCAAACAATTATGCACGCAATGATGTAAGTATGTAGAACAATCAGGGAGGAAGTCAGATATCACCCAAGCAAGGAAATCACAGCAGAAACTACAGAAAGTAATGCACCTCGGGATGCGTACCTGTCTGGAGTATAACGGTCTATAGACCCTGCGTCAGAAGATAATAATGGTCGAGGACCAGACCGCCAGAAGTAATATAACGCAGAGCACCAGGACCGTCGGATGAGCCAGAGAGCCAAAAACAACCAGAAATAAAAGGGAAATCCGTGAAAAGCCTGCACACAGGATCAGGCGTATAACGGTCCAATACCCCTGTGTCAGAGTGGAGTAACGCAGGGACAGAGGGCCGTCAGAACACCCAGAAAACCAGAAATAAGATGAAGTAAGAGGGAGATCCGAGGACAATCAAACAAGGGAATGATGGCAGGTTTAAACAGAGATCAAGACATGATTGGCACAAGTTGTCCCACCGTGATCACCAAAAAATTATCTGTTGATTTGTTTTGCTTCTCTTCTTCTTTTTGTTTTATGTGCAATAAAGATGATAGGCAAAAATCAAAGATCTCAATCAACCCAAGGACATGTGAACCATGAACCTAGGCAACCAGAACAAGCTCTAGCATGGGCATGCTATCTCAATCATCAAACTAAACTAAGGAAATAAAGAAAAACACACGCCGGGACGTGGAGCAAAAGCAAATAAAAACACACCGCAAGGGTAGAGCAAGCAAAGAGGATAAGAAATATGAGATGGAGAGAGAAAGCTAATGCCCAATACCAAGAAAGAACGTGATCGCCACCAAAGTAGAAACAAGCCAAAGACTTGAAAATACCTTGAAATAGGTGGATGAAGCACCCGCCCACGGGAGAGAGAAAATCAGGGAAATCTGCAGATCAACGAAATGTAACGGCCGAAAGCCAACGCGTCACTGGGAAGTGACGGTCGCTCGATGAACCGCTATATGAATCTGACGCGCCTGCACAAGACCGTCAAATAACCTGCAGTAATAGCTTGTGGATTCTTTTAACTCCAACTCCTCCAGCCGGCCAGAAGACTTGGGCCTCGTGTGGTGAACCTGTAAACCTGCCAAAGAACGTGAAAAAACAAGAAAACAGACCCAGATTAGCCCTTTAAACAATATAGCATCAATTCTTCAATAAACTCAATAGCATGCAAAAGGAAAGGAAAGTACCGGGGAGGTTTTGATTTTTTAACCCCTCTGGGCGTTTTAAAAAGATAGGAGGATGTTTAGATGATGAAAAACCAGATGCAAAACGTGGAGAAAGAAGAGGGACAATGCTTTTGATGAAAGGGAGATGAGGAAGAACACAATATGTAATGATGAACTTTGAAAACCAATGGAACGAATACTACCTTCACCGTGAAGCAGATGAACGTGAAAGACAATTCTCCTTGATCAGATGTGACTCCAGAATGCGGCAGCACTTCGACGCGAACTCCAGATCTTTCTCCCTTAGGCCATGACGTTAAGGGTGCTATTTATAGACCCTCAAACTCTCCGGTCGAGCAGAGGATAATCCAGCAAGATAAGAGGATAACTCTTAGCAAATCCCTGAAGATAATATCACCAAGAGTCCAGAGAATCAAACAGAAGGTTCTGAAGATCAGATTTGGAAGAGAAATCACTAATTCAAACTCTCATCTCGACCACGGAGTAGCAGAGAAAAGGCCTGAACTGCCAGGACTCTCTGTTAGATGTAACGGCTACTCGACAGACCGCCACATGAAAATAACGCGCCAGGGAACGTCCGTTACATTCAACCTTATCTCAAAAGAGATAAGATCAACAGGAAGAAGATCAAACAAATTGGACTCTCGAAGGAAAGTAAAGGCCAAGGCTGGACGCGTTGGAATAAATAACGGCTGCACGACAGATCGTTAGATTCAACGGATAAGTAAGAGGATAAGCTTTAGAACAAAGGCCTCAAACTTTAGGACTCTTTGATAAGTAACGGCCCAGGGATCATGCGTTATATGGAAGTAACGCCCCCAGGGAGGACCGTTATTAACAATGAGGATAAAAAAAGGTGCAAAGCTTGCTAAGCTCATCGAATAAAAGGCCACAATAAACCACACTCCAACCAAGGAGAAGACCCAAGAAATAGGCTTCAAACTGATCAAGGAGACTCAATGAAGAGTGAACAACTCGGAGCATCATGGATAAACAAGGAGATGACCCAACTCATTGGTCATAAAACGGGTGTCAACACTGTGATTGGATGGGAGAGAAAATATGGTCGCAACTTTTGCACGGCCATAACTAGGGCTAGTGCAAACTTCTCCATCCATGAGTACCAGAACTCAGGGCCCTAGAGTGCTCGGCTCACATAGTATACCGGCTTCATAACCTTGTCCGCCTCCCAAGCAAGCATGGCACTCAACGTGCTCGGTGTTACGGACAAGTATAAAAGTAGTTGTTCTCTTTCCTGGGGCTTGGAGAGTATAGTAGGCGAAGACAAATACCGCTTCAATTTCTCGAAAGCTTTCTCGCACTCCTAATCCCAGTCCACTCGCCCCCTCTTCTCCGATGATTTGTTGGCCTGCTTGATGAGTCGGAAGAAGGGAAGGCATCTTTCTGTGGCCCTAGACAAGAACCAGGTAAGGGCGGCTATGTGACTAGTGAGGCACTGTACGTCCCTCACCCTTTCTTGCCGCTTCATCTCAAGCACCGCTCGGATTTGGTCGGGGTTTGGTTCAATTCCACGGTGGGTTACCAGAAATCGAGGAACTTACCCGACCTGAGTCCAAATGTAATTTTTTTTGGGTTGAGCTTCATGTTGTACCTCTACAGCATTGCAAACATCGTTGCCAGGCCCTCTAGGTGCTCTGCCACTCGGAGACTTTTGACGAGCATATCGTTGATGTAGACTTCCATGTTACGGCCGATTTGAGCATCAAACATGTGGTTGACGAGGCGCTGATACGTGGCTCCAGCATTCTTCAACCCAAAGGGCATGCGCATGTAGCAGTAGAGCCCGTGGTTAGAGACGAAGGCACCAAAAAGTGTAGAGGCAGAAAAGTGGTCTCCCAGACCTCGTACCACACTTTTAAGATTTGTTTGATTAGGAAAGAACGTCTAGCCACCCGTGGAAGCCTATAAGCACTAGAAGAATGGTGTCAAAAGGAGCCCTGGGCATTACCCCTGGGGACAACCCTCCGATGCTTAAGTTTGAGCCGAGTCAAGGAAAGGAGTAACAGGAGACTGAGAGAGAGAGAGAGTAGAGCGAGCTAGCTTTTGGGTAGTGCTTGATTCCCTGGAGTGCTCACTGTGTCTGGCAAGTGCTCGGAGAGTGCTCACCGTGTGAAGGAAGTGCTCAAAACCTTGCCTCTTTCCCTCTACACGTCTAGTTTACTCCCTTGGGTCGGGAACTCTGGTTATTTTTCATGTGGGGGCGTGTCTCTGCAAGGGTCTCTGTTTGTGGCGGTATATCTTTCTGTCTATGTCTCTCCCCATGTTTGTCTCTTCTTCATAAGTCTGGCGGCCTATTTATGGGTCGTCCAGGGGATGGCACCCATTCCTCAACAGGGAAAGGCATGAGTTGTAGGGTAACACCCCCTTGATCGTAGGAGGAGTTTCCTATAGTGCTCCTACTCAACTGGGAAGCTTGGTCTCGGGGCGAGGATCATGGCATGGACCTAGTCACCACTAGGGACGTAGCCTATAACGGTAGGAAAGTCGTCTGATTTCTGGAGGGTCATCCGACGTCTAGGTCGCCCGAATTAAGGCTTCCTGGGAATGGCGAGTCTTCGATATGCCCTTACTGGGCCATTTGCCTTTGGGCTGTCAGGTGGTCTGCATTAACCAAAATAGACTGGGCTGGTGTGGGCCTGTTACTAGTAGGCCGCAATGGGCCTGGCGGGTTTCACCCTCCTCAACAATACTCTTGATAGTCTGCTTGAAAATTTTGATGATAGAATTAATGATAATGTTTAAAGTTTTCAAGCCTCCTATTTCTCTATTTCTCTCCCTTCCTATTTCTCTCCCCTAACTCCCCTTATTTTCTCTCATTTTCTCCCCCTTTTTGTCAATCAGCAAAAAAGTGTAAAGATAGAACAAACAAAGAGTAAAAGAGACAGTCATACTGATTAAACTGAAATGATACAACGTTGAAGTAATACCACTAGATGTTTATGAAACCTTAGAGCATAGAGATGCTTAGCGAAAATATATAGGAAGTACACAGAACAAATCCTTTTAATGTTTTCTTTTTCTTGTGTATTGGAGAGAAGAAGAGAAAATATTTGAGGGATTAGTTGGTGGCAGTGGAGGATAAGCACCCGATGCAGTAAGATGTTACTCATATATGGCTTCTCGATCCAAGAAGATATCAGAAGTTATAGGGTCCAACCTAAGTTTTTCTCTGTCCTTATACATGTGGAGATAGACTTCATAGAATTTGGGGGCTCTGGCAATTTCATCCTCAAACTCTTTATATGCATGTTGGAGAGACCATTTTGGAAAAGGAATTATTACTTGTTCATGAGCTAGCCTCTCCTCCAACTCTTCCTTGTATAACCTTACATCTTTAGTGATGTACATCCATTTGTCGAAGGAATATTAGAAAGAATCATGTCGAACTTTCATAATTTCCTTGATTGTAATACGACCTTAATGCAAAAAAAAAATTAGAAGTTGATTCATCCCAAGTGTGCTTTGTCCTTGAAGCCTGAAAGTAGTGTTTATCTATATCATGTGGACAAATGGAGCTTTGCATGCTTTATACTTTAGGAAGTTGGTTTGAAAGATAGGATACTTTTTTTCTTCTCCAAGAAGAGTATGATTGAATTGTGACCGGGCTGAGGGTCAATCTCAGGATAGACAGAGGTTGAATGCCAAGGATGAAGAGTAATGGACGTGGATGGTCGAACAACTTTGGTCTTGGTTCTATTTATAGATATAGGAATAGGATGACATTTTCTAGCAAGATAATCTTCAAAGTCCTTGGCCACTAAAAGATGAATGTCCTCCCATTCTATTTTGACTTCTGGAATGGTACTTGTAGAGTGGGACTACAATATAGATTCTGGAGGTGGAGGTGCCTAAGTAGGAGGTTTAGAAGAGGAACAGTCAGAGGGTCTGGTTCTTCTATAAGTGGAGGAGACTCTACGCTTCCTCTGATAAGTAGTAGGAGGAGATAGTCCTACTAGAGGTACAAAAATGGAAAGAGGTGTATAAAGAATTATGTCTATACAGGGTAAAGGAATAGAAGGTTGTGGAGATGGAGGAAGAACTTGAGATAAGACAGTAGGTGGTATTTGAGGAGAGACAGGACGTGGAATTTGAGGAGCAGGAGAAGAAGAAGAGGGAATTAGTTGAGAAGGAACTGGAGAAGGTGTAGGAGCTGGCTCAGGAGATGGCTAAGGATGTGTGATGGACCTATTGGAGTATCACTTGATGGAGCAGCTATTGGAGGTGGAAGTGTCTTGACGAGCTGAGTAGCAATCCTCTGTAATTGTGCCATCATAACTATAAGGAGATTTTGATTTGTCTGGACCATATTCTTAACCTCCTAGATTTCTTCTCTTTGGCTTTCAATTTCACTGTCCAAATGTCACTTTAAATTAGTCGAGGCTTCATGTGGGACCTGACTAGCTTTGACTTGGTTGACGATTGACTGTTGAGTACCCGAGGTATATAGAAATTGGTTCTACATCAGAACGATATCTTCATGATGGGATTGCAGGCTTTGAATTAAGTCATATTTGACTTCTACCATTTTCTCCTCAAGCTGCCCATGAGAATGAAGTACCTTCTTCTCCACGTCAGTCACTACCTCATTGATATAATCAGAGAAATTTTCAACATTGAATTTTAAAACAGTCAGCTCATCATGGAGGTTTTTAAGGCCTTGATGGATATCTACAGGAATTTGTGCAGTGGAGGTAGAAGAAGGTACTTCTGTAGAGATCTTCTTGGCTGACTCCTTTTGTGGAGTCAGTGGTGAGAATTACTCAATTTCTATTCGATCTAGGGGGCTACAGGTTCTTCTGTGTAAGCAGGTAATTCAATGTGGTGCTCCTCCTCGCTCAGTGGTGTCTCTTCAGTTCGGGCTCCCCTTCAATCTGTGCAGTTACCTCAACTTGGGGTTCCTCCTCAGCCTATTGCTTTCCCACGGCTTGTGGTACATTGGGATGCTCCCCCTCAATACGTGTTATCTCTTAATTTGGGGCTTTCCCATAATTTGTGGTGCAATAGCCATTTCCTCTTCAGCTAGTTGATGGATGATTGTATCAATGTGAGCATTGGCTGCTGCTACTTCTTCTTATGAGGGAAGTTCTTCCATCTCCCTTTACTATCCTACTAGCTGGGAAGGTTGTCTACTTCCTCTGGCTCTTGGGTAGGCTCTACAACGGTTGATCTTGATGCTTTAGCCCTCACCCACTACCCACTTTCTTGAATGAAACCACATCTCTTCAAATTATTGGCATGAATATAGATGTAGGGGCTAGCCATTTCATTACTAATATCAACATTAAAACACTTCAGGATTGTGGTCACATAGGACCCATATGGTAGCCAATACAAAAAAAAATTTTGCTACCTACCCTAGCTATCTTTCTGGCTTCCTTTGCCCTTTTTACCATTGTCTCAAAGATAATAGATGCTAGGTTTATTTCTTTCCTTTCCAATAGAGAGAAGAGGAGAGTTGAATCTTCAATTGAACATACAGAGTGACTTCTTGCCGTTGGAACTAAAATGTGGGTAATAATCATATGTAACATTCTCGCTTTGGCCTCCATCTGGGTAACATCCAGGTTACATTTGCTTGCAATCCTGAAATTTGGCCCAATAATCTATCATCAGTTTACTTCAGTTTCTTCCCTATTTTGGAGGTTGACGCTTGTGGTAGAGCATTCTAAAATTTCTACTAACGATTGAGTGATTTCTATGTAGGTATTTCTGACGGATGTAATGAGCTTTTCACTCTCTACCCTTAAGTTGAAATTGAAGACCTTACCGACTGATAAGTGTCGCATTTCATATCATAAGCTGCATCACATTCATCATTTTTGAGCATTTGACGAGCATAGTTGTGCATTAATATGGCAAAAATCTCATTCTCACCATTAATTTGAGTTTGCATGATTTTATGATTATTTTGAGTTAAAATAGCAGTGTGAGAAATATTTAAGAAACTGCACAATGGTTATAATGAAGAATATTGATTATTTTAATTTTTTTAAAAATCTCAAGAATTTGCGTCAAAGCAGAAGGGCGCCCATTTAATAATGAACGGCAACTGTAGCAGACGCAATTTCTGAAGCAATTTTTATGAAAAAAAGAATTCGCGGCTGAATGGAAGGACGCTCATTAAAATGTGCGACCGAGTAAACAGGCGCCCATTCATTTGATGAAAATAGAAAAAGAAAAGAAAAAGAGCTAAAAAGGAGAGGAATGAACGACCGTCCACTCGTACGCTATTTCATTGGAAAAGAATGAGCGGCCGACCAAGCAGGCGCTCATTCTATTATATGGAAAATCAGAACAAAAATCAAGAAAAATGGAAAAAGAATGAGCAGATGTTTGCAAAGTCACCAATTCCTTGATTTATGGAAAAAATGAAAATATCAAAAAGAGGAAATGTAGAATGGGCGGCCGGCTATTCAGTCGCGCATAGGAATGTGCGCCCACTGCCCCAGTTGTCATTTTTGCAAGAGGCAGAAATGTGAACGCAATGCCCTGATCGCAGTTATCTTCCTATTTTTGGACTTATCTCCTCTTGTTTGAGGAAAGGAGGACTCTAAACGTGACAAGATCCCTACTTGGATCACGTTTTGATGCTGGGAAATTGGATTCAAGCCTAATCTGGATGGTTTCGATCATAGGAAGTTATGTGCACTATAAAAGGCCACCAAAAGCAGACCAATGGGGATGTTAGCCTATTTTCTTAGCCTATCTTCATGCTCTTCTGTTCATCTTTTTGAAGTCCCGCGATCAATGACACCCATGAGGGGGGTGAATTGGGTGTTTACAAATTTTAAGGAAACTTTTGGCCTTTTATAAAATATGTGATAAACTACTAATTAAGAGAAACAAATCTATTCACTCACAATTTGATTTATCAAATTCCATTTGGTGATGAGATAGATTATGCAAGGTGAAAGAGGATAAAAACTGAACTATAATGTACACTCACATTCACGTAGAATGGGGGTAGACGAAATGGAACAAACCACACAATTCAAACACAATGCACGGTGATTTTTAAGATGGTTCGGATGCAACGACGGTAATCCTACGTCCACCCCTCACCAAACCCGGTGAGGCTTCACTCGGGGATAAATCCCCAAACGGAGACGATGCTCCAACCACACATGCAGGACGACGCCTGCACACACACGGGGGCGCGCCCCAATACACACACACACACACGGAGACTATGTCTCTAACACGATCCGACAACCGGATCACCAACACAAACACCCGCTGCCACAAGTGCAGCAAACCACACACACGAGACAGAATGGATCTAAATAGACCCACACACACACAAACATAGATCTAGGAAGATCCACGCACACACACGAATCAAATACGACACACACACATACGACCACGGATCCAACAACGATCTACACACACACAAGTTCTTCAATTTATGACGAACACAAATACAACACCCAAAGCATAAAGACGATGAAGCTTAGTTTAGAAAACTCCTATTTTGGGTTCCCTTTGAATGCATGTTGCGGATCTTGAACAGATCTTCAATCTTCACTTGACCAGATCTTCAATCCGTGCTTGCTTAGCTTTTCTCCTTTCTTGCTTACTTGGCTTCTCCTCTTTCTTGCTTGCTTGGCTTCTCTTCTTTCTCCTTTAGGCACTCTTCTTGGAATCCTTGCTTGCTTGCTTAGCTCTTGAGAATGGATGAAGAACACTTACTGCACAGAGTACTGTTCACGGCTACATTACCCTTCTTCTTCCTCCTTGGATAGCACCCTCTTGATCTCCCTTGGATCTCACTTGATTTCCCCTTAGATAGCTAGGGTTTATGACTCCATAAGAGAGTTTTATAACCCTTAAATGGTCCTGGACAAGCCCCAGACCAGATCCACGAAATCCTCCTTGATTGGGGGCAGCAAATGGGTGAAGATACCTCTCCACGGGATGGAAAAACCAAGTCAACAAAAGTGGCTTCGGGGCTGGCGGTCGACCGGAGGTAGGTTGGCGGTCGATCGTAAATCTGCAGAGTGGAGATTTTTGCATTCTGGAATTTTTGGTCGACCGGCCACCACCCGACGGTCGACCGGAATGTGAAAAACTATAGTTTTCTTAATTCTGGTAATTTCGGTCGACCGCCAGCTATAGTAAATTTCAGACTACTACATTTTAGCCCCAAACTCCATTGCAACCCTTCCAAACTCTGTGGCATCAAACTCCTTTGATCTTGGAGAGATTATACAAAGATTTTAACCTATAAAATCATAATAAAAATGATTAGAACTTTAGCTTAATAATCAATATGATAAATGTGTGAAATGCATACATGAAAGCCCATGTTCAAGGTGCATACAAACACTTTGAACCATAAAAGCTTTAAGCTAAAGGTCAAGGATTATTTCTATGCAAGTGAGCAATGTATGAGAATATTTTAGCCATACACATATACAAGTGAACACTTTGAAAACATGATTGACTAAAGATCAAGATCTATGCATTTGTTCAATATGAATGTATCATGTAACCAAGCTCCATGAAGAGTATGCATAGGAGGCATTCAAAGCACATGTTCAACTCAATCATAGTCAACCAATCGACAGGAACAATCAACCATTTAGTTTAGTTATCATCATTTACTTATCACACAAAATCATAGCATTACACACTAAGTTTAGTTATCATCAAAACCATAGCTCAACAATCTCTCCCTTTTTGATGATGACAAACTTAGGGATAAATGAGGATAAACGTAGTGACGATGACAAACTAAATGAGGATACAATATGTTCTCCTCCCCCTAACACGGGTAATCATGAATCTTCTTTTTCTCCCCCTTTGACATTATCAAAAGGCGGGATAAGGCAAAGCTTTCTCCCTTATCAACAAGCAAAACGAAACCAACGAAGCAGGAGCAATTCTTGCTCCCCCTTTGACAGTATCAGCAGGCGGATGAACGTCAATCTATCTTCCACATTAACACTATCAAGATGAAGGGAAGAAACCACTGAGGTCCAAATAGCAGCATGATGAATGAGCAAGGAACAATGACCCACGTTTGAAGTTCTGATGAAGCATGAGCAAATTATAAGCAAGTGGGTTCATGGAGTGCTTGGGAGGCACCTAATCATGTTGTTGTTGATTGTCATGTTTGCAGATTTTTATTTGTTTTGTGATACCAATGGTTGGCATAAGAGGATACCAATTGTTGATCACTTGGACGTGCTAGGATGAGTAGAGCTAATTTCACGCTTCTCCTCTTGGTCAATCAAAATCCAAAGCTTATTTAACAAGTGTGCAGCATGTGAAGTCCATTTGAAGTCCATTCAATTTTTGGGTTTTCATTATTTTCATATTTTTAATTTTTGATTTGTGGTTTGAAATGCATGAGATGCAACATATGCATGTGATGACATGTGAGATGCATAAACAAACAAACAGACAAATACGTATATATACATACAACACAGCTCCCCCGTACTTATTTAAGAGGGAATGGATATAAGAAGGGTGCATGAGGGTCATAGCAACTGAAATGTTCACTTATAACACATGGGAGATTGTGCAATCATATAGGAGATTCATGCAATTGCTAATGCAGTCAATCAATTTTCAAAATATATAATGAATCAAATTTCCAAAGTGTAAGTGAGTACATGAAAAATGATAATTGCAATATGGATATTCAGATTTTCAGATTAACACAGGGAGACATTTTACAGACTGCACTTCAATTTTGAGAACAACGTATTGGAGGCTACGCTCTACCACAATGAGTTTTCACCATCATTTTTAACTCAACCAATATCACATGATAGTCAGAATTTTTCAAGAGTGATCAGGTTCAAATAATTCCTTTTTACGCCAGTAGACGTATGGAGCTCATGCCAAAATCCCCGGTTACTCAGAATACTGAACCATTTCATCTCATCTTGAACAGAGGTACTTTAGTCAACACTTTTCAGAAATGAACCACATCACGTCTCAGGTGACATGTGCCCAATTTACTCAGTTAGACTGAGCATTGCTCTACCTTTCATTTTCATTTTAGATTTTTGAACAAAGATAGGTAGGCAACTTTTTCCTCAACTGTCTCTTCAACATTCATGCAGCAAGTTTAATATCTCCATACTGTTGAAAGGAAATTCCTATATCCTTATCTTTAACACTCATTTTCACATTTGTGCAAGATGTGTATGAATTTGATTCAGCATGTATACCAAAAATATCACAAACACATAACATTGCAACTCCTCCTAAATAGATACACTTATGAGATATGAACTCTCCTCCAGAGTGTATGACATGAAACACTCCAATAATGACTCAAATGCAACATTATTTAGCAAAAAGGTATAAGGTCATAGAAATTTCAAAGGATGGAGGTGAATAGCATATAGTATCAAGCAAGCACATAGAGGGAATGTATGCAACATGCAATGCAAATATGCAACTGATACCAATCAAATGGATACCAATTGAATGAACTGAATGCAGCTAATGCATGAGTTCTAATGCAATGCAACCTTTGATCATATAATAATGAAATGCAACATGCCAAGACAGAATGTAATGTGGTGCAAAACTTCTGATACCAAATGAATGAACTAACTTCAGCTAATGCATGAATTGGTATGCATGCAACCTATGCCTAGATGAGCATGTGATGCAAGTTGTAAATACAGCATAGGAGGGCTTGATCTTCAAACCATGAGGCAAATTCCACATGGGAGCATTCACATTATATTAATGTGTCAACAAACATTTTCATGACATGACCTTTATGAAATAAGGGTGTTTAAATGAGTAAAATTAAGTAATGCAACCCAATTTCAGAATTGTTCAAAGATAGATTTTCAAAGGTCTTTCACAAATTTTGAAATGAGAATTCATTCACAAGCCAAATGTTTGAAACATTTAATCAAAAACACATTTTCAATTTAAATAACACAGCTCAAGGATTTATTCACAAATCAACCAATCACAATTTTTAAGATCTGGTACGAGGCGGAGATTTTAGTCCGAAGACCTATCTCAACGCATAGGGAATGCTTCCAAATGGACATGATCCACTCTTCCACAGATGCCATTTGATATACCAGATATGTAATTCAATTCAAGTGAGATCATACAATTCAAATTGAGAATATTCAATATGCAACCACTTCATACACATCTTTCAAGATTTTTAATTTGATTCAACCAATTAGGCACATTCATCACAACATGCTAGTAAATGTCCATTCAAGTTTTTAGAATCAATACATGTCACCTGAGTGTGTTACCAAGTGACAAAGACGGCCATTGCATGAATTGATAAGGTTGAATTACCTTAGTTCAGGAGACAAGATTGAAAGCCTTCAATCACTAAAATTACCAACCTCACGAAGGTTGATATTTCAGCTTTTGCTTTCTTACCTTTGCCTTGAGAATCCATTTTTTTCCAAGCCTTTCTCCTGCAATTCAAAGAAGAATGAAATTCAGTTTACTCATGAGAGTATTTTAAAATCTTCTTGCATAATCCCTGTAAAATCTTCACAAAAGGCATTATTAGTAGCTCAGAAATGATATCATCCACATGTACTTGAACCACTAAGAAGTCTTTTACCTGATTTGCCTTGTGAGAGGTGGTTGATCAAGCTTACCTATTGAACCCATTCTTGGTTAAAATAGATGCGCGCTTTTCATACCATGTCTTGGGTACTTACTTCAACACGTACAAGACTTTCACCACCTTGTACTTGAGTCGATCCTAGAAGTTATTCTACATAAAGTAGCTCATCTTCTTGTAGCAACTTGATATGGTTCTCATCATTTCCATCCTTACAAGGTATTCTTCCAGTTGATTCAAGCTTGGTCATGACTATCCCATCATCATTTAGATTTAGGGAGTATAATCTGCATCCAGAAGCAAACAGAATTGATTTGTCAATTTCGATTCAAATTTATTAACAATGACATGACAAATTCATTTAACAATTGACATTTCCTAGACAGCTCTAGATGCCATGCATGACTCATGTGTGAACCTAGACACTAAATCCATATGATGAATGTGGTTGCTCCTCCTTAATATGTGTGCATGAATGCAAGATGTTTCGAAAAATTCTAATGCTATATGGAGTCATGGATGTGTTATGAAGACACGGGAGTTGCGATGAGTTCACAATATTCAAAAATTTAAGACTGAGTTGAAGGTTCACGCAGACATGAATGTGTATGCAAACTCAATGTATGTAGTGAAATCATGACTTGAAGAGTCTTCAAGCTTCCCTACAACAAGATGCTATATGACACTTGAGATGCACACAAATATGCAAACAGCCATGAATGGAATGCATGTGAGGACATATACAAGATTACATGACTATAAGACTCAAAATGATTCAAAACCTTACACAATCACTGGAGAGAATAGGAGGGATATCACCTGATTTTTCAAGTTCAGTTTTTGATTTTTCTTTCAAGATGACTCATGCCACTTGGCCTATGTGCCTTACCTTCTTGAAAAAAGTAGATTTCATACTTTACACTCCATGGCACACCTGCAAAATAGATTTCTCATTTTGCAATCTTAGGTATCCAAATCCTTTTAGGTCCTTGTGGGTTAGGAGTAACATTGGCATGCAACTTCCAATTCTTAACAACATTCAAGTCATTATTTCTCATGAGAAAATAATTGTGCTTAACATTCCCAGATTTTCCAAAATGATGGTAGAGGGCACGTGGCATCATATTCCTTCTTTTCATTGGTTTTGCTAGTTCATGTGAGTGATCATGATGTGTTGAATGAGAGTTCTTTCTCTTCGACAATAACCAGTAATGTGAAGTTGTGTCCCCTTTTACCACAATGATTGCAATGCATGGAGGGTTTTGTGGTGAAAGATTTCTTTGTATTTTTCAGACCAGCTTGATTTCTACATGCTCTCATGTCATCATTTTTCATAATGAAACAATCATGCATGGCATGTCCATGTCTTCCACAGTAAAAGCATGTGTTTCTTCATTAGTGGATATGTGTGTGAGGCAGAGGTATGCTTAACACGCATAGTGATGCTAGCAACATTTTTGGATTTTTGATGCATGTTGATTTTCTGATTTTTATTTTCTTTTTGAATCCTTTGGACATTCACACTGTTTTTCTGATTTGATTAGGTTCTTGATACAGTGGGTTGCTAGGAGTGAGATGTGGAGGTGCTGGGTGCACAATTGTCATGAACAAATGAAGTATATGTTTTACTTCCAAATTTCTTTTTGTTCATAGGATTAAACCACAGCCCCTCTCTTTGAAAGTTAACATTCATTCCCAACAATTTATCCAAGTTTTCTTGACCATTGACAAATCTAGACAATGAAGCATTCAAGTCAGAAATTTCTTTTTCAAGGAATGAAATGTGCAATTCATAGGAAGCCATCTTATTTTCACAAGAATTGACTTGTTCATGTAAAGTGGTATTGATGGTTTTATGACTTTCAATTTCTTGCAACAATTCATCCACTCTTTCAAATTCATGAATATTCACAGATTTTCCTTTTTCAAAAGAAAACAATCTTTCAGAAAGGGCCGTGTTCAATTCCTTCAGTTTCTTATTTTCTTTTTCAAGTTTCTTATCATGAAGGAGTTCAACTTGACCATTGTCCATTAGACTTATTCTCTCTTTCAAATCTTTGTTTTCATTTCTCAGGGAGGAAATTTGATCTTTATGAATTTCAAGATCAAACACATGAGACTCAATCAATTCCTCTAGATGCAAGCATTTTTTACAAGGGAAATTACACTTATTTTGTTCAGCATCCTTTTTCATTTTTTTGTTTTCTGATTTTAACTTCTTGTATTTTTCAGCAAGCTCATCATATGCATTCAACAGTTCTTCATAGCTAAATTCATCTTCATAATCGGAGTCAGAATTTACCTTGGAGCTTGATTCAATTTGTTGAACATTTCCATGATCACTCGTGCCTGCCACATGGCATCGGTCTTCATGCTCTTCCCAGACTTTGGTTAATCCATCCAATATTTCCTTTGCGGAGCTGTAACGAGAAACAAACGGGAAATAATTAGAATCAACTGCGACAATGAGCAATTTTAGAGTAAAACAGTTTTTATCATGTTTAAGCTTTTGATTTACAGTCCAGACATTTTTGTCTTTAGACAATTCATAAGGACCATGCGAGATAAACTTCCATAGCTTAGGGTCATATGAATTGACTAGACTACACATCCTTCCTAACCACAAATCAAAATTGCAACCATCAAACACGGGTGGAGAGTTCAAGGTGTACACCATGGTAGTCATTGATCTAAATCACTCTAGATCGTTAGATCTATCAAATTAGAGCCTTAGCACTGATACCAATTGAAGTCTCGCGATCAATGACACCCAAGACGGGGGTGAATTGGGTGTTTACAAATTTTAAGGAAACTTTTGGCCTTTTATAAAATATGTGATAAACTACTAATTAAGAGAAACAAATCTATTCACTCACAATTTGATTTATCAAATTCTATTTGGTGATGAGATAGATTATGCAAGGTGAACGAGGATAAAAACTGAACTATAATGTACACTCACATTCACGTAGAATGGGGGTAGACAAAATGGAACAAACCACACAATTCAAACACAATGCACGACGATTTTTAAGGTGGTTCGGATGCAACGACGGCAATCCTACGTCCACCCCTCACCAAACCCGGTGAGGCTTCACTCGGGGATAAATTCCCAAACAGAGACGACGCTCCAACCACGCATGCAGGACGACGCCTGCACACACATACAGGGACGCGCCCCAATACACACACACACACGGAGACTATGTCTCCAACATGATCCGACAACCAGATCACCAACACAAACACCCGCTGCCACAAGTGCAGCAAACCACACACACGAGACAGAACAGATCTAAATAGACCCACACATACACAAACATAGATCTAGGAAGATCCACGCACACACGAATCAAATACGACACACACACATACGACCACGGATCCAACAACGATCCACACACACACAAGTTCTTCAGTTTATGACGAACACAAATACAACACCCAAAGCATAAAGATGATGAGGCTTAGTTTAGAAAACTCCTGTTTTGGGTTCCCCTTGAATACATGTTGCGGATCTTGAACGTATCTTCAATCTTCACTTGACCGGATCTTCAATCCGTGCTTGCTTAGCTTTTCTCCTTTCTTGCTTGCTTGGCTTCTCTTCTTTCTTGCTTGCTTGGCTTCTCTTCTTTCTCCCTTAGGCACTCTTCTTGGAATCCTTGCTTGCTTGCTTAGCTCTTCTCTTCCTTGGAGGAGGTTGGCTTCAGATATGTCTTCAATGGGTTGAGAATGGATGAAGAACACTTGCTGCACGGAGTACTGTTCAGGCCTACAGTACCCTTCTTCTTCCTCCTTGGACAGCACCCTCTTGATCTCCCTTGGATCTCACTTGATTTCCCCTTAGATAGCTAGGGTTTATGACTCCATAAGAGAGTTTTATAACCCTTAAATGGTCCTGGACAAGCCCCAGACCAGATCCACGAAATCCTCCTTGATTGGGGGTAGCAAATGGGTGAAGATACCTCTCCACGGGATGGAAAAACCAAGTCAACAAAAGTGGCTACGGGGCTGGAAGTCGACCGGAGGTAGGTTGGCGGTCGACCGGAAATCTGCAGAATGGAGATTTTTGCATTCTGGAATTTTCGGTCGACCGGCCACCACCCGGCGGTCGACCGGAATGTGAAAAACTACAGTTTTTTGAATTCTGGTAATTTTGATCGACCGCCAGCTACAGGTCGGTCGACCGCCAGCTACAGTAAATTTCAGACTACTACATTTTAGCCCCAAACTCTATTGCAACCCTTCCAAACTCTGTGGCATCAAACTCCTTTGATCTTGGAGAGGATTATACAAAGAATTTAACCTTTAAAACCATAATAAAAATGATTAGAACTTTAGCTTAATAATCAATATGATAAATGTGTGAAATGCATACATGAAAGCCCATGTTCAAGGTGCATACAAACACCTTGAACCATAAAAGCTTTAAGCTAAAGGTCAAGGATTATTTCTGTGCAAGTGAGCAAAGTATGAGAACAATTTAGCCATGCACATATATAAGTGAACACTTTGAAAACATGATTGACTAAAGATCAAGATCTATGCATTTGTCCAATATGAATGCATCATGTAACCAAGCTCCATGAAGAGTATGCATAGGAGGCATTCAAAGCACATGTTCAACTCAATCATATTCAACCAATCGATAGGAACAATCAACCATTTAGTTTAGTTATCATCATTTACTTAATCACACAAAACCATAGCATTACACACTAAGTTTAGTTATCATCAAAACCATAGCTCAACACTTTTCAATTTGCTTTATTATTCAAACTTCTACATTGTTAAGTACTCTTTAATTTCTTCTTCTTCCTCTTCTTCTAATTCTCTCTAGTTTTCAAGCTATTTTTAGTTTTTCAAAGTTTAATTCTACGTTTTTACTGTTCACCTGATTTTACACAACTCTGTTCTTTCTCTGTTTTCTTCCCCTTCTGCTCTTCGTTTCATCTTAGTCTCTTCATAAAAGTTCTTCATCTTTCCGAGATCTAGATTTTCTTATTCTTCCTCTTCCTCTAATTCTCTCTTGTTTTTCATTTATTCTCAATTTTTCAAGGTTCTGTCCTGGGTTTTTCATTGTTCATCCGCGCAGACCCACCTCTGTTCCTCCTCATTTTTCTCCCTCTTCCTTATATTTTCTCCTTCTGCACTCTTCATCAATCTTCTTCGTCTTTCTCTAATATTCAACTTTCTCTTCTACCACATCTTCTAATTCTCTCTGGTTTCAAAGCTATTTCACTTTCAATCTTACTCTATTTTTATTTATGTTTTACTATTTTTAACTCCCTTCATCTTCTTCTATCTATCTTTCCCTCCTCTATTTTCTTCACATATCCTAAGGTGGAGATTCTCTTCTTTCGGTGCTCATAAGGCAGCGTCTACCTCCAAGGCGGGGTGATTTAATCAAAGACTTGCCAAGGAGACGACGGTGCTATTCTTCATCATCTTGGCTCTATTTCTTCCCTTATTCTTTTACTTCAAGTTGTAATTTTTAATTTTCATCAAGTTGTACTCTTTCCTTAGCAATAAAAGTTGATTTTGTGCAATTGTTCCTCTATTTTCTCTCTCCACACTTCTCAAATTCTCTTATTTAATCCTCTCATATTCTTTAGATAGGTTTATTTTCATGCACTTTTATTTTCCTTTAGTTTAAACTCACTCCAAATTTGCTTTTCAAAACATAAGGATTTTCCAGCTTGCTTAAAAGAAATTTTCTTCTCCGTGAGATCGACCAGTTCTTACCATTCTACTTATATTTAATATCTTTTTAGTGAGTGAGTGCGGTTATTTTTAAAATTGTGACACGACTTTTAAATGACGAGTTTTGTGCACATCAATTTTTGGCGCCGTTGTCGGGGATGAAAATGATTTTTTATAGTTGGATATTCTTGTGTTTGGTGTGAATATTTGTATATTAATTTTTCTATTTTTATTTTACAGGAAAAATAAAAAAAATCAAAAAATCAAAGTAAAAGGAAATTCGGACTTGGAAATTCACAGAAAATCAACTGTTGCAGAAAGCTAGAAAACGTCGATGAAAGTCTGTATCTGTCACTACAGGGAGCAGAAATCAGGAATTCTGTAAATTCTGGAAAATCAAGCATCGCTAAAGGTAAGTAAGCGTAGGTACATGTTCTATTTTTTTAATTTCTAAAAAATCTCAAAAAAATTAAACAAATTCTTGAAAAATTAAAAAAATCAAAATATCAGAAAAATACAGAGAGCATTTCTTTTGGCTTTATTCTTCAGTAGGTTACATGTTGATTAGTGTTTTTAGTTGATACTTGTCTTTTATCCATCTCTCTTTTAAAAAAAATAGAAAAAATCTCTTTAAAAAAAGAAAAAAATAGAAAATAAGAATTTTTTTTCATGATATCATACTTTCATCTTAGTTGCATCTCTTGCATGCATTGTTGCATCTAGTTGATTATTTCTTCATTCACTTGTATCATTTGAAAAAAAAAATTCCCTTCTCTTCTATTTCCCCTTCTCAATGGCAGGTTAGGTTCCTTACACCCTTCTTAAAATTGGAAGGACTCTCCATTGAGCATTCCATCTCTTTAGATTAAAATTTCCTTTCCCAAGACCTTCATAAATCCCCGCACCTGTGGATTCCCTCACGGACGTTGGGCAAGTTGTACCACGAAGTACCCCGGAGTTAGATTGCCCTTAGAAGGTCCACACAAAAAAGAGAGGAGTTTTAGAATTTATTACTATTTTGGAAGATCGGTGTCTAGGCTAGAGGTTAAGTGGCAAACGCTCAAGCGGGTTTGTGGTTATTTAATTAGGTCCCTACGAAAGTAGGGGGAGCCTCCCACAACCTCACCTCTTACCTGACCGGTGGACCAATTTGATAGTGAGTGCCAATTCTTCCTTTGCAAAAATAAAAAAATAAAAATAAAAATAAAAAAATCATCATCATTTTTGCATGTACCATTTATATAGGGACTAATTGCATTTTCATTTAGTGGTTCATTTATTGCATTATTTTGAAAAACTTCAAAAAAAATTCAAAAATTCAAAAACAACATTCCCTTTGGGCCCTTTTGCATTGCATGCAAGGTAGGAGATCCCTACACCCACATTTGATAGGACCCATAGGTGAGATTGAGAGGTTAGTGAATTTTAGAAATCATCATCAACCTAACCCCATGGCAGACCAAAATCAACAACAAGCTCCCAAGTAAATGAAAGAATATTTCTTGTCAAATCAATACCAACCTTTATTCTATGTTCAAGTACCTCAAAATCAAGCAGCCCAATATGAAATCAAATCAAGTACTATTCAAATGTTACCATCCTTCTATGGCAATACCAGTGAGGATCCTTACAAACATCTTGACGAGTTCCTCTAGATTTTCTCCACAGTCAAGATCCAAAACTTTTCTGATGATGCTCTTAGGTTGAATCTCTTCCTATTTTCTCTCAAAGATAAAGCCAAATATTGGTTAGGAGCCTAGGGTAGACCAATAGATACATGGGCAGAGATGTAAAAAGAATTTTTGAAGAAATTCTATCCCATTGGGCGAACCAATACCATGTAGAGAGCGATAACTGGATTCACACAAAACCCTGGGGAGCAAATCTATGAGGCTTGGGATAGATTAAAAGATTTGCTTAGAAAATACCCCCATCATGGATTATCAAGATGGCAAATTGTCCAAGCTTTTTATGAGGGGTTAACTAAAAATTATCGTCAAATGGTGGATGCTTCATGTGGAGGAGCATTCATGAGTAAAAGTGAAGATGAGGCTTATGATTTATTTGAGATGCTCAGTGCAAATTCTATTAGTCATGCCTCGCATTAATCTTATGAGAGAATGATTGGGCCATCTAAGAGGGGAGGGCTTTATGAAGTTAAGAGCCAGAGAGAGTGTGAGAATAGGATGTATATAAACTCCTTAACTCAAAAATTGAACAAAATGGATTTGTTGACACGGAAGATAGAGAAGGTTGATCTAGTAGCTCTAAGTTAGATTAGTTGTTATCTAATAATAGGCAGGGACCTTCTTTTTCTGCTCCTCAACCTCAACCGTTCTCAGCTCCCAGTCATGAAGAGATTTGTGCTCTTTGTTCTAGCCCTAATCATGTTGTTACTGATTTCCCCACTGCAGCCCAGCTTCTCCCATTCATCCAAGAATAGATCTTCGCTGCTCAGGGTGTGTCCAAACCTACATATGATCCTTATTTTAGCACCTACAATTCAGGTTGGAGAAATCATCCCAATTTTTCTTGAAAATCTCAGCAAGGTCCATCTACCCAATCCAATCCCTCAATTCAAAAACAATCTTTTCCAACTTCCAATCAGTCAAGCCAAAATTTCTCTTATCCATCTCCGTTTCAGCAACAATTTTAGCAACCTCCATTTCATCAAGCTCAGGCCCCGTATCATCAAGCTCAGTCGTTTCAGGTCCAATATCATCAGTATCATCCACACCGCTTAATTTCAACCTCAAGCTCCTTATCACCCTCCTCCTCCTCCTCAACCCCCTCAGCCCAATTTCAATGATAAATTTGACCAACTTCAGCAACTCATTCTTTCTCAACAATAATCCATTGCTAAGTTAGAGGGTCGAATAGGGCAATTGGCTGCTAGCAATATGAGGAGAGATGTAGGTCAACTTCCTCCCCAACCTATGCCTAATCTTAAGAACCAACCTCTGGGATTTCACCAAAGAGCACCTCTTCTTCCTCAACCAACCCAACCTCAGCCTCCTCCTTCTATGGGCCCTCAATTTGAGAATGCCAAGGCTATATCTACCCTTAGGAGCGGGAAGATTTTAGATGACCCTTATCGTGCTAGGAGAGCTGGTAGCAGTTCGGGCCAAGAAGCCCACGTGGAAAGTGATAGTGAGGAAGAGGAGTCGGTGATCGTGCAAGAGAAAAAGAAGCCAGAGGGGGGGAGAAAAAGTAGGATAAAGGAAAGAGAAAGGTTGATGAAGGACCCCAACAATATGTGCCAAAGGCCCATTTTCTCGATGCTATAAAGTCGAAGGCTCACAAGAAAATGTCGGTTCAATAAGAAGAATTAGTGGAATTGTTTAAACATGTGAATATCAATATTCCACTCTTGGACGCAATCAAGCATGTACCGGCATGTGCGAAGTTTTTGAAAGAGCTTTGTACTCCAAAGAGGGAGCCGAAGGCAGTAACTCATAAGATCCGCTTATCTAAGGATGTTAGTGCTATTGTAATGAATCATCTGCCGAAGAAGTTGAAGGACCCCGGAGCTCCATTAATCTCATGTGATATAGGTGGAGTCACGTTTGATAGAGCATTACTGGATCTAAGAGCCAGTGTGAATTTGTTGCCCACCTTCATATACGAGCAATTTGATCTGGGGGAGTTAATGCCCACTTCAATAATCCTTTAACTGGCGGATCGGTCAGCGAAAACTCCAACGGGTCTGATGGAGGATGTGATTGTAAAAGTACGTGAGTGTTATTTCCCGGTGGACTTTCTCATTCTAGATATGGCCTTGTCTCAGGAACTTAAACACACGCCAATTATTTTGGGACGCCCATTTTTAGCTACGGCAAAGGCCAACATAAACTGTGCCACGGGAATGATGGATATCTCTTTTGGAGGTGAAAAAGTTTCTTTGAATGTGTTTAAGGCATCTCAATATCCGGAACAAGAATGTAATGTTATCGATGTATTTGAGGAATTGATTGAAGAAAGTTCGGATGAAGTTAAGGATATGCTAGAAGAGGGTAGCATGCTTCAGGATTCCCCTCTTTCTTGTGCGCCCTACTCTAGGATAGAGCCACTCCCTCCATTGCAAGCTGAGCCTGTTCTTCCATCTCTGGATCATCCGCATGTTCTTGAATTGAAACCTCTGCATATTCTCTTAAGTATACTTATCTGGGCCCTGACCGCACTCTGCCCGTGATTATTGCTTCTAATCTCACTTCTGCTTAGGAATCTCAACTTTTAAATGTCCTTAAAGAGCATAGGGGGGCGATAGCTTGGTCAGTGGGGGATCTCAAAGGGATTAGTCTGGATGTTTGCATGCATTATATCTATTTAGAGGATAATGCCAAGCCGAGTAGAGAGATGCAGTGCCGACTGAATCCCAACATGAAGGAGGTGGTCAAGAAGGAAGAAGTAAAGTGGTTGGATGTCGGGATTATATATCCCATTTCAAATAGTAAGTGGGTCAGCCCGACGCAAGTTGTGCCAAAGAAATCAGGGCTGACTGTTGTGATATATGAAAAATGAGAAGAAGTGCCCATGCGATTACAGACGGGGTGGAGAGTTTGCATAGATTACATAAAATTGAATTCAGTAACCAAGAAAGATCATTTCCCACTCCCATTTGTAGATCAAATTTTGGAGAAACTGGCTAGGCAAAAGTATTTTTACTTTTTGGATGGCTATTCCAGCTATAATAAGGTTACAATTTACCCAGAAGATCATGAAAAGACGACGTTCACATGCTCCTATGGCACGTTTGCTTTTAGACGAATGCCATTTGGGCTTTGTAATGCCCTTGCCACCTTTCAGCGATGCATGATGTCTATCTTTTCGGAAATGGTGGGTGAATTTTTGGAAGTCTTTATGGATGACTTCTCTGTGTTTGGTGCCTCATTTGAAAATTGCTTGGAGAATTTGACTCAAGTGCTGAAGAGGTGCATTACATCGAATCTAGGGTTAAGCTGGGAAAATAGTCATTTTATGGTAAGAGAAGGGATAGTGCTAGGCCATGTTGTATCAGAAAGGGGAATAGAGGTCGACAAGGCTAAGGTCGATTTGATTTCTAATCTTCCTCCTCCCATATCTGTCAAGCAAATCCGTTCTTTTCTTGGCCATGCAGGTTTCTATAGAAGATTCATTCAGAACTTCTCTACCATTGCTCGTCCGCTCACTCAGTTGCTTGCCAAAGACACTCCCTTCAATCTTGATAGTTCATGTTTACAGGCATTTCATTCCTTGAAAGCGGCCTTAACTCAAGTTCCGATTCTTCAATCTCCAAATTGGTCGCTCCCTTTTGAAATTATGTGTGATGCCTCAGACTATGCTGTTGGAGCTATCTTGGGTCAGAGAATCGATAAGAAACCCGTGGTGATCTACTATGCGAGCTGCACCCTCGCCGATGCTCAGTTGAATTACACCACCACGGAGAAAGAATTGCTTGCTGTTGTTTTCGCCCTAGAGAAATTTCGCTTATATCTGTTTGGGGCTAAGGTCATTATTTATTCCGATCACTCTGCTTTGAGATACTTGATTTCCAAGAAGGATGCCAAACTCCATCTCATTCGTTGGATTTTATTGCTGTAAGAATTTGATTTGGAAATTAGAGACAAGAAGGGGTTAGATAATGTTGTAGCTGATCATCTATCAAGGATAGTGATACCTGAGAGTGCTTCTATGTCTGATTCTTTTTCTGATGAACAAATTCTTTCTATCTCTCACTCTTCAACCCCCTGGTATGCTCACATTGTCAATTACCTGGTGGTAGGATAGATTCCGGGAGGGTGGACTAAGCAGGAGAAGGATCAATTCTTTTATAAGATCAAGCACTATTTTTGGGAGGACTCGGAGCTGTTTCACATGGGTCCTAATCATATCATAAGAAGATGTGTCCCCGAAGAGGAGCAACAATCTGTTTTAAATCTTTGTCATAATCTTGCATGTGGGGGACACTTCTCAGGTAGAAAGACTGCGGCGAAGGTGCTACAAAGTGGATTCTAGTGGCCCACATTATTTAAGGATACTTATGAATTTTTCAAAACATGTTTGAGGTGCCAAACTGTGGGCAACAATTCAAAGAGAGATATGATGCCGCATAATCTCATTCTAGTTGTCGAAATTTTTGATGTTTGGGGTATTGACTTTATGGGACCGTTTCCACCTTCTTTTGGGAATGAATACATCTTGGTGGCGATCGATTATGTTTCAAAATGGATTGAAGCAATAGCCACAAGGACCAATGACCATAAAGTAGTGATGAAATTTGTGAAGAAGAACATCTTTTCTAGATTTGGGTGTCCGAGGGCTATCATCAGTGATGGGGGTTCTCACTTCACGCATTCTCAGTTCCGATCTTTACTCCGTAAATATGGCATTACTCTAAGCTTGCCACCCCCTATCATCTCTAAACCAGTGGCCAGGTAGAAGTGTCCAATAAGGAGATCAAGAACATTTTGCATAAGATAGTTAGGCTGGATAGGAAAGACTGATCCGAGATACTAGATAATGCATTATGGGCATATAGAACTGCATTCAAAACTCCCATTGGAATGTCACCTTATAGCCTCATCTTTGGAAAAGTCTGCCACCTACCTGTAGAGCAGGAACATAGGGCATATTGGGCCATTAAACAAGTCAATTTTGATCTCACTCAAGCTGGGTCCCAAAGAGCCCTGCAACTCAATGAATTGGAGGAACTGCGTAATGAAGCCTATGAAAAATCCAAGATTTATAAAGCTAAAACCAAAGTTTTTCACGATAAGCATATTCACAGGAAAACTTTTTATGCGAATCAAAAGGTTTGGCTTTTTAATTCAAGGCTACACTTGTTCCCTGGTAAGTTAAAATCCAGATGGGATGGACTATTTGTGGTTATTAAGGCTTTTGACCATGGCACTGTCAAAATTTTAAACCCTAATAATTGTCACATTTTTACTGTTAACGGTCAACGATTGAAGCCCTACTTGGAAAATGAACAGTTGTCAAAAGAATCCATTGCATTGAGTGTTTTGGAATAAAATCTTCGTGAGCTTTCATGCATCTGGCTGAAGACGGAAAACTTAGCACTTCTGGGAGGCAACCCAAGGTTCTTTGTTATTTAATGTTTTGTTTTCAGTAGTCAGGATAAGTGGAGAAGGAGCCGCCACATATCAATGATGGAGTGATTCGCCCCGCACACCAGGTTGTATCTTTCCATCTCAACCGTATTCTTTGTTACATTGTTCTATTGCTTTCTATTTGTATATGTCATTAAGAATAATGTCATTCAAGTTGGGGGGGAGAGAAAAAATTTCATGATGCATATAGTATAACATGACAGAAGATCTTGCATGATGTCCAACATTGATCATATTGTCATGCATTTTTGCATAAAATAAAAAGATGAAATCCTCATTTTGAGTTTCTTGATTCATGCTTGAATTGAAAGTGATTCTGGAAAGGAAAGACTAGGGACAAGGATGATGGAAAAATTATTTTAATCTAGTGATGAAAAACTGATGTAAGAATCTCTTTAAAGTTCATGAGCACTTTAGAAAAGAAATCACATTGCACTCTAATGAAACAAGCGGGACAAACCCTCTGTTATTTTGGGTGTGGTGTCTGACACTCTACGCTTCTTAAGGAAGAGATCTCTTTGATATAGTTTTCTGCCAAGGTATCTATCAAATAAGTGCAAAAGCACATTGTTGAAGAAAAAAAATAGAGAAAAAAGAGAAAAGAACACCATGAAAAATGCCCTGAATCTTAGTAATCGAGCCTAGTTCACCTAAGACTTGTTGAGGTTCGCGTCAAACAAAAAAGGGAACCTTGATCTGTGTAACTGGGCCTACTTCTCCTAAGGCAAGAGTCGAGGTTCATGTTAAATAATGAAGAGTAGTGCAGCATCCTGTGTGTAGAAAAATAAAAAGATCTCAAAAGGACAAAGCAATAAGGCAGACAAAAAGCTAATATGCTTAATGCTCTGATTTAAGAGGTGTAGGGTTGAAAGGCACTTGTTTGGAATAGCAAATGGGGGACGCAATTGCTGTGGATTTAGTATTACACATACACAAGTACTATTGAACTTTGATTTGAATTCTTGATCATGTACCTTAATTTCCAATCTAAGGCTAGTATGTATTAATGCTTCCGGATTCCTAATCTTTGGTTTATTCTGTGAAGGAAAAATAAGATATGAAATTATGGACATTATAAACTCTTGTTGGTCCTAAATTTTAATTTATTTACATTGCTAAGGGACTAGTAATAAGTAAGTTGAGGGATATGATAAGTGTCATATTTCATATCATGAGCTGCATCACATTCATCATTTTTGAGCATTTAACGAGCATAGTTGTGTATTAATATGACAAAAATCTCATTCTCACCATTAATTTGAGTTTGCATGATTTTATCATTATTTTGAGTTAAAATAGCAGTGTGAGAAATATTTAAGAAAATGCACAATGGTTATAATGAACGATATTGATTATTTTAAATTTTTTGAAAATCTCATGAATTTATGTCAAAATAGAAGGACGCCCATTTAATAATGAATGACAACTGTAGTAGACGCCATTTCTGAAGCAATTTTTATGAAAAAAAAGAATCTGCGTTGGAATGGAAGGGCGCTCATTAAAATGTGCGACCGAGTAAACAGGTGCCCATTCATTTGATGAAAATAGAAAAAAAGAAAAAGAGCTGAAAAAGGAGAGGAATAAACGACTGTCCACTCGGGCGCTATTTCATTGGAAAAGAATGAGCGGCCGGTCAAGCAGGCGCTCATTCTATTATACGGAAAATCAGAAGAAAAATCAAGAAAAATGGAAAAAGAATGAGCGGCTGTTTGCAAAGTCGCCAATTCCTTGATTTATTGAAAAAAAGAAAATATCAAAAAGAGGAAATGTAGAATGGGCGGCCGGCTGCTCAGTAGCACATAGGAATGTGCGCCCACCGCCCCAGTTGTGATTTTCGCGAGAGGCAGAAACGTGAACGCAACGTCCCGATCGCAATTATCTTCATATTTTTGGACTTATCTCCTCTTGTTTGAGGAAAGGGGGACTCTAAACGTGGCAAGATCCCTACTTTGATCAAGTTTTGATGCTGGGAAATCGGATTCAAGCCTAATCTAAAAGGTTTCGATCGTGGGAAGTTCTGTGCACTATAAAAGTCCACCAAGAGCAGACCGATGGGGATGTTAGCCTATCTTTTTAGCCTATTTTCATGCTCTTCTGTTCATCTTTCCAATTTGATTTCTTCTTCAAACTTCTTCATTTTTAAGTGCTCTTTAATTTCTTTCTTCCTCTTATTCTAATTCTCTCTAGTTTTCAAGCTATTCTTAGTTTTTCAAAGCTCAGTTTTGTGTTTTTACTGTTCACCTAGTTTTACACAACTCTGTTCTTTCTCCATTATCTTCCCATTCTGCTCTTCATTTCTTCTTAGTCTCTTCATAAAAGTTCTTCGTCTTTTCTAGATATAGATTTTCTTCTTCTTCCTCTTCCTATAATTCTCTCCCGTTATTAAGTTATTATCAATTTTTCAAGGTTCTGTCCTAGGTTTTTCATTGTTCATCCATGCAGACCCACCTCTATTCCTCCTCGTTTTTCACCCTCTTCCCCACGTTTTCTCCTTCTGCACTCTTCATCAATCTTCTTCATCTTTCTCTTATCTTCAACTTTCGCTTCTACACATCTTCTAATTCTCTCTGGTTTCAAAGCTATTTCACTTTCAATCTCACTCTATTTTTATTTCTATTTTACTATTTTTAACTCCCTTCATCCTCTTCTATCTATCTTTCCCTCCTCTATTTTCTTCACACATCCCAAGGCGGAGATTCTCTTCTTTCGATGCTCACAAGGCGGCGTCTACCTCCAAGGCGGGGTGATTCAATCAAAGGCTTGGCAAGGAGATGGCGGCACTATTCTTCATCATCTTGGCTCAATTTCTTCCCTTATTCTTTTACTTCAAGTTGTAATTTTTGATTTTCATAAAGTTGTACTCTTTCCTTAGCAATAAAAGTTGATTTTGTGCAATTGTTCTTCTATTTTCTCTCTCCACTCTTCCCAAATTCTCTTCTTTAATCCTCTCATATTCTTTAGATAGGTTTATTTTCATGCACTTTTATTTTCCTTTAGTTTAAACTCACTCCAAATTCAGTTTTCAAAATATAAGGATTTTCTAACTTGCTTAAAAGAAATTTTCTTCTCCGTGGGATCGACCCGTTCTTACCACTCTACTTATATTTAATATCTTTTTAGTGAGTGAGTGCGATTATTTTTAAAAATGTGGCACGACTTTTAAATGATGAGTTTTGTGCATATCACCGGCTTCTACCAACGTTTCTTCTTTTAGAGAGCAAAACTCGAGGGTTTTCGTTGCAGTGAAGTCCTCAATCAAATCTAAGCCTTCATCTGCTAATCTCTCAAAATTATTGAATTGTCTAACCAGAACTATTGAACTCTTACTTAGAAATATTGCACGATCAGCATCTGATGCAAAGACCTGAGCGTTGGTTGTTATAACCGCCATGGAATCTAGGCCTTTAAAAAAAATGATGGAGCTAGCATATCGAGGAACCTCATTTTGGAAGAATGCTCAGGATGGGATTGTAAACATCAAGAACAAAAAAAAGTCCTACTTTTTGAGGGTTTATGCGATTATCTGCTTGAAAGAGAGAAGTTTTTCGCAACAAAGCAGTAGAGCGGGAGTTCTTCTGTTCGAAGGTAAGATAGGGGTAGATAGAAAGATAGGCTTATATCTTTTACCTTGAATTTTTGCTTTATCGAGTCTCGAGACCATACGTGTATGACTGACAAGCTTGTTAGTGATGAATAGGCGGTTGAATATTGACTACTCAAATTTTAATTTACACTATTCAATTGGATAGTTGCCTCAATAGATTAAATGAGTAAGATAGGTGCTAGGATAGCCTAAGTGAAGAGAATAGTCATTTTGAGTGTTCACCTAAGTTGTGAGATAAGATAGGTGCTTTTAAGATAGGTGAAGAGGATAGGTGTTCAAAGGGTTCAGAGATCAACTATCTAGTTGAGATAGGTTTTATTATCGACTATCTCATCTGGAGATAGGCGAATACTGTGATAATTGGTGTTTTCCTACTTAGCCTTGTTCATGTTTTCTGTGTACTCCATACATTTCATAGTTTTACCAAAGTTGATTTAATGATATGCCTCTGAGTTTCTAACTAACCATGATTTGACACAAGTAAATGACATTTATCTAGTTTTTATACCGTATTTTAAATTCCTTAATCTCATCATGATTTTCCCTTAACAATGTTAACTACAATTAATGCATAGTATCAATAGAATTAGGAAAAGTATTGCCATTATAAACATGTTCTCTGATAAAATAATGGTGTACATTTATGTGCTTGAGCCCTTATACAAATCTTTCTCTACATATTGGACGGTCTTGAATTTAGGTGATCCTTTTCCTTTGACCTTCCTTTTCTTTGCCTCCATAGGTCACTATTCCTTCAATTTTGTGCTTGATTTCTTGCGAATGATGACCTACCTCGTCTGTCATGTGCCTTGAATAGCCATTTTCAAGATATTATTTTTTCTAATTGGCTTCAAGATGTTTTTGCAAAAAATTTACTTCTAGATTTTTGGTACCCAAATTCTCTTGGGTCCTTTGGGGTTTGTAAAAGTATGGACTAATACTTTTGGTTTCCACGGTAGGTTGTTACTATTTTTAGCCTCTTTTATCATTGAATATCTTTCAAATATAGTGGTTAAATAATTATCTAATTTTTTTACTTTTACAAAATTTAGTAGAGGATGTTTTTTGCAAGGATTAAGAGGAGGTTCATTTTTAGGTTTCTTATATCCAATTCATTCTCTTCTGAAATTCTTTTTTTGAAATTTTAGAACCTCTTTTAGGCCTTTTTCTCATTTAGTAAATATCTCTACTATTTTCTTGAAGTATGTCTCACTTTCCTTTAGTTTATTGATTTCGGCTTCCTATAACAGCAATTCATTATTTTTACATTTTGTTAGATTTGTATTTTCAGTTATCTAGATAGTGCTAGCAGATAATTATTCATAGCTTTCTTTCAGTTCCTCATTTCCTTAGTCAATAATGCAATTTTAATCATTAAAGGATTACATTGCCGACATTTTTCATCCATTAATTGTTTATGCTCTTTTTTTAAAATTTTTAGTTCTTTATTTACTATCTTAAATTTCTCATACAACTCTTCCAATGCATCTTCTAAAGAATATTATGAATCAGAATCTGAGTTAGAGTCAGAGTTGCGTACCTGATCAGATTCTTGGTCGTTGTTAGCCATCAAGGCCAAGTTGACCTCCTCCTTTGATTCTGATTCTGATTCTGATGAGTTGGAAGTTGGATCTTCATAAGTTACCCACAACATGTTCCATATATAGTAAGCCATCTTACATGCTGAGATTTGATCAAATTCAATCTTTGATAATGCATAACATAGATAGTATATGGCCCACATCAGAGCCCTATCGGTGACAAGTAACTCAGGAGTCCCCCTCCTGGAACCCGCGGTGTTTCCCCTGCGAAACATCGGAACCTTGCCCCAACACTTTCCCGCTCTGCATTTCTCCCCCAGGTGGTTCCCGCCCGATTTCCACGGTGTCCCCCCCCCGGCGTACACCGGAATTTTTTCCCCCCAACTACCATCCCCTCCCAGGCCTCTCCACCTCACTCCAGCAACATCTCTGGCCTGCCGTAGCACCCCCCCTCCTCCGGTGCCATTGCGAGCTAAACCCCATCCCCTCACAGGCTAATCCACCACACTCCAGCAACCCTCTGGTCTACCGAAGCCACTCCCACCCCCTTAACCTGAGCCATTGCAAGCTGAACCCCAGGAGCTGGGCTTGATGACCTCCTCCCCCCCTTCCCCAGCCCTCTGGCCCCCGACCCCCACTCACCTTCTCCCAGAACCGGCCCCTCACAGCCCAACCAAACACACTCAATACCCACAATTCTGGCCATCCACCCCCAGCACCCCCCCAGCTGTCAGGCCATGGCGAACACAGACGAAGAACCAATGCAGGAAGATGAGGAAGAGATCAGGAATAGATTCAGAAGACTGGCGGTCCGAGGGAATGCACAAGAGGTGATCGATGCAAGAGAACCTGCCAGAGAAGGCCAGGATCGGTGGAAATTTACCCTAGTTGTGAAAATCCTATCAAAGTCCCCAATCAGAGTCGCGGGACTGAACGAATGGATGTAGAATATCTGGAAGCCCAAAGGTGAGTGGCAACTCATCGACTACCCCAATAATTCATATATGGTTAGGTTCTCCGATCCATCAGATGTAGACATAGTCTGTAAAAGGTCCCCATGGTTCTTCAAAAAAGACATAATGCTACTACAGAGAGGACAGCCACACATGTCGCCAACCCAATATTGCCTCACAAGGGCAGACATCTGGGTCAGGATATACGACCTACCAGAGGAGCTCCTGTCCCCCGCCGCAATAAAGCTGCTCGCAAGCCAAGTGGGAGAACCATATGATCCAATTCTAAGAGAAATATCCTCATGGGGATGGTTCGCCAGAGTCAAAGTGTATGTCCAGATAGATAAACCCCTCAAACACACCATTCAGGTGAGGCTTCCGGGAGACAATATTAGAACTTTTCAAGTGGGCTATGAAAGACCCCCATGGTTGTTGACACCCATTTTTTACCAATAAGTTGAGTCATTTCCCTTTCCACCATTTGTTGATGCCTCGAGTTGTCCATTACTCGTTGGGCTAGTTCTAGGCACGTCTTTGGGCCTCTTTTATGGGTACCTCCCTCCCTGACTTGGTCCGCTTTGATTCAGGGCTTAATGGGTTTTGATTTTGCTTAATTTATCACATTTTATCAATTTCAAGCGTCCGACCTTTGCACGGTCAATCGCCTGGCC
Organism: Amorphophallus konjac; assembly: GCA_022559845.1. Classification (NCBI taxonomy): domain Eukaryota; kingdom Viridiplantae; phylum Streptophyta; class Magnoliopsida; order Alismatales; family Araceae; genus Amorphophallus; species Amorphophallus konjac. The sequence continues at coordinate 322,002,048 of CM040126.1, read as the reverse complement.
GTTTAGTCAATGAGCGGCTAGATTTGGGCCGTTTATCTATTTATCGGATATTTATGTGATTTTCTGAATTTCCACTGACATGTTGTTGAACGGCCCTCATCTAGCCGTCCAAATTATTGGAACGGTAGTCATATGGCCATCCAGTTCCCAGAGTCCCCAGGACGTTAATTTTTCAGATAATTATCTATTTATCTATTTTATTTGAATTTATCACCGTCAGGCCCTGAACGGTTGGCCTTGGACCGTACGTCCCATGAATTGAGTGGTCTATCACAAGACCGTTCAATCCATAAGAGTCCAACGGCGAAATAGTCGGTCAGTTCGATGGATATTTGGATAATATTTCTAATTTATGTAATTTTCACCGACAGCATTGGACGGTCTGAAGACAGACCGTACAGTGGTCTAAGCGGTCTATCGCACGACCGCATATTGGCCCGATTTCTGAGATTTTAAAGGATTTTCTCTCTCCAACCCGTGGTTTAATCCCCAACTTATTCCACCCATTTCTGTTGTGTCCATGAGGTCATTTGAGTCATTCTGTGGTCACTTGGGTCATTCGACATCATTCCATAGTCATATGAGTTTCTTGGTTTTGATAATGGCTAAACACTATTAGTCATTGATATCTTCCACTCTCATGTGATTGACATACGTGATATTTTTATTCATGACAGATATGCTAATGAATGGACAAGGAATCAAGTGGTAATGGCCAAAGTGAAAGCTCATTGATCGCGCCCAAGCAAGGATGCAAATCTCATCTCTCTTACAAGCAAAAGTCGACATTTCATATTCGGCTCGTCACTCATCCAAGGTCAATGCACAAAGAAGTATAGCCAAGAGAATCCAAGGTTAAAGACTCAGTTGATACCTTCTAGACTATCAAGGGCGATGCCACAAACATGCACTGGCTGCTAATGGAGTTGAACGACGGAGTTCAAGACTTAACGGACTGACCCGGGCAAGCCCGGGTTCTGCCCAGCTGGCGGTCGACCGCCCCAGCCAGGGATCACCGGTCTACATGTGTTTCAGCTGGCGGTCGACCGCCAGCCCGTAGCGGTCGATCGAAAATCTCAGGGGCCATTCGTCTACAGCATTTCTCAGTAGCGGTCGACCGCTAGGAGCTGCAGGTTGACCGCCAGCCCCGATGTAGCCTTGTTTGACTTCGAATTCCACCTCATGGCCAGCCCCTTTCCATGGATTTGTTTAATCAAACCTTACCTAATCTTCCATGATTTATGGATCTGGTCTGGAGGGTGTCTATGGACCATTCAAGGTCTATAAAACCAACACTTGAGGGGTTAGAAACCCTAATGCTTCAAGGCTTCAAGAGAGATCAAGGGAGGCCATTTTTGAGGTACTGTAGCACCTCCGTGAACAGTGTTTCGGGAAGGAGTTCTTCATCCATTCCAAGGCATTCAAGTCCAGATCTGAAGCCATCTCAACCTCCAAGGAAGAAGAAGCAATCAAGGGGTTCAAAGGTGATGTAAACTGCATCCTTCTTCCTCTTCATCAACTCAAGAGGATCAAAAGGAAGATCAAAGCTACATCCAACACTCTCTCCATCAACTCAAGGTGATTCAAGTTCATATCTCAATCCAGCAACCTCCAAGGAAGAGCAGAAGCAAGAAAGGCTAATAAGGGAGATCAAAGGAGGCTGCAAGGGTGTGTTCAAGCGAGAGGAGTTCGAGTACTGTAGCTGTGAACAATACTCCGGGAAGAAGTTTTTCATCATATCTCCAAGTGATTCAAGCTACTTCAAGAGGAGATCAACTCCAAGCCAAGTGAAGCATCAGATTCAAGCTCCAGCAAACTCAGACAAGATCTTTTCTCTTTGAACATATTTCATATGTTGTTTGAGTGTTTTCATATCTTGCACTTTTCCATTTCATTCAAACATTTGGAACTGAAGATCGTCCCTACCGGTGGTTAGTAGGAAGGCAATCGGAAGTTGTCCGATCTGCGGTGTTGACGTCCCTACCGGTGGTTAGTAGGAAGGCAATCGGTGGTCTTTCCGATTTGCGGTTCAGTGCGTGGCACTAGTGGAGCCTCACCGGATTTGGTGAGGGGTGGACGTAAGACTGGGGATTCAGTTCGAACCACCTTAAAATCTCGTGTGTTGTGGTTTGTTTGTGTGATTGTTTCATTCTAGATGCATGCTTAAGTTCTAATCGATATAATAGTAATCATCTTGCTAAGTAAATCGTTGTGTCCTTCATTTAGCTAGTTATATTCCGCTGCGATTTGTTCTATCTAGCTATTTAGAGGGTTCAATTACGAAAAGAGGGGCAGATCTATTCACCCCTCCCCTCTAGATCCACTGTCCACTACACAACAAGTGGTATCAGAGCCTAATCTCTCATTATGGGGTCCAACGACCTTGAGGGAAATGGTGGATCAGCGTCTAAGGGTTATTTACCTGAAGGACATTCTGTGAATAGGCCTCCTTATTTCACTGGATCTAATTATCCCTATTGGAAACATCGTATGCAGGTGTTCATTCGCGCCCAAGACTACGAACTTTGGCGAGTGATCAGCAAAGGTCCGTATGAGCTTACGGATAATGAGGACTTGTGGACCAAAGAACAGATAAGGCAATCCACTGTCAACTGGAGTGCCAAACACATCATGCAATGCTCACTCCATCCAGTTGAATTCTCAAGAGTGGCTACCTGCGCATCTGCAAAACTAATGTGGGACAAGCTAGAGGTAATCTACGAAGGAACCTCTCAGGTACGAGAAATAAAAGCCAACATTTTAGTTTCTGAATATGAAATGTTCCGCATGAAGCCTGATGAATCAATTCAAGATATGTATGCTCGATTGACTGTGCTTACTAATAGTTTAACTGACTTGGGAAAGAAATATTCAGAGCAAGAAATTGTAAGGAAAGTTCTCATATCGTTAACTCCAGCATGGCACCCAAAGGCTACCGTGGTTGAAGAATCGAGAGATCTCGCAACTACCAAGGTAGATGAACTCATTGGGTCATTGATGACCTATGAGATCAACCTCAAGAACAAAGAGGCTGAGGCACCTAAGAAGAAGTCCCTAGCTCTTAAAGCAGGACCTAGCGGTCATGGCACTTCTGATGAAGGTGAGGATTCGGCAAGTGAGCGAGAAGAGGATGACATAGCCATGCTCACACGTAAGTTCAAAAAATTCCTGAGAAAGGAAGGTAAGAGCTTCATGAGAGGAAGGTCAAAGGTAAGAAATGGTTTCAAATCTAATTCTGAAAACTCTAAGAAATCTGACAAAATCATTTGCTATTCTTGCAATAAACCAGGACATTTCCAGAATGATTGTCCCGACAGATTCAGAAAAGCCGACAAATGGAAGGGCAAGAAGAAGAACAAGGCCATGGTGTCCACATGGAGCGATGAAGAGGAAAGTGATGACAGAACTAGCTCCTCGGACAAAGAAAAAGAAGATTTCTGCCTTATGGCCAAAGGTGATGAAGAAACTAAGGTAAATTCCCCATTTGAAGATTATACAATTGATGATTGGGAGGATGCATATATACAACTCATGGAAAAATATGAAATGTACAAAAAGGAGAATAAATCATTGAAAAAGAAAATTAACTCATTTGTGCATGATCATAATATGAATGATAAAAATGCTCTACTTGAGACTGAAATTGAAGATCTTAAGAAAATGATTGAGGATTTGGAGGAAGGAAGAAAAGAAATCGCTGACTTGGAAACTGAAAATGAGGATTTGAGAAATGAAATTGATAGCATGAAGCTCAAAATGTAAAGTTATGAAAAAGATAATAAATTGAGCAATGAAAAGTATGAAGCTGTCAAACAAGTCAACATTCAACTTCTTCGAAATATTGAAAACCTACAAAACGAGTTGAAGGATAAACAACAATCTTTAGAAAAGTTTGTGGATGGAAGAGAAAACTTAGATGCTTTGTTAGGTACCAGAATGAACTTTAACAAGGAAGGGTTGGGTTTTAAACCAACAAACAAAAGGCCAATTGGGCTCAAAACTATTACATTTGTTTCATCTTCCGAAGCTTCCACCTCAAACACAACTCCCACACAAAACCATCAAAAACAAAAGGAGAAAGGGAAAGAAAAGATTGAAGAGGCAGTCACCAACATTCCCAAAAAGCCTGTCCAAAAACTTAAGAAAGGTTGACCTTCCCCGCAGCATAGGTCAACACTTCCTTGGCCATTGCATGCTCAACCTTCCAGATTTCACCACAATTGGATTGCACACTCATATAGGCCAGCATCACCATATCTTTGGAAAAATTATGATTTCTGTGTTCATCAATCCCATAGGTGGCAAAATAATCAGTTTCAACCCAAAACCAACCAACAGCCTCAATGGTTTAAGAAGCAAACCTCCTCAAACTTCCACAAAATCTAACAAAGAACTTCTAAACAAAAAATGAATGTCAAGATGGAAAAGAAAAATCAAATCCCTGCTCTAAGCAAACAAAGCATGAATGTTAAGAAGGTTTGGATTCCAAAAGAAATGGTTTCATGTTTTGAAATTCTGAAAAGCTTGAAGGGACCCAAATTTGGTTGGGTTCCAAACACCATTGCTTAATTGCTTGTGTAGGAATATCTTGCAGCCATGCATAACATGTGGTACCTTGATAGCGGCTGTTCAAGACACATGACTGGAGACAAATCAAAATTTTCTCTCTTGGAGGAAAAGGAAGGAGGATATGTCACATTTGGAGGAAACAATAAAGGAAAAATCATTAGAACAGGTAATGTAGGTAAGAACCTCTCCAACTCCATTTGTAACGTATTGTTAGTTGAAGGATTGAAATATAACATGCTTAGTATAAGTCAATTGTGTGATAAGGGTCACAAAGTGTTATTTGACTCTCATGAATGCAGAATTCTTGAACCAAAATCTGACAAAGTAAAATTTTCTGGTAAGAGCGTTAACAATGTTTACATGATTGACTTAGATGATCCTGCTCATTTAAATCTTTATCTTACTGCACCAAAATCTGAACTTGCATGGATATGGCATCGTAGACTAGGACATGCTAGCTACAATGTCTTGCATAAACTCTTGAAGCATTCAATGGTGAAAGGTTTGCCTGAACTATCCTTTAAACAAGAAAACAAATTGTGTGATGCATGTGCCCTAGGTAAACAAACTAGAAAATCATTCAAAGGAAGATCTTAAAATACATCATCCAAACCACTCGAGCTAATTCATATGGACCAATTTGGCCCAGCCAGAACTGCTAGCTTAAGTGGTAGAAAATATGGATATGTCTTGGTGGATGACTTTTCTAGGTTCACATGGGTTTTCTTTCTCACACACCAAAATGATGTTTTTGATGAGTTTCAGGCACTCTACATGAAGATAAAGCAAGACGGTGAGTTTAACATTTCCAAGATTCAATCTGATCACGGTGGTGAATTTGAAAATGCTAACTTCTATAACCTTTGCAAGGCCGAAGGGATTTCACACCGATTTTTTTCACCAAGAACGCCGGAGCAAAACGGTGTGGTTGAAAGGAGAAACCGGACACTTGTAGAGATGGCAAGAACCATGCTTGCTGAATGGCAACTTCCAAGGAGGTTTTGGGCTGAAGCGGTAAACTCGGCATGTTACATTATCAACCACTCTATGGTAAGGCCACACACCAAAAAGACTCCTTATGAGTTGCTAAAAGATAAAAAGCCCTCTCTCTCACATATGAAAGTGTTTGGATCGAAATGCTTCATTCACAATAATGACAAAAGACACTTAGATAAATTCGAGCCCAAGAGAGATGAATGTATATTCCTTGGATATTCTGATAGATCTAGGGCTTATAGAATTTACAATATCAAAAATCAAACTGTGGAAGAATCACCCCATGTTTCCTTTGATGAATATCATGATTCTAACAATGATAACTCTTGCAGGAAAAATGATGAAGATGGGGAATTCCTAAGCATAAAGGACAAGAGTGATCCTCCACAAGAAGAAATAAAAGAAGATGGTGACCTAGCTGAATCAAGCAATGCAAGGGATCAAGCTCCAGGAGAAGGTAACGATTTTACAAATATTAGAATTCTTAAGGATCATCCCTTGGAGAATGTCATTGGTAGCTTGAATGACCCACCTAGAACTAGGTCACATTTTAAAATTGTGGAGGAATTAGATCAGCTTACTCTTGTCTCGCAGCATGAACCCAAAAATATTGATGATACTTTAAAAGATGAAAACTGGATAAATTTCATGCAAGAAGAGTTAAACCAGTTTGAGAGAAACAAAGTTTGGCATCTTGTTCCTAGACCTTCATCACAATCTGTCATAGGCACTAAATGGGTCTTTAGGATCAAACTAAGTGAGGATGGCAAGATAATAAGAAATAAGGCTAGATTGGTGGCTCAAGGGTATAATCAAGAGTTTGGGGTAGACTTTGATGAATCTTATGCCCCAATTGTTAGACTCGAAGCCATCAGAATTTTACTTGCCTTTGCATGCTCCCTTAGAATAAAGCTTTATCAAATGGATGTCAAAAGTGCTTTCTTGAATTGCTTGATCAAAGAAGAAGTCTATGTTGAGCAGTCCCCTGGCTTTGAGAATTCTAACAATGCAGAGTTTGTATACAAGCTAGACAGGGCGCTTTATGGACTTAAGCAAGCACTAAGAGCTTGGTATGAGAGACTAAGCTCGTTCCTCATTGAAAAAGGGTACACACGAGGTAAAGTAGATCAAACACTTTTTACCAAGAAGCAAGGTAAGAACCTCTTGATTGTTTAAATTTATGTTGATGACATTGTGTTTGGTTCTACAAAATCTGAAATGTGTGAGGAATTTGCTAATCTCATGACTAGCGAACTTGAGATGAGCCTAATGGGAGAACTTCAATTCTTTCTCGGTTTGCAGGTCAACCAAGGAGAAGATGGTTGCTTCATAAGCCAAGCCAAATACATCAAGGAGCTGCTGAAAAGATTTGACATGGCAAACAGCAAAATCATTGCAACTCCTATGAGCACCACAACATCACTGGATTCGGATGAAAATGGTAAATTAGTGGATGCAAAGGTCTATAGAGGTATGATTGGTTCTTTGCTTTATTTGACTGCATTCCGACCAGATATCCAGTTTAGTGTATGCCTTTGTGCTAGATTTCAAGCTAGTCCTAGAGAATCTCATTTGACTGCCGTCAAACGTATCCTTCGATATCTTGCCGGCACTCAAGATTTGGGATTGTGGTATCCGTCATCATGTGATTTATCTCTTATATCTTATTCTGATGCAGATTACGCTAGATGCAAGCTAGATCGTAAGAGTACTAGTGGCTATTACCAATTTCTAGGCGGGTGTTTAGTTTCTTGGGCCTCCAAGAAACAACACTAGGTTGCCCTCTCAACCGCGGAGGCAGAATATGTTGCTGCGGGGAGCTGTGGCACCCAAGTGTTGTGGATTAAACACCAACTCTAAGACTACTTGGTGGATCTTAGTTGTGTCCCGATTCTGTGTGATAACACTAGTGCTATCAACCTTACAAAAAATCTAGTCCAGCACTCTAGGACTAAGCATATTGAGATTAGACATCACTTCATTAGAGACGAGGTCAGTAAGAAAAATTTTGAACTGCATTTTGTTGATACTCTAAATCAAATTGCTGATATTTTCACCAAGCCCTTGTGTAATGACAGGTTTTCAACACTCAGAAGGGAGCTTGGTCTTTGCCGACCTCAGGCCAATAAGAATTTGAAATGATGATAATGTTCAATTAGTTGTGTGTTTTGCATATTGGTGTTTCATGCATTGTTGATATGTCAATATGTCATTTTGCATTACATGTAGATGCATAATAATGAATTGAGTTCATGTTCATAATACATTGTATGGTTTGTGTCACATCATTCTTGCATGGCCATGGTATATCAAATGTTGATGTATGGAAGGGCAGGTTATGCTTGTCTCGAAGCACTCAATATGCGTGAGGTTTCACCTCCGCCAAGTACCATGTGTCAATGTCGCATATAGGCCATATAGTAAGGGGGAGTTGTCCTTGTGCAACATTCATGCATATTCATTCTGTGGCATTTAATAAGTGAACAACCATGCGTTGGGTCATACATTTCATTTCTGGTATCTTCATGAGTGACTAGGTCAACCTCCTTTGCCATTCCACTTGATTGCAAACATAACCCCTTCGCGTATCCATTGCATATCCTTAGGGGGAGTTTTGTTGATTCTCTTAACCTCTTGCAAACTGCACTTCAGTGGCTTACAGTTTGGTTTGAGTTCATGAGACAGATGGACATATGGTGTAAGAGCTTTCTATTATATGCCCTAATGATTGTCCATCCATTGAAAATGGTTCATATTTAATGATTTTCTTGACGTTCTGAAATATCTGTTATGAAATCATCTATGTTCTGTGGTTTTAATAGACCTTAACTAGAGATTGCATATTGTGCTTTGAATGACTATCCTGATATATGAAAATTCAAAGTTCATGACCATCTTGGTGATACACTCAGGCTTAATATTATTTTTAAACATCTTGATGAGCTGGAATTCTTGAAAATCAATTTGACAGAGCAATGATATTGTTGCACGGAGAAACATGTCATGTCATCAAATCAAGTGACAATTGCATATGTCATGATGTGCCCTTGTTATCTCTGTCTTAAAACTTTTGGACTCTAGGCAGAGCAATGGCATAATTGCTGAGAAATATATCCCCTCATCAAAGAATTGAGAAAGGATATGTCATGATGTGACTTTGCTATCTCTGTTCATCATGAAACATGACAGTCAATCTTACCAAATTCCTAAGAATACTGGCGTCTAAACAACGTGTATTCTTACGGCTTGGAGGCATGTACTATACTTGATTGCTCGTAAAATATGAGTCTTGTGCCTTCAAATGCAAATGATATTGATAATCAAACTTGTTGAATTCCTAAAAATTCCATGCTTTAGTCATGATTGTTTAGCCTCAATACATGCTTTTGTGTTATTGCCTTTGTCGTTATTGAATATGGATATATAAGACAAGGGAAGGTTAAACACTGACATGATATGCACCTTTGGTTCATTTCTATTAAATCTTGGATGTAGCTGCTTTTCGAACTCTGTTGATGATCTCGGATTTCATTAGCTTTGAACCATATATGTTGCTCACGGCATGCTTCAGTTTTACATATAATGGCTTGCTCTCCACTCCTTTCAGCTATGGTCTCACAGACATGTTACTATTATCACTCCTTTTTTTTTAACAGTTGGCAAAGGGGGAGAATTCTTTGTGTGAGTCCTTTGTAAGAGCTATATGCGTTATCGCATTGTCAAAAGGGAGAGCTTATGTACTTTGTGAGTTGTCATGGAGGATGTGTGAATGATGTACGGGGAGAGTCCAAGGGGAGAATCCATTGTTCACTTTGCATCTCATATGTGTATGTGATGAGGTTTGCATAATTACATAGCACTCATATAATACTTGCCTTCACATGCTATTACTATCATGGATCTTGAGCTGTATATGTTGCATTTGTTATAACTTGTGCCATTTTAGACATTTCTATCACATAATGACTCACAGTGTTGCCATCATCAAAAAGGGGGAGAATGTTGTGTCCATGAGGTCATTTGAGTCATTCTGTGGTCACTTGGGTCATTCGACATCATTCTATAGTCATATGAGTTTCTTGGTTTTGATAATGGCTAAACACTATTAGTCATCGATATCTTCCACTCTCATGTGATTGACATACGTGATGTTTTTATTCATGACAGATATGCTAATGAATGGACAAGGAATCAAGTGGCAATGGCCAAAGTGAAAGCTCATTGATCGCGCCCAAGCAAGGATGCAAATCTCATCTCTCTTACAAGCAAAAGTCGACATTTCATATTCGGCTCGTCACTCATCCAAGGTCAATACACAAAGAAGTATAGCCAAGAGAATCCAAGGTTAAAGACTCAGTTGATACCTTCTAGACTATCAAGGGCGATGCCACAAACATGCACTGGCTGCTAATAGAGTTGAACGACGGAGTTCAAGACTTAACGGACTGACCCGAGCAAGCTCGGGTTCTGCCCAGCTGGCGGTCGACCGCCAGCACAGGGGCGGTCGACCGCCCCAGCCAGGGATCACCGGTCTACATGTGTTTCAGCTGGCGGTCGATCGCCAGCCCGTAGCGGTCCACCGAAAATCTCAGGGGCCATTCGTCTACAACATTTCTCAGTAGCGGTCGACCGCCAGGATCTGCAGGTCGACCGCCAGCCCCGATGCAGCCTTGTTTGACTTCGAATTCCACCTCATGGCCAGCCCCTTTCCATGGATTTGTTTAATCAAACCTTGCGTAATCTTCCATGATTTATGGATCTGGTCTGGAGGGTGTCTATGGACCATTCAAGGTCTATAAAACCAACACGTGAGGGGTTAGAAACCCTAATGCTTCAAGGCTTCAAGAGAGATCAAGGGAGGCCATTTTCAAGGTACTGTAGCACCTCCGTGAACAGTGTTTCGGGAAGGAGTTCTTCATCCATTCCAAGGCATTCAAGTCCAGATCTGAAGCCATCTCAACCTCCAAGGAAGAAGAAGCAATCAAGGGGTTCAAAGGTGATCTAAACTGCATCCTTCTTCCTCTTCATCAACTCAAGAGGATCAAAAGGAAGATCAAAGCTACATCCAACACTCTCTCCATTAACTCAAGGTGATTCAAGTTCATATCTCAATCCAGCAACCTCCAAGGAAGAGCAGAAGCAAGAAAGGCTAATAAGGGAGATCAAAGGAGGCTGTAAGGGTGTGTTCAAGGGAGAGGAGTTCAAGTACTGTAGCTGTGAACAGTACGCCGGAAAGAAGTTCTTCATCATATCTCCAAGTGATTCAAGCTACTTCAACAGGAGATCAACTCCAAGCCAAGTGAAGCATCAGATTCAAGCTCCAGCAAACTCAGACAAGATCTTTTCTCTTTGAACATATTTCATATCTTGTTTGAGTGTTTTCATATCTTGCTCTTTTCCATTTCATTCAAACATTTGGAACTGAAGATCGTCCCTACCGGTGGTTAGTAGGAAGGCAATCAGAAGTTGTCCGATGTGCGGTGTTGACGTCTCTACCGGCGGTTAGTAGGAAGGCAATCGGTGGTCTTTCCGATTTGCGGTTCAGTGCGTGGCACTAGTGTAGCCTCATCGGATTTGGTGAGGGGTGGACGTAGGACTGGGGATTCAGTCCGAACCACCTTAAAATCTCGTGTGTTGTGGTTTGTTTGTGTGATTGTTTCGTTCTAGATGTATGCTTAAGTTCTAATCGATATAATATTAATCATCTTGCTAAGCAAATCGTTGTGTCCTTCATTTAGTTAGTTATATTTCGCTGCGATTTGTTCTATCTAGCTATTTAGAGGGTTCCATTGTGAAAAGAGGGGCAGATCTATTCACCCCTCCCCTCTAGATCCGATGTCCACTACACAACAATTTCTCCGCGGATTCTCCACCAAATGGGCTGCAGTTTGAACTGGTTGGGAGATGAGAGTGTTATCTACGGATTTTATGTTAATATTTCAACCTAATTTTTACTGAAAACCCTAATTTCGGGGCTAGGTTTATGGGATCTATAAATAGGACCCTTAGTCCAGGCTTTGAAAAAGGGGGAGATCCAAGGTCGACGGTGAAGCTATGCCAAACTTTCGAGCGACCTACAATCAGGGAGGGAGGCCTTCTACGTCCACTCAGGCCTTCGGTTCAGGGAGTTGTTCTAGTTTTGAGTCTTTGCTTGATAGTCTCGTTGTCATTTCGTTCACTTGCATGCTTCTATTCTTCACTTCTTTCTTCCACATTTTTCATCATTGCACATCATACACACACCCTCCTATTATTTTTTCCACGCCCCCAGGGGTTTAAAAACTCCCAGGTACCCCCCATTTCGATTTATTGTGTTTATTTCCGTTCGTCCTTATAGTTACTACACTTCACAGTTCTGATCTTGGGTTTTCTTTTGTGTTTTCCATTGTGTTTTGCAGGTCAGCATCGTACTAGCACAAGGCCCATCCCCTCTGGCCGGCCGGAAGGGGTGGAGGTCTAGATCCTACAACTTAAAACCTGATGGCATTAAGCGGTCATTTTTCTATCCGTCTGAGTATGAGCGTAGTCTTCATATAGCCATTCTTTGTCATTCTGCGGCTTCCTCTGGACCGTTCTTCTGTCAAGCCAGGCTTCATCCCCCGTTCGTCCCAGCACTGGTGAGCGGTCCGTCGATCGACCGTTCATTAACAGGGTGGTTCTCCCCGAGCCGTTTATTTTCGTAGTGCTGCTTGCAGGCGAGTGTCTCCCCTTTTCCAAGGTACGGTGTATTTATTTACATTCGTAGCCTTGGTGGTGATCACGATCCTTACACACACTCACGCCTCATCCGTCTTTCTAGTTTCGTTTTATTTACATTGACATAGTAGAGGGATAAGGAAGGACAACAAGAGAAAGGATCAGGTGGAGGAACACATTTTACAATCAACAAGTTTCTGGCGATCACAGTGGGACACCTAGTGCCCATCGTGTTGGTGTTGTGCTGACCACCTTATGTCTTTGTTAGGTTTGGCTTCTAAGTGATTTCATGTCGTTATCTCGTCATCTTGCATCTCTGTCCTCTAGAGTTTACATGGTTCCTTCAGAGCCGTTCACGTACCTACGCGGCCGGGAGGCAGCCGTTCTGTTCTGACCACCAGTAGTGATCATTCTGCGAACCTGCTGCCTTCAATGGTCTCACTTAGGCCGTTCATTTGTTTCACGGTCCGCTGTAGGCCGTCTACTACTGTTGGCTCAGGTACGCTCCTGCCTTTACACTGGTGATTTCTATTGTCATTCTGTGGTCTTTTCAGGTCCGTCCCAGAGTTCACACGGTCTTTCGACAGACCGTGCTGTCAGGTACGCCTCTGTTCCCATTCCTTTAGTCCATTCCAGTTTCTGTCTAATTGTTAGCTCTGCTTTTTACTCCCTGTCATTGAACGGTCCCCACAGGACCGTTGACCTCCCTGAACGGTCTCCCATAGACCGTTTATTTCTGCTACAGTGCACCCTAGACCTTCATCTTGGTTGACATTTCATATTATTTCACATCTACTTGGTGCTTCTATTGATCTCCCCTTACTGTCATCATACTTTTGCCTGATTGCCTTCATTCTTTTCATATTTGTTGATCATTGATTGATAGATCTAGGCTAGACTTTGCATGCACTCCAGCGCACTTAGGGCCATCCATACTTTTCATATTAGTTGCATTCCTATCTAGGTGGGGGATCCTCTCATCTCTATATTCCTTGGATCCGATTAGGTGACCTTGCCCAGGACCTCCGTAAGTCCCCGTGAGCCGTGGATTCCCACACGGATGCCAAGCAGGTTGTACCATACCACACCAATCTAGGGTTTGCATCCGAGAGAGGGAGTGTCCCTTAGAGTCAACCCAGTTTCCCATCCTACCCTGGTTAGGTGCCCTTGTGGTTGAGTGAATTATCATCTTAATTAATCCGCTGAGGTCCTAAAAGGAAATCTATTAAACATTTCGTGCATCATTCATTACTTGAGTGGTTAACTGATTGTCTCTCTTCTCATCTCTCCCCTCTCTTGTGTGCATTTTTTTTGTTTGATTGGATTGTTTGTTTTAGGCCTTTGTTAGGGTTGATTGTTTTCCCCTCCTCAAGTGTTAGTGCATGTGGAGTTGCTTCTTCCCCATAGGATCGTCTCCTAGGGGCAACTCCCATTTCATCTCTTATTTCAATCCCATGTTCGATTCTCCTCCAGTCATGTCATCTTACAACTTCTCTCACACCCATGAGGACTCCCTTCCTCAAGGGCTCTTGGAGGACCCACCTAGGGTCGTTTCTCTCTAGGGGAGAGAAGGGTCCGCCCCTCCTCTTCCATCTGCCACTATTGAGGGTGCCCAACTCTCTCTCTCTGATTCATCCACTCACAACTCGGCCAGTCATGTTCTTCACATGATGGCCCAGTTGGACCCTACTCAACTCCATCTCCTTAAACAAGCTTTGCAAGGGGAAGATACCCCGCCTTCAGTGCTTTCTTCTGGCGTGACTACTGCCGCCACTTCTGCATCTCCGATTGCTGGATTAGGGGCCACATATGCGGCCCCCATTGACTTTACTCCAATTCATCCTCAGATTCTCCGATTCCCCAATATGGAAGCGGGCCAGGCTTCTACCTCGGCCTATCAGTCTCTGGACAAGGGGAAGACCCAGATCCCCGTGCCCTCCTATTCTGATCCCTACACTACCATCTCTCCAGCGCCGCAGGCCCTTGTGGCCCCGACCGATTTTGTTCGCCTCCAGCCAGGGGCTGCCCAGCTTGCTTACTCGGATATGGGCCCTTCCCTGGCCCATTATCCTTCTTATGGGCTTCCCCCTCCATCGGTCTATGCATCCGCTCCATACACAGGTTCTGCTCTTCCTGCTCCGTCTCCTCTATCCCGGGAACGGGAGATTCTCGAAAAGTGGGTTGCCATGTAGCAGCAAATTGATCTCCTTCATAAAAGGGTCGGCCCATAATCCCTTGCTGATGTCCCCGTTCCTAACTTCCGAGATATCTGTTTTCCTCCCCAGTCTGAGCTCCCCGTATACTGTAAGTACGACGGGAATGGTAACCTATTCATTCATGTCAGGGAGTTTCTCTATGAATTGGCGCAATTTCAACATGATGATTGCCTTATGGCGTATCTTTTTCGCCGATCCTTGGACGGGGTGGCAATTGAGTGGTTTTATACCTTGCCTTTGGAGGAGGCAGAAAGTTTCAAGACGGTGAAAGAGAAGTTCATAACAAGGTTCCAAGACCGGGTGGGCCCGGAGTATTCCTTCACAGACTTGGTAGTAAAGAAGATGAAAGCAGATGAAGACTTCGCTACACATGCAGACCGGTGGAGGCAGATGGCCTCACGTGTGCCCGGGCAGATCCCGGAAGAAGAAAAAGTAAAGTTGTTGATTTATTTCAAATGTAACCCCTACGTTCCGAAACATCTTGGCGATGAACGATATATCGAACATGCACTAGTTGTACAGTCGGGTCCGGTTCATCCAGACCCAATTCAAAGACTCCCCTATCCATTCCCTTTTCAAGGCCCAGAAGTCTAAAACCACCAGAAAGTCCCAGGGCCCAGTTACTAGGGAGTTCAAACCAACGAGCAGGTACAGGCTATTCAGTTCCCTAACCAGTCCGCTCCACCCCATTTCCAGCAGCCTCCACGTAACCCCCAGTTCCCCACTCCGCAAGCTCCCCGACCTCCTTTTCCAACTCCTCAACACCCACAACAACCACCACCACCACCATAACAGCCTCAGCAGCCACCCCAGTACCACAACGTCCCTCCTCCTGTTGGTTATGGGCCTCCTCGACCGGGTCCGAAGAGAGCCCATTATCCTCTACTTCCAAAAACTTTGCCAGACATTTTCTGAGCCTTAATGTACACTAGTGATATACAGCTCCCGCCAGAACGTCGGAACTGGAACCCGATCGCCGATCAATCTCGGTATTGCATATATCATCAGCAGCCCGGGCACACGATAGACAGATGCTTCCAGTTCAGAGACTTAGTGTATGATTTGCATGAAGGGAAACGGATTGACTAGGCCCAAATGCACAAATTGATAGAGGACATTAAAGAAAAGAGAAGACAGGAAAGGCTGCAGCAGGCGGCGCCACAGCAGCAGCAGCAACAGTTTCAATAACCCAACCTCAACCTCAACAGCAGTAGCAACCACCTGAACTCGAGATTCACCAAAATCCCATGCCAGACCACCAGCCCACTCCTCCACAACAGCCGCCGGCACCGTCTCAAGTAAATGTTGTTCACCGCCCAACCCCTAATGCTGGGTGGTCTTTTGACGATCAGACCCCCGCTCATCTTTTGGCCTTCCACCACGCATACACCAACTCCCCCGCACCTTCTGTTCCTTCCATCCTCCGGTCCACCACCTTGACCGCTCCACCCTCCATTCCCTCCAGGTCACCTATCACCCCCGCTACATTCCCCACCATCCCGCCAGTCCTTCCACCATCACCCGCCATACCCTCCATCGTTATCCCTCCACTCAACCCTTCACCAATCACCCTTCCACCAAGGCCCGCCAGACCAGCCTCCGCCATCCTTACCCCCATTTCTACCCCTTCCACTCATCCCACTGGGCCAATTGAAGGTCCATCTGAGGCCGTGCCGGCACGACACTGCGCCCTCCGAGTGGGCATTTATTTCATAGAAGTTACCCCTCCACTGGTGCGCCTGCACCCAACCCTCAAATTCCTTCCTCAACAGTTGAAGCAGAAGAAGTTGACCCCGTGCCTGGCACGAAGTATGATCTGTTACAGCACTTGGACCGGATGCCGACCAAGATTTCAGTCCTGGAGTTAATTAAAAGGTCCACGCTACACCAAGATGCCCTGAGGGCTTTCCTGCAAAAAGTTATGGTTAGCGAGGACGTGGCGGTAGATAGTTTGCCGTCGGTGTTGGCCACCATCACAAAGGGGCCATCTATTTCATTTTCTGAATCAGAGCTAGCACCCCCAGAGGCACGTCAGATTCCACTATGCATTACAATTTCTTTGAATAAGGTGGCTGTTGATGCGGCTCTAGTGGACATGGGAGCTTCTATTAACGTGTGTCCCTTGAGCACGTTGCGTGCCTGCAACATATCTGAAGACATGCTACGCCCGACACCGACAACCATTGTAGCATACGATAACTCCAGGAGAGCTTGTCACGGGGTCGTAACAGTTCAGGCCGAGCTAGGGCCTTTGAAGATGGACGTGGAATTTTATGTGTTGGACATAGACCCGATGTTCAAGGCTATTCTGGGTCGTCCATGGATTGATAGCTTGAATGCAGTACCCTCGACTACCCACCAATGCCTCAAGTTCCCATTTCAGGGGCGGGTAGTCAAGGTGAAAAGTGTTTCCACCGTCCAGACTGTTGATGCAATCGTTGATAAGATTCTGCCTACATTATGGTTAAGCAATAAGCCAGTTTTGTCTGTGATGGACTTGAATTTTCCATGGGCATATGCGTCACGCAAGCCCGCCACTGTACCAGTTAACGTTAAAATCAAGTCCAAGATTCGAGATTCTAAGGGGTGGCACATGATTTTGAAGTTAGGCTATCAGCCGGGCATGGGCCTTAGTGCACAGTTGCAGGGGCGGACTAATCCCGTCCCTAGGGGAAGAAAGATGTGCCGGAGGGGCCTTGGCTACCGGGAGTCCGCACTGTCAATACTAGGAGACTCCGGGCCACTGACGTGGGATTACCGTCAACATTTTGTGAAAGGCCCATTGCAGCCTGGTACTTTGAAGAAGCCGCCACCCTGTGTTGATAAGAAGACTGATGCCGCTTATATTGTTGCTGACCCACTGCCGCCACGGAAGGGGCTGGTGGGTGACATGGATGATTTTTGTAGCTGTTTTGAGAGTTGTTTTATGAAAAAGAAGTTTGTTTGAAGAAAGTGGAGATGCAGCTGATGAAGCATTCTCCGGTTGAGCTAGTTTACCAAAGGCCGCAGGAAGTGGGGAGCTCCATCACTACTTTTTCTTTGTCCTAATCCCGCCTTGCCTCCTTGTTTCAGCAATTGGGGTTTATTCCTCGTTCCCCTCCGATTATGGTCGACCCGTACTTTACGGAAAGACCACTTGAAATTCTATTTGTGTCATGTGCATGTGGGCGTTGCCCACCCATTGATTTATCAACTCTGTTTACTCCTCCCTCCCCCACTGCCGAACTCCATGAAATGTGGTTTTCATCTTCTGACCCTTTCTTCAATTGTCTCTTCCCCTCTCTATTTCCCATGCAACTTCCTCCTCCTCCTTCCTCCTCTAGTCCCTCTTGCTTCATGATTTCCTCCGACCTCCAAAAAAAAATGCCAATTTTAAAACGGAGGTTTCGCTGGAAGATTACGCTATGTTCTGTCCATCTTCCCAGGGGCATGAGACCCCTACTTCTTTCCCTGTAGATTTCCTATCTCCTAGGTTAGATGTACAGTGTGTAGAGTCCCCTAGGTTGGTAGAGTCAGTTGGGGTAGAGTCTAACTCTAGTGTTGTCAGCCCATCCACGTCTGTGGCGCACCCTGTGATGCATCGTTCTAAATCCATTCCAGATTGGTTTCTTCAAGATTTAGCCTAGAGATGTCATGCCCTTCTCAAATGTCCTGAGTTTGTAGAGACCGCGATAATCTTAGAGGATGATGAGGAAGTAGAAGGGGTGTGGAGCAATGATGGATTAGGTGTATATGAAATCATAGATGAGAAGGACCCAGCCGATGATGAGGAAAGCGATGTGGATGACACTACCAATCTGTATGCACAAGGTTTAAAAAGATTTGATGAACCGTCGACGGCAGTGGATGAACCCACAAAAGAAATTAATCTTGGAACTGAAGAGGACCCTGGCCCATAATCATTTTCGCTAATCTCACTCCTCAGGTTGAAGAGGAGCTGATCCAAGTATTGAGGGAGTATAGCGATTCTTTTGTCTGGTCCTATGAGGACATGCCGGGTCTTGACCCCGCTCTGGTTGAACATAGACTTATCCTTAAACCAGGGGCAACACCCATTAAACAAAAATCGAGAAGGTTCGACCCTCAAATGGCCTTAAGGATAAAGGAAGAAGTCGATAAATTGCATAAGGCCAAGTTTATTAGAGTTGTTTTATATCCACAATGGGTGGCGAATATAGTCCCTGTAATGAAGAATGATGGAAAGATTCGGATTTATATTGATTTTAGGGACTTAAATAAGGCATGTCTGAAAGATGATTTCTCGCTTCCTCACATTGATGTGTTAGTAGATAACACGGCTGGGTACGAAGCCCTTTCATTTATGGATGGCTATTCTGGATATAACCAAATCCGTCTTGCTCCCGAGGACCAAGAGAAGACCTCATTCACCACGTCCTGGGGCACGTACTGCTATGTTGTCATGCCATTCGGATTGAAGAATGTAGGTGCCACGTATCAACGGGCAATGATGGCTATCTTCCACGACATGATGCACGTGTATATGGAAGCCTACGTGGATGATATTTTGGTGAAGTCAAGATCCAAAGAAGAACACCCCGCCATTTTAGCTAAGGTGTTGCAAAGGGCTAGGGAGTACAAATTAAAAATGAATCCAAAGAAATGTGTGTTCGAGTTGCATCGGGAAAATTGCTAGGGTTCATAGTTAGTAAACGGGGGATTCAGATCGATCCGAATAAGGCAAAGGCCATAATAGACATGCCTTCGCCGAAGAATATCACTGAACTGTGAGGTTTGATTGGGCATTTGCAATTCATCAGGAGATTCATATCTCAACATTCGCAAAGATGCCGCCCATTCTATGATTTGTTGAAGGCGGGGGCCAAATTTGAATGGAATGAACAGTGTCAAAAGGCCTACGAGGATCTTAAGGTTTATTTATCCAATCCCCCAGTTCTACAACCTCCCGTCCCTAGAAAACCCCTGATCTTGTACATTTCTGTTATTGAGGACTCCCTAGGAGCTGTCCTGGCTCCAGATTATTTAACCCTGTTGAATCTAAGTATACTGCCATAGAGAAGACCGGCGCAGCATTAGTATGGATAGCTCAGAAACTCAAGTACTATTTCCTTGCCCATGAGGTTATGTTGATATCTAGAATGGACCCAATCCGTTACTTCTTAGAGAAACATGTCCTTTCTAGCAGATTAGCTCGCTGGAAGAGCTTTCTTTCTCAATTTGATATCCCCTTCGTTGTCCAGAAAGCGATCAAGGGATACGTGATTGCTGAACATCTTGCTCATTCTCCTATCCCTCGCATTGATTCTATCCAGGATGAGTTCCCTGATGAGCACCTTGCTGTAATCACTCATCTCCTCTTCTTGTCTTTGCACTTTGACGGTGCATTAAATTCTCAGAGCCGTGGGATCGGCGCCGTTCTCCTTACTCCAGAGGGAGTAACTATCCCTATTGCTTATCAGCTCTCTTTCCCCGTCACAAATAATATAGCCGAGTATGAGGCTCTCCTTGCCGGACTGAAGCACGCCTACGTCATGGGCGCGCGATACCTAAACATCATAGGAGATTCTCAATTGGTGCTGCGTCAAGTTCTTTCCACTTACCACACCCGTGACCCTAAACTCAAGCCCTATCAAGATTTGGTCACACTCTTGGCTAGGCAATTCTGTAAGTTAATCTATATTCACACTCCTCGTTCTCATAACATTCTGGCCGATGCACTTGCATCGCTCTCTTCTTCTCTTTCCTTTCCCCTCAGTCACGCCACTGAAACCATTATGGTCCAGCGGTTAGACACCCCTTCCCTTCAGGATCCCTGGTTTGACAACCTTAGGAAATATGTGGAGAGGAAAGCCAAAAAGGAAGATTTGAAAGAAGCATCATTGACTGAGCTTGAGGAGATCATAGAAGAGGAGGAATTGCCGTGGTATTATGAAATAGAGCAATATTGTAAGGATGAATCCTTCCCAGAGACGGCCAATGCCGAGCAGCGCAAGGCCATTAGAAGAGTCACATCCAGATACACAATCATCACGGAAGAGTTATATAGGCGAGCTCTTAATGGAGTTCTCATGAGATGTCTGGATGACGATGAGGCTTGGAAGGTAGTAGAAGCAGCTCATGCAAGTGAGTGCGGAGGGCACGTTAATGGACAGGGGTTGGCGAAGAAAATTCTTAGGCAGGGCTATTACTGGCCAACCCTAGAAGAAGATTGTTCCACCTATGTCCGTAGGTGTCTTCAGTGCCAGCTTCATGCCGATAAAATTCATGCTCCTGCTTCTTCTCTCCATCCTCTCACTGCTCCTTGACCATTCTCGATGTGGGCCTTTGATATCGTTGGACCACTTGGCGACCCTAATGCTTAGGTTAAACAAAAATCATTCATCCTCACAGCAACCGAGTATTTCACCAAGTGGGCGGAAGCTGAAGCATATGCCGAGATCAAAGCTACCACAGTATGCCATTTCATTCTCAAGAATATCATCTCGCGGTTTGGAGTGCCAAGTGATATCGTCACCGACAACGGGTCTCAATTTGTGTCTCAAGAACTTCAGGACCTCTGTAAGAAATTTAATATTTCATTGTATCATTCATCACCATACTACCCTCAAGGTAATGGCCAAGCCGAGGTCATAAACAAAACCCTTCTTAAAATCATTAAGAAAACATGCGAGTCACACAAATTTGTTGATTGGGCCGAAAAATTGATAGAAGCTCTATGGGCTTATCGCACCTCCGTCCGCACTCCCATAGGGCAGACTCCTTTTGCCCTCACCTATGGGATGGAGGCGGTACTCCCGTACGAGATCTTGATCCCTTCCCTAAGAGTGCAGCTAGACAAAGAACTTAATCTCGACGAATGTCGAGAGGCGTTACTAGTCCAATTGGAACTCTTAGATGAGAAGAGGCTTAACACGGCCAATCACGTCTCCATTTATCAAAAATGTGTCTCACGGCATTTTCAAAAGAAGGTTATCGAAAGGAAATTCCAAGTGGATAACATGGTTTTGAAGCGTAAATTTATCAGATCAGCATGTCCTAGGTCTAAGCTGTAACCCAATTGGGAAGGGCTGTTTGTAGTTAAAGAAATATATCCTGAGAATGCATACCATTTTGTTAATGCGGAGGGTGAGAAATTGCCTAATCCGTGGAATGGGTTGTATTTAAAATATTTTTATCCATAGAGTCAAGCCAGCAACAGCCCGGTGGCATGGCGTTTCCTTCACTTGATCATGAAAGGGGATCCCCGGTTCAGTTTTCACACATTACACGACCCCCGTGGTTCGGTTTTCCTTTCTTGTGTAACAACGTTTCTCCCTTGGCCATGCCTACGGGCAAGTGAAAATCCTTATTTTTTTCCCTCTTTCGGCTGAAAATAGGGGCAAGTGATAAATAAGTGGGCGAGAAATGATCTAGACACCCCAATAAAAAAGGGGTCTCAAATAGGGGCAGTCCGTTATGACCTAATTCTGCATTCATAAAAGCAAAAGAAATAAAAGAAAAGGGGCAAAATCAAAGGCAAAAGCTAAAAAGCTCATTCAGAAGCTCGAAGCTCAATGCTCCCAAAAGAATGAAACTAGGCATGGCAAGAGTGGCAGTATAGTTTCCCCGCGGGACGTAATGAGCCCGGTCGTATGCGTGCCTAGAGCGGATGTGGGTTCGATGATGGACACAAAGCCCTGGCGTAACAGACCAAATTCTTTGAAAGGGGGTTGTCACGAGAAGAACTCAAGCCCTAAAAACCTCTATACCTATTATCGACTTTTCTATCAAATTCTCTTTTACTTTCTAAGAACTGGATCGTACCCCGAGTATGGCCTTGGTAGAAGCACCATTAAACAAAATTGGACCCCGACCATGGGTGGTCACCCATAACGCACGTTGAACTCGGGAAACCCCTAATGAGATAGGAAGGTCCCCCGTCGTCGAGTTCGAGCTGGCCTCAAAAATAAACAAAAAATCAAATATTTCAAAAAAACCAAAAAAAATCAAATATTTCAAAATCTAAAAAAATCAAATATTTCAAAACCCAAAAAAAATCAAATATTTCAAAATCTAAAAAAAAGAAAAAATAAAAAATAAAAAATCAAATATTTTAAAATCAAGAATCAAATATTTTCAAAACCACAAAAATATTTTCATCATCATGATTTGCATTCATGGCATGCATTGCATTCATTTCTTTCGTGTTATTTGCCTATTTAATAAGGCTTACCCCCTTGACCAAAAATCAAGAACTGGTCATTTCCTAACTTGCTACAGGCAAGGGGTTAAGCCTAAAATATTTAATCTGTTTCTTTGCCTATGTGTGTGCAGGGGCAGGTTGAAGATAAGGCTTCAGCATTTCTATCCCATAACGGTCCACTGGAGACTGTTTTATTCACTTAAACGGCCACAATCAGACCGTTCTATAACTCAAACGGCCTCGTTCACACCGTTCCAATCTTTAGCACCTCCAAGAATCAACGGTCCTAGCTTAGACCGTTTATAAGACACGGCGGTACATTCTTGACCGTTCTATTTTGTTCACGATCCTCCGAAAGACCGTTCATCTCTTATAAGGTCCTTGTTCTTAATTCTGGCGTTGATCTTATACGCGGTATCCGTCCGGCCGTTCCATTCTCTGGCAAGGTTAACTCTAACCGTTTATTCAGCTGAGCGGTCTTGATACGGCCGTGTTCGTCCCGTGATCCTACCTCAAGCTCATTCAATCACATGCAAAGAGGGCCAAACTCAAATCAATCCAATCATAAATTTTATTCATTTATTCATATGCAAACATTCCAAACATAAGTATCTATATCAACATCATGAAACAAATCACTCAATCCTCAAACGAGCATCCCCGCAAGGCCTAATCTCTCTCAGCTCTCTCACATATGCCTGATAAGTCTCCTGAAGCTCCGTCACCTCCACCGGTTGGGTGAGCACCCTACCAACCTCCCACATGATCAGGGCACTCCTGACCGCCTGCTCGTCCTCCTCTATACCAATTCTCCTCGCCTGTAGTGCGGGAAGGTGGGGTAGTGCTGGAAGAATGGTCCTGGGTAGTCCAACCTGTAGGTAGCACCGGTGCGGGCTGTACATCGCCAATGCGGTGTCACTCACGAGCCTCAGATCCAAACCTGGCCTCCTAGGAAGTCTGACTGCAGTGTCATGGAGGAAGTCAGGGCGCATCACGAATCGATCCAGGGGCAAGGTGTTGATGTAGAGTCGCCACTCGTCCCTGGTCTTCTTTTCTGCTGTCCTGCACTCTACTTGTGGGGAGAACCTGAAGGTGCCGCCTATGAAGAACAGTGGATGGCTCCCGAAGATCCGACTGGCTAAAGTGATATCTTCCTTATGAATGAATTTCATCCTAACACCCATTCAGCACTCTAGGAGTATCATGGAACCAAAGAGTGGACCTCCTAGGGCTGCAGAACTAAGGCCTTCGTACAAGTAGGCGAGGACGGCCTGGGAGATAAAGAGACCCTGCCACAGACCACTAATGGTGCTAAGGATAGGAGTATCTAGGACGTGGTCGGCAGAAGGGAATAGGATGGCCCCACACAGGCAGATAGACACGGCCTTAGCTATGGCCTCATACCATCCACATTTATTCTTACAATGAGTAACCACCCACTGGCTAAGGGGAAGAAGATGGATCTGGTGTGGGCCTATAAAGGTGCGGATGTCCTTGCTATCTGGTATAAACTCTCCCAAGATAAGGCTAGGGTCTACATGGGTAATAGTATGACACACTAAGTCCTCCTCACCCACCTTGGACCTAGGAAAGGATAAATAGGTCTCTTCCTCCTCTAGTAGGACAGTGGCCTCAAAAGAAGGGAAAATAAATGTATGAGTCTGAGGATGCCAGATTTCTACCAGGGCTGAGATGTTGTGCCAGTCTAAAGACAATTTGGGGTAGTTTTTGCCTAGCACTAAGAGTGGGTGTAGGTGCCAAAACTTTAAGATGGATATCACTGCTAGGGGCAACTTGCGGATCATGGGAGCCATCCACTTCAAGGTGGAGTAGCGCCTGGAGCCAGGGAGAAGCTGAAGTAGAAAAAAGAAAAGAAAAGGGAGGAAGAGAGGAAGAACATGTAAGTAATAGAATGAATTAAATTAAATGAACTTATGGCAACTTACCTCTCTCAGTAGGCTGGAGCTCAGATGTCGTGGGATCGCGATCAGCCGTTGGAGCACTTCACGCTCGTTTCTGGCCGGTCTGGGCCCTTGTGGGAGATGAAACAAAAATTATTTGATTTTTTTTATTTTAGAATATCTTTATTTGATATTTATTCGGTTATTTTTTGTTTGTTTATTTGGTTTATTAATTAGGCATGCTAGTCACTAGCGTGACAGTTTATTGTGCGCTCGACCTGACTCAATCAGTTGATTATGATATTCGTGTCAGGACCCAGAGTCCGTCGTACCATAAAGGCTATGACGTTAATTACGTCCTTTCAAAGAAGGACAACCCTTGATTAGTTTCCAAGAAAGGATGCCTCGGGGGCAAAACAAGATAAGACTATTACGCTAACTCCGCTAACGGGATGCGAAACACGCATAGAAAACCATGCTACGCGGGACATGATAACAGTGTTATGGCGCAAATCCGACAGCATATCCCCTTATTTTGGACTATGCCAAAGGGGGAATATAGGTCATCCACCCACGGAATGCCGGGGTGGAAGCCGAAAGGAGAGCCGGGCGTAGCCCGAGATCCAGAAGGATTTGAGTGTGACGGGACAGTGTCCATTACCACGGTGTTTGTTGATGTTCCCCTTTAGAGACCACTGGAGGGCTTGCAATGGCAAGACTCCCAGGGTCGGTAGGGTTGGAAGAAAAACTCGACAGTTAATGGCATAGAATATCGGGGTAAGACCCTATTTAGACATGGATGAAGAACCATGAAACCCTCATGATATGATGGGGACTGGTATAATGGCCTGTGGGGGTCAGGGTCCTATGTCTAGGCTGATGGTGGACTCGGTAGGGCTTCTGGAAGTTGGATATATGACAGGTGGCCAACAACGGAAGGAGCCGGCGCGGCTAGGGTTTCAGCACGAAGGTAAACGGCGCAGCAGGGTCGGCACGACCAGCTCATCGGCGCGCCCTTCACCCGGCGCGAAAGCGGCGCCGGGAGGAGGTTGCGCCGGGAGGACTTGTGGCGCCGATAGCTGGGTGTTCATTAATTTTTCAAGTGTTGTGAGGGCTTTAAGAATACAAAGGGGACTTTTGCGTTCAATGGGGGTTTCATGAGCTTATTCATGGTGGCCTTTGAGCAGGCTAAAGAGTGAGGGTAGGCTCATCCATAGGAAGTCTAGAGAGACCATGTGACTATGATGGTTATGTTCCCCTTTGACGGTTGTGAGCAGAGGATCATAAGACGGCGAGCTCAGATCTCCGTCACACAGCTGGGGTTAGATTCATATTTCGGTGAAAGCATCACACTATACGATAGAGTAAAGCTCGGGGACGAATTCTGACAGCACCTCCCCTTATTTTGGAGTGTGCCAAAAGGGCATTATAGGTCATCCACTCACGAAATGTCAGAGTGGAAACCAAAAGGGAGACGGGCGTAGCCCTGGATCCCAAAAGGATCCCCATCTTATGTGACATTATCCACGTATTGTAAGATTCATTAATGTCCCCATGTATAGTCAACGGAGGACATACAGTGGCAGAACTCCGTGACTTAGTGGGTTGGCAAAATGTGGGGAATTAACCCCTTTGATATAGCTCCCACGAGGGTCTAGGGAAGGATGGTATTTCTCCTCAGAAGGATGGGGCATCATGAGCAAGGCTAGCATGGCTCGAAGGCATCGGCACGAGCATATCAGGGTGGCCGTCTTCAGCATGAAAGGTGTGAAGGTCTCGGCGTGACAAAAGAAGTCCAGCTGGCGCGGGTAGCCCTCGGCGGGAGACTCGCATCGAGAGGGGTTCGCGCTGGGAGGGTTTCTGAAATGAGGGTTTCAGCGATGTTTTGAGGAGATTTTGGAACGGAGGCTTAAAGGGGCTCTGGGAGCTTTAGAGGAGGGTTTATCCAGGGGTCTGCAAAGAAGGTTTATTCAAGGGTTTGACGACCACTGACGGGGATTACAGAGAGGGTATAATCCAAGGGGATGGCAGCCTTCCCTCTGGGGCCTCATTGGGGGCAGAACCACGGATGAAAACTTCCTAGTTTGTCCCTCTTCATTTCACCGACGAGAAGCCACGAGATGGAATGTCTCAGGCTCTCGATGTGGATGCGAGGTTGAAAGAAAATACAGTGGGAAAAGCCTTCAACAGATCCAGAAGACCAAACTATAAAACACGCCTAGTTCGCAGTAGCCATGGCATATATTGAACCTCGGATGCAGAGAAAGAAAGGAGAATGAAAGGGGCTAACTTCAACCCTCTTTTTATTAACCATTTCAACCAAACAGCAAACGCATCTAGCTCAGAAGAAAATTACAACTAAGGAAAAATCGTACGCATACTAAATCCTTGATAGCAAGGTTACATTAGCATTCGATGCTACTGGGGTGAAGATGCTCGAAAGTAGACCCAAAAGAAGAAAAGGCACATTCAAATAAAAGACAGGGGGAAGTGGAGACTGTAGCCCCTCAGGGCATCTTGAAACCGATCCCACCTTGATTCTCCCCCCGAATCTCTGCAACTCTTTCCTCTCTTCAGCTTCTATGGAGGGCTCTCGAGCTCCCCTTTCTTGCAGTGGCTACTGCTCTCTATTGCCTCTTCTTCTCTTCTTTTTTTTCTCTTCTGTTGTCTTCTGTTCCCTCTTCTGTTGTTGTTGTTGTTTTTTGTATTATTCGAAGGCAGCAGCCTTTATAGAAGGGTGGCCTTCTGTTCCCAGCGTGAGCTTCTCGACGCGCCTCAGCACGCATCATCTCGACGCGCCTGGCTTCGTATTGGGCTTGGCCCATCTGTTCAGAACCCGGCGCCGGAAGAGGCTCATCTAATGGGCTTCTTTTCATTGCTCTGGTGGGCTTCTTGGTATATTCCTCTTGAGGCTTGTTTAGCACCTTGCGTTCACGCCCATGTGTGAGGCAGTGTGAATCCCTTTTCATGAGAATCAGAATTATCTGAGGTTTCTCTTCAGCAGGCAGATGGTTGCCTGAATGTTGTTATAATTTTATCAGCCCGACTATCTGAATGACAACAGTGCTGGACAGCGGCCTAGCCAGAGATGGCTTTAGCCGGACAGAGTGTTAGGGGTAGTGGACCTCTTCTATTCTGATTCTCAGTACTTCCAGGGATGGTACAGGAGCCGCACCATTGGTTGACCTTCAGGGCCCTGAGTCGGCTTTGGTCTCTTCTGGTATATTTTAGGTGTCAACAAATGCCCCCCACCCGCAGGTGGCGTAAGCGAAGGATGAGTGACACGGGACATGAGGGTGTACATTGCACCGCACTTTGTAATTTCTTCAGGTCTGCTCCTGTTCATTATTCATTTTTGTGACTCTGAGTCTTCATTCTGTTTGTATAATCCCAGTATTTGTAAGCATACTCGGACAGACATCAGCATTCTTGGTTTAATCTTCTGATTGCAGCACCCCTGGGTGAGCCAACTGGCGCTGTTGACATTTTCGGCATGCCCATCTCGGCGTGGCGATGGTCTCTTCTGGTATATTTTAGATGTCTACCCTTTCTGGTGCCGGCAATAGAATTGAGAGCTGAAGTTGACCCGTCAAGGGGTTCTACCTTTGTCCCGGCGGCCATAATGACTATTGCGCCTGACCCTGCAGCTCCATCCATGCCAGAAATAGAGTTGGAACCTCCGCCTCTTCCAGCACTTGTAGAAGAGAGTTCTTCAAGGAGCCCGACGGAGCAAGAGCATGCTACCGCGGTACCTGCTACTTCGGCTCTGGTGGCCGTTCCATCTTCTTCTTCTAAGCCAGATATTGGCTTATGGGCTTCCATAGACAGGGAGGTGACCTTTGAGGTGGCTCCGGCAGCCTCCCTGGGCTTTACTTCATCGGAGGACTTTGTCTGGTAGTATTTAGAGATGTTGCGCCAGGTTGTGGAGTCTCAGCCGACACTATCTTACCCCCAGTTGAAGGAAGTGGCCGGGCGACTGACGATCGTGTTGTAGGCATTAGGCTGTCCTTTGGACACCAGGACCCAGCGGGTGCTGTTCCTGCTAAAATTTGTAAACCGCCGGGACTTTCTTGGGAGGGTGATGAACGACCGGCTAGCGGCCCTCAAGCTGCAGAAAGCTGACTGTCAGGCGGAGCTGACGTCTCTGACCTCCGATCTTCAGAAGAGCAAGGCCCATGTTGAAACTTCGGCTGCTCGGGCACATATTCTACGTAGCCGACGGGAAGAACTCCGGGCTGAATTGGCTACCATTGAAGTTGAGATACCACGGCTGGAAGCTGCAGAAGTCCAAGGCATCGAGGAGACTTCTTTACTGGAGGGCTGAGTCACATCCTTAGAGACTGAGGTGACTCGCGTTCAGGAGGAAGAAATGCAGCTCCGTGAACTGGGAGCGGCTCCACATGTTGGGCTCATTGACTTTGTAGATATTTTCAGGCGGTCTTAGCTGATCTACCTTTGTAATTCACCCCCTCCGAAGGGCCCCTTTTGTATTCATTCCCCTCCTTTTTGCAATGAAATACAAGTTTCCTTTACTGTTTTAGGTGTCCACCTTTGCACTTGTATTCTATCATATCTTGTGGCAACTTTGGCGACCTGCTTGGAAGTATACCCATATCTACGCCGCAGGAGAGCGTCCACCCTTTCAAGGAAAGGATGAGGGCCTCGCTCCACCGCGTGACGGGGTTCCAGAGGTTGCCAGATTGGTGCAGATGTAAGTCTTGCCGACAAGAAATGTCAAAAATACGACTGCTGGCTGATGAGAGGTCCATCCGGGATAGGCTTTATTACCGGTGGGACAACTGATGGGAGTGCCACTCAGAGGCATAGCATATACTTTATAGTAATCACATTACTGACCTAAGCGCCCTTTCGGGTTTTTGTCGGGGCCCGATTTGGGGAAATGCTGGCCGACCTTGTCGATGGTGACAAGGGTCGAAAAGGTAGTTGGTCTTGCCAATGGTGACAAGGACCGAAAAGGGTAGCGATCGATCTTGCCGATAGTGACAAGGGTCGAAAAGGTAGACGGTATTGCCGATGGTGACAAGGATCGGAAAAGGTAGACGGTCTTGCCGATGGTGACAAGGACCGGAAAGGGTAGCGACCGATCTTGCCGATGGTGACAAGGGTCGAAAAGATAGACGGTCTTACCGATGGTGACAAGGACCGAAAAAGGTAGACGGTCTTGCCGATGGTGACAAGGGTCGAAAAGGGTAGCGACCGATATTGCCGATGGTGACAAGGGTCGAAAAGGGTAGAC
Source organism: Amorphophallus konjac (assembly GCA_022559845.1). NCBI lineage: Eukaryota > Viridiplantae > Streptophyta > Magnoliopsida > Alismatales > Araceae > Amorphophallus > Amorphophallus konjac. The sequence continues at coordinate 321,972,252 of CM040126.1, read as the reverse complement.
GGTCTTGCCGATGGTGACAAGGACCGTAAAGGGTAGCGACCGATCTTGCCGATGGTGACAAGGGTCAAAAAGGTAGACGATCTTGTCGATGGTGACAAGGACTAGAAAGGGTAGACGGTCTTGCCGATGGTGACAAGGACCGAAAAGGGTAGACGGTCTTGCCAATGGCGACAAAGACCGAAAAGGGTAGACTGTCTTACAGATGGTGACAATGACCGGAAAGGGTAGCGACCGATCTTGCCGATGGTGACAAGGGTCGAAAAGGTAGACGGTCTTGCCTATGGTGACAAGGACCGGAAAGGGTAGCGACCGATCTTGCCGATGATGACAAGGGTCGAAGAGGTAGACGGTCCTGCCGATGGTGACAAGGACCGGAATGGGTAGCGACCAATCTTGCCGATGGTGACAAGGGTCGCAAAGGTAGACGGTCTTGCCGATGGTGACAAGGACCGGAAAGGGTAGCGACCGATCTTGCCAATGGTGACAAGGGTCGAAAAGGTAGACGGTCTTACCGATGGTGACAAGGACTGCAAAGGGTGGCGACCGATCTTGCCGATGGTGACAAGGGTCGAAAAGGTAGACGGTCTTGCCGATGGTGACAAGGACCGGAAAGGGTAGCGACCGATCTTACCGATGATGACAAGGGTAGACGGTCCTGCCGATGGTGACAAGGACAAGAAAGAGTAGCGACCGATCTTGCCGATGGTGACAAGGGTCGTAAAGATAGACAATCTTGCCGATGGTGACAAGGACTGGAAAGGGTAGCGACCGATCTTGCCGATGGTGACAAGGGTCGAAAAGGTAGATGGTCTTGCCGATGGTGACAAGGGTCGAAAAGGGTAGACGGTCTTGTCGATGGTGACAAGGACCGTAAAGGGTAGCGACCGATCTTGTCGATGGTGACAAGGGCCGAAAAGGTAGACGGTCTTGTCGATGGTGACAAGGACCGGAAGGGGTAGACGGTCTTGTCGATGGTGACAAGGACCGAAAAGGGTAGACGGTCTTGCCGATGGCGACAAAGACCGAAAAGGGTAGACGGTCTTGCCGATGGTGATAAGGACCGGAAAGGGTAGTGACCGATCTTACCGATGGTGACAAGGGTCAAAAAGGTAGACGGTCTTGCCGATGGTGACAAGGACCGGAAAGGGTAGCGACCGATCTTGCCGATGATGACAAGGGTCGAAGAGGTAGACGGTCCTGCCGATGGTGACAAGGACCAGAAAGGGTAGCGACCGATCTTGCCGATGGTGACAAGGGTCGCAAAGGTAGACGGTCTTGCCGATGGTGACAAGGACCGGAAAGGGTAGCGACCGATCCTGCCGATGGTGACAAGGGTCGAAAAGGTAGACTGGGATGGAATGACGAACGAGTCATCATTTTTATCATCATTTTTTTTCTATTCAATCATTTCATCATTTTTTTAACCACATTACCGACTCAAGCGCCCTTTCGAGTTTTCGTCAGAGTCAGCCCCCTTTTGCTTTTGCCCACGCACCCTCTCGGGTTTTCACGTGACGGGGCACCCGATTTTGCCTGCAACGCCCTTTCGGGTTTTCGCCACAGCCTGGTTATAGCCATTTTTGCCCCTGTCCCCATTTAAGAACAAAGCCGACGAGGTATCTCTATTTTTAACCCCATTTCTATTTCTTTTCTCATTTTTTTATAATTCCCCGGAGGATCCGGAACACAGGAGAGCTTGTTTGCTAGGACGCCGACCGGCCTTGTCAATGATGACAAGGGTCGGATCCTGGTTTGGTTCGTCGACATTGGTTAAATGCCGAAGCAAAGGCTATATGGTTCTTGACCAGGACGAAAGGTCCAGGCCAAGGGACAGAGGTCGACCTACCTCACTGATGATGACGAGGGTTGAACCTAGGTTTGTTCATCGATGTGGGTTACACGCTGAAGCAAAGGGTATATTCATTCACAGGGACGAAAGGTCCAAGTTAAGGGTAGAGGTCGACCTATCTCGCCGATGATGACGAGGGTCAAATCCTGGGTTTGTTCATCGGCAGGGGTTACATGTCGATGCAAAGGTATGATTATTGACAAGGACGAAAGGTCCGAGTTAAGGGATAGAGGTCGACCGATCTCGCCGATGATGACGAGGGTCGAACACGGGTTTGTTCGTTGACATGGGTTACATGTCGAAGTAAAGGATATATTCAATAACAAGGACGGAAGGTCCAAGTTGAAGGAGTAGAGTTCGACCAATCTTGCCGATGATGACCGGGGTCGAACACGGGTTTGTTCGTCGACATGGGTTACATGTCGAAGCAAGGGACATGCTCATTAACGGGGATGAAAGGTCCAAGTTATAGGATGGAGGTCGACCGATCCCGCCGATGATGACAAGGGTCGGACACAGGTTTGTTAGGGGATCTCCGGTGGGACTTCTGATGGTTATCCCTTGGGAATCTCATTGAGAGGAGGATGAAGAGAAACTTTTGGATTACCACTTTACTGACCTAAGCACCATTTTCGGGTTTTCGCTGAGGCCAGCCCCCTCTTGCTTTTGCCCACACGCCCTTTTAGGTTTTCACGTGGCGGGGTACCCGATTTTGCCTGCAACGCCCTTTCGGGTTTTCGCCACAGCCAGGTTATAGCCATTTTTGCCCTCGTCTCCGTTTAGGAACAAGGCCGACGGGGTATCTCTATTTTTAACCCCATTTCTGTTTCTTTCTCTTTCTTTTGAACTCATGTAGCAGAAGGATGCTGAGAGGGTCGGCTAGAACATGAAGTATCACGCCGAAAAAGGGGTTTATTCGTTAGCAAGAAGATAATGCCAACGCCAAGGGTAGATTTGTGCCGATTCGGGCATAGGGCCCGCAATGGCAATGATGTATAAAGGTTGGCTAGGACACGGAGTCTTGCGCTAAGCAAAGGGGTTTATTCGTTAGCAAGAAGGTAATGCTAACGCAAAGGATATATTTGAGCCGATTTGGGCGTAGGGCCCACAATGGCAATGATGTATAAAGGTCGACTAGGACACGGAGTCTTACGCCGAATAAGGGGTTTATTCGTTAGCAAGAAGGTAATGCTAACGCAAAGGATAGATTTGAGCTGATTCGAGCGTAGGGCCCGCAATGGCAATGATGTATAAAGGTCGGCTGGGACACGAAGTCTTGCGCCAGAAGCAGGATTTATTCGTCAACAAGGAGACCATGCTGACGCAAAGGATGGATTTATGCCGATTCGGGTGTAAGGCCCTTAATGGCAAAGATGTATAAAGGTTGGCTGGGACACGAAGTCTTGCACCAGAAGAAGGGTTTATTCGTCAGCAAGGAGACCATGCTGACGCAAAGGATGGATTTACACCGGTTCGAGCGTAAGGCCCGTAATGGCAAGGATGTATAAAGGTTGGATGGGACACGAAGTCTTACGCTAGAAAAAGGGTTTATTCGTCAGCAAGGAGACCATGCTGACGCAAAGGATGGATTTATGCCGATTCGGGCATAAGGCCCATAATGGTAAAGATGTAAAAAGGTCGGCTAGGACACGGAGTCTTGTGCCGAACAAGGGGTTTATTCGTTAGCAAGAAGGTAGTGCTAACGCAAAGGATAGATTTGTGCCAATTCGGGCGTAGGGCCTGCAATGGCAATGATGTATAAAGGTCGGCTAGGACACGGAGTCTTGCGCCGAAAAAAGGGGTTTATTCGTTAGCAAGAAGGTAATGCTAACGCAAAGGATAGATTTATGCCGATTCGGGCGTAAGGCCCGTAATGGCCAAGTCGTAGGTATTGTGAGAGTTTGGCCAGGGCAGAGTGCCACTAGATCGAGGTAAGTGTAGCTCGATCAGGATAGAATGCCACTAGACCGAGGTAAGTGTAGCTTGATCAGGGCGGAGTGCCACTAGACCAAGTTTGAGGTAGCTCGGTCAGGGCGGAGTGCCACTAGACCAAGAGTGGAGGTAGCTCGGTCAGGGCGGAGTGCCACTGGACCAAGGGTGGGGGTAGCTCAGTCAGGGCGGAGTGCCACTAGACCAAGGGTGGAGGTAGCTCGGTCAGGGCGGAGTGCCCCTGGACCAAGGGTGGAGGTAGATCGGTCAGGGCGGAGTGTCACTGGACCAAGTTTAAGGTAGCTCGGTCAGGGCGGAGTGCCACTGGACCCAAGGTGGGGGTAGCTCGGTCAGGGCAGAGTGCCACTGGACCAAGTTTGAGGTAGCTCGGTCAGGGTGGAGTGCCACTAGACCGAGTTTGAGGTAGCTCGGTCAGGGCGGAGTGCCACTGGAACCAGGGTGGGGGTAGCTCGGTCAGGGTAGAGTGCCACTGGACCAAGTTTGAGGTAGCTCGGTCAGGGCAGAGTGCCACTAGACCGAGTTTGAGGTAGCTCGGTCAGGGCGGAGTGCCACTAGACCGAATTTGAGGTAAATCATTCGGGGAACGCCGGTTGAACCGTGTGATATAGCCTTAGGTGCTTCCCATTAAGGGGAGAGAATTGGATGACTCCTTTGTGATCCGCAAGGACATATGCACCCCCTTCATATGCTCGGTGGACGACATACGGTCCGACCCAATTTTTAACCAACTTCCCCTTGGGGTTGGAGGCCATCACCTCTCTTCTTTTAACCATCACCAGGTCACCCCTTTTGAACTCCCATCCTTTGACCAGCTTATCAAAAGCACGGGCCATGCAGGCTTGATAGAGTTGAATATTCTGTTGCGCCCGAAGACGCTTTCCTTCAAGCTCGGCGAGCTCTTCTAGTCTTCTTTCTACGTTGGCCAACTCGTTGCCCACCAATCCATGCCGGATGGCGACCCGTAATGAGGGGACCTCCAGCTCAATTGGCACCACAGCCTCTGACCCATACACGAGGGAGTAGGGTGAGCATCCGGTAGGGGTCTTGTAGACCGTACGGTAAGCCCACAGTGCCTCGTACATTCTTTCTTCCCAATCTCTTCTGTTAGTCTTGATAATTTTCGCCAGCAGAGTGCACAGCGTCTTGTTAAAGGCCTCTGCAAGTTCGTTGGCATGAGGGTAGTAGAGAGATGATGTTCTCCAATCAATCTTGTATTTGTCAGCTAGCCGATAAACCTTCTGATTTCTGAAGTGGCTGCCGTTGTCGGAGATGATTCGGCTGGGAATCCCGAACCGAAATATTACATTCTGCCAGAAGAATCTCGCAACTATTTCTCCCATGACTTCTTTTAGTGCTACTGCCTCTGCCCATCTGGAGAAGTAATCTGTAGTTGCTAAGATGTATTTGCACCCTGATGAAGATGCTGGTAGTGGCCCCACCACGTCCGTGCCCCACTGGGCAAACGGCCAGCTTGGTAAGATAGGATGTAGAGGCACTGGAGGTCTTCTTGACACATTGGCGTGCTCTTGACATTTCTGACAAGCCTTGGCGAACTTGCAGCAATCATCAAATATAGTGGGCCAATAATAACCCAATTTCTTTATTTCGATCTTCATTTTCGAACCGGCCTGGTGCGCCCCGGCTGACCCGGCATGGACTTCTTGCATTACCTGCCTGGCTTCCCCTGGAGATAAGCATCGAAGTAATACCTTCTTTTGGGCATCTGCCATTATTCGGAACAATGTTCCATTCCTCATCTCATAAGAATCTTTGATTCTCAGGAGTCTCATTCTCTATTCTTTCACCTTCGGGAGCTGTTGGTGTTGAAACCAATGCAGGAGGTGTTCCCGCCAGTCGGGCTGCTGGACTGCTTCAGCAACTGCTACTTCATTGGCTTGTTCATCGGCTAAAGCTTCTGTCATACTGGGGACCTGCCGTCGGTTGATGACTGTTATGTTTAGGCTCGTATCAGGCGGGACCGCCAAGGAACTTGCCAGCTTTGCGAGGGCGTCAGCCTGAGCATTCTGTCCTCTGTTGACGTGCTTAACGCTGACGAAGTAGAATCTTGCCATTAGGCGCAGGGCCAGATGGTAGTAAGGGACGAGCTCCTACTTTCGCACCTCGAACTCCCCTTCCAATTGTTTTATAACCAGCATGGAGTCCCCGAACGCTTCTAGCATTTGAATCCCCATGGACAGAGCAATCTGTAGCCCGATTATGAGGGCTTCATATTCTACTTCATTATTTGTGCAAGGCTTGTTTATTGAGCAGGACGTGTGTATGACTTCCCCTTCAGGAGACTTCAAGACTATGCCTGCTCCTACGCGGACTCTGGCCGATCCCGTCGCTGAGGTGTCAATTCTGGAGGCACCATCAAAATACAGCTGCCATAGGGAGGGCCGCACCTGGCCGACCTCTAAAGTTTCATCTTCAGGAAGCTCTGGTTCCAGAGGGCAGTCTTCGGGTACTGGATGTTCAGCAAAGAAGTCTGCAATAGCTTGGCCCTTGACGGCCCTCTGCGGTACATAGGAGATGTCATACTCCATAAGAATCACCGCCCATTTGCCCAGGCGGCCTTTGAGGGCCGGTTGGGACATGATGTATCTAAGCGGATCCTCCCTATAAATCAGCTTAACTTCGTGCGACAGCATGTAGTGCCGCAACTTCTTGACCGCAAAGACCAATGCCAGGAAAATCTTCTCGATGTAGGTGTACCTTTCCTTAGTTCTGACCATTCTTCGACTGAGATAGTAGAGGGCTTGTTCTTTTCCTTCTTCATTATTCTGGGCTAGCATTGCCCCCAGGGAATTGTGTGTGGCTGCTATGTAGAGGATCAGCGGCCGTCCTTTCATTGGCGCACCCAGCACTAGAGGGGTTTTCAGGTAATCCTTCAGTTTATCGAAGGCTATCTGGCATTCTTCGTCCCAATAGAAGGGAACATCCTTCATCATCAGCTTGTGAAAGGGGTGGCATCGCCCCGACAAGTTGGATATAAACCGCCGGACGTATGCAAGGCGGCCCTGAAGGGATCTTAGCTCAGAGAGATTCCTTGGCGAGGGTAACTCCTGAATCGCCTTGATCTTGGCGGGGTCTATTTCAATTCCCCGATACCTGACAATGAAACCCAAGAACTTTCTGCTCGAGACTCCGAACGCACACTTCATAGGGTTCATTTTTAATTCATACTGCCTCAGCCTCTGGAAAATGACTCGGAGGTCTTGCAGATGGTCTTCTTTCTTTTTGGTCTTGACTACCAGGTCATCTATGTAGCACTTGACCTTATGGTAAAGCAGCTCATCAAATATTCTAGTCATCGCCCGCTGATAAGTTGCGCCGACGTTCTTTAATCCGAACGGCATTCTTTTGTAGTGATAAATGCCTTTGGGGGTCCGGAAGGCGGTGTGGATCCGGTCATGTTCAGCGATCCATATCTGGTTGTAGCTAGATGACCCATCCATGAATGATAGGGCCTCATGACCAGTTGTTGCATCTATCATGACCTCCGTTATCGGCACTGGGAAGTCATCTTTAGGGTAGGCTTTATTCAGATCCTGGAAGTCAACACATATCCGGATCTGTTTGTTCTTCTTCTTCACGGGCACGATGTTAGCTAACCACGTGGTATATTGATTTTCCTCGACGAAACCCACATCAATGAGCTTGTCGACCTCTTTGCATATTTGAGTGATGAGCTCTGGCCTCATACGCCGGGGGGGCTGTTTCACCGGCTCTACCCCAGGGTTTATGGTCAGCTCATGCTGTGAGACTGAGGGGCTTAGTCCTAGCATCTCTTTGTAGGTCCAGGAGAAGCAGTCCCGATATTCTTGTAGCAACTGGATGTACATCCTCTGTTCTTCGACAGACAGTTGGGCGCTGAGGAAGGTTGGCCTGGGGTCATCCTCGTCTCCCAAGTTGACTTCTATCAGTTCATCGACTGTTGCTTGACCTCCGTCTTCTATCTCAGGGGGTGCAGGCTAGAGGTCGACAAAGTCTGGTATATCATCTTCGAGGTCGAGGACCTCGATCCCTTCATCTTGCCTTATTTGAGTTCTGCCAGAAATCTCTTGTTCAGCTGATAATGCCTGCATGCACTGTTCTGCCAACAAGTTTACCTTACTAGCAACTTCAAGGGGCGAGTTGATTGCCTCACCCCCTGTTGAGGGGGTTGCAGTCACTAAGGGCTGGTGATTATTTGTCATTAAGTCAGAGTAACCTTGCAGCTCCTTGGCAAGGGGTGAAGAGATCTCGATCCCTTGAACCACCATGTCCTCAGTGAAGGCAACCATTTCTCTTCTAGCAGCATCTGTCTCTTGATCAGGCTTGGGGGAAGCTTCCCCGACTGGTTCGAGAAGTGCCGACATCATGAACAGAGGAGGGCCACTGAAGGGAGGCAGCTCTGCTTCTTTAACATCTTCAGCTTCACTACTACTAGCTGTGTCAAATTTGGCTTGAAGAGCTGCATCTTCTGGATAGACTTGTTCCCCGCACCGGCAGGGGAATACAGCGTCGGATTCTAGATTCCTTGGCCGGGCTGGCTGAATGCACTCAACTTCTATCAGGTGTTCACCAATAGTTGCCCCCAGTGGGTTATCCTCCATTGGGTAGAAAGCAGAGATGGTATCCACTTCATAGCGTCTGCTATAATAGTATTCTTCGAGGGTGAAGCCCAATCCCGGGTGCTGAGAGACACGCCTCATTTCTTTGTCCAGGCTCGGAGGGGTACCATAGCTTCTGGAATGCTTCTTTCCTCTTGCGAGGCTGGCCAGAAGGGATGTGCTACTTCTGGAACATCTTGGCCATTCGATTTGTTATAAATGTCAGCCCCTATATAGGCATTGAGGGGTTTTCTATATCTTCAGGCAGATGATAATCAGTGTCTTCCTGTGTAGGGTGCTCTTCAGCTGTGTAGAACAGGCTACTAGGGCCATCTATCTGTGTCACCTCCCAAGCTTTGAAAGGCTCGACAGTAGCATTGTCGAGGCTGAGAATTGGCTTGGTAAGACCTTCGGGGATCCTGATGTGGTCGTGCTGCTGGTCAACCCTGACTTTATTAGTTTCGGGATAGATGGCGGGAGGCGCTATCCGGCCTACATCCCCGGTGATAGTGATGTGTGAAACCACCTTGGGATCGATATATCCACGCGGCGGCGGAGGGAACCATTCTGCTTTGGAAGTGCCTTTTGTTGTGCTAGAAGAGGTCTTGGCCGCAGGGGCCTTCTGCGACCATTCTGCATATAGAGGGGCGTCTGCCAAGTGGCATTCGAATACTTCGAATGGGTGGAGATCAGTAAATACTCTTTCCTCTCTCCCATCCATGCTGTATTTGATGAACTGGTGAAGTGTGGAAGGTACCACCATATTCTCATGTAGCCAAGGGCGGCCAAGCAGCGCCTTGTATGAGGTGCGAGAATCAATGACATGAAATTTCACCTTCGTGATAAAGTCCGCTAGAGTGAGTGTGAACTCTGCTACTCCTAGAGACACTTCGCACTTCTGATTGAAGCCGACAATGCGCATATCCCCGACCATTTGTAGGTGCACGTTAAAGTAGTGCCTCTCATATATCCTGTAGGGCAGGATGTTGACAGCTGCCCCGGGGTCCACCAGGATTCTGTTTAGCTCCCGGCCATTTAGATGTCCCCTCATATACAGAGGTCTGTTGTGACTGGTGGTGGGGAGCAACATGTCTTCCTGGGTGAAGGTCATGCTGGCCTTCGGCAGTGCCTCAGCTAGGCAGGCTTCATATTGGGCAGGCGTCTGGAGAGCAGTAATGATCGCCTGTCGAGTCTCTTCACTGAGAGAGAGGATTTCCCAGACATTGAATCTTGTTGGGAGCTTCTTCAATAGTTTGACCACCCGACTTCCAGCTCGGACATTGGATAGCTTCATTTCATCTGCCCACCTAGGCTTGGAAGATCCTTGGACTGTGGCCCCTGATGGACCTGCTTCATCGGACTCGGAGGCTACACCCTTTTGCTTGGGATTACCTCTTGGCTGCTCCTCACTGGCTGTTGCCAGGCGAGTTTCTACCTCTTCTGACAATTCAGGAGATTGCTGGAGTTGTGGGTGACTGCCCCCGGTTACCGGTTCAACCTCCCAGCATGGCTGCTTCCCTTTTGACATCTTTATGAACTCCAGAAATGAAGGAGCGGGAGTGCCGCCCCCACTTTGGTTGTATAAGCCTGACGGAGGAGGGATTTGAACTCCCCTGACCTCCGGAGGGGGTATCTTGTAGGGTTGCTCCCCTCTGAAGATAATGTTATGGTTGGCGGGCGGCTGACGCCCCCACCTTCGGCCCGACCGGGTTGCATGTGCGGCAGTTGCGGCTTCGGCCTGGCTTTCCTTAGCGGCGGGTGTGAAGCAAATCTCTTCTTCATCCTCCTCACCGGGAAAATTGAACAGAGCAGAGAGGGTGTTACAAGAAAGGCTCACACCCGTTGTAGCCTTGCCGGCCCTTCTCTTCCTTCTTTGTCTTCTTTTCTTTTCTTTGGCTGGCGCTTGCCCCCAGAACAGGCTGCCATCCCTGTCTGATGCTTTGTCAGCTTCCTCTTCCTGCTTTAGTGAAAGCTATTCCAGCTCCTGCCACGGGAGATGATCCCGTACCAGCAAAGGTTCTAGCTCGGGCTGTACATACTCATCTAGCCCATTTATGTAGTCCTGTAGTCGCCGGGCTTCTGGACTGATCTTCTTGACTGTCGGCAACGGAGTTTGCCTCCTCCGATTACGGGTAGGTATCCGAATAACTGCTGGCGGATTGGTCCACACAGGTGTTGCTACTGGTGAAGGGGGTCGTGGTGTGACGCCACGAATATGTGCCTCCGGTGCCAGGCGAGGCAGGTCCTTTTTCTTGGCTCTTGCAGGGACTTGCTGCCATCCCTCCTGTTCTTTTATTGGGGCCAGAAAGCAGGCTTCATATGTACGCTGAGTACTGGCCTCTGCGGTCTCCTCAGGCAAGGCTTGATACAGAGAGACCATGTTGACGGCGGCTCTTCTTACGGGCGCCTCATGTGGTTGTGGAGGGTCGACCTTGTACTCCCCCAATTCTATTTCTTCCTTTCTCACCATGCCTTCGATAATATCCTTGAAAACATAACAGTCTTCAATTCGATGCCCCAGCATCTGGTGGTAGGGGTAAAATCTTGGGCTATCTCTTCTCTTCAGGTCCTCTGGCCTCCTCGGCTCAGGCAAGGTGACCTTATCATACTGGGTAACCCAGTCAAACAAGATCCTGGTCTTCTCCTTTGGGAAAGAGTAGGCCTTCTTCATTTTATCCCGAAGGGATGGGCCTTCTTCGCCATCTCCGATCTTGGCAGGCTGAGGAGCAGCTGTCTTCTTGCCTTTATCTTTTTGCTATTCAAATGCCTTGATATCAAGGGCGTTTGCTTCTTTCGGTGCCTGGCGCCGTTCTGCTGTCTTGCCCTTTTGTGCAGTAGGAATATTTGGTGTAGGGGCCGGTTTCGCTAAGAAAGCCTCCACTTCGGCCACAATATTGTTCAGACGGTCGAACGACCGGATTTCCATGCCAATCATCTTCTCCAGCACCTCTCTCCTGAGGTTCTGTTTGCAGATCTGTACAGCGTCCTCTTGGTGCGGGGGCCTCTTGCATCTCATCCCGAGGTTCCTCCACCTCTTGATGTAGTCAAGAGCGGTCTCATCTACCCTCTGTCTTGTTGAATAGAGTTCAGCCACTGTGACCTCCCTCTCTGTGACGTGGAATCTTTCTCTGAACTTCCTCTGCATATCCGACCAGTCGCTGATCGACCCGGCCGGGAGGCTGGAATACCATTCAAATGCGAGCCCTATGAGTGAGGACCCGAAGAACTTCAATAAATATGACTCTTCAGTGGCCAAGTCACCCATGACGGTCATGTAGTAGGCAACATGTTCCTTCGGGGATCCCTTCCCGTTGAACTTGTCGAACTTCGGCGGCTTGCTAATCCCGAGAGGAAGCCACTTGGCAGCATGATGCGGTGGGTATGGAACCCTATATGCATCGAATACAACATAGTCACCTTCAGCCCTTTCAGCGAGCTTCATCTCGATCATCCTTTCTACCATCATCTTGCTCATCATGGTCAGGTCGACCGGTTCCGGGTAGAAATGCGCCGGCTGCAAGTAGGGGGTGACCAGGGTGGTCGCCTGTGGAGGAGGACGCAGCAGGGGAGGCGTCTGGTGCACCTGTGGCAGCACCGGCGGAGCTAGCGACTGTGATGGGCGCTGTTGAGTTGTCGCCAAGTTTGGTTCCGCCTGTAGAGGAGGGGTATAGAGTGGTGGGAAGTCGTTCTTGCTGACGGCTCCCCTTGATGATTCGGCCTGCACATCATGCTACTTGGAGGCTGAGGACTGCTCTGTCCTTTCCGTCGATTGCTTCTTCAGCTGTTCTATCTCCTGGCGGTACCTCTGGAGCATCATCAGTACGGCCGGGTCCATAGCTACTGTGCTGGGGATGGCCTCTATCGTCTCGCCAGATGCACCCTCAGGTAGGATGTCAAGCAAGACATCTTCTTCTTCACCTGCCGTTATCACATTCGCTGTGAGAATAACGACCTTGTCATGCTGTTGGAGGCGAGGCAGGGCTTGCTTTCCTTCGGTCGCCGCCAGCTTCTCTTTTGCGGCCTCCACTCTTCGAGTGCTCGGCCCCGGTCTTCCGGCTAGCCAGGCCAACTCTTGAGGCTCCTCGGGCAATTTTCCATAATGGCCATCTATCCCGGCCATATTGCATGTGAAAATCTGCATCCTTCGTTTCTGTCTGCGAACCCTCCTCTTGACATTCCCCGGGAAGGTAAGCCTTTCAAACACAGAGATCCTTCTCTTTTCCCCTTGGCGGGGAGCAGTTTCATCGGCTTGAACATCAGAGCCGTCTTCATATCCATTGTCATCAACCGATGACGTCATCCTCCTATCTTCTTCTTCTCCCACTGCCATTAATGGACAGCGATCTTCTTCAGCTGCGGCTGCCTGCAACAGCCGTTGTTGGCCCAAAGAGGGGTTGCCTAACCCCCTAAAATAACTTCTGACCATATTGGTCATTTCTTCTTGCCCTCGGCCCAGGGTGCAGGGTCGGGGACAGTTGTCGACCTCCCATCGGAGGAATGTAAGCAAACCGAGCCCTCTCGGTAGTCTGCTGTGATCTTCTTCCCACAACGGGGATGTTGGCTTGTCGGGCGCAGGCCCTAAAGCTTTCTCGGCGTGGCGGATCCACGATTGTCTCTTCCTTCCTCGAGGTAGGGTCCCTCTTCTTGCTCTCTTCTACTCTGGTGAACCTGGGGTGGTACTGCACTGGAGCTTCTTGCTGGACAGGCTGGACCCTTTTGGGGAACCAAACCTATTTGAATCTTCTTGGCTTGGGAGCCAACCTTCTCTGGCCATGGCGGCCGGCTTCTTCTTCTTCGGTTCTTCTTCCAGCAAGAGCCTGATAGGAGTTGTGGACTGGCACTGTAGGGATCACCCGGTCCGGGCTCACTCGAGCCTTACGTCCATCCAGAAAGACGCGGAGGCCACCGACCAGCATAGACTTGTCGGATGCGGAGAGACGTCCGGTCACAGCAGCATCAACCTTCCTTCGGGGGTTCTGGTGTCGGCGCCTCCCGAAGTTCTTGGCAGGGACGGGGCGGGCCCCATGAGCAATATGATGCACCATGCAGCTGGGGACTTGAATCGGGCTGGTAGTCGAGCCAGCACAGTGTCGAGCCTTCGAGGCCTTGACCCTCTCTGCAGCCTTCTCTTCTGCGGGCCTTGAGGACTCCGTCTGTAGCATGTCGGCAAAGGCCAACCCCAAGAAGTTGGGGAAGCCTACAGCTGGTGGGAAGGAGCCGAAAACCATGGGCACCGCCAGGTACCCGTGTTCCGCGTGGTCGGCGACGATTGCGGGGCCGAAGCCAACACCGGTGAGTCCGTATGACGTCGTCGTTTGCCTGAGACAAACAGACAAACAATCAGTATTCTTAGGGGAAGCCCCCGAAGGTATCCTCTCTTGGCAAAGAGATGAAGGGAGACTCAGGTCCCACCGGGCGTGCCAGACTTGTGGGAGATGAAAAAAAAATTATTTGATTTTTTTTATTTTAGAATATCTTTATTTGATATTTATTCTGTTATTTTTTGTTTGTTTATTTGGTTTATTAATTAGGCGTGCCACTCACTAGCGTGACAGTTTATTGTGCGCTCGACCTGACTCAGTCAGTCGATTGTGATATTTGTGTCAGGACCCGGAGTCCGTCATACCATAAAGGCTATGACGTTAATTACGTCCTTCCAAAGAAGGACAACCCTTGATTAGTTGCCAAGAAAGGATGCCTCGGGGGCAAACCAAGATAAGACTATTACGCTAACTCCGCTAATGGGATGCGAAACATGCATAGAAAACCATCCTACACGGGACATGATAACAGTGTTATGGAGCAAATCTGGCAGCATATCCCCTTATTTTGGACTATGCCAAAGGGGGAATATAGGTCATCCACCCACGAATGCCGGGGTGGAAGCCGAAAGGAGAGCCGGGCGTAGCCCGAGATCCAGAAGGATTTGAGTGTGACGGGACAGTGTCCATTACCACGGTGTTTGTTGATGTTCCCCTTTAGAGACCACTGGAGGGCTTGTAATGGCAAGACTCCTAGGGTCGGTAGGGTTGGAAGAAAAACCTGACGGTTAATGGCGTAGAATATCGGGGTAAGACCCCGTTAATATAGCTCCATTTAGACATGGATGAAGAACCATGAAACCCTCATGATATGATGGGGACTGGTATAATGGCCTGTGGGGGTCAGGGTTCTAAGTCTAGGCTGATGATGGACTCGGTAGGGCTTCTGGAAGTTGGATATATGACAGGTGGCCAACAACGGAAGGAGCCGGCGCGGCTAGGGTTTCGACACGAAGGTAAACGGCGCGGCAGGGTCGGCACGACCAGCTCGTCGGCGCACCCTTCACCCGGCGCGAAAGTGGCGCCGGGAGGAGGTTGCGCCAGGAGGACTTGTGGGGCCGATAGCTAGGTGTTCATTAATTTTTCAAGTGTTGTGAGGGCTTTAAGAATCCAAAGGGGACTTTTGCGTTCAATGGGGGTTTCATGAGCTTATTCATGGTGGCCTTTGAGCAGGCTAAAGAGTGAGGGCAGGCTCATCCATAGGAAGTCTAGAGAGACCATGTGACTACGATGGTTATGTTCCCCTTTGATGGTTGTGAGCAGAGGATCATAAGACGGCGAGCTCAAATCTTCGTCACACAGCTGGGGTTAAATTCATAATTTTGGTAAAAAGCATCACACTATACGATAGAGTAAAGCTCGGGGATGAATTTTGACAGCACCTCCCCTTATTTTGGAGTGTGCCAAAAGGGTATTATAAGTCATCCACTCATGAAATGTCGGAGTGGAAACCAAAAGGGAGGTGGGTGTAGCCCTGGATCCCAAAAGGATCCCCATCTTATGTGACATTATCCACGTATTGTAAGATTCATTAATGTCCCCATGTATAGTCAACGGAGGACATACAGTGGCAGAACTCTGTGACTTAGTGGGTTGGCAGAATGTGGGGAATTAACTCCTTGGATATAGCTCCCACGAGGGTCTAGGGAAGGATGGTATTTCTCCTCAGAAGGATGGGGCATCATGAGCAAGGCTGGCATGGCTCGAAGGCATCGGCACGAGCATATCAGGGTGGCCGTCTTCAGCATGAAAGGTGTGAAGGTCTCGGCGCGACAAAAGAAGTCCAGCCGGCGCGGGCAGCCCTCGGCGGGAGACTCGTGCCGAGAGGGGTTCGCGCCGGGAGGGTTTCTGAAATGAGGGTTTCAGCGATGTTTTGAGGAGATTTTGGAACTGAGGCTTAAAGGGGCTCTGGGAGCTTAGAGGAGGGTTTATCCAGGGGTCTGCAAAGAAGGTTTATTCAAGGGTTTGATGACCACTGACGGGGATTACAGAGAGGGTATAATCCAAGGGGATGGCAGCCTTCCCTCTGGGCCTCATTGGGGGCAGAACCACGGACTGAAACTTCTGAATTTTTCCCTCTTCATTTCACCGACGAGAAGCCATGAGATGGACTGTCTCAGGCTCTCGATGTGGATGCGAGGTTGAAAGGAAATACAGTGGGAAAAGCCTTCAACAGATCCAGAAGACCAAACTATAAAACACGCCTAGTTCATAGTAGCCATGGCATATATTGAACCTCGGATGCAGAGAAAGAAAGGAGAACGAAAGGGGCTAACTTCAACCCTCTTTTTATTAACCATTTCAACCAAACAGCATATGCATCTAGCTCAGAAGAAAAATACAACTAAGGAAAAATCATACGCATACTAAATCCTTGATAGCAAGGTTACATTAGCATTCGATGCTACTGGGGCGAAGATGCTCGAAAGCAGACCCAAAAGAAGAAAAGGCACATTCAATTAAAAGACAGGGGGAAGGGGAGACTGTAGCCCCTCAGGGCATCTTGAAACCGATCCCACCTTGATTCTCCCCCCGAATCTCTGCAACTCTTTCCTCTCTTCAGCTTCTATGGGGGGCTCTCGAGCTCCCCTTTCTTGCAGTGGCTAATGCTCTCTATTCCCTCCATTACCACTTCTTCTCTTCTTCTTTTTTCTCTTCTGTTGTCTTCTGTTCCCTCTTCTGTTGTTGTTGTTTTGTTCGAAGGCAGCAGCCTTTATAGAAGGGTGGCCTTCTGTTCCGGCGTGAGCTTCTCGGCGCGCCTCAGCACGCATCATCTCGGCGCGCCTGGCTTCGTATTGGGCTTGGCCCATCTGTTCAGAACCCGGCGCCGGAAGAGGCTCATCTAATGGGCTTCTTTTCATTGCTCTGGTGGGCTTCTTGGTATATTCCTCTTGAGGCTTGTTTAGCACCTTGCGTTCACGCCCATGTGTGAGGTAGTGTGAATCCCTTTTCATGAGAATCAGAATTATCTGAGGTTTCTCTTCAGCAGGCATATGGTTGCCTGAATGTTGTTATAATTTTATCAGCCCGACTATCTGAATGACAGCAGTGCTGGACAGCGGCCTAGCCAGAGATGGCTTTAGCCGGACAGAGTGTTAGGGGTAGTGGACCTCTTCTATTCTGATTCTCAGTACTTCCAGGGATGGTACAGGAGCCGCACCATTGGTTGACCATCAGGGCCCTGAGTCGGCTTTGGTCTCTTCTGGTATATTTTAGGTGTCAACAGCCCTTCAAAGACTGCTCCCTACCTGGAACTCCCTTTAAAAGCCCTTTTCATGATGGTTTGATGAAGAGTAACAAGAGTTTCAAGGTTTGAAAGAGGGTTGAGGTGTGAGTCACGAATTTAGAGTTCCCTCCTACTTATAGAGCTTGATTAGGACCCTAAACCAACTAGAATTGAGCTAGGATAAGTCTAGATCGGGTTGGGCAAGAGTTTGGGTTAGGTTGAAACATCCTCCCATGGATTAGGACTCTCCAAGAGAGTCCCGATCGGACTCCCAGTGCGTGAAATTGCACGGTCTATCGATAGACTGCACTGCCCTTAGGACGGTCTATATTGAACCATTTATCAGCTTCTACACAATTCGATCCTGGACCCATGGAACGGCCACGTGAAGGCCGTTCTTCCATGTGCACGGTCACTATATCACCATTCAATGACATGAACGGTTGATCTTGAACCGCTCATGTGCCTTGGTTCGACCTGGTCGAGTAGCATTCCAACGGTCCATTTCAGACCGTGTAAGGACAGGAGCGGTCCACTGAATGACCGTTTGGAGATCTGAAACCTTATTTCTCTGCCCTTTTGCATCGATGTCACTCAACCTGTGGTCGTGTCACCCCTCTCACTCACTATTTGGTGAAGTAGGCGTTTGCCTCTCTCACTCAATTTGTTTGGCGTCTCTCTCTCACCCACTCGTAGTCCTCTATCACACCCACTCGGAGTCGTCTCTCCCACTCACTCGTGTCATGTCCGTCTCTCCCGTCCACTCACTCGCTCACTCGGGTCATCTCTCTCTCACACGTGTCCGTCTCACTCGCATCGAGTTAGTAGTCGTAGTTAGTTAGTTAGTGTCAAGCATTTGCATTCATCCATGCATTCATTCTCAAAATCAAAACAAAAACATATATCATATCACTGTCATATCCATGTACAAAAGTCAAGTCGAAGTACAAAAGTCAGGCCTCTCCCTCTGGCCTGTCACTGTCACTGTCACCGGCACCCTCATGCCTCTTTGGTGGAGGCATCACCGAGGTCGCCTCCTCACGGTGTCGTCGGTGCCGCTCGTCCCCCTCATTCCTCCGGTGGCCGGAGGAACCTGTAAAGTAACTCCTCACGGAGTCATGAGTGCCATGGCTGCCGCTCGGGGCTGCTCTGCTACGCTCCTGACTCACCTCTCTGAGGCCCTTTACTAGCCCCTCCAGCCTCGCCACCTGAAGCCGGTATCGCTCCGCCTCTCCAGCACTAGCCTTGAACCGCTCCAACTCGACCCGTAGGAATGCAGTCTCTACTACGTCCGCTGGCCGGCTCTGAGCTAACTCCTCCCGGAGAGGGACCGTCTCCTCCCTCAGCCGGGCACTCTCGCCCAGCGTAGCTGTCAGCTCGATCTCCTGCATGTATGCATCATTGTTAGTTAATTACATTCAATATAAGCATAATCAACAAAGGAAAGTGTAGAGAACGTACCCTCTCGGAGAGTGCTGCCTCGGTTGCCTCGGCCCGAGCCACTAGCCGCGCAAACTCTGCCTCCCACTCCGCTCAGTCGGCTGGCGTCTGAGAGGAAGAAGAAGGTGCGTCGGCCCCCTATCGCTGGGTCCCCTCGGCTCGCTGCATCCAAAACTCCAAGTTAGTCAGTTCATGGCATAATCATAATCAAAGTGCATAATTAAGAGTTTAGGGTTTAGAAAAACTCACTAGTAGGGCCAGGGCCTGCTGGGCCTCGTTGCGCTCTCGGATCGTGGAGTGGAGGAGCCCCTACAACTCCGCAATCCGTCCCTCAAGGTCGATCTGCATTTAGGAAGTCTAAACATCAGTGCATAATCATATAGAAAGCATAATAAAAGCCATTAGGGTTTGGAAGTTGTACTGGTCGGCGGGCACCACGGAACACCTGGTCCCGGTAGTGCCGGGCGTACGCTGTGTAGTACGCTGCGTCGCTCTCCGCCCGGGCGGTCACAACCCGCCCGAGTGCCGTCCAGTCAGCGATCTGCTCTACAGCTCGCTCCCTCCAGTCAAGCATCGTCGCCACGCCTCGCGGGTGTAGCCCCACGCGCTCCCCCGGCTTCTCCGGCGTCGAGAACTTTACTATTGGCCGAGGGATGCCGATCATCCTCATCACCAGTCTGAAGTGGAGTGGCTCCACTACATTCATGCAGTGAAGCCACACATCGCGTCTAGATAAGGCGAGGACCCCCACTACCCAGGGCTGGCCCTCGTTCCCCTCGCCCTCGTAGGGTGTCCACCGCAACTGTCAAAATAAGAAGTCGCATCAGCACCACAAACATATAGAGCTACATTTAATTAAAGGGTCTGAGTTTAGAATCGTACCGAGGTGTACAGTAGGGTGTCCACGTCGTCCTGGAGCCCTCGGACCTGTCTCCGAAGGCCTCCGATCTCTCGAGGTGCGGTCCACCTCCTAGCAATCGGTAGGAGCTCAGGGTGAGTCTCCTCGCCTCTCCCCAGCCCACGTAGTCGTACGTAGGTCCACACCTGCATCGCATTACATGTCAGCATGTAGGACACACATACGTGTTGCATAATCAAGTCTAGGGGTCAAGTCGTACCTAGAGAAGAGGAGAGAACCCACCGAGCATGATCCGCCTGCTGGTCGAGCTTAGAGTGTCAAAAAGAAATGTGAGGACCGCATCTCCCCACACGTAGTCACCGACGTGGTCGAGGTCCTGAAGCAGCGAAAGGAAGCAGCAGCTGATGACGTCCGCTCTCGTAGCAAACAGCAGCCGGCCGAATAAGAGCGTCAGAAACCTCCTCAGCACTCGATCTGTCTCCGGTCCCGCCTCCGCTGTAATCCGCGGATGAACCCGGTCCATCAACCTCTGGGGGTGCTGCTCGGGTAGCTCCCCCGTCGCAATCCCAGCACGTCGCAGTCCTAAGCTGTCCTGGAGTGCTGCCCGAGTCAGGGTAGTGGACTGTCGCTCGGGGTGGAGCAAGTCCAACCCCAGGAGCTCATGGGCCATCTCCCGGTAGTCGGGATATGTGCTCCCACTAACCGGGGACCCGTGCACCCGCAGGCCAGTAAGTCGGGCCACATCCTCTAACGTGGGGACCATGTGTCCCCACGGAAAAAGGAATGTGCGACTCATTGGATCCCAGCGGTCATGCAGAGCATAGAGTAGCGGTGTGTCAAACCGACTCACCTCTATGCTCAGGAACTCCGAGAAGCCCATGGATGCCAGCCTCTCCCGTTGGAAGTCGGGCAGTGCGAGGTACACTGCCCGGACCTGCAGCCATGAGATCCGGGTCCTACGCTTTCCCTGCATTCATTTAGAATAATTGCATACATTTTAATAATAAATTCATGCATTTTACTCAATAAATAAAGGGAAATAAAAGAAAACACACTCTATTCGCAGAGCGGTTCCCCGTGGATCGCTCTAACCTGTGGACGGCCCGGTTTGAACCGCTCAGTTTTTAGCTTTCTATTCGATTAACGGGTTTGTTCTGGCCGCTCAGTGCATCCACGGTTACCCATTAACCGTGATGTGTCTCTCTAAATCCTCTCATATTCTGCACCTACACGGCTCTCCTCAAACTGTGCTGGTATCCATGGACCAATACAGACCGTTCAGCTCTCCGTAGTCTCATATTTTGAAAGGACCAAAATGGTCCACCCTCGCCCAGCACGGTTTTCCAAAAACCGTGCTGATCATCATTCTCCCGTCTGTTCAACTACCCCAGGACGGCTACCCATGTGCCTTGCATTCCATGAGCGGCTCTATGTAAGCCGCGTAGTCTTTTTGAGCGGTTCCTGTTGAACCACTCAATCACCGTCGTCCCCGACGACGTCAAACCCCTCCCCGTCGGTGGGAGCGGCCCAAAAGACCTCTCAACCGGCCCTAGAAGGGATGAATGCCCCTATTCTACCCCTAGAACTAGAATGCATACATTTTAAATGGAAATGGGGAGGGTTTTAGGCCTACCTCATCCATCTTCGGGGGTTTGGCTGTCGCCACGGTGGCAGCCTCCGGCGCTTGGGGGTCCCCTCCGACGTCAACGGTGGCCGCTGCCGCTTCTTCGTCGACCACAGGTGATGGCGCCGACGTCGGTGCGGCTTCTCCCTCTGCGGCGGGCGGCGCTGCCACCTCCTCCTCCATGGCGGCCGCCGGAGGCGGGGGGACGTGTTCCTCACTGGCCATCCGTTCGCGGTGGGCTTGGTGCTTGGACCGCATGGACAAAATGGAGAATGAGGGAGAGATTGAGTGGGGGATCGAGGGAGATTGAGAGTGTGAGAGGGAGAGAATAGAGGGGGCGTGGGGCGTTTTCTCCCTTCTCTCCGCCATCGGTTACGGTGGGGAGGGAGGGAGACGAGGGTTTTATTCGTTTGAAACCCCTGGCCATTGCACGGTCTATCGATAGACCATTCAGTAATTAGACGCTCTCTCTCTAACCGTTTAATCCCCAACGGTACATTGCCATTGAGAGGCTAGAGTGTGACCGTTCATCTCTCTGAGCGGTCTCCTAAGGGCCGTTCAACTTTGCATTCACGTTCAAATTATATATGTTTACACGGCCCGTTACAAGCCGTCATGTGCTCTAAGCGGCCTACCCTTGACCGTTTATGAAGTGAAATAATGTCTTTGGGTCCTTCTTTGCTGTATCATTTGATTATTTCTTGATATATATATTGCAAATCCTGCTCTTTCTTTGCAGCATCACTTCACTTGCCTTTCGTCGCCGACAGGTAAGTCAGGTAAGTATCCCGATCCCTATATCCCTTATTGCATTACTATATGGTATCTATGTTATATTATCTCGAGAACCAGTTGGTTGCTCACGTGTTCCAAGATATGATGTTCCCCTTTAACAAAAATAATGATGATCTAGATTCACGTGTTTAATCATCGGATAGGCCGTTGGGTTGGGAAAGTTAGGGAACGATGGTTCTATCTCGCACGCCGTGGTTGCAGATAGTATCCTGGCCCTAATTGCCCCAGTCTAGCAATACTATTCTCGAGTATTTTTTTATTTTATCCTTTCTTTGCATTCGTTTTAATGATTTCTTTTATTTTAGCCCAGCATGCATCATATGCATCTTTTGAGCATTCATGACCCATGGTTTGCCTGTAAATGTCCCACTAGTAATGGATGGCTGTGCGTTCAGTGTTTGAGTAAGAGGAACAATTCCACTCTGAGTTGGAAGGTTCTCTCTGGTCGGTTCACTCGGTTTGGTTGATTAGGAGTCCCCGTCTAGAGTTTTAGTCTATCTCTTTACTTTTCATTACTGCTTTGATTCCCTCATTGGTTGTGGATTGTGTCCCCTGATGAGATTGCCTACCTTTTACCCTACTTTTTACCTTAGTTTAATTCCTCCAGATTGGTGTCGCTTTTAGTCTGACTATTCCTTGTGAGTGGTTCAGAGTTTTCCGAAAGATTCCAATCGCTCGTTAGCAACGAAACGGGTGTCTTTTTACCTTAACGCCCGCTTTTCAGTCTGCTCCGCTTCATCTCCGCTTCATCTCCATGTTCCATTTCACTTTCGCTTCACCTCCGCTCGCTCCCCTGCAAAGAGGACGTTAAGGAGGGGCATCTGTTGACACCCATTTTTTACCAATAAGTTGAGTCATTTCCCTTTCCACCATTTGTTGATGCCTCGAGTTGTCCATTACTCGTTGGGCTAGTTCCAGGCATGGCTTTGGGCCTCTTTTATGGGTACCTCCCTCCCTGGCTGGGTCCCCTTTGATTCAGGGCTTAATGGGACTTGATTTTACTTAATTTATCACATTTTATCAATTTCAAGCATCCAGCCTTTGCTCGGTCAATCGACTGGCCGTTCAGTCAGTGAGCGGCTGGATTTGGGCCGTTTATCTATTTATCGGATATTTATGTGATTTTCTGAATTTCCACCGACATGCTGTTGAACGGCCATCATCTAGCCGTCCAAATTATTGGAACGGTAGTCATATGGCCGTCCAGTTCCCGGAGTCCCCAGGGCGTTAATTTTTCATATAATTATCTATTTATCCATTTTATTTGAATTTATCACCGTCAGGCCCTGAACGGTTGGCCTTGGACCGTCCCATGAATTGAGTGGTCTATCACAAGACCGTTCAATCCATAAGAGTCCAACGGCAAAATAGTCGGTCAGTTCGATGGATATTTGGATAATATTTCTAATTTATGTAATTTTCACCGACAGCATTGGACGGTCTGAAGACAGACCGTACAGTGGTCTAAGCGGTCTATCGCACGACCGCGTATTGGCCCGATTTCTGAGATTTTAAAGGATTTTCTCTCTCCAACCCGTGGTTTAATCCCCAACTTATTCCACCCATTTCTCCGTGGATTCTCCACCAAATAGGGTGCCGTTTGAATTGGTTGGGAGATGGGAGTGTTATCTACAGATTTTATGTTAATATTTTGACCTAATTTTCACTGAAAACCCTAATTTCGGGGCTAGATTTATGGGCTCAAAAAATAGGACCCTTAGTCCAGGCTTTGAAAAAGGGGGAGATCCAAGGTCGACGGCGAAGCTCTGCCGAACTTTCGAGCGACCTACAGTCAGGGAGGGAGGCCTTCTACGTCCACTCAGGCCTCCGGTTCAGGGAGTTGTTCTAGTTTTGAGTCTTTGCTTGATAGTCTCGTCGTCATTTTGTTCACTTGCATGCTTATATTCTTCACTTTTTTCTTCCACGTTTTTCATCATTGCACGTCATACACACACCCTCCTATTGTTTTTTCCACGCCCCCAGGGGTTTAAAAACTCCCAGGTACCCCCCATTCCGATTTGTTATGTTTATTTCCTTTCGTCCTTATAGTTACTACACTTCACAGTTCTGATCTTGGGTTTTCTTTTGTGTTTTCCATTGTGTTTTACAGGTCAGCATCGTACTAGCACGAGGCACATCCCCTCTGGCCGGCTGGAAGGGGTGGAGGTATAGATCCTACAACTTAAAACCTGGTGGCATTAAGCTGTCATTTTCCTGTCCGTTCGAGTACGAGCGCGGTCTTCACATAGCCGTTCTTCGTCATTCTGCGGCTTCCTCTGGACCGTTCTTCTGTCAAGCCAGGCTTCGTCCCCCGTTCGTCCTAGCACTGGTGAGCGATCCGTCGATCGACCGTTCTTTAACAGGGCGGTTCTCCCCGAGCCGTTTATTTTCACAGTGCTGCTTGCAGGCGAGTGTCTCCCCTTTTCCAAGGTACGGTGTATTTATTTACATTCGGAGCCTTGGTGGCGATCACGATCCATACACACACTCACACCTCGTCCATCCTTCTAGTTTCATTTTATTTACATTGACATAGTAGAGGGATAAGGAAGGACAACAAGAGAAAGCATCAGGTGGAGGAACACATTTTACAATCAACAATGGTTCTGTCACTATTGTGGATGTATGGATCATGAGTCCAAAAGCTGTCAGGAACTGGAGGACCTCAAACAGCATATCAAGCAGTCTTATTGCCCACAACTAAGATAGAAACTAGTTAACATGATCGACTTTGAATTTGGCGACTGGATGAGAGTCAATTCTGCAGTTAACATCAGTGCAAAGGCCAACTACAAAGGGAGAACCCAGGCAATCCATGACACCTTGGGAGAAGGTACTTCTGCTACAGAGAGCCAAACAGAGCTGAGGAAGACGACCCATGTTCCTATGCACCAAACAGCCCACTGTACCAACAGTCACTCCCCAGCCCCGAAGCCAACACACCAAGCCCCACATCTGACAGCCGATGACTTTGTGGTGCACTCCAGCCATACCACTGTGGCACACCTCTCCCCACTCCCTGCCCACGTCTCCCCCCCCCCCAAGTCAGTGGCACCATGCCAATAAACACCTGTCACCCTGTACCCGAACCCCCCCTCATGTCCCTCCCACCACCATCCAGGCCATCCCGGCCCCCATCCTTCCACCAGGCAACACACCTCCCCCCCCCCCAATTCCCCAAGAAAAAAATACCACCCCACACCTCCATCCCTCCCACGCACACTACCACCCCACACCAACCGACGGCCTACCCACCTACCACCCCCAATATCAAATTAGAAAAAAGGAAAATGCACCCACCAACTGAGCATCCTCAAGAGAGCCACTCAAAAAAAGCCAAACATATTTCATTCGTACTTCCCCTTGAACCCTTCCATCCTGGCGCAACCAAAACCAACCATCCTCTGAAAATCAAACCCCAAAACCCCAAACAAGCAGCTAGAGCCAAAAACAATGCCCAAGGGAAATCATCATCTACCCAACGCATGCAAGGAACCACAAAGGTTGTTGCGGCCGACCTCAACGAGCCGCAAGGGGATAAATGAAAATCCTCTCGTGGAATTGTCGGGGTGCGGGTGATCACTTCACAATTCCATATCTAAACCAAATAAACCATTCCATAAAACCGGACCTTATCTTCCTGTCAGAAACAAAAGCCTCTCCCACTACAAGTAAAGCCTTTTTTGCAACAAGGAACATAGATACCCACTGTGTGATAAAACCACTGGGCAGAGCAGGGGGCCTCTGGATCTGGTGGGACCCAAATATTCAAGCCCAAATCTTCCACACAGCTGGGAATTGGGTGGCCCTAGATATAGAATACCCTCCTCAGCAGCACTGGATACTCATATGTATATATGCTCCAGCAAGAAGAACCCTCAGACAAGCTTTCTGGGTTGAAATCTCTGACTTTATCCTCACCCACATAGCCCCCATTGATGCGGGACGATGTTGACACCTGAAGTATAATCAAGAATAAAGATGGGACCGAAGAGAAGATTGGATCAGAAATAAAGATCCCATGGATTCCTGCAAAGCCAGAACTACAGAAGAGTCGTCACTAAAACTATCTACCCGGCTGAAGTCCTCCCCGACCAAGCTGATGTTCGGTGTCGTCATCGCCTAGATGGTAGTACTGATGAAATTGCAAGTCTATTGACTGATGAAAACCTCCAGAAGCGTTCTGATGAAACTATATCAACTCACCAACGAAGAGGCCTTCGCCTGTTCTGACAGACTCAGAAGGGTTAACAAATGAAAAGACTTTTTCAGGCTGGATAGCTTTGACAGCTTATGCCCGCTGATAAGAAGAATTAAAACATTAAAAGCCCTAAATGGGCCCATGAGTGTGGTGCCGGGAGCTCCTCACCAAAGCCCAGAGCCCATCAGGGTGGCGCCGGGAAGCTCCCCATCCGAACTAAGGCGCGTCGGGAAGGTGCGAAAGACGCACCGAAGTGGAGCAGGCCGAGAAGGAGGGTGTTGTGCCTATAAAACCCCCCATTTCTTCCACTTACAAAGAGGAGGAGGGAGATAGATAAGAGCCATCAAAGGGAAGCGAAGAGAAAGATATCCAGATAGCCAGATAACAAAAGAGAAGAGAGAAGAGAAGCTACTGCCGAGGTTGAAGGAAGGAGAAGGTGTGCTGTAAGGGGAGGGAGAGGAGTCAATGCTCCGCCCTCCCCCTTCGTAATCTTTTCTTCTCGTTTCTTCCTTTCTCTGATGTATAGCTTTGATCATGTTTTCTGCTTTCAAAGTGAAGAAATCTCCCTGTTGTCGAGGAGACAGTGTACCCGTCTCTTTTCTTTCTTTCCTCCCGTTCTACCTCTGTGAACGATGTAAACAATGAAATAGTGAAACGCGATTTCGTGATTGTCCCGCCGAACTGGCGATGGTTAGCTTCTTTCTTTCTTTGCTTCCTCGGAATATACGTTGTCCTCTGTGTGTTAGTTGTTCCGACGTTTAGAACTCGGGCGATTTCTTGCGCTCACATACATGCTTGTTTCAAAAGGGGCGGAGGCAGAAGAGCCCCAATCCTCACCTCTGTGGATCTTTGGGCTTTGTCCTCCTTCCCCCCCTCGATGACGTCGATGGCATTGACGCTGTGAGGTTCTTCTGTTTTCTTTTGAGTTCCTCAAGCCACTAGGTCATCACAGGAATCAGAGACAGCCATCTCTTGATCTCCTGGACGACTGGCGACATAAAAAGAAAACATATCTCCAGAGGGTTGTAAACTGATGATGACCTCGATCCCTCACTAAACTCTACCCCTCTTTGATCTCTCAGCATTGCCCCAGCATAGGCCTTGGTCCAGTCCCCTTTTGCATCCCAAATCCTGCCTCAATCGAAGCCTGAACCCCAAAAACCCTTAGAACAGAGCTCCGTAGAAACCATGAAAAACCCTGAAAACTTCTCGGCGCCCCTACCTTCCCGGCGTGGAACCTTCTCGGTGCGGTGAATAGTTCCCGGCGCGACACTTTGCGCGCCGAGAACCTGGCGTGCCGAGAACCTGGTGCACGCCGAGAAGCCACCACCTTCTAGCTTGCCGAGAAGCCCACTCCAGCTATGCCGAGAACATCCTAAAAGGTGCGCCGAGAACCCACCTGCCTCCATGCCGAGAAGCCCTTCTACACTACCTTCCCGGCGCGAGACCTTCCTGGCACGGTGAATAGTTCTCGGCGCGGCACTTCGCGCGCCGAGAACCCCTATCTACATGATAAGCTGCTCTGAGAACCTCCATTGTGCCCGTCCAGGGGATATCCAGAGGTCATCATGCACACCCTGGGAAATAAATTAACGGGGAATGACCTCCCCTACATTACTCGGTCCCGATCTGGACTCCTCTATAACCCTATGAACCTAAGGAGCTCTGCCACTGCATGTGCTCCGATGGTTTCTAAGGGAATATCAACCGGTGCTATGAATGCAAATAGTGTTCCCGGGCCTAGTGCCCTTCTCTTTCGGCCTTCATCTCGGCATCCCGTGGATGATGGTCTATCTCTCCTTGGCATGATCCAAGATAAGGGGATATGCTGTCGAAATTCACCCACATCACACCGAGTGACTACGGTATTTTCTCCTAACCCCGCTGGCCCACGGAGTTCTGCCACTGCATGTCCTCCGATGGTCCCTCGAAGGGGGATATCAACAAAACATCGCACCGGCATATGATGTATCATGGTACATCGGTCCCTCTTCAGATTCCGGGTCAAATATACCCGATCTTTCACGGATTCCATCCTGCCGCTGCATGGATGGTTTCCTATTCCCACTTGGCATAGTCCAAGATAATGGGGGCATGCTGCCGGATTTGATCCGCACCTGATATACCCTCGCTTTATCCGGTCTACTCAATGTCTTGCAGATAAATTAGCATGCTCTCATTTGGGCGTTTGCCGCCGGTCTCCTCTTACTTTGGCGTTTAATCAAGGGTTGTCCTTCTTAGGGAGGACGTAATTAACGTCATAACCTTTATGGTATGACGGACTTTTGGTCCAGACACGATCACTCACAATCGACTGATTAGAAGTCAGATCGAGTGCACAATGAAATCATCACATATGTGACTGGCACGCCAACAAATAAACAATAGAAATAAAAGAATAAAATCAAACGAAAAGCGCGTCCACAAGTCTGGCACGCCCGGTGGGACCTAGTCTCCCTTCATCTTTACGCCAAAGTAAGGGGCCCGGCGGCCTCTCTCAAAATTCTAACTGTGTGTTAATCTTACTAGAAGAAATTACAAATGAAGACTGAACTGGTTGTTGTTCGCTTCGGCCAGCAAGTGGTCGATGGCCACATCTACGGAGGGTACCTGGCGGTACCGATGGAGTTCGGATCCATGCCTCCGGTGGTGGGTCTGCCCAACTGCTTGGGCCTGGTGTTCGTCGACCTGCTGCAAGTCGACAACAAAGCTAGAAACACCGCCACGGTAAAGGCCACGGTGGCACCAAGAGCTGAAGAGAAGAAGACGGCGGTTGCTTCTACTGTCGCTTCTTGCTTTGTCCGTCACACGGAGAGGAAGACTGCTGCCTCTACCACTGCTGGTAAGGAAAGGAGGGAAACTATCCCCGCTGCTGCTCCATACAGACCAAGGGCCTGTGCCAGGCAGGCTGATGTATTCCGATACTCCAGAAGAGATTATTTGACCGCTCAAGTTGAAAGGTTGGCCTACCAGCCGAAGACTCAAGAAAGGTTGCTGCCCAAAGCCGATCCCCGGAGGCACAACCAAGAAGAGATAGGCAAAGTAGTCCAGGATTACTTCCATTGCCTCGGGAACTCATCCCTTGGGCAACAAAGATTGCTCCGCGCCATGGGCGCCGAAGAAGAAAAGGAGGATAAAAATGAGAAGATGATGCAAGGAGTCTCGTGTTCGGGCTCCAATGAGTTTGAAGACGGCCGAAAGGCCAGATATTCGAACGATGTCCCTCAGAGGGAGGAAGAAAAGGAAAGATTGTCTGTGTTTGACCGATTAACCTTCCCCGGTCATTCCTGAAGAAAAGTCTGGAGACAAAAAGGAAAATTCCAGATCTTCGCCTGCAACATGACGGGAATCGTCGGAGGATATGGCAATTTGCCCGACCAGTCTGAAGAAATTATCAAACTAGCTCAAAGGTCTGGGCCCGTAACAAGGCGAGGCCAGGCGGCAAAAGAAAAGCTCGCAGCAGTTGAAGAGTTACCTGATATCGCCACTTTAACTGTAAATGTGATAACATCAGAAGAAGAAGATGTGCCGCTAATGATCCCGGCTGAAGGAACTTCCAGTCAGATGACAGAGGAAATGCCTATGGCTGCACCTCTGGACCCAACTATCCTGATGATGTTCAGAAGATATCAACAAGAGATCGACTCTCTCAAGAAATAGCTCAATGAGAGGAGTGAGCAAACACCCATCTCCAAGCATGCCGAGCCGGCAAAGGAGACTTCCAGCTCAGCGGAGGTTGTCATCCCCGCTGTCTCCTATCAAGCCAACCCCGGGAAAGCTCCATGTCAACCTCTCCCGCAACCTGCAACAGCGCAGCCTTCTGCATCACAAGCGCAATCTACCCTGCCAGCATCCAGTCCAGCCCAGTCTGCATGCAACGGTCGTGACGACCCCGTTTACACAGCAACAGGCACATTTCTTTCCAAAACCTGTGGACCCTGCTATGGAAAACAAACTGATGATAGAAATGAAGTTTTCCGAAAGGACTGATGGTGACCTCGGAACCTTTGATGTCTACCGGGTACCATATCCACCGTAGTATGCTGCTAGGAGACTGCCCCCAGGCGTCAGTAAGCCGCCGAAGTTTGAAAAAATTCAATGGACAGGGCTCCCCCAGGGAGCATATCGCCTATTATACAACAGTGATGGGAGACCTGGCCACTGATGAAGCATATTTGTTGAAGTTCTTTGGCTCATCCCTTACAGGGTTGGCCTTTGAATGGTACTCTAGCCTCTCGGCCGGGTCCATAGCTGACTGGCCCGATATGCAGCTGAAATTCGTGAAAGATTTCATGTCACAGAAAGAGAAATCACAGTGGCCGAGTTGTACTCCACTAAGCAAAGGCAGGATGAGACTGCATCAGACTACATCAAAAGATGGAGAGATTTGGCCATGAGATGCAGGTGACCTCCCCATCAAGAAGATGCCGTCCAAATATGCAAGCAGAATCTCAGAAGAGAGGTGCTTGAAAAGATGATCGGGGCAGATGTCAGGACATTCGACCGGCTCAATAACGTAGTGGCCGAGGTTGAAACCTTTTTTGTCCAAGCGCCCTGCAGCAGCAATGCTCCTGCTGTCCAGAAAGGAAAAGCTGTAGAGCGGCAATCAGCGTCAACAGAAGCGTACACTGTTGATTTCAGAACTTTTGACCAGCAGAAGGAAAAAGCCAAAACAGCAGCTGTCCCTCCACCAGCAGGCTCCGTAGAGAGAAAAGAAGGTGTTTCTTTGAGAAACAAGATGAGGAAGCCATACTCATTCACCAAAGAAAAGACCCGGGCACTGTTCGAATGGGCATACAAATACAACAAAGTAACATTGCCCGAGCCAAAAAGGCCCGATGATGCAGCTAAGAAAGATGATCCTCTATTTTGTCCTTATCACAGGGCACTAGGAAATGCTATTGAAGACTGCTACGTCTTCAAGGATGTTATGGAAAGCATGATCAAGAAGGGTGAGCTACCACTAGGGGAACACCTGGTGGATCCTCCACGACCCCATGAGCCCCAGTGCTGAGGATGGCCACTAATATGATTTCTTTATACCAGCTGTCGTCTGAAGAAGCTGCTGAAGAATGCACTCGGCGCACATACGAGGCCTGCTTCCTTACCCTAATTAAGGAGCAGATAGGGTGGCAAACAATGCCAGCTAAAACCAGAAGAAAGCCCTCAGCCCAGACAGCACCAGGGGCCTCCATCCGGGGTGTTACTCTGAAGCAAACTCTGCCAGCAATAGAGCAGGTATGGCTAACCGCGGAGTCACCGCCAGTTATCTGGATCCCTACTCACAACCGGAGAAAGCAACCTCCGCCACCTGCCCATGAGAAAATAAGCCCCGAGGTGAGGCGCCTGCTGCAGTATATTGATCAGCTGGATGAATATGAACAGTCCGAGCCTAAGCCGATACTAGTGAAGGATCATGTCCTCTGGGAGCAGCTAGAAGGACTGACCGTCGAAGAAACAGCAGAAAAAGAACAAGAGAGAGCTGAAGCTGAACTCTTCTGGGGGCACCAGCCAGCCAAGAAAAGATCCCAAAGAAAGAAGAAGTCAAGGAACAAAAAGAAGGTGATGACAGTGCAATGCAACACTCTGTCGATACTGTTCGCCCTGCCAGGCGAGGATGACGAAGGGGAGTCTTCCACTCCGCTGCTAGAGGCCAATCAGGTTGAGGCTTCAGCTCCAGTGCATGCTACCCGTTCTGGAAGAAAATGGGGACGCCAACCTCCGGCCAACCATAATATCATTTTCAGGGGAGAACAGCCTTACCAGCTGCCAGAACCCGAAGTCCGAGGCACTGAAGTTCCTCCTCCAACATGCCTCTATGCAGATGCAAAGAAAACTAATGAAGCTCCATCATTTGTCGAGTTTCTGGCCATCCTGGAAGGCAAGAAACCTGCACAGGTTGATACCGATAAAGGCAGCAAGCACCATCAACCCCCTATCCTAGTGCTCAAAGAAAAAGGCAAAATGGGCACTGATCATTCCTCAGCACCAGAGGCTATTTCCCGGGTGAAAACCCCTCAGCTGTCTCCTGAGAAAGAAGAAGCAAAAGATAGGCAGTCAATGCCACAAGCACTCCATGAACCTCCAAAGCCCCGCTGGGCGGAAGAAATGCGGCTATCTAATGTCTATGTGGGCAGCCGAATTATGAAGATGTTGAAAAAGCTCCCTACAAGGTTCACCATATGGGAAATTCTCTCCTTGAGCGAGGAAGCTCGCCAAGCTATTATTGATGCTCTGCAATCGCCATCTCAATATGAGGCTCTCCTGACAGAGGTTAACTCGGGGCCAGCCATTACACTCACAAAAGAAGATATGCTGGTTCCTAACCTCAATCACCACAGACCCCTATACATGAGGGGGTATCTCAACTGTCAGCCATTGAGTCAGATATTGATAGACCCAGGGGCTGCTGTGAACATTATGCCATATCGGATTTATCAGAAGTACTATTTCGATCTGCACCTCACCAAGGTGAAAAATATGAGGATAGTGGGTTTCAACCAGAAGTGCGAAACTCCGATCGGGGTGGCAGAATTCAACCTCACATTAGGGGACTTCACCACCACAGTGCAATTCTACGTAATAAACTCCAACACCACATACCAGGCCCTGCTGGGGCGGCCCTGGCTGCATGAATACCAGATAGTACCGTCTACATTGCATCAGTGCATCAAGTACTGTCACAATGGTAAAGAAGAAAGGGTCTTTGCAGATTTGCACCCTTTTGAAGTCTTCGAGTGTCATATGCTCGATGCTCCGTTCTATACAGAGAATTCTCAGTTGAGAAAAAAGAAAGAGGCCGTTGCAGGCCAGAAAAAGACAGTGTCAAAGGCAGACGACTGGCTTCCACCACCCCCTCCGGGCTATGTGGAGAAAAATGAAGTCTCCCACATTTCTCAGATCGGGGACTTTGCTCGGGTTGCACCCCCAGACATCTACCCTAGGGAAGCCGATGAGAAGATGAAGGAAAAGCCCACACAGATCGGAATTCCGCAGGGATTGGTCAAACCCGTTCCGAGCTTGGAATACCAGACAGTGCTGCCACTGAGGACCATGGAGGTTCCTCGCTTCCGCGAGCCTCCTATGATATTTTACACCGGGGAGCCTACCAGTGAGGATGATCAAGACTGCCGGATCCCTAAAGAATTGTCCAGCCAGATGGTACCAATTGCAGGCCTGGACTACACTACACAACGGTCACGCAGATGTTTTCCAAGATGCAGATGCCCTGTTACAGTCAGCTGATCAAAAGAAAGCATTTCAGAACTCTGGGATCCTCCCTGCAATAATAAAGAACTGAAGAAAATCACCCGTCACCCGGGGCTGGGCTATACTCTGCAAGAGTATTATGAAGCAGAGGTGGACGTCGTCTCCACCTTCTTTTCACATGAAGACCCCTTTGAGGCAGGATATGACAACTACCCCTCTGAGGAGGAAGAGATCGTATACCACTCTGTTATTGGTGATGAAACCTCTGGCAGCCAGCAAGGCACAGAGAGCAGAATGAAATGGCAGCCTACCGATGCTGGGAAGAGCTGTCTTTTAAGGAAGACATTTTCCAAACTGAAGCCAAGTTTGATACGGGGACGCCCGATGAAGACCAAACTTCCGATGAAGCAAAGAATGTCTCGAGTTCGAACGCATCTTGGAGAAGTTCGAGCTATGCAACAACTGGAAAGTCTGGCAGAAGAGTCTGTATCAGCAAATTCCCTGCAACCCGAGGTCTGCACCTCTGAATCACAAGCAGAGCCAGTGACACTACATGGCCAGGCTGAACAGAACCTGATGGAAAACCCAGCAGCTACCACAGGACATGATGGTTCAGCATCAGCCAGCGTCCCACTGAAGAGTTGGAAGCATCTGAAACTGAAGAGGACTACATCCCGGGAGGCTTTGTTGACTTACAAGAAGCTCTACCTGAAGTCGTCGATGGTGGCCAGGCCACCGTCGATGAATTGATAGAAATAAATCTGGGAGCCAAAAAAGAGCCCAGGCCTACCTTTCTCAGTGCCCTGCTGACACCAGAAGCTCAGGAGCATTACATATAGTTCTTGAGGGAATTCAGGGATTGTTTTGCTTGGACCTATGATGAGATGCCGGGATTAAGTCCCGATGTGGCACAGCACTTACTGGCAATTGATCCGAGTGCAGAACCAGTAAATCAGTCCTCTAGACGGATGCGGCTTGGGCTGATTAATCAAATTAACAAAGAGGTCGATAAACTCATTGATGTAGGGTTTGTTGAAGAAAATCAATATACTATCTGGCTAGCAAATATAGTGCCCGTGAAGAAGAAAAATGGGCAGATCAGAATTTGTGTTGACTTCCGGGACCTCAATAAGGCATGCCCGAAGGATGATTTTCATGTACCCATCACCGAGGTGATGATTGATGCTACTACAGGCCATGAAGCTCTTTCATTTATGGACGGCTCGTCCGGATATAATCAGATTTGGATTGCTGGGCAAGACAGGGTCCACACTGCATTCCGCACCCCAAAGGGAATTTTCCACTACAAGAGAATGCCGTTCGGCCTTAAAAATGCCGGCGCTACCTACCAAAGAGCCATGACAAAGATATTTGATGATCTGCTCTTCAAGAAGGTAGAGTGCTATATCGATGATCTGGTCGTAAAGACCAGGAAGAAAGAAGACCATCTGCAGGATCTGAGAGTGGTATTTCAGAGGCTGCGGAAATATGAGCTGAAAATGAACCCCATGAAGTGCGCCTTCGGCGTGTCCAGTGGGAAATTTCTCAGATTCATCGTCCGGCATAGGGGCATTGAAATTGATCCTTCCAAGATCAAAGCTATCCAGGAGCTCCCTCCGCCAAGGAATCTGTCCGAGCTGAGGTCCCTGCAAGGTCGGCTGGCATACATCCGTCGATTTATTTCAAATCTATCGGGTCGGTGTCACCCGTTTCACAAGCTGATGATGAAAGATGTGCCGTTCTTCTGGGACGATGGATGTCAAGAAGCTTTCGAAAAGCTCCCCCGGTGTTGGGGGCACCAATTAAAAGCAAACCTCTGATCCTTTACATGGCAGCCACTCATTGCTCGCTGGGGGCAATGCTAGCTCAGGCAAACGAAGAAGGAAAAGAGCAGGCCCTTTATTACCTCAGCAGAAGGTTAATGAGGACTGAAGAAAGCTATACCTTTATAGAAAAGACTTGTCTGGCACTGGTCTTCGCTGTCAAAAAAAGCTCCGGCACTACATGATGTCCCATGAAATCAGATTAATATCTGCAGCAGACCCACTCAAGTATATACTGACTCAGCCAACACTCAAGAGTCGACTCGGCAAATGGGCTGTAATCTTGATGGAGTTTGACATCATATATGTGCCTCAAAGGGTGATAAAAGGTCAGGCCGTAGCTAGCTTCTTTGCAGAACATCCTGTACCAGAAGACTCTCCATTGGAAACTGAGCTTCCTGATGATGAGACTCTAGAAGCCTGCCAGGCTCAGCTGATTATGTGGCAGCTATATTTCGACGGGGCATGGAGAACAGAAACCACCTCAACTGGACAGGTCAGAGTCCGAGCGGGGGCAGGCATTGTTCTGAAGACACCAGATGAAGTGGTACACCCTTCGTGTTCCATAAACAAGCCATGTGCCAATAATGAAGCAGAGTATGAAGCTTTGATAATCGGTCTTCAGATCGCTCTCAGCATGGGAGTTCAGATGCTTCAAGTGTTTGGCGACTCGATGTTGATGATAAAGCAAGTGCAAGGGGAGTTTGAAGTGCGAAAGCCAGAACTTAGCCCTTACTATGAGAAAGCTATGTGCCTTATGGCAAGATTTCACCATATAAGACTCAACCATGTGGGCCGGGGGCATAATGCTCAAGCTGATGCCCTAGCAAAGCTAGCCAGCTCACTAGCAGTCCCACCTGATGAAACACTCAACATTGTTGTGATAAATCAGCGACAAGCTCCCAGTATGCTGGAATCTTGCCTAGAAGAATTTGAAGTCGATACAACTGAAGAAGCACAGCAGCCTGATTGGAGACGGCATCTGATACAATGGTTTCTCCATCAGCAGTTACCCAGAAATCGGGAAGAAAGGATAAAACTATTAAGAATCAAATATTCCTATGAATGCAGAAGCGGGACATTGTTCCGAATAATGGCGGATGCTCGCAAAAAGATCTTGCTCTGCTGCCTATCCACAGAGGAAGCTTGGCAAGTGATGAGAGAGATACATGCCGGGACAGCCGGGGCACACCAGGCTGGACCGAAGATGAAGATTGAGGTCAAGAAATTAGGGTACTACTGGCCCACTATGTTCGAGGACTGTTGTCAGTTCGTGAAATCATGTCAGAAGTGCCAAGAGCAGGCTGTTGTGCCTAGGAGGCCTCCTGTACAACTACACCCAACAATTCCCAGCTGACCATTTGCCCAAAGGGGAACTGATGTGGTCGGTCCTTTGCCAACCTCCTCAGCTGGACACAAGTACATCTTGGCTATAACAGATTACTTCTCCAGATGGGCGGAAGCCACAGCACTCAGAGAAGTAACTGGCGAGCTGGTCGCCAGATTTATCAAACAGAATATTATTCTTCGATTTGGTGTTCCCAACAGAATAATCTCTGATAATGGAAGTCATTTTAAGAATCAGAAGATATATCGGCTCTCCGAGAAATACAAATTGATTGGAGGACCTCTACCCCTTACAATCCGCAAGCAAATGGGTTAGCTGAAGCATTCAATAAAACTCTGTGTACGCTCCTGGCGAAGATCGTCAGCTCTCACAAAAAGGACTGGGGGGAAGAGATGTACGAAGCATTATGGGCCTATCGTACCGTCTACAAAACCTCTACAGGATGCTCACCCTTCTCACTCGTGTACGGCTCCGAGGCAGTGGTTCCTATCGAGCTGGAAGTTCCGTCGCTCAGGGTTGCTGTCCAATACGGTTTGGCCCGAGATGAGCAAACAAATGCTAAAAGAAGATATGAAGAATTGGCTGAGCTGGAAGGAAAATGCCTTCAGGCACAGAAGAATATCCAGATGTACCAAGCCCG
The DNA here is from genome assembly GCA_022559845.1 of Amorphophallus konjac. Classification (NCBI taxonomy): domain Eukaryota; kingdom Viridiplantae; phylum Streptophyta; class Magnoliopsida; order Alismatales; family Araceae; genus Amorphophallus; species Amorphophallus konjac. The sequence goes on along the minus strand of CM040126.1, from coordinate 321,935,372 downwards.
CATGGCAAATGCCTTCAATAAGCTCGTCAAAGGGCGAGAATTCAAGAAAGGATACCTGGTCATGGTCAAGAAAAGAGAAGTCATGGCTTCCAATCCAAAAGGCAAACTTGCTACTAACTGGCTGGGTCCATATGTAGTCCAGAGGGTCTACGAGGGCGGAGCCTACGTGGTTGTCAACCATCGAGGGGAAGTTCAGTTCCCGCCACTCAATGGGAAACATCTGAAACTCTATCATGCCGCACCACTGCCTGCTGGGGGAGTGGCGAATGGACAGATAAATGAAGGCTGATGACAATCAGGAGGGTCGCTCCTTTGCTACACACTAACATCAGTTCGGACCCTCCGTCTGGATTAGATGATGAAACCCTATTCTTCTTTGCGTTGGTGTTTCCCCCACATCGATGATAAAACTCATCCACCTTTTCGGCAAACGGTTTCAGGCCTAAGCTGCTACACACCGACATCAGTTCGGACCCTCCGTCTGGATTAGATGATGAAACCCTATTCTTCTTTGCGTTGGTGTTTACCCCACATCGACGATAAAACTCATCCACCTTCTCGGCAAATGGCTTCAAGCCCGAGCTGCTACATACCAACATCGATCCAGATCTTCTATCCAGATTAGATAATGAAACCTTATTCTTCCTTGTGCTGATAAAATGATAAAAAAATGGGGCTTAAAATAGAGGTGCCCTGCCGGACTTGTCCAAGACATCTCGGATGAGTGCAAGAATGGCAAATAACCCGGCTGTGGCGAAAACCCAAAAAGGTGCTACGGGAAAAATTAGGTACCCCGCCACGTGAAAGCCCGAAAGGGCGCGTGGGCAAAAGCAAGAGGGGGCTGGCTTCGGCGAAAACCCGAAAGGGCGCTTAAGCCAGTAATGTCGCAATTTAAAGTTCCCTTTTTCACCCTTCCTAATAAAACTCCGAGAAGGACGATCATCATAAAGTCCCACCGGAAATCCTGTCCAATAATCTTTCGGCCCTTGTCATCATCGACAAGATCGGTCGGCTTATTCCTTTAACTTGGACCCTTCATCCCTGTCAAATGAATCTACCTCTCCGGCAAACGGCCCCGTGCCCAAGCTGCTACCCATCAACATCAATTCAGACCTTCCGTCTGGATTGCATGAGGAAATACCATCCTTCTTTGCATTGATGTTCACCCCCACGTCAACGATAAAACTTATACACATTTTCCAGTGAACGGCCCCATGCCTGAGCTGCTACACAGCAACGTCGCTCAGACCCTCCGTCCGAGTAGACAATGAAACCACTCTCCTTTGCGTTGATGTTTATCCCCGCACCAACGATAAGATCCACATTCCCGGCAAACAGCTTCATGCCCAAGCCGCCATCCGCCAACTTCAGTTCAGACCTTCCATCTGAATTGCATGATGAAGCCCTACTCTCCTTTGCGTTGATGTTCACCCCACATCAATGAATGGCACATGCTCAGAGAACAACGTGAGAATAAAAAAAAATAAAATAAAAGACATGATAAGAAATGGGGCTTAAAATAGAGGTGCCCCGCCAGACTTGTCCAAAATATCTTGGACGAGTGCAAAAATGGCAAACAACCCAGCTGTGGTGAAAACCCGAAAGGGCACTGCAGGCAAAATCGGGTACCCCGCCACGTGAAAACCCGAGAGGGCGCGTGGACAAATGCAAGAGGGGGCTGGCTCCGGTGAAAACCCAAAAGGGCACTTGGGTCAGTAATGTGGTAATATAAAAGGTTCACTTCATGAATCTCCTTCGGCAGCACATCCACCGCATGTCCCACCGATGATGAAACCCCGTTGATCATAAGGCATATCGTCTCGATCAATGCTAAAGCCCATCTCGGAATAGACCTTCCATCTGTTCTGATAAAACCCTTCCACTTTCTGCCTGAGACCCACCACGGTAAAACCTATCCAGTTTAGATCTTACATCTATTCTGATGAAACCTATCATATGTCCCACCGTGATAAAATCTGCTATTGATCGATTGGCACACTGCCCGATCAACGATGAAAACTGTTCGGTTTAGACCTTACGTCTATCCCGATGAAACCTATGAAATCCTTGCATTGGTATGAACCCAATACCGATGATGATGCGGGACGAGACCACGGACACGACAAGCTTGTGACTTCCCCTTAACGAGGGAAGCGTCGGACGTGCGCGGTTGAGAAACCGGCAGTGAGCTAGGGTGGTCGGCTCTCACTTGTGCCCGGATCGGGTCACGGGACGGTAATGCTCTCTCTCGCAGCAGCGGTGATATAAATATAAAGCGAGTTAATTGTCCCTACACATGCTCTCTAGCAGCGGCATAAACAAATATATATGAAAATAAGCAAATGCCGAGTGTAGGGAGCGAGAACGATACCTCCACGCACTCGGCGTGGGGAAGACGGACCAGGCCGAAACTCGTACTCCCGGAACAATAATACACAATATTACAGTAATACACGTCGCTGCCCACTCCACGCAGGGAGGTAAAGGGCTACACAATGGGGCCCGGGAGGACCGAATTCGGGTTGACGGGCGGCTTCTCGCGTAGCTTCGGCAACACCCGAACACGTGATGGTGGGGCCCACGTGCTGTCCGGAGGGGCCGTGTAGGACCCGGTGGCACCGCTGTGATGGTGGATGCCTGGATGAGTGCTCCCTGGAGTGGAGGCGCGCTGGTTCACCGGCCGGAGGCCGGGCGGCTCCGATCGGCACCGGTCGGAATAACCGGCCACGGATCTGTAACTTCTGGTTTTCAGCGCGCGTCTCGGCGAGAACGCGCGCTGCGATCAGCCCCGATGTCAGATCGACACGAGACTAGCGCCGTTGGAAAGCTAACTTCAAATACTTCAATCTAGGTTTGAAGATCTGGCCTGGATCTGCATGGATCTGGGCTTTAATGAATTGTTGAGTTGCTGTTGTACAGTGGCTTAACTCTCAGATCTACAGGGCTGTCCTCTGATAACTGTCATTGACCGCAGGGTGGATGTCCGATTCAGCTCTTGAAATCTTCATCAAAGGTGTAGGACATTGAGCTAGGAAGACGGCAAAACTTGTTTGGACAAGTTTGGATGTGGCTACGAATTGATAGGATTTTTGAACTGGAAGTGGGTCGGATCTGGAAATGGGCTGAAAGCACTGTAGCGGAGATAGAACACAAATTTTAAAAAATGGATAGAGGGCGAATAAAAAATCAAGAAAAATGGTGGATGTAGGGGATGATGGATAGAACTCCCAGTAAAATTGGGAGAGTTTGAAAAAATCAAAAAGAGGGTCGGAGGTGAGAAACACAGGGCTACTGTCACTGTAAACAGAGATAAAACAGATCTGAGAATGAAAGATGTACGAAAATGAAAAAATACTAAACGAGGGATTTTAGACCTGAATTTTTTTTTAAATATGGGAATACAATATAGGAACAACCTCTGAAAATTTTAGATCAAGAGGATGTCAGAGTTGATAGAAGGAATTCCGAGAAGAAGCTTCTATCCAGGATGGACAGAACACCGAAGTCGACTTCGCGGCGGCTCGAAGGCGGCACGAACGGCGGCGACGGCACCGGAGATGAACTCAGAGATTGAGGGGGAGGAGATAGAAGGGTTCCACTCTAGAATTGGGGTTGGGGATGAAGAAAACCAGGGGGAGAGAGAGGGGAGGTCAAAATTTCCACAAGGGGGGGCTCTTGCACAATGCTTTTTTCACTTTCATTAATTCAATCAATTGGAAAATACAAGCTATATATAATAAATGTAAAAAGACACTAAATGCCCATAGATCTAAGGTTTGGAAGGGCATATTAGGGAGTTCCTAAATATTTCTCCCATGTGGTAAAAACTTTAAACATTAATCTAATCAAACTTGGACCATTTCCATTCAAACTTACCTCTTTTTCACCAACCAAGCCTAATAAGGCCAAAGAATGGGGCGCCCCCCTTCATGGGCTTCTCATGGGCCTAGGCTGGTCCAAGGCCAACCACTCAAGTCTAATAACCCATGTCTAGACTTGGGCCTTCCAAGTCTTGGTGGTCCATGAGAGGAGAAAGCCCACTTGGGCCTTAAGTGGCTATTAAGGTCCAATATGAACTAGGCTTCTAATGAACTCTACTAATGGCAACCTAGCCATGGACTCTACATTACAAATGTCCCAATGGCTTATTATAAGCCTTACAAGGAGCTCAAATGAAAGAAATTACACAATTACAATCCCATACAAGCCATAACACACAAATACACTCCACCCGTATAGCTTTTGATGTCCTCATCAGATGATGAAACCTGCTATTGATCGATTGGCACACTGCCCGATCAACGATGAAACCTATCCGATTTAGACCTTACGTCTGTCCCGATGAAACCTATGGAACTCCTTGCATTGGTATAAACCCAATACCGGTGATGAAATCAGCTACTGATGGAGCGGCACACTGCCTGATCGATGCTGAAACCCATCCAGGGTAGACCTTCTATCTGCTCTGATAAAAACACAACATATTTCCTCAAGTCAATCCGGACCTTCCGTCTGGATGGATAATGAAATCCCATTCCTTTGCGTTAATGTTAAACCCCACATTAACGATGAAATCTACATCCCCAGCGAACGGCTTTGTGCCCAAGCTGCTACCCCCATTTCTTTAAGTCAATCCGGACCTTCCGTCTGGATAGATGATGAAATCCTATTCCTTTGCGTTAATGTTAAACCCCACATTAACGATAAAACTTGCATCTTCAGCAAACGGCTTCGTTCTTAAGCTGCTACACACATCTCTCGAGTTAATCTGGACTTTCCGTCTGGATAGATGATGAAATCTTATTCCTTTGCGTTAATGGTGAACCCCACATTAACGATAAAACCTGCATCTTCAGCGAACGGCTTCGTGCTTAAGCTGCTACACACCTTCTCAAGTCAATCCGGACCTTCCGTCTGGATAGATAATGAAATCACATTCCTTTGCGTTAATGTCAATCCCCACATTAACGATTACAGTCATGCTCTCGGTGAACGGCTTCGCGCCTAAGCCACAAAACACACTCAAGTCGACCCAGGCCTTCCGCCTGGGTGGACGATGAAACCCCATACCCCTTGCATTGATGTTAACACCCACATCAATGACGATGCATACACAGTTGAGCACATGGATTAACAATTTACAAAGCCAAAGTCCTAGTCCAACAAGAAAAAAAAGAGAGAGACAAAATGGGGCTAAAAATAGAGATACTCCGCCAGACTTGTTCAGGCATTCTGAACAAGGGCAAAAATGGCCAAAACCCAGCTGTGGTGAAAACCCAAAAGGGCACTGCAGGCAAAATCGGGTACCCCGCCGCGTGAAAATCCGAAAGGGCAAGTGGGCAAAAGCAAGAGGGGGCTGGCTCCGGCGAAAACCCGAAAGGGCGCTTGGGTCAGTAATGTGGTAATTTAAAAAGTTCCATGCCAATGACATGCTATCTTCATCTCCAACCATTTACAAGAACCTTCCATTTCTCGCTCGGTATCTTGCCTGATCAGCGATAAAACCCTTGCAAGATGGACCTTACGTCTGTCCTGATAAAGTCTTCATGCCCCTTTCAAAAGTCCCACCGGCGATAAAACCCATCACTACTCTTATGAAACCGGCTATTGGTCGACTGGCACATTGCCCGATCAATGATGAAGCCCTACCCAGTCTGGACCTTACGTCTATTCTGATGAAACCTATAAAACTTCTTTGCATCGATATAAACCCAATATCGACGATGAAACCAGCTATTGATCAACCGGCACCTTGCCCGATCAATGATGAAACCCTATCCAGTTTAGACCTTCCGTCTATTCTGATGAAACTTACGAAATTTCTTTGCATCGATATAAACCCAATATCGATGATGAAACCAGCTATTGATCGAATGGCACCTTGCCCGATCAATGATGAAACCCTATCCAGTTTAGACCTTCCGTCTATTCTGATGAAACTTACGAAATTCCTTTGCATCGATATAAACCCAATATCGATGATGAAACCAGCTATTGATCGACCGGCACCTTGCCCGATCAATGATGAAACCCTATCCAGTTTAGACCTTCCGTCTATTCTGATGAAACTTACGAAATTCCTTTGCATCGATATAAACCTATTATCGATGATGAAACCAGCTATTGATCGACCGGCACCTTGCCCGATCAATGATGAAACCCTATCCAGTTTAGACCTTATGTCTATTCTGATAAACTTATAAAACTTCTTTGCATCGATATAAACCCAATAATCGATGATGAAACCAGCTATTGATCGACCGGCACCTTGCCCGATCAATAATGAAACCCTATCCAGTTTAGACCTTATGTCTATTCTGATGAAACTTATAAAACTTCTTTGCATCGATATAAACCCAATAATCGATGATGAAACCAGCTATTGATCGACCGGCACCTTGCCCGATCAATAATGAAACCCTATCCAGTTTAGACCTTACGTCTATTCTGACGAAACTTATGAAATTCCTTTGCATCGATATAAACCTAATATCGATGATGCAACCAGCTATTGATCGACTGGCACATTGCCTGATCAATGATGGAATCCTATCCAGTTTAGACCTTAAATCTATTCTGATGAAACCTATAAAATTCCTTTGCATCGATATAAACCCAATATCGATGATGAAACCAGCTATTGATCGATCGGCGCCTCGCCCGATCAATGATGAAACCCTACCCCAGTTTAGACCTTACGTCTATTCTGATGAAACCTATGAAATCCCTTTGCATCGATATAAACCCAATATCGATGATGAAACCAACCGTTGGTCGACCGGCACATTGCCCGATCAATGATGAAACCTGTCCAGTTCAGACTTTGCGTCTGTCCTGATGGAAACCACATACCCTTTCATGTCCCACCTACGATAAAGTCTACCCAGTCTAGACCTTACGTCTATTCTAATGAAACCTATAAAACTTCTTTCAATCGATATAAACCTGATATCGATGATAAAGTCATTCACTGGTCGATTGACACATTGCCCCGACCGGCTTTGAAACCTACCCGGGATGGACCATTCGTCTGTTCCGGATGATACTCTAAACCTTTTCATTCACATTTCTGCAAACAACCTCCCTTGCGGCACATGCTGCCAAAAAAGACATCCGCTACTACCTACAAAATTTGGTTTAAGCACCTCCCGGATACCGTCACACGGTGGAGCGAGTTCCCCATCCTTTCTCTGAAAGGGTGGACGCTCTCCTGCTAAATACGGGCTATTCGCATGAGGATTGCTAAAACCGCTACCGAATCATCATGAAGTAATGATAATGTAATAAATGAGGAGCAGTCACATATGAGACCAGCATAAAGATTCCTTTTCACTATATAAAGAAGAAAAAGAGTACAAGAGGAGCCCCTGAGGCAAAATTGTATTACAAAAAGAGAAAAAAAAAGAGGAGATGTTCACTGGCGCCGGAAGATGTATTCGAAAGCCAGAAGACCCACATACGGAGCAGCCCCAACTCATGTAGACGAGCCTCCTCCTCCTGTATCCGAGCGGACTCATCCTGAAGAGACACCACCTGCCCCTCCAACAGAGCTACCCCCTCTGCGAACTGCGGCCGAGAGGTTGTTATCTGCGGCAGTCCAGCTCAGAGATCAGCCAGTTCTGCTTCTAGAATGTTATCCGGTTGCATATAAACTACTCCCGCTGTGTCAGAGACTGTAGTTGGCCTCGGCGCTCCTGAAGGATAGAGCTCATCTTCCCCAGCTCAGATTTGCACTCTACCTTCTGCAACTTCAAAGCCATTGCAGTAAAGCTATCAAGCTAAAGTTAAAGAAAACCAGTATTGAAAGGCTGAGAAAGATACTCTCAGATGCTAAATGATGCACCTGCGGACACCGTGCCACTTATCCTGCGCTTACGCCATCCGCAGGTGATGAAACTAACCGTTGATCAACCGGTTAGAAAATAGATGAATATGAGCAGAGATAGAGATGAGACCAGAATCGGCAATGAAGACCCTTAAAGTTTCTACAGAGTCAGAACTAAAGAAGAGTCATCACTATTAGTCATCTACCCAGCTGAAGCCCTCTCCGGCCAAGCTGATGTCCGGTGTTGTCATCGCCCAGGTGGCAGTACTGATGAAAATTACAGTCTACCGACTGATGAGAACCTCCACAATGTTCTAATGAAAACTATACTGACTCACTGATGAAGAGGCCTTCGCCTGTTCTGATGGACTCGAAGGGATAAACAGATGAAAAGGCAGGGTGGACGGCTCTGATAGTTTAAGCCCGCTGACAAAAGGAATGTAAACATCAAAAAGCCCTAAGTGGGCCGATGAGTATGGCGTCGGGATCCTTTCAATCAAGTCCAGTTGGACTCTTGCGCGTCGCGAAGCCTCTTCCCTTGGTTGAGGCGCGCCGAGAACACTCAAGTGGTGCGCCGAGAAGCCCACTCAACCCAGGCGTGTTGAGAACCGTCTATCTCTGCGCCGGGAAGCTGTGGTGCGCCGAGAACCAGGCCCTATGCGCCAAGATGCCATCTGAAGCTATTAATGAAGCAGAAATTGTTAGAAAATATGGAAAACAAAGAAAAAATATACTGAAGCCATTACAGGAAAGCTGTCAGGCTGAAGATCAAAGAAAACCAGTATTGAAAGGCTAAGAAAGATACTCTCAGATGCTAAATGATACACCTGCAGGCACCGTGTCACTTATTCTGCGCTTACGCCACCTACAGGTGGGGGGCATTTGTTGACACCTGAAATATAATCAAGAATAAAGATGGGACCGAAGAGAAGATTGGATCAGAAATAAAGATCCCATGGATTCCTGCAAAGCCAGAACTACAGAAGAGTCGTCACTAAAACTATCTACCCGGCTGAAGTCCTCCCCGACCAAGCTGATGTTCGGTGTCGTCATCGCCTAGATGATAGTACTGATGAAATTGCAAGTCTATTGACTGATGAAAACCTCCAGAAGCGTTCTGATGAAACTATATCAACTCACCAACGAAGAGGCCTTCGCCTGTTCTGACAGACTCAGAAGGGTTAACAAATGAAAAGACTTTTTCAGGCTGGATAGCTTTGACAGCTTATGCCCACTGATAAGAAGAATTAAAACATTAAAAGCCCTAAATGGGCCCATGAGTGTGGCGCCGGGAGCTCCTCACCAAAGCCCAGAGCCCATCAGGGTGGCGCCGGGAAGCTCCCCATCCGAACTAAGGCGCGCCGGGAAGGTGCGAAAGACGCGCCGAAGTGGAGCAGGCCGAGAAGGAGGGTGCTGTGCCTATAAAACCCCCCATTTCTTCCACTTACAAAGAGGAGGAGGGAGATAGATAAGAGCCATCAAAGGGAAGCGAAGAGAAAGATATCCAGATAGCTAGATAACAAAAGAGAAGAGAGAAGAGAAGCTGCTGCCGAGGTTGAAGGAAGGAGAAGGTGTGCTGTAAGGGGAGGGAGAGGAGTCAATGCTCCGCCCTCCCCCTTCGTTATCTTTTCTTCTCGTTTCTTCCTTTCTCTGATGTATAGCTTTGATCATGTTTTCTGCTTTCAAAGTGAAGAAATCTCCCTGTTGTCGAGGAGACAGTGTACCCGTCTCTTTTCTTTCTTTCCTCCCGTTCTACCTCTGTGAACGATGTAAACAATGAAATAGTGAAACACGATTTCGTGATTGTCCCTCCGAACTGGCGATGGTTAGCTTCTTTCTTTCTTTGCTTCCTCGGAATATACGTTGTCCTCTGTGTGTTAGTTGTTCCGACGTTTAGAACTCGGGCGATTTCTTGCGCTCACATACATGCTTGTTTCAAAAGGGGCGGAGGCAGAAGAGCCCCAATCCTCACCTCTGTGGATCTTTGGGCTTTGTCCTCCTTCCCCCCCCCCCTCGATGACGTCGATGGCATTGACGCTGTGAGGTTCTTCTTTTTTCTTTTGAGTTCCTCAAGCCACTAGGTCATCACAGGAATCAGAGACAGCCATCTCTTGATCTCCTAGACGACTGGCGACATAAAAAGAAAACATATCTCCAGAGGGTTGTAAACTGATGATGACCTCGATCCCTCACTAAACTCTACCCCTCTTTGATCCCCCGGCATTGCCCCAGCATAGGCCTTGGTCCATTCCCCTTTTGCATCCCAAATCCTACCTCAATCGAAGCCTGAACCCCAAAAACCCTTAGAACAGAGCTCCGTAGAAACCCTGAAAAACCCTAAAAACTTCCCGGCGCCCCTACCTTCCCGACGTGGAACCTTCCCGGCGCGGTGAATAGTTCCAGGCGCGACACTTTGCGCGCCGAGAACCTGGCGTGCCGAGAACCTGGTGCACGCCGAGAAGCCACCACCTTCTAGCTTGCCGAGAAGCCCACTCCAGCTATGCCGAGAACATGCTAAAAGGCGCGCCGAGAACCCACCTGCCTCCATGCCGAGAAGCCCTTCTACACTACCTTCCCGGCGCGAGACCTTCCCGGCACGGTGAATAGTTCCCAGCGCGGCACTTCGCGCGCCGGGAACCCCTTGCGCCGAGAACCCTTATCTACATGATAAGCTGCTCTGAGAACCTCCATTGTGCCCGTCCAGGGGATATCCAGAGGTCATCATGCACACCCTGGGAAATAAATTAACGGGGAATGACCTCCCCTACATTACTCGGTCCCGATCCGGATTCCTCTGTAACCCTATGAACCTAAGGAGCTCTGCCACTGCATGTGCTCCGATGGTTTCCAAGGGAATATCAACCGGTGCTATGAATGCAAACAGTGTTCCCGGGCCTAGTGCCCTTCTCTTTCGGCCGTCGTCCCGGCATCCCGTGGATGATGGTCTATCTCTCCTTGGCATGATCCAAGATAAGGGGATATGCTGTCGAAATTCGCCCACATCACACCGAGTGACGACCGTATTTTCTCCTAACCCCGTTGGCCCACGGAGTTCTGCCACTGCATGTCCTCCGATGGTCCCTCGAAGGGGGATATCAACAAAACATCACACCGGCATATGATGTATCATGGTACATCGGTCCCTCTTCGGATTCCGGGTCAAATATACCCGATCTTTCACGGATTCCATCCTGCCGCTGCATGGATGGTTTCCTATTCCCACTTGGCATAGTCCAAGATAATGGGGGCATGCTGCCGGATTTGCTCCGCACCTGATATACCCTCGCTTTATCCGATCTACTCAATGTCTTGCAGATAAATTAGCATGCTCTCATTTGGGCGTTTGCCGCCGGTCTCCTCTTACTTTGGCGTTTAATCAAGGGTTGTCCTTCTTAGGGAGGACGTAATTAACGTCATAACCTTTATGGTATGACGGACTTTTGGTCCAGACACAATCACTCACAATCGACTGATTAGAAGTCAGATCGAGTGCACAATGAAATCGTCACATATGTGACTGGCACGCCAACAAATAAACAATAGAAATAAAAGAATAAAATCAAACGAAAAGCGCGTCCATAGACGATTGTCCTCACCACCCATCCTGGTCACAGGTGACATGAACTCAATCCTAGGACAAGTAGATAAAGCAGGAGGCTTCAGAGTAAATCAAAGACATGTCAAAGACTTCCAGCAGTTTACCCTTGACACCGAGTTACTTGACTTGGGCTATGATGGGCCTGCCTATACCTGGACTAATAGAAGGATGGCCAAATGGCATATAAAAGAATGTCTGGATAGGTCACTGGCAAATGTTGAATGGAGACTTCTCTTTCCCCAAGCATCAGTCCACCACCTCCCTCGTATAGCAAGTGACCACAACCCCATTTACACAAACTTGCTGGGAAATAGAAAAAGGAGGAAGACCACCTTCAAGCTAGAGTCCATGTGGACCCGACGGAAAGATTTTGAAGCAATGCTTGATCACTGTTGGAACACTTCCACACCACTACATGTCAATTATACCCACAAAACCAAGCAACTTCACACTCAGATCAGAATGTGGAAACGAAGGAGTTTTGTAGACCCCCGTCACCGTGCAGAGGAGATACAAAAAGATATGGCTAAAATCAGAGCTCTGCCCCTCACTGATGAACATGTCACTAAAGAAGCCAAGCTGGAAAGTGAATACGAGGAACAGATGCTGATGATTGAAGAATTCTGGAGACAAAGATCAAAGTCCCATTGGTACAAGGAGGGGGACAGAAGCACAAAATTATTCCATACCAAGGTGTTGACTAGGAGGAAAATAAACAAAATATCTTGGGTAAAACTTCCGAATGGCAACTGGACTGGGGACATTACTACCATCAAAAATTGCTGTGTCCACCACTTCACCAATCGTTACACATCTACTAAACCCACCCTCCTCCCATCTGACATCCCCCATTCAACACATCCATCACACTGACTGAAGACCAAAATCTCCACTCCCCACCCTCAAACAAAGAAATTGAAGATGCCCCGCGCAGCATGGATCCCAGAAAATCCCCCGGACCAGATGGCTTCCCCCCCTTTTCTACCAAAAATACTGGCACATCCTCAAACAACAATGCACAGAACTTATTCTCTCTTTCTTCCACACACACATCCTTCCCCCAAATCTCAACCACACACATATCACCCTTATACTCAAGACACAGCCCCCAGTAACACCCAAGGACTTTAGACCTATTAGCCTCGGCAATGTGCTATACAAAGTCATCACCAAAATCCTTGCCAACCGAATCAAACCCATCCTACACAGAATCATATCCAGCAATCAAAATGCTTTTGTTCCTAACCGTTTCACCTCTGACTGTATTATTTTTGTTCAGGAAATGATGCACTCCATCAGATCAAAGCAAGGGAAGTGTGGTTCCTTTGGACTCAAAATTGATATCAGCAAAGTTTATGATAGTTTAGAATGGCCTTTCATCCAGAGCACCATCGTCAAGTTTAGCTTTTCAGAAGCTACCTGAAACCTCATCAACGAATGCACTAGTACAGCCTCATACTCAATCAATATAAATGGAGAACCCGCAGGTATGATCTCCCCCACTAGAGGCATTAGGCAAGGATGCCCCCTCTCCCCATACCTGTACATCATGTGTGCTGAAGTCCTCACAGGACTGATTAAAGAAAAAGTGGAAATGGGGAAAATTCATGGTCTCAAGGCCAACAGTATGGCTCCGACTGTCACCCACGTGATGTATGCCGATGACATCTTCATATTCGGGAAAGTAGAGGAATCAGATATTCAAGAATATATGAATGTATTCCAACAGTATGCAGCTTGGTCTGGGCAGACTATCAACAAATAGAAATCTTGGTTTGTTTTCAGCCCCAATACCTCCCCCGAATTGCAAACTCACATATGCAACCTCATTGCTATCAACTTACTGCCTGCAAATGAGCTGTACCTGGGGGTTCCATTAAGGCCAGAGAAAAGCCGGCTCCATCAATTCAGGTTCCTGGAAGAGAGAATCAACAACAGACTGAGTAACTGGAAAAGCAAAATTCTCTCCCTTGTAGGGAGAGCCACTCTCATCAAATCCACCCTCCAAGCAATCCCCTCTCACATCATGGCCACCACCCTCCTCCCCAAGGGAATTCTCAGGAAACTTAACCAATTACAATGCCAATTCTGGTGGGGGAAGTTCCGAGCAACCGCAAAATCCACCTATGCAGCTGGGACAGAATCAAATAGCATAAAAGTACTGGAGGCCTTGGTTTCAGAGACCCGCAGACCTATAACAAAGCAGCCATTATGAAGGTTGTATGGCGATTTATCCGAGAACCACACACTGTGTGGGCTTCAATTCTGAGAGCAAAATACCTCAAAGGCATGAATTTCTGGGAGGTTTAGAAACCAACTAACTGCTCCCATACCTGGACAGCTATGTTGGCAGTCAGGAAAGAAGTCAAGGTCAGAATCTTTCAGCTGATCCAAGACGAGAAGAATACAAACATTTGGGATGACAAGTGGATCCCTCACAGACCTGGACCACCACTTACCATGACCGGTTGTGCTCCGGATTCCATCAATCTGGTATCACAACTTATCTCACAGCAACAATGGAATCAGGCCTTGATCAGGGAAATTTTTGAGGAGGACACAGCGGAGGGAATTCTCAACACCAACCTTCCTCAGCTCCCCCACCCTGAGGGAGACTATACGATATGGAGCCACTCCAGAGATGGTCAATTCTCCATAAAATCCGCCTATAGAATGCTGGCAAATAAGTCCTTACCACCCTCCACCTCCATACACAAAGACATTTGGAAGGTCATCTGACACCCCAACATCTATAACCTCATTCCTCCAAAAATTACCTTTTTCATATGGAAGTGTCTAGCAGGGGCTCTCCCTCTAAACTCCAGAATTGCCCATCTCAGCAAGAAGTTGGACCCACTTTGCCCTGTCTGCCACAGCCAAAAAGAATCCCTCCAGCATCTCCTCTTCTCCTGCAACAAAGCCATAGCTGCTTGGAAACTATCCCCCCTAAACTATCATTCAGATGCAGACCCAAAAGCATTGGAAGACCGAATCTTAGAGTGGACCAAACCCCCTTTCTCTGCAGGGAAGCATGACCTTTGGGTAATTACCTTGAGTTTTGCTATTATGTGGCAACTCTGGGTCGCCAGATGTAAGCAAGTCTTCGAAGGCTCCGAAGACCATCCAAGGCAAATAATTGCCTCTGCTCTCATACACCACAGCAGCTGGAATGTCAACCGAGCTTCTCCCAACAAGCCTACTCCTCACCGGAACATCACCTGGTGCCCCCCCGACGCTCATAGCCTGAAGATTAACTCTGATGCAACCTTTCAAGAAGGCCAAGGTGTAGCCGGAATCATCATGAGAGACTCCTCCGGGTCCACCCTCTTCTGTTAATGCACCTATTTTCAAGCTCAATCCCCAAAGATGGCCGAGGCCCTTGCCCTGCTGCAAGCCCTCAAGTTAGCTGCTGCCCAAAGTCAGCAGGTGATGGTCGAAGGCGACGCACTCAACATTATCAACTGCATCAATGGAGTCTCCAGCCCCTCGTGGAGAATTTACCCCATCATCCAAGATTGTAAAAATCTCCTGTCTCCCTCTTCAGTTCGAGTGTGTTTCAGTCCCAGGGCTGCCAATGTGGCGGCCCACACACTTGCACAAGAGGGCTTTCGCACCAAGATTTCTAGATCTTGGTCCCCCCCTCATTTCCCTCTATGTATCCAATCCTTGGTTAGCCTATTTTAAGTTTAATACCAATCTTCAGTTTACAAAAAAAAAAGATAGTATATGGCCCTAGCATTTAAAGATAAATTGGACTTATCAGAACTTGTCCATTCTTCTCTATTCTCGATAACAATAAGGTCACCTTCATCAACTATCGCCCATATCATAGTTCTGACCTTTAAGGAAGAACTCCATATGAGTGTTTTAGTCAGAAAAGTTTGAGCCATAAAATAGTGAAGGACAATTGATAGATTGACCTTATGCCATTCTAGCCATTTATGACCTTTTGCTCTGAGATCATTGGATCTTTAAAATATAGAGAGCTTGGGCTCTGATACCACTTATTACCTAGTAGATGGCCGACCGAGAGGGAGGTCACCACTAAAAACTTACATATATAAAGCATAAAATAAAAGACTGAAGTAAATTGTGACTTATCTTTCAAAGATTAAAAGGAAAAAAGAAAATCTAACTCCTATTTATATTAAATATGATATAATATTAAATTATATCTTATAAAATTTAATAAATGGAAGACACTAATACAATTATGTCTTTTATTCAGTTTTGGAAATACGGACGGGCTCGATTTTGGGTTTCCCTATTTGAAGCAATTTCTTTCCCTCTGTCTCCTCACCTCCCTAACCTATCTCTCTCTCTCACCCTCCCCTCTTTCCTAGCATGGAAAGATCCTTCCAACAGAGCCGCATGTGTTCCTCCCCCTTTCACCTTCTCTCGCCGCCGACATGAGTCGCCACTCCCTGGCCCCTCTTCCCCGTTGTTGAGGACACACCAGATCGAGGGAGAACACCTAGCCGCCGTCGTCACCGTCACATGCAGGCGTTGTCGCCCTCAACGATGCCGCCTTCTCCAGACGGCCGCTGCTTCCCTGCCGGGCGGCAGCCACTGCTTCCCCACCCGCCCCGTCTGCATTGATGACCGCAGCTTCCCCACCCGCCGGCAGCCGCTAGTTCCCCCTCCCCTTGGTCTGCATCGACGTGCCGCCTTCCCCGCCGGCAGTCGATGCTTCCCCGTCCTCCCCATCTGCACCGACGGCCGTTGCTTCCCCGCCCGGCAGCCCCTGGTTCCCACCCACCCCGTTTGCACGGACGTGCCGCCTTCCCCACAACCAACCGTTGCTTCCCTGCCTGCCCCATCTGCACCGACGGCCACTACTTCCCCACCTGGCAACAGCTGCTTCCCGCCCACCCCGTTTGCACCGACGCACCACCTTCCTCGCCGGCAATTGCTGTTTCCCCACCTGCCCCGTATGCACAAACGGCCGTTACTTCTCTTCCCGATAGCCGCAGCTTTCCTGCCCACCCCGTCTGCACTGACGTTCGGCCTTCATCAGTCGCCGCTGCTCTTGCGGGCTGGTCATGGGTATGTGTATCGATCAGGGCTTCATTTGATTAGTTTAAAATTTGGAGTTCCCTTGTCATCTAAACATTTCATTAAAATGAGGTGCTGAACTAAGGATTGACTGGAAGTGCCGGTGCATTTGGAGTTTACTGGAAATTTCATCTTGGAGAGCCAAAACGGTAGGTTACATTAAAACAAAGCTATAGACAGATTACTGTTTAATTCATGTTTAGAAAATATTATTGTTCAATTCTTGAATCGGTTCTGATTTTTTTCTACTAAACATCAATGGGCTATATGCATATTCAAGTTCACAAAGGAAGAAAATACATTGGATCTGGGTTATATTTTCACAATGTTTGTAATTTTAACTTAAGAAAAGAGATCACTGCAAAAGATTTGAGGTGACTCCTAACCAAGGGAAAGGGGTGGTACAATCTGATTTCCGATATCAGCATCCCCCCCTTTAATTTTCTAAATTTCAGTTTTGTCATTTCCGACGGATCTATCCTTGGATGCTTTAAGAATTCAATTTGTGCGATGGTAGGTTAAGAATATATATATTCACAAGATGAGATTGCCACACAATGAAAGATTAATGGTACACACAACTAGCTGATGAGCTTCAAAGGTTAGTGGCTCATCATAACTAGGTAGAATCATGTCAACCTAACTCAATCCAGTTTGGATGCTGAAAGAAACGAGTGACCAGTGAAAGATCCAAGGGTGTCGAGGTTTCTGGGTAGCTGGCCACTTGACATCAACCTTCTAAAAGGTGGTGTGGAGTTTTTGGACAAAATAACTTTGAATTTTCTATGATCGGAATAACGTCATGAGTGACATCAATGTCCTTCTATTGGTATCCATCCCCTCTACTGCAAGGTGTCAGAAAGCCCATACCATATACCCGTCAAAAGATGTCTTGCAATTTGCTTGCACATGGCAGTGCCGGTAGATCCATGGCAAAAGACCTGCTTCTCAACTGGCCACAATTTTCTGCAACAACATAGCAGGAAGCAGCAGTCTCGCCGTGTATCGATCCCGGGGACTCAGTAAAGGGAGGCAAAAAAAGGTCCACACCCATGGACCACTGCAACCAAAGAGAGAAAAACTTAGAAGGGCAGCGTGTCCTTATTTTTTTTCTTCTCTTTTTGTGTTCAGTAGGTAGTTTTTTTTTTTTTGATAGGGAAGGGGAAACCCATGATTGAACTCGAGACCTCCCCCTTGCAAAGGGGGAGGGTAGAGTGTCCACTCAGTCACTAGTGGGGGACCCATGTTCTTGTCTTGTCATGTGGCTGAGAACTTCCCAAAATGTTTCAGCAATGGCCATGGCAAGTAAATATACTCGTGCGAAATTCAATTTAACTGCCTCTTGCTTGAAGCCTTTTCCTCTTCTTCCCAAGGCTAAGGCGCAGAAAGGCAGTCCAACTAAAACAGTTTACCGACAGTAAAGCCTCCCTGTATCATTATCATGAAAGGTGGATCACGTGCGAACTATGTTTAGTAGGTGCCCACCTTAGGTGTTTTAACAAACTAAATCACGTGTTAATAGAACAGATGTGAAGGGCAAATCAGGATGTTTCTCTTCTAGTGCTAGCAAGTTTTCATTTTATGCAGGAAAGGATAGCTTTATTCTTTTCTTCGAAAAAAAAGACGGAAGCCATCATCAAAAAACATATCACTCCACATCCCATCAGCAATCAAAATAGTACTGTTCATCAAGTTTCAAGCTAGTACTAAGACTTTGTCCTGATAATAACAGAATAATCTGTTTCAGAAAGGGGACAGAATAGCATATATAGAGCATGGATGCATGTCAATAAAGATCCAAGTCTGTATCAACTTATGGCACTGAACATGCAGCCTTCATTGATCGCATTATAGGTGCCTCAAGATTCTCCCAAGATAGTAGAAAATGATGTCAGTCCATTGCATACTTTTGGGTCCATGCCCTTGCTGTTTCCTCATACCGAGCTCTCTGGTTCTTGTAAATGTGGGCTATCTCTGGGACGAGAGGATCATCTGGGTTTGGATCAGTAAGAAGAGAGCAAATTGAATGGAGGACCTTCGAGATTGTTAGAGCAAGGCTCCACTGATCCTTCAGAATATCCGGGCAAATGCTTCCATTTGAGTTGCTGTTCAGATGATAGACCTGCCAGAACAGATGGAATATCACCTTGGTATTAGTCTAGAAGATGCACATTCAAGCCTTTAATAAGCGAACGGACGAAAGGAGATGCAGCATGCGAGGCATTAGCGATCCAGTGCTGTGTTCATTCTTTCCAAAAAGGAGACCCTTTTTGTATGTTATCTAGATCATATCCTGCATGTTAGCTTCTAATTAACTAATAACTTTCTTTTTTTAATCAGGGTTACGATGACATCCCATAAGAAATACCAGATCCTGATGCAAAGAAGGTGGCTATTTCTTATGAATTACAATTCTTGCTAGCTGTTGGTCCCACGTTATAACTGGAGAGAGTTTTCGAGGTCAAGGTGCTGACTTCACATATACACTTGACGTTGCTCTTTACAGCCATAAAACTGGGATGAGGAGGAAAATGGTGAATGGACTGGACCCACAATTCCGAATACTGACTACATGGGACCGTGGCAAGAGAGGGTGAGCAACACTTGTAAAAGATATCCACATAATCGAAAATGAGAATTCCAATCTGACCATTCTTCCTCCAATTTACAGAGAATTAAGAACCCCAATTTCAAGGGCAAGTGGAGTGCACCCGTGAATGACAATCTAGGTTCAGTCCTTTTTCTTGAAAACGACTGGATATCAATCATTTTGCATGACATATTATACTGCAGAAATTAATTTCAAGTAATCTACAGAGGTCGAAGTGGGCCCTGATCTGCATGTCTTCCCAAACCTCAAGTACGTAGGGTTTGAGTTGTGGCAGGTAATATGTGTAACTGTGCCTGCATTTGAATTTGCTGGTCATATTTTCATATTGTTTATGTTCCAAGTTAACTACAGTTTCATATGTGACAATATTATCATCTGTGACGATCCTGAGTATGTCCTGAAGCTGGCAGAAGAAACATGGGGAAATAACAAAGATGTATGGTCTTTAGTTTTGAATAAATGTTTTTTTTTAATTTTATAATATTTCTTAAAAATAATTGTTGATCTTTTTGTAGATATTTTCAAGCAAAGATGATGAAGGAAGTTTATAAAGTTACGAAGATTATGTGACTGTTATATTTGGATAGTTGTGAACATTTTTTTTGTTATTTATAAATGGAGCTGTATATGCCAAATGCACTTCGAATGCATACTATCAGAATCATATGGATGTCTGGATGTCATATTGTGACTCATGACTTTGTATCTTGTTATCATTTGATATTATATTTTAAAATTTTTAATCTTCTTTCATTGGATATTTGGAATAAATTTATATTTGTCATTAAGTTTTATTCGTGAGAAATTTTTTTGAGAAGATCTATTATGATTATTGAGAAGATCCATTATGAAATATAACATGTTATATAGAGAATAAGACTCCTTTTAAAAGATAATAACTTGTCTTCGGACGTTAGTATGAAAGGCAGAAACATTTGTCTTCTAGTGACTCATTTTAACAACTTAGAAGGGAAAAGTTTTAATAACTTGTATTCGGATGTTAGTATAGAACGTAGAAACATTTGTCTTCTAATAACTTGTATTCGGATGTTACTATAGAAGGCAGAAACATTTGCCTTCTAGTGACGGTTTATTATTGTTCATTTTAACAAGTTATTATTCATTTCTTTTTTCTATTTTTCACCTAATTAACTTTATTTTTTTCTGATAGAACAAATTGAGATAATTAATGGATAACAATTAGATTTTTCAAATTCTTTTTATATTGAGAACTATAAATTGTTAAAGTGGATGATGAATAGTAACTTTACAACGTTACCTGATATGAAACCTATGGCTTTAGCAAAAATAAATGAATAGTTATTGCGTGCGTGAGTTTTGTTTCTTTTGCATTTTTGTAGCAGGATTCTCGTCTAACCTAGATTTACGAGAGGATTTATCGCTGAGACCGACCGTTTCAGATTTACCCTCGTCATTAGATTTAGGTTAAACTGAATTAGTGGTTGGGATTGAATCTCTAATAAGATTATTACAACCCTATAAAGGGTTGTGTCCGAGGGAAAAACCGTAGTTCCTTTTCTCCTTTTCTCCCGTTCCTCCTGCTTCTTATGCTCTTGAGAGGAGAGAAAGAGGTGTGAAGTGAGAGTGAGAGAGAGGGAGAAATAGAGAGGGGAGACTGTGTGGGGGGTAAGATGGAGGTCTAGAGGCCTCCGGACTGTTACGAGTGCTACAACAATTGTGGGTTAGCGAGGATATTATCTTGAGAAGCGTGTGAATTTCGCCCTCTTGTTGGAGGCGGACGTCAACGCGATTCATTCTTTTTCCCATTGTTTAAGACAAGTTCTTAGAATTCAAATCCTCATTTTTGCATGTTATAATTTAGTTCGGATGCTTGTGAATCAAGAAAAAAATTAGGGGTAATAAATATCATTTTAGAGCCAAAAAATCTGAAATTTTGCAGAGTGATAGAGAATCACATCAATAGTTTACTAAAAAAATTTCATGATTTTAGGAGTTTTGCCTTTGTACATATAATATTTTAATTTCAGATGAAAGGTATGTATTGTAGAGAAAAATATTCTTTCATTGTATAAAATAATGAAGATTTGTAGCAATTAATATTACAGTATGATCATTAATTTCTCAAAATTTTAGTATTTTTTAGGCGCCTTATCAATGATTAGGACATTGTGCAACGTGTGACCAGAATTGCAATAAATTGGTAAACATATCTTTACAGTGTTCAAAGTTATGAAAAATCGAATGAAAGCTCCTGCATAATACTAGCACACTATAGTAAAGTTTCCTTGTTTTCCGTACATAAATTTATATAATTTTTACATGTTCATGAGAAAACATGATAATCCAAAATAAATATTTCTGTTGCAGAAAATACTCAGAAAGTTTTAAAGTGACACTAACATGTGAATGCACTGTATTTTAGAATTTAGGAATCTATATGCAACAGTAGGTACATTTAAAGAATTTTCTTACATCTGAATGATATTGTGATAATTTCAAATAAATAGCAACATCTGTAGAAAATTTCTGAAATTTTACATAACTGTCTCCCTACATGTGAACACTATGCATATAAAGTTTGAGACCATTCAGAGAATAGTAACCTTATTGATCACATTTTTATGCTTAAATTATTATGTTATGTATTTTATAAAAATATAATTATTCCTAAAAAATTCTGAAGATTTGCAGATACTATTCTCCTGATGTGACACATATTAAGTTATTTTTTAGTTCATTATGTATAATGTACATGAGTTTATAAAATTTGAATAGCGGGTTGTGTTATATTCATAAAAATTTATGAAATATGTTAATTTTAAATAATATAGTAATGTATGTGGAATTAATTCTCTGTCGATTGAAGGGATATATTGTTATATGTGACCTATAATATGTGATCTATATGTGTATGATTATTATGTGGGTCATGTGGACACTTGTAGTCTAGGGGTGAGCACGGTTTGGTTTGGTTTAATTTGATTTGAAGAGAATTTTTCTCAAATTGAACCGAACCGAATTAAAGCTTCAACCTGAACCAAACCAAATCAAACTAGTTTGAAACCAAACCAAACCAAACCGAATTAATTAATTCGGTTTGGTTCGATTTGAACCATATTCATCTCCCCTTTTATAAATTAGATTAGATTCAAACAACATTAGAGAAAGGTAGGATAAAAGAATTTCTACCAAATAAAGTAAATATTAAAAAATAACATAAAAAGTTGTAACTTGTATGAACAAGTTCCATAATATTTTCACATAAAAAATTAAGAAATTCGGTTGCAGTAATATAGAATGTGATTTTAAACCTATTTCATAAAGTCGGAAACCCCATTAAGATGGCGGGAATTGGACTTTTTAAATTGAGATTTATAGTTACATATATATTTATATTAATTTGATAAAAATATTCTTAAATTCGTGTTATTCGGTTCGATTTAATTTTGTTCGGTTTCTTGAACTTCAAAAGCAAAGCAAACCAAATTTTTTAATACGGTTCGGTTTGAACCTAAACCAAAATTTTTTAAATGTCAACCCAAACCAAACCGAACCAAATCATTCGGTTCGGTTCGGTTTTCGGGTTGAACCCGAATAATGATCACCCCTACTTGTAGACGTCAAAATTGATCATCTCTTTGAGTATATCTCCTATGGCATTACAATGCCTCAAATTGACCCTCAAATCTGTAACACCCTCAAATATAGCAAAGTTGTACTCTATATCATCGAGACACATTTTCAAGTATCGGCTCAGTTCTTATAAAGAACTCCGAAGTTAAGCGTGCTTAATGGGGAGTAGTATTGGGATGGGTGACCTGCCCGGGAAGTCCACCTCTTGAGTCCATAATGGAGCAAAGTGCTATATAGTGGGAGCCACCTCTTGAGCCTGTAGGGGCCACCTTTAGAGTCCTACCTGCCTGGGGGCTTGATTACGTGATTGCGTGCTATATGTGCCCAGCGACGAGGACGTCGCCTATATAAGAGGGGTAGATTGTAACACCCTCAAATATAGCAAAGTTGTACTCTATATCATCGAGTTCAAGTATCGGCTCAGTTCTTGTAAAGAACTCCGAAGTTAAGCGTGCTTAATGGGGAGTAGTACTGGGATGGGCTACCTGCCCGGGAAGTCCCCCATTCTGGAGCCGATCACCCTTAAAAGGGGATAAAACCGTGAGGCCGATCTTATTTTTCCCGATTATTCAGCTTTCCTCAACTTTTCCCTATTTTTCTTATCTTTTCATATTTTTTAAAATTTTTCTCTAATTTTTTGGGGCCTTTATGAATTAGAGTCAGACCCAGTAGATGCAAATTTCAAGAATTAACGTCAATAGGCAAGACACCAATTTAAGAAAATAGGAAAATCAAAAAAATGGAGCCCGACTTGAACGCGGTCGCTCGGGCGACCGCGTCCTTCAGGTCGCGGTCGCCTAGGCGACTGTGTTCTCAAAAAGTTGCACCCTTCCGCACAGATGCCAATTATTTGGAAATTAATGGCGGTTATAGCTGACGCAAATTTTTTAATTAGCGTCTAGAATTTAGACGTGAATTCTTATTTTCACATTTTTAACCCCGATTCGAGCCAAATTCATGTAATTGTGAATGCACATCGATGTGGAAGGTCGTTAATTCTTTAATTAGCGTCTGGGAGGTTGGACGTCAATTCTTTTCTTCATATTTTGAGTCGAATTTATATTATTTTTTAATTAACGCATTTATGGAAAGGCGTCACTTTAAGAATTGGCGCTTTAAGAATTGGCGTCCAGGAGTCTAGACGCAGATTTTATTTTCTTATTTTAAGATCCAAATACCCATTATTTTGAATTAACGTCCTTCTAAAAAGTCGTGTATTTTAAAATTGACGTCCAGGGCAGTCGACAGGACTTCTATTTCCTATTTTTGAGCTTTTAAATCCTTCCAAAATTTGTATTAAATCCTAATTCGCGTGAGGATACGTGTACGTAAATTCTTTTCTAATTTCAAAAATTTCTAAACTTTCCATAAATGATCGTGAATTGGCGACTTCTTCGTTGACGCTAATTAATTGGTGGCCACTGGGTCTGACGCGAATTCTTACATAATTCTGAATCGAATAGAACCCCTTCCCTTTCTCATTTTAAGCTCATTTTCTACTTGGGAAAGAGTTCCTATGATTTTATAAGGTTGTGAGGACACATGGCACATGAATTTCTCTCTCCAAATCTCATTAAAACATGATTTTATATTTTTAAGAGAATTAAACCTCCGAATTTCTCCTTTATAAATAGGACCATGTTCTCCCTTGTGTTTAAGGCTGAATTTTATTACTCTTGGGGAAATTTTGCTGGAAGGAGGAGCAAGGAAGGGAGGAGGAGTCTCCCCTAAGCTCAAAGCCATATCCATTGGAGCTCCATCCCCTTGAAGCTACATTGAAGATATTGAAGCCCTCCTTGGAGAAAAACCAATAAGCAAATTTTCTTCTCATCCCTCTCTTTGATAATTTGTTTATTGCATGCATCATATTTCTTTTTTTTATTTTATTTTTTTCATCTCAACCACGTTGAGACCTCCTTTTGTGCAACACTTGCACCCTCCTTTCTTCATCACATCATTTTTACGTACCCTTTTGCATAGGGGTTTTAAGGCTAAACACCAACAAGGTGTGTCACTTTTCATGCTTTATTGTTTATTCATATTGAGAATTTGACACTACACTCTTTCAATTTCTAATCCAATCTTTTGTTAGTTTTTTGTTCATTTTGCTAGGGTAATTAATAAGAAGAGCTCTCTTCATCGACCAGCCGATTGGAAGAGAAGATTGAACCTCACACATCTCCCCGCGCTCTTTCAAAGGTATCTATCACGATCACCTCCCTTTGTTTATTGTTATATTCCTTTGAGGCCCGCAGTCTCTGACGATCACACTCCTTATTAGCATTTAGCATGCTCCCTTTTCCCCTCTCTTTTTATTCCTCCCACACCACCTTATTAAATTTTTTTAATTATTCTTTGTGGATTTTTCATAAATCTACACCGCCATAGAAGGGTCTGGAGCCAAGCCATAGAAATGCCCCTATGGGGCGGCTCACTCTGTTCTGACCCTGAGGGCACGGGAGTGAAATCGTGGAGGTGGACAAGTTCCACTGGTTAAGGTGGGGAGAATTTCTCCCGATTCTGCATAATAACCAAGACTCATCACTATTACCTCGGTGATTGAATATCTGTCTCTGTTCTGACCTTCTAGTGGTGGTTTGGACACTGTGTCTAGGTCATATGATTCTGCCCTATATGATTTTGTCATATATGAATCGGTAACATATATGTTTTTGCCTCATTTTCTATTACATCATTTCTACTTATTTTACTTTTGTTATGATTTATGAGCCACCATACTTGTGTATAGTTAATCGCCATATAGTCCTTATCATTATATCTCATGCATTAGATTGGTTCATTTCTATTGGTTTATTGTAATCAAATATACTCCCTGCATGTCCTTTTTCTTCATGTTGTGTTTAAACGGTATAGATTCATCACATGCATTGAAAAATACTCTTATTGTTCATGTCTATCGTCATAAAACTGGTTAATTCGTGCTAGATTACAGTGTATATAACTAGGGGGATAACATTAGCAAGAATAGACATCATGAAGAGAATATGATAATCCTCGGAGTATGTTGTGCATGTAAAAAAATGTGATGTTGAACTTAATAACTTGTTGAGTCTATTCATAGACTCATGCTATTAATATTTTTCAGGAGATTCTATTGGCGAAGGCGAGGAGTTAGTACGTAGTGACTCTGACTGAGAGGATTTAGAGTGAATACTTATTGATTATTTTATCTTCTGTCAAGGTAGTCTTTCGGTAGTCTCTGGAAAAAAATATAAATGAAGTTTGAAGTTGTAATAATGGACTGTTGTAATGAACACTAAAGTTATGTGTCGGCAACCTTGGACTATTGTGGTTATGGTACGTGGTACATTTTCTCTGTTCTTCTCACTTTTTCTCCCTCTTTTGATCATTTTCTCCATCTACTCTCTTCATTAAAGTTCTTCCTCTCTTCGAGATCTTCAACTTCTTCTTTATCATCTTCTGATTCATCTTCGTTTTAACGTTATTTCGATTTTTCTCTTGCTCTATTTTTATTTTTATTTTACTATTTTTCTTAGATTTTAATCTTCCTCCTCTTCTCTATCTCCCTCCTCGTCTATGTTCTTCTAAATTCCCAAGGCGAAAGTTCTCTTCTTCGGTCCTCTCACGGTATTCATCTCCAAGGCGGGATGATCCATTCAAAGGCTCGGCTAGATGATTGGGCGACGTCATTCTTCCACTATCTTGGCTCTTAATTCTTCCCCTTTTCTTTTACTTTCATACAAGTTGTAATTTTTATTTTCATAAACTTGTAATCTTTCCTTTAAAATAAAAGTCAATTTTTGTAATTGCTACTCTTTCCTCTCTTTCTATCTCTTCCAATCTTCTCTTCTTAACCCTCCTATATTCTTTAGGTATATTACTTTCAAGTAATTTCCTTTCATACAATATTAAATTTTATTTTTAAAACTCACTCAAAAATTTGACTTTTTAAAATATAAAAGCTTTCCAACTTACTTAAAAGAAATATTTCTTCCTCATGGGATCGACCCATATTCATCACTTTATTCTAATTCAAAATCCTTTTAATGAGTGAGTGCAGTATATTTTTAAAATTGTGGCACGGTATTTTTAACGATGGGTGTTTGTGCGCATCAATTTTTGGCGCCGTTACCGAGGAAGGAAATGATTTTTGATAGTTGAATATTCTTGTGTTTGATGTGTATATAGTTATACTAAGTTTTCTGTTTTTATTTTACAGGGAAAAAAATTAGAAAATAAAAAAAAAAGAAATTCGGACCTAAAAATTACAGAAAATCAACTGTCGCAGAAAATCAAAAAGCGTCGCTGAAGGGCTAGAACTGTCACCAAATGGAGCGAATAATTAGAAAATCAGATAATCTTAAAAAATTAAGCGTCGCTAAAAGTCAGTAAACGAAGGAACAGGTTCAGTTTTAAAATTTTTTAAAAAATCACAAAAATTAGAAAAATTCATTAAAAATTCAAAAAATTTAGAAAATCAGAAAACTAAAAAAAATTTATTTTAGACCTTATTTCTTAGTAGATTTTCATATTGTTTGTTATTTTAGTTACTATTTCTCTTTCATATCAACATCTCTTTAGAAAATAAATAAATAAAAAATAAAAAAAATCTCTGAAAAAAGTTTCAAAAAATAAGAAACTTCAAAAAAAATTCATTGTCATAATATCATACTTTCATACTAGTTGCATCTCTTACATGTATAGTTACATTTAGTTAATTCTTTGTTCATCATTTGTATCATTTGAAAAAAAATGCATTCTCTTCTTCTCTTTCTCCCTTCTTAAGGGTAATTAGGCACAACTCTCTTGGAATTGGAAGGATCCTCCAATTGAGCACTCCATCTTGTTGGACTGGAATCTCCTTTTCCGAGATCTCCATAAGTCCCCGTACCCGGAGATTCCCTTACGGACGTCGGGCAGGTTGTACCAAGAAGATCCAAGGAGATAGTTTGCCCTTAGAAGGTCAAAAAAAAAGAAAAAAAGTGTTTTAGGTCCTATTGTTATTTTGAAAAACTAGTGTCTGGGAAAGAGGTCCAACTGTAAACGCCTTAAGCGGTTTTGTGGTTATTTAATTAGGTCCCTACGAAAGTAGGGGGAGCCTCCCACAACCCCACCTCTTACTTGACCGGTGGATCAACTTGATAGTCGATGTTGATTCATCTTTTGTTAAAAAAAATAATCATGTTGCATGCATTATTCATATAGTTGTTGATTGTATTATATTGAAAAAAAACACAAAAAAATATCAAAAGAGATTCAAAAAAAATGGGTGAGAAAAATCCTACCTTTGAGTGAGCTCGTAAATTCAATGAGGTAGACTTGTTGGCCCATTTTTCTTGATCCATTCCTTGGACAATGAATCCTAACTCCTTCATGTCACCTTATTCTCAAGATCATAATCACATGTAGGCCAGACCGGCCCATTTTGTGGACAATTATCCAACTCAAGCTCCACCTTTCACCCAACCTTGTCCGACCTACTACGACAGTCCATACTCTTAGTCGGCCTACAATGAAAGCCCATCACTCATGGGAGCCCAACTTCATTCATTTAATCAATATCATATCAAATCCACTCAATTCTTTCATGGGCCCTATGATTCATCCTACATCCAAGAACAAGTCCAAATTACTCAAAGACTCTCCACCCCTTCTTATGACTCTTGCTGGGGAGGACAACATAATATTTCTTGGGATTCTTATCAAGACCCGATCGAAAATCCTCCGGATCAATTCTTTCAAAATTGGGCTCCATCTTCAAATAGTTTTCATGATCAAACCCACTATGGAGGACAGACCACATCCTCTCCACTATGTCACTATCAAACTGATCATCATTTAACTTCTTATCCTTCGACCTCTGCTCCTCAGTTTACACATCTGTTGACGCCTAAAATAAAGATA
The DNA here is from genome assembly GCA_022559845.1 of Amorphophallus konjac. Taxonomy (NCBI): domain Eukaryota; kingdom Viridiplantae; phylum Streptophyta; class Magnoliopsida; order Alismatales; family Araceae; genus Amorphophallus; species Amorphophallus konjac. The sequence continues at coordinate 321,906,782 of CM040126.1, read as the reverse complement.
ATAATAATAGTAGCGATGAAACAATAATAATAACCCTAAAATACCTTTATTTCTGACAAAATGTCTTATTTCTGTTATCTTGTTTTCAGGAATAGAAGGAGAAAAGAAGAAAAGAAGAGACGGCCGGCTCTAATAGAGAACCACTGAAACGAGACACACGATCTCGGAAGATACTCGGGGCCATCCCCGAACGAGCAAGAAAGAAGCCCAGCCGACAAGATATGTCAGCCGATGAGTCAGCCCTCGTCAGTGCTGATGCAATCAAAGGAATTAACAAGGCCAAATAAAAGAATGGGCCTGTTAATGTGCTATTAAGGATGGGCTTGATGCCCCTCGCGCCGAGAACCTCCCCATGGCAGCGGGCGCGCCGGGAAGCTCCTCCAAGGGAGTGCGCCGAGAAGCCCCTCCAAAGGAGGCGCACCGGGAAGCCCTTCGAATGGGCGCGCCGGGAACTAATGATGTAGGCACGCCGAGTGCCATTGATGTGAACAGGGTCTATATAAACCCACTCCTTCGATGAAACGAGGGGGCGTGAACAGAAGAGGAGAGAAATCAGAAAAAAAAAGAAAGAAAAGGGAGATATCCAGAGGATAGCCAGAAACCAAAGGAAGAAGAGAGAGCCTCCGCTAAAAGAAAAGAGAAGAAGCCTGAGAGAAGAAGCAGAAGAAGGAGAATACCCCAGGTGGGCTGCTCGGGGGAGGGAGAGGAGTCAATGCTCCACCCTCCCCCCCCCCATGTTTACTGTCTTCTTGATCTGCCTCCGTATGTAATAGTCTGTGTCTTCGTGCTTGTTTATTCATATGATGTCGAGGGTGCTCTCCTTGCTTCCCCCTGTTCCCCCTTCTTCTGTCCGTCGGCTTTAGCCTCGCAATTGATGTAAGCAATGATTATGAGATGAAACGAAATGGGCAATTGAAGCCTTTCCCTTTGTCCCTCCATGTATATATATCTGTCTTTTATCCGAAATGTCTGATAGTTTATACGTTCCCGATTTCAGAGTCTCTCTACAAATCTGTTCTTCAGAGGAGCGTAGATAGGACCCCTACCCCTATCCAATGGGCTACTGGGTTCTGTCTTCTTCTCCCTCCTGTCCCGATGGCAAATTCATCGTATATGTATGAGTTTCTCTCAAGACCCTCAATGCCCCTCGTGCTGTTCAGGAACCAGAGACATCAATCTCTTGGCTTCCCTGAACTGCTGGATGCACGAGGATACGTTACTCTGTAGACGAACGCCATCCCACGAGGTTCTAGCAAGCGGATCTCGATCTCTCAACCCTCCATTCTAACTCTTGAATGATTAGGGTCTGGAGTCTCGATGCTGAGGGTTCCTCCGTTGCCGGTTTTAGATGCCATTAGGGCTCGTCCGAGGGATCAGAGACAGTCATCTCTTGATTCCCCCCCAGACGGCCTGCATCAAACAGATAAAGCTCTCCACAAGATTTGGGCGATGGTCTCAATTCCCCCTGTTGATTCCACCTTCTAATTCCCTTGGCATCCTTCTAATAGAAGCATCCATGAAACCCCGTCCTGTACTCCAAATCCGGTCTCAATCCGAGCTAGAATCTGAGAAAATTCCCAAAACAGAGTGCCGTAATCAAGCCCTGAAATCCTTAACCTTTTTACCTTCTCGGCGTGATAATTTCACCGCCGAGAACTACGCTGCCGAGAGGCCTCCCTCTTCAGCAAACCGACAAAAATCTCTTCAGGCCACTTCCACGTGAACCCCCCCAGCTCTTAGCTTCCCGGCACCACCTTCCTGGCGTGGTAATGGGCGCGCCGGGAAGCCCCTGGCCGAGAGCCTCCCCCTTTCCTTTTGCCTTTGGAGCCACGCCGAGACCCCCTTGTTTGGTCGAGGAACCCGCGCCGAGAACACCCCCTTTTGGCCGTTAAATCCCTCTCCACCTAGCCTTCCCGGCTAGGTGCATCTCGGCGCCAGCTTCCCGGCGCGGTGACGAGCGCGCCGGGAAGCCCCTGGCCGAGAACCCCTCTTTTGGCCGACTAAGCCCATGCCGAGAACCCCTTTTGCCAATACAAAATCATGCCGAGGGCTCCCTCTTTGGCCAATAGAAAGCCACGCCGAGATCCCTCCTTCGGCCAATGAAACACAGTCAGAGGCCCACTTCTGCACCATCATTTTTAACCTTTCGATCTCCCTACACATCTGCCTAGGGGATGTTCAGAGACCATCATACATGTCCTGAGGAAATATAGTAATGGGGAGGACCTTCCCTACATCTTTCGTTCCTGATCCGGGTTTCTCTGCTACCTTACGAACCCAAAGAGCCATGTTATTATATGCGTTCTGAGGAGTTCAAAGGGAATATTAATCGGGGATAAACATCATTGGGGATAACTCCCCTACATAACCTTACGAGTCAGGGAAGCTCTGCCACTGCATAAGCTTCAATGGCCTCAAAAAGGATATCAAGCTGGTGCTGCAAGCACATACACGGGCTAGGGGTCCCATATCCCCTTTTTTTCTGGCTTTCATCCCGGCATTCCGTGGGTGATCGTCTATCATCCCCTGGCAAATGCTAAGTCTAGGGGAGGTGCTGTCAAAATTCTCCCAGGATGATGAAAGTCAATATTAAGCTGTCCCCGGGACTTTGCACACTGGTGGCGGGGATTCTCTGCACCTTGATCTTCCCGAATGCCCCCCGGAGCCCGATGCTTCTATAAAGCTCAAGCCTAATCCAGTTCAACTTTGAGGCCCAGATCTATTTTTGACCCCGAAGAAACCCTTCCCCTTTTTCCTACGGTAAGCCGATAAAACCACGGCCCTGTTCATTGGCCATTAAGAGCCCTTTTCAATATAGCCTTCCCGGTGCCAGGCTCCCGGCGCGGTGACGAGCGCGCCGAGAACCTTGGCGCCGAGAGCCTCCCTTGGTCAATAAAACCCACGCCGAGAGCCTCTTCCTCCTCTTTTCAACCAGGCCGAGAACCCCCCTGGCCATCTCCCCTTCGCGCCGGAAACCCCCGTAAGGGGCGCTGCCCCCTTGACCCCCGCGACCTGACCGGGCAGGTCGATCCCCCCGACCTGACCGCGCAGGTCGATCCGCGTGCGAGGGCGCAACATTGAGCGCTCGCTCACTTTCCGTCGTCCCGCATCGGGTTCATGAATAACCCCTTTAGCTCGGGAGGGCTCAACCATTGCATGAGTTTCGCCGGCTTCTACAGGGAATATCAAACATTGCCCCATGGCAGCTATGCGGTTCGGGAAGTTCAGCACTTCTCTCTTTTGGCTTTCATCCCGGCACTCCGTGGGTGATAGTCTATTTCCCCCTGGGCATAATCCAGATAAAGGGGAAATGCTGTCGAAATATCGATCGATGCTTTGAACCCCCATCATGGCCACGGCCCAGTCTGCCTGTGACTGAAATTTTCCCTTCCCCCCTAAGCCCGGTCTTTGAACCGCTGACTTAACGATATCATCTGTATCTATGGTTGATGTTACTATCTTGCCCGCCTCCCTGGCTCTGGTACGAAGTTCCATTTGCGCACATGAATATATGTTTGCCTCTCGAGGCCTCCTATTTTTGGCGTTTAATCAAGGGTTGTCCTTCTTAGGAAGGGCGTAATTAACGTCATAACCTTTATGGTATGACGGACTTCTGGTCCAGACGCGATCACTCACAATCGACTGACCAAGTCAGATCGAGCGCACAATGAAATCGTCACACATGTGACTGGCACGCCAATAAATTAATAAATAAATAAATAAAAATAAATAAGATAAAATCCGCGTTCCCACAAGTCTGGCACGCCCGGTGGGATTGAGTCTCCCTTCATCTCTACGCCAAAAATAGGAGGCCCAGTGGGCCCCCCTCAAATTTCTGATTCTGTGCGCTTTCTCTATTTCCAGGAAGCTACAATGACGGTTGGAATCGTGTCTGTATGCTTTGACCAGCAACCGGTCGATGCGCATGTTCAAGAAAGCTACCTGGCGGTACCTCTGTCGTTCGGATCGATGCCGCCTGCTGTCGGGGTGCCTAACTGCCTAGGCCTCAGCTTCACTGACCTGCTCGAGATCGACAACCAGGAGCCGAAAACTGTTGTCGAGACTTCACCGCAAGCTACCGGCCCCAAGATAAGCCAGGTGATGAAGGATGCTCTGGAGGTCGTGTCCTACTTCGTCCATCACGAGGCGAAAAGAAGCGCATCCTCTGCTTCGTCCACCACTTTCAGTGACTTTCCTTCGGTCGTTGGCTGCCCCAACTTCCTGGGAGTTGTGTCCGTGGATATTCTGAGCAAAGAAAATCCGAAGCCTGTAGAGCTGAAGGATGATAGAGCTGCTTCTTGTCAAAGCGAGGATAAGATCAGGAAATCCCTGCTCAAGAATCCAGTGACCGTGAGCTGTTATGTTCACCATGCTACCAGCCCGATTGAAGCACATGAGAAGGGGCCCACTGGGGGCAACAAAAAGAACTTCATAAGAGGAAGAGCCTCTGCCGCTTCCCAATGTCGACTTTCTGCATCTGGGAAGTCCATGATGATTGGGGGCGTTCGGATCTTCTTCAACGGCCGCAATGCCAGAGTCCTGCCAGATCAGGTCATCCCGACCATTCCTACCCATAATGCTTTCCAAGTGCTGGCTAGCCGAAGGGCGAACAATGATGATAGCAAGCAAGGGAAGCCAACCTCAAAATTGCCAAGACGCAAGCAAATGTGGGTTCCCAAGAAGACCCGGAGTGTCATGTCGACCCTACAAAATTATAACAGTTTTGTTGATGCCCCCAAGAGAAGGGATAATAAAGTCATGAATGGGGAAGAAGTCACAGCCACAACTCCTCCACTCGCTGCCAGGGTCTGTGCAAGACAGGCTAATATTTCCAAGAACTCAAAGAATCTCAACCAAGTTGCCAAGCTGACACGATTAGCATACATGCCACCCGCCCAAGACTGGACGCTGCCTCCAGCTATCTCTTCAGAATACAGTCGAGAGGAGATGGTTAAGAGGGTCGGGGAATACTTCCATGGCCTTGGAAGTCCTGTCATAGGCCGACAAAGGTCACTCCATGCTGTCAAGGCTGAAGGAGAAGGAAAAAATAAGATATCACCTGTTGGGATAGATAAAGAGAAAAAGCAAGTTGAGTTCAGAAGTTTTGAAAGTCTTTCACAGAGGGAAGAAATGAAAAGAGTTCTGACAAATGAAGGGCCAACTTTCCCTCGCCAGTCGCGAAGGAGAGTTAAAAAGCATGAGAGAAGAATGCAAGTTCTCACGTGTAATATGACAGGAGTGATGGGCAGGCATGACACCCTGCTAAATGGGCAAGAAGAACTAGCCAAGGTTACCGAAAGAGAAGATCATGTGACAGGACAAAGCAAAAATGAAGCTGGGTTACTACAGACCGCTAAGGGCAAGCAGGCTACTGATGAAAACAACACTACTCTCAGCACCAAAATAATGGCATCTGAAGAAGAAAGGGTGCCCCTGTCCGGATGCGATTTTGGTGAAACACTTGAGACCATTACCAGCAAAATAGCTATGGACCCTACCATCCTAATATCCATGCAAAGATATCAGCGGGAGGTAGAACTGCTGAAGAAGCAACTAAAAGAGAAGACTGAACATGTAACGACCCGAGAATCCGATTACCGGGAAGGCCCGATAACCCGAGACTCGTACCGCCACCCACGAGTCCGAAGACTCGGAAGGGTTAAAAGGATGGTGTGGAGACTACACAAGTATCACAAATAATTGCAGAAATTAAACAGTTATAATATTAAGCAGGAAATAAAATTAACTTTTTACATGGTCCACAATAAAATAACAACAACCGCAAGAACAGTCCACGACTAGTACAGTGACAAGAAAGAAAAGTACAGCTACACGGGACATCCCCCGGCTCTGACCTCTGGCACTACCTCTGGGCACCCGCACCACGCTGCGCTCCTGACGCGCTCCCCGAAGGTGGCGCCTCGCCTGAAACACGGTGAAAACACGCAGGGAATGAGTCTCGGAACAAGACTCAGTAGGGATCACTCGAACCCTACCTCGTAAAACGAGAAACCACTACTCTAGCGGTAGGAAAGTACCTCGGAAAGGAAAGCCCTGTACTCTACAGAACTAGACCCTACGGCACGCAAACCGACACACGTGCCACGGTACGAGAAGACCGAAACTCAACGGTCGAACCGTAAAACCCGAAGGTCGGAAACACACGACTGACAGTCTGACACTCCGTACTCGACAGGAGTACCACCCACTAGAAGCACAGCCGGTAGCGTCCCCTGACGTCTTACACCGCACCGCAGGTGAACCGCCTGACGTGGTAGGTCCTACCCGAGGCGCAGACACCGTACAAGTAACCACAAACAAGTAACTAGCTGGGGTCACGCCCGTCGACGTGGGTCCAACCGCCCCCAACCACGTGTGCACACACAGACCTTGCGTCACTAGGTCTGGTCCTCTGACCGGTTTTCCCCCGTAGCCGGACTCTGGCTACCGACGAGGGGCCTACGGTAACCGGTCCACAAACCGTCTCGAAAGGTGGGTGCCCGTACACCACTCCCAGGTGAGACCAGCACCTCGTACTGGTGGGCTACGACTAGTGGAGGGTCACTAAGGAGTAGACTCTCAAGTCAACGGAAAACGACGTCCGAACCCGACAACGTGTGGGAATCACCCCACGTACTAGCTCCGTCGTACGGTAACCATGGTCGGAAAAGAAACAGACGCACTGCCCACGGTCAAACGCCTGACCGAGGCAAACGGGACTTCCGGACACCAAAGACACGGTCACGGAACTCCACGGGGTGCCCGGGACGCACACACGGCCCAAGGGGAACACCCAACAACGAACCAAATCGCGCTAGGGATACCTAGCGCGACAGGGCATGTCGCGCTAGGGTCCCCTAGCGCAACAAGGGTTGTCGCGCTATGGCCCCATAGCGCGACACGGACCATCGCGCTAGGGAACCCTAGCGCGACAGGGACCATCGCGCTAGGTCCTCCTAGCGCGACAATGATGATCGCGCTAGGACCCCATAGCGCGACACGAACCGCCAAACTATTCATCTTCTCCGATGAACACGCTCGGTCGGGGCAGCGCGACACTCAAGAACGCGCTACTGGAGTATAGCGCGTTCTCAGTCCGCGGCCGAAAATGGTAAGAACGCCCAAAAAAACCAACCACGCCCCCATACCTCCATAGGAGAGGGGGAAAACAAAGGGGAAGACCCCCGGGGACCCCTAGCATGATTCTAGGCCCTCAAAACATGAATCCATGCATTGAATCCATAGATCGGGCGAGCTCTCCCCAAATCATGGAAAAACCTAAAAACGCTCAAATGATCCCCTCTCGGCCTCCCCGCGGCCTATAAATCACGGAAAAGATCGGCATGAGGCTAAGGAACGTCACCCTACCTCAATGGAGCAAATGCTCCGCCGAATCGATCACGAATCACGAAGAATGCTCGAAGCTTCACGAACTCCCCACGCTTCCCACGCACGCCGCACGCCCACGAGATCGCCTCACAGTCGCCCACGCGTCCGCGCCGTCGCCCCGCCGCCGTCCGTAGCCGGAGAGGGGTTCGCCGCGTCCGAATGAGAGAGAGTGGGAGAGAGGAGGGCGGTCACGGTTGGGGAAGGAAGGAGGAAGAAGAAGAAGAAAGATAAAGGGGAAAAGAAAAAGAAAAGAATTAGGCTTTATAGAAAATACGAATTTTTGGAAAAATACCGAAAAAAAGAAAAATATATTTCTGGAATCCTCGGAACGCACCGATCGCAACGGTACCACTCGTGCCTGGGGGAACCGCCCGGTTCGCCCACAGCGAGCTTCCGAAGGAAAAGCCGAAACACACACCGGGAATCGGAAAACACACGCGGAAAAGCCGCGGAACGCCTCCGGGCCTCCGAAACAACTCCGGATCGCGCCAATCCGAACACAAAAGATGTCCGAAACGAAATTTCGGACACAACGGAGCCAGACACTCCGAAAACCAGATCCGGGACCCACGAAGAAGGATCCGAAAGATCCGGGATATTACAGCCCTCCCCCCTCTAGGAATTTCGTCCTCGAAATTGAGAACAACCCAAGGGGAAAGAAGAGGGAGACTCACTCAAACAGATACGGGAACTGCTGACGTATCTCGTCCTCACGTTCCCACGAAGCCTCACCACCAGAGTGTCGTTGCCACACGACCTTTACCAAGGGAATGACCTTGTTCCGCAGGCGCTGCTCTCGCCTATCCTCCACGCGGATCGGAAACTCTGGGAGAGAAAGATCTGGAGTCACCTCAGGCCAAACAGAAAACTCGAGTACATGAGAGTCATCGGGCATATACTTCTGCAACATCGAGACGTGGAACACGTCATGCACCGACGCCAACTCAGGAGGTAACTGCAACCGGTAAGCAACCTCACCGATGCGCTCCACAATCGCGAAAGGACCAATGTAGCGGGGACTCAGCTTCCCACGCCATCCAAAACGCATCACCCCCTTCATCGGAGAAACTCTCAAGAACACATGATCGCCCACGGCGAACTCGAGGGGCTGCCTCCTACGGTCAGCATAGCTCTTCTGCCGACTCTGGGCCGCCAACATGTTCTGACGAACCAGGTGCACAACATCCACACATTGCTGCACCAATTCCGGTCCCGTCAAAACACGCTCACCCACCTCAAACCAATCAAGTGGAGTCCGACAAGGACGCCCATACAGAGCCTCATAGGGAGCCATGCCGATGCTCGAATGATAGCTGTTGTTATAGGCAAACTCCACCAACGGTAGGTGATGAATCCAACTCCCCTGCCACTCCAGGCAGCAGGATCTCAGCATGTCCTCCAAAGTCTGAATGGTCCTCTCAGACTGACCATCTGACTGAGGATGATACGCCGAGCTAAATGCCAACTCCGTGCCAAGAGCTCGCTGGAAACTCCTCCAGAATCCAGAAGTGAAGCGCGGATCCGATCCGATACGATCGAAATGGGAACCCCATGCAACGGCACGATCCGCTCCACATACAAACGAGCCAACTTAGACACGCTCCAGCTGACCTTGACCGGTAACAACCGCGTCACCTTCGTCAGCCGATCCACCAGCAACCAAATACTGTCCTGCCCACTCGGGATCCTTGGCAACCCCACCACAAAATCCGTGGTCACATGGTCCCACTTCCAAGCAGGAACATCCAAGGGCTGGAGAGTACCTCCTGGTCGCTGATGCTCCGCCTTCACCTGCTGACAGATTAGGCACCTGGCCACAAATTCGGTGACATCTCTCTTCATGCCAGGCCATCAAAACTACCTCCGCAAGTTCCGATACATCTTCGTCGCACCCGGGTGTACAGTGTACCTGCTCCCATGAGCCTCGCGTAACACCGCACGACGAACCTGCTCCTCCGCTGGGACGTACAACCTGCCAGGAAACCTCGCAGCACCGTCCTCGCCAAGTTCCACGTCAGCCATCGCAAGAATTCGGGGCAACTCAGGGTCCGCATGCTGAGCCTCTGTCACCTGACGACGGATAGCAGGAGTGACAGTCAGACTCGCAAGCACGGCCAACCCTCGCTCCTGGGGAATCTTGAGCCTGAAGGAAACTTCGGGCACCTGTTCCCAGAGCCTCCACTTCCTCAGCATCAAGGTACTGACCGCCACCTTCCGACTCAAGGCATCGGCGACGACATTCATCCTGCCCGGCTGATAAGACAGGGTGAAGTCATAGTCCTTCATGAACTCCATCCAACGCCTTTGTCTGAGGTTCAGTCTCTCTGCGAGAACACATACCTCAAACTCTGATGGTCAGTAAACACCTCGAACTTCTCACCGTACAGATAATGCCTCCAGATCTTCAGCGCGAAGATCACCGCCGCCAACTCAAGGTCATGGGTAGGGTAGTTCTCCTCATGGGGCTTTAGCTGCCGAGATGCATAAGCCACCACTCTACCATGCTGCATCAGAACAGCACCCAATCCGACGCCGGAAGCATCTGTACACACCACAAAACCTCCCGATCCAGAAGGTAAAACCAACACCGGAGCCGAGGTGAGCAATCTCTTCAGTTCCCTGAAGCTCTGCTCACACTCCTCGGACCAAACGAAAGGCACATCCTTCCGCGTGAGCCTCGTCATCGGGGTCGCAATGCGAGAAAAATCCTGGATAAACCGGCGATAATAACCCGCAAGCCCCAAGAAACTCCGGATCTCCGTCACCGACCTCGGCCTCGGCCATTGCATCACAGCCTCGACCTTGGCGGGATCCACGGAAATGCCATCACCAGAAATCACATGCCCCAGAAAGTGCACCTCGCTGAGCCAAAACTCGCACTTGCTGAGCTTCGCATACAACTGGTGATCTCGCAACGTCTGCAGCACCACACCCAAATGGTACGCATGCTCCTCAGCAGACCGCGAATAAACAAGGATGTCATCCACAAAGATGACCACAAACTGGTCCAAATACGGATGAAACACCCTCTGCATCAAGTCCATGAAGGCAGCTGGGGCATTGGTGAGCCCAAACGGCATCACCAGAAACTCATAATGCCCGTACCTCGAACTGAATGCAGTCTTCTCCACATCGGACTCACGAATCCTCAGCTGATAGTAGCCAGACCGCAAATCAATCCGCGAGAACACTCGCGCAGACTGAAGCTGGTCGAACAAATCATCAATCCGCGGCAACGGATACTTGTTCTTAATGGTCACTTCATTCAGCTGCCGATAGTCAATGCACAACCGCAGACTACCGTCCTTCTTCTTCACAAACAACACGGGCGCACCCCAAGGGGAAAAACTAGGACGAATATACCCCTTGGCCAACAGTTCCTGCAACTGCGCCCTCAACTCCCTCAACTCAGCGGGGGCCATACGGTAGGGAGCCTTCGCCAAAGGTCCCGTACCAGGTACAACCTCGATCACGAAATCGATCTCCCGCTGGGGAGGTAATCCAGGCAACTCCTCAGGAAAAATATCGAGAAACTCGCACACCACCGCAATATCCTCGACATCCGGCTCCATCCGGTCAGACACAACCACAGTCGCGAGAAAACCCTGACAACCTGAATCAAGCAATCGACGGGCTCGAATAGCAGAGATAAGGAATCGAGAAGAGGCAGAACGGATACCTTCGAAATAGAAGGTCCTCTTGCTCGGATGCTGGAAGTAGACCCTCTTCATTCCACAATCCACCACCGCTCCATGAGTCTCGAGCCAATCCATGCCTAGAATCACATCGTAATCCCGAAGCTGCAACGCATACAACCTGCCTGGCATACTCCGCCCATCGATCCACACCGGAACCTGGTCGAAGTAATACGGAGTGACCATAAAGTCACCCGAAGGCAACTCCACTGCCAAATCACAGGGCAACTGGGTCACCGGCTCCTCGACGCTTGACGCGAAATCCTCCGAAATAAACGAATGAGACGCGCCAGAATCAAATAAAACCCGAGCCGCACAACCCAAAATCTGAACGGTACCTTCCACAAGCTGCGACGCCACTGCCTCTACCCTGGTCAAGTGCGTGATCTGGCCACGAGCTCTCTGCCTGCCTCCCACAATAGCTGACCTGGGTAGCGGCGGATACTGTCCCTGCTGCTGCTACTGCTGCCTCTGCTGCTGGGGAACATGCTGCTACTGAGGAAACTGCTGCTGCGGCGGTCTCTGAGGACAGTCACGCGCCATGTGCCCTGGCTGGTCACACCGAAAACAGATGATCGGCGCCGTGCACTGCCTGCCTGGGTGGGTCCCACCACACCGTGGACAAGATCCTCGCGATCCACCCACTGATCCCTGACGCTGCAAAGGAAACGGCTGCTGTACACTGCCCGATGAAGCCTGCCCCTGATCCTTGTGCTTCTTCCGAAGACTCTTCTTCAAGAACTTCTTGATCTTCGAGCCGAAGGACGCAGATCCTGCCACTGACGCTGCCGGTGCCGGTACTCCCGAACCACCCGACGCATGCTGGAAGAAACCCTGCTGCTGGGTAGCCGACTGCTGGCTGCGACCTGACACGGACTGCCCCTGGCTGATCGGTCCTCGAGTCCTCTGCATATCCATCTCCAAGGAAATCGCAACACGAGACGCTGTCTCTAGATCAGTGGCCCCATTCGCGATCAAATGGTGCCTCAGCTCCAGCCTCAAGCCCTGCACAAACTGCGTCGTCCTCACCCTCTCATGCTCCATGATATGAGGTGCATACCGACCCAGCTCGACAAATCGGGCCCTGTACTGCAACACGGACATGTCACCCTGCACCAGCTCCAGAAACTCCCGCATCCGCTGCGTAGCAACGACGTCTGGACAGTACGTACGCTCGAAAGCACTGACAAAGTCACCCCACTCGACCTGCTCAAGTGGACGAAGCTGAAAGGACGTCTTCCACTCGGAAGACCACCACCTCCGAGCCGTACCCTGTAACTGGTTGTAGGCCAACACCACTCTGTCCTCAGTAGCACTCTTCGCGGAACTGAGCACCCGCTCCATCTCATCAAGCCAATCTCGAGCCGCATCAGGGTCTGCCTGGCCGCTAAAGTAAGGTGGATGGAACTGCATGAAGTCCCTCACTGCTCGGCCTGGCCCACCCCTGACTGACGAGCCTTCAGCAGCCTCTCCGCCAAACTGCTGAGACATGAGATGGTACATGCCTCGGAAGAAATCCTCGGCCCCCGGAGCCCTCGCAGCATCCGCGGCTCGGTAGCTCCCGGAACTCTGCTATGCTCCTCCTGGTCCCTCTGGACCCCCTGCTGGATCTCCTGACCTCAGCCGACTGCCCTGCTGAGAGCGAGAACTCCTCCTCGGCGCCATCCTCGCTCCTGAAGCACAAGACAGAAAACACGAAAACGGCAATGTCAGAATAAAACACGCGGTGCCCAATGCCAGCGTCACATGTACATCATCGTTGTGGACTAGTGGACCACTACAATTACCTATGATTCTCATGTAATTCCACAACCGCGCTCTGATACCAGCTGTAACGACCCGAGAATCCGATTACCGGGAAGGCCCGATAACCCGAGACTCGTACCGCCACCCACGAGTCCGAAGACTCGGAAGGGTTAAAAGGATGGTGTGGAGACTACACAAGTATCACAAATAATTACAGAAATTAAACAGTTATAATATTAAGCAGGAAATAAAATTAACTTTTTACATGGTCCACAATAAAATAACAAAAACAGCAAGACAGTCCACGACTAGTACAGTGACAAGAAAGAAAGTACAGCTACACGGGGCATCCCCCGGCTCTGACCTCTGGCACTACCTCTGGGCACCCGCACCACGCTGCGCTCCTGACGCGCTCCCCGAAGGTGGCGCCTCGCCTGAAACACGGTGAAAACACGCAGGGAATGAGTCTCGGAACAAGACTCAGTAGGGATCACTCGAACCCTACCTCGTAAAACGAGAAACCACTACTCTAGCGGTAGGAAAGTACCTCGGAAAGGAAAGCCCTGTACTCTACAGAACTAGACCCTACGGCACGCAAACCGACACACGTGCCACGGTACGAGAAGACCGAAATCAACGGTCGAACCGTAAAACCCGAAGGTCGGAAACACACGACTGACAGTCTGACACTCCGTACTCGACAGGAGTACCACCCACTAGAAGCACAGCCGGTAGCGTCCCCTGACGTCTTATACCGCACCGCAGGTGAACCGCCTGACGTGGTAGGTCCTACCCGAGGCGCAGACACCGTACAAGTAACCACAAACAAGTAACTAGCTGGGGTCACGCCCGTCGACGTGGGTCCAACCGCCCCCAACCACGTGTGCACACACAGACCTTGCGTCACTAGGTCTGGTCCTCTGACCGGTTTTCCCCCGTAGCCGGACTCTGGCTACCGACGAGGGGCCTACAGTAACCGGTCCACAAACCGTCTCGAAAGGTGGGTGCCCGTACACCACTACCAGGTGAGACCAACACCTCGTACTAGTGGGCTACGACTAGTGGAGGGTCACTAAAGGAGTAGACTCTCAAGTCAACGGAAAACGACGTCCGAACCCGACAACGTGTGGGAATCACCCCACGTACTAGCTCCTTCGTACGGTAACCACGGTCGGAAAAGAAACAGACGCACTGCCCACGGTCAAACGCCTGACCGAGGCAAACGGGACTTCCGGACACTAAAGACACGGTCACGGAACTCCACGGGGTGCCCGGGACGCACACACGGCCCAAGGGGAACACCCAACAACGAACCAAATCGCGCTAGGGATACCTGGCGCGACAGGGCATGTCACGCTAGGGTCCCCTAGCGCAACAAGGGTTGTCGCGCTATGGCCCCATAGCGCGACACGGACCATCGCGTTAGGGAACCCTAGCGCGACAGGGACCATCGTGCTAGGTCCTCCTAGCGCGACAATGATGATCGCGCTAGGACCCCATAGCGCGACACGAACCGCCAAACTGTTCATCTTCTCCGATGAACGCGCTCGGTCGGGGCAGCGCGACACTCAAGAACGCGCTACTGGAGTATAGCGCGTTCTCAGTCCGCGGCCGAAAATGGTAAGAACGCCCAAAAAAACCAACCACGCCCCCATACCTCCATAGGAGAGGGGGAAAACAAAGGGGAAGACCCCCGGGGATAGCATGATTCTAGGCCCTCAAAATATGAATCCATGCATTGAATCCATAGATCGGGCGAGCTCTCCCTAAATCATGGAAAAACCCAAAAACGCTCAAATGATCCCCTCTCGGCCTCCCCACGGCCTATAAATCGCGGAAAAGATCGGCATGAGGCTAAGGAACGTCACCCTACCTCAATGGAGCAAATGCTCCGCCGAATCGATCACGAATCACGAAGAATGCTCGAAGCTTCACGAACTCCCCACGCTTCCCACGCACGCCGCACGCCCACGAGATCGCCTCACCGTCGCCCACGCGTCCGCGCCGTCGCCCCGCCGCCGTCCGTAGCCGGAGAGGGGTTCGCCGCGTCCGAATGAGAGAGAGTGGGAGAGAGGAGGGCGGTCACGGTTGGGGAAGGAAGGAGGAAGAAGAAGAAGAAAGAGAAAGGGGAAAAGAAAAAGAAAAGAATTAGGCTTTATAGAAAATCCGAATTTTTGGAAAAATACCGAAAAATAGAAAAATATATTTCTGGAATCCTCGGAACGCACCGATCGTAACGGTACCACTCGTGCCTGGGGGAACCGCCCGGTTCGCCCACAGCGAGCTTCCGAAGGAAAAGCCGAAACACACACCGGGAATCGGAAAACACACGGGGAAAAGCCGCGGAACGCCTCCGGGCCTCCGAAACAACTCCGGATCCCGCCGATCCGAACACAAAAGATGTCCGAAACGAAATTTTGGACATAACGGAGCCAGACGCTCCGAAAACCAGATCCGGGACCCACGAAGAAGGATCCGAAAGGTCCGGGATATTACAGAACAGGATGTGGCACCCAAGCAACCGGGGGCACAAACTGACCTATCGCTGGGAGGGTTTAACCCCTCGACTGCTCTTTCACAGACTGTTCTGCAAACTGACGGTCAGAGTTGGGTTGTTTCCCAGGATCATTTCCAATCGCTCCAGCCAGCACAACTGAAGCTTCTTCAAATGCAACGGCAGGTTCCCTTGTCAAAACCTCCGCCATCTCATGTTGCAACTCTAGCCACACAAGAAATGCAGCCCACCCACCTCTGTCCTGAATCAGCACTGCCAGTCGTGGTGAATAAATCAATGGTGGAAAAGATGGTATAAATCAATGCCCGCCTCCCTGGCTCTGGTACGAAGTTCCATTTGCGCACATGAATATATGTTTGCCTCTCGAGGCCTCCTATTTTTGGCGTTTAATCAAGGGTTGTCCTTCTTAGGAAGGGCGTAATTAACGTCATAACCTTTATGGTATGACGGACTTCTGGTCCAGACGCGATCACTCACAATCGACTGACCAAGTCAGATCGAGCGCACAATGAAATCGTCACACATGTGACTGGCACGCCAATAAATCAATAAATAAATAAATAAAAATAAATAAGATAAAATTCGCGTTCCCACAACATCTATCTCCTCCATGCCCAACTCTCAATCAGGAGGAGAGCTTTGATAAATTGTATCAATTAATCATGCTTCAAAATCAATCTCTCCAAGATAATTTCTTGGCTACTCTCCAAGTGCGAATTCATAGTATGACTGAGGAGATCAAGAGGATAGAGAAAGATCAATTGCTTGGCTACTCTTGTTCCAACTCTACTGATCAAATTCCTGATGTTGACTATGATCAATCTACGATTCCCCAAGATCATAACACTCAAGTCACTCTCAATTTAGATCATGTGGGATATATGAAGGAGTCTTATCAGGAAGTTTTTGAGGGAGTTAGCTATAGCTACGATGATAATCAAAAAGATGAGCTTGAGGAGCTAGAGCTTAATTGCCCTTATATGGAGAGTTCTAAAGAAGTTGATGATCTCAAGTTGGGGGGTGAAGAAGAGAAAAGTAATATGCTAGTCCATGATCAAATCCCATTCACTTCCCTTCTTGAATTTGAGGAGACCTTGTTCCAAGGGAATGATGAAGAGGATGTGCGAGTGGAGGATGAATTGAGTGAGGCTATAAATGATCTCTCTTGGGTGAAGGAGGATGTGGGTACTCTTCATAACTTTCATCTTGATTGAGCATCTTTTGAACAAGGGGAGGGTATTGATCTTTTACCTCTTCACGATTTCGGCGAATCTCATCTTGTTGAAGACATTCTACAATTAGCCGATTTGTCTGATCCTATTGAGTCCTACGAGCATTGTGTTGAGGAGTATGCTTCTTTCATTCTTGATATTGCTCATCTCCTTGACACTGATCCTTTGATTAAAACTCCTCACCCTTCGATCTATTCTCACCTCACAAATATTCATGTAATTCTTAAAATTGAGGTGGTAGAAAATTTTTTGAAAGATAATAAGGTCTACATCCATGTTTTCAACACTTATAAAGACCTTAAGTTTGAAAAGGAAAATTTTATAATTGAAGACATGATAATTCCTCTTCCATTCCTTGAGTGGAGATGTCATTTTGGCCTGCTTGATCTACCATGGTTTGAAATGCTGGCCAAACAAAAAATAATGAATATTGATTTTTACATGACCCACACGGTAGAGAGGTTGTTGGCATATACACTTAATGACAAAATCAATCATCATAACAATCAACTTACCTCAAGTCCACATACATTATTTCATGATCTTATCTTCTCGTTACATAAACATTGGAACTTACAAGAGGATAAGATTACATGGTGGATTATTTTGAATGCAACTCGTTGGTTATGGAACTTGCATGCGTCTGGCTGAAGACGGAAAACTTAGCGCTTCTGAGAGGTAACCTAATATTTTTGTTATTTGATATTTTGTTCTAGTTTATTTTTTAGTGAATATGTAAGAGCCAAGGAGATGAAGCCGTCGTCGTCCATATCAATGATAGAGTTTTACCCGCACATATCAGATTGTCTCTTTCCTTCTCAGCAATCTTTATTGTTACATTGTTCTGTTATTTCTGTTGCTTACATATGTCATTGAGGACAATGCCATTCAAGTTGGGGGGGGGGAATAATTTCATGACGCATATAATACAAACTGACAAGAGTTCTTGCATGATGTCCTGCGTATCATTCTATCTTCCAATTTGTATGAGAGTGAAAAGATGAAATCCCCGACTAAGTTTTCTTGATTCATACTTGAATTAAAAGTGAATCTAGAATAGAAAAGACTAGGAGGAAGGATGATGGAAATTTTTTTTGACTTAGCTATGGAAAACTGATTTAAGAATATCTCTAAAGTCGTTTAGCACTTCAAAAGAAGAAAAAAATCACTCTGCACACTAATGAAACGAGCGAGACAAACCTTCTGTTGTTTTGGGTATGGTGTCTGATACTCTACACTTCTTGAGGAAGAGATATTTTTGATAAAGCTTTCTGCCAAAGTTATCAATCAAATAAGTGCAAAAGCACAGTGGAAAAAAATAATTTCATGATGCATATAGTACAACCTGACAGGAGTTCTTGCATAATATCATGCGTATCATTCTATCTTGCAATTTGTATGAAAGTGAAAAGATGAAATCCCCGACTAAGTTTTCTTGATTCGTGCTTGAATTGAAAGTGAATCTAGAATAGAAAAGACTAGGGAGAAGGATGGTGGAAAATTTTTTCGACTTAGCCATGGAAAACTGATTTAAGAATCTCTCTAAAATCTTTTAACACTTCAAAAGAAAAAAAAATCACTCTGCACACTAATGAAACGAGCGAGACAAGCCTTCTGTTGTTTTGGGTATGGTGTCTGATACTCTGCACTTCTTGAAGAAGAGATATTTTTGATAAAGATTTCTGCCAAAGTTATCAATCAAATAAGTGAAAAAGTACAGTGAAAAAAAATCATGAAAAATACCCCTAATCCTAGTAACCGGGCCTGCTTCTCCTAAGGCAAGAGTTGAGGTTCGCGTGAAACAGTGAAGGGTTATGCAGCATCATGTGCGTATGAAAAAAGAAAAAAAATCTCAAAGGGGAAAAAGAAATAAGGCAGATAAAAAACTAATGTGCTTAATGCTCTGATCTAGGAGGTGCAGAGTTGAAAGACACTTATCTGGAATAGCAAATGACGGACGTAATTGTCTATGCTGTGGATTTAGTATTACACTTGCACAAGTGCTACTGAGCTTTTGGATGTATTCTTAGTCATGTTCTTAATTTCCAACTTAAAGGCAAGTGTGCATTAATGCTTCCAAATTCCTAATCTTCGGTTGATTCTATGAAGGAAGAGCTGGATATGAAGGTATGAACTTTACAAACTCTTGTTGGTCCTAAATCTTAAATTATTTATTCTCATTGCTAAGGGACTAGCAATGAGTAAACTGGGGGGTGCGATGAGTATCATATTTCATATCATAATTTACATCACATATGTCATCTTTGAGCATTAAAATAATAATATTATGTAATTTAGATAATTAACTTCATTCTCACAAATAAATTGAGTTTGCACGAAATTAACCATCCTTTTGAGCCATAATGACTATGTAAGATATGAACTTGCATAAGGGATAAATTGCATAACCTATTTTTAGCATTTAGAATGAATTTTTACTATTGCAGGAATTAGCAACCAAAGACTGGACGTCATTTCTTTGAAGACTCAGGAATGAGCGACCAGAGGCCGGACGCCAATTAAAGAACGCCTTTGTGAAAAGGCGCTCATTCAAAGAATTAACGACGTTGTAACCGAGGCTAATTTGAAGATCGCTTTAGACGAAAAGAATTGACGGCCAAGGCTTTGTCACCATTTAGAATGAGCGGCTATTTGGAAGGGCGTCCATTGAAGAATAAGCGGCTATTTGGACGGGCGCCCATTCCTTTGTACGAAATAGAAAGAAAAGGCTGAAAATACAAAAAATGAATTAGCGCCACTTTAAGAAGACGCCAAATCTTTTACACGGAAAAGCGAGAAATATCAAAATAAGGAAATAAAGAAATAGCGGTTGAAACATGAATGCCAATTTGAAATAGCGACTGTTCATAAAGTCGCCATTTTTGGAAACAACGGCCACTGAGGTGGATGCTATTTACGGTCAGAAGCTAAAACGAAATCGAACAGCTCCAAACATGGTTGTCTTTTCATATTTCATGCAAGATGGACTCTTTTGATGGCAAGGGACTCAGTTCAAATGAGATTTTGAAGGAAAGTGTATTTGGACTTCATCTCCAAGGCCTTGTGGATTGGAAGTCCCTGTACATTATAAAAAGTCACACATGAGCAACTGAACCGAACATCTTAGCCCTTTTCTCCTCTTTCTGTTCCTTTTTTTATTCTGCTATATTCATAAAAGTTGTTCATTTTTTAAAGTTCTACAATTTCTTCTTCTTCCTCTTCTTCTAATCCTACTTTGTTTTCAAGTTATAGCTTAGTTTTTAAAGTTCAATTTTCACATTTTTCTATACCTGTGTTTTTCTCTGTTCTCTAGCCTTTTTCATATTTTTTTGTTCTTCTTTTCATCTTAGTCTTTTTAGGAAAGTTATTTGTTTTTCAAATTTTTAGATTTTCTTCTTCTTCCTCTTCTTCCAATTCTGCTTAGTTTTAAAGTTATAATTTAATTTTCAAAGTTCAGTTTTCATGTTTTTCTATACTAACATTTTTCTCTATTTTTCTCACTTTTTCTCCCTCTTATGATCATTTTATCCCTCTTATCTCTTCATGAACGTTCTTCCTCTCTTCAAGATCTTCAACTTCTTCTTCTTCTTCGTCATCTTCTGATTCCACTTCGTTTTAAAGCTATTCCGATTTTTCTCTTGCTATATTTTTATTTCTGTTTTACTATTTTTCTTAGATTTTAATCTTCCTCCTCTTCTCTATCTCCGTCCTCTTCTATATTCTTCTAAATTCTCAAGGCGTAAGTTCTCTTCTTCGATCCTCTCACGGCGTTCATCTCCAAGGCGGGGTGATCCATTCAAAAGCTAGGCAAGGCGATTGGGCGACGTCATTCTTCCACTATCTTGGCTCTTAATTCTTCCCATTTTCTTTTACTTTCATGCAAGTTGTAATTTTATTTTCATAGACTTGTAATCTTTCCTTTAACAATAAAAGTTAATTTTTACAATTGTTACTCTTTCATCTCTTTCTATCTCTTCCAATCTTCTCTTCTCAACCCTCCTATATTCTTTAGGTAGATTTACTTTCAAGCAATTTCCTTTCATGCAATATTAAATTTTATTTTCAAAACTCACTCAAAAATTTAGCTTTTCAAAACATAAGAGTTTTTCAACTTGATTAAAAGTAATATTTCTTCCTCGTGGGATCGACCTGTATTCATCACTTTACTCTAATTCAAAATCCTGTTAGTGAGTGGGTGTGGTATATTTTTGAAATTATGGCACGACATTTTTAACGACGGGTGTTTGTGCACATCAACCCCCATCTCATTATGTTATTGACACTAAATAGGTCTTTAGAAATGAATTGAATGAAGAAAGAAAAATAATAAGAAATAAAGCTAGATTAGTAGCACCAGAGTACAATGAAGAATTTGACATTAATTTTGAAGAATCTTTCACCATTGTTGCTAGATTAGAAGCAATTAGACTTCTTCCTGCATTTGCATGCAGTCATGAAATAAAACTCTAACAAATGGACGTTAAAAGTGCATTTTTGAATGATTTAATAAAAGAAGAAGTGTATGTTGAACAACCCATGGTTTTGAATGTATTGATTTTTCTGACCATGTGTACAAACTTGATAAAGCTCTTTATGGACTGAAACAAGTCCCTCGAGCTTAGTAAGTGTTGAGCACTTTCCTTACGGGTAAGGGATACTTACGAGGTAAGGTTGACCAAACACTATTCACTAAAATTGAAAAGAATGATATTCTTCTGGTTCAAATTTATGTAGATGATAGAGTGTTTGGTTCAACTAAATTATCCATGTGTAAGGAATTTGCTGATTTGATGACAAGCGAATTTGAGATGAGTTTAATGGGTGCATTATAATTTTTTCTTGGATTGCAGATCACTCAGACTTCTGAGGGGAGTTTCATCAATCAATCCAAGTACATTAAGGAGTTGATGAAGAAATAAAAGATGGAAAATGTTAAAATAATCACAACTCCAATGGGTACAATGGCAAGTCTAGATACTGATTTGAAAGGTAAAATGGTAGATACAAAAACTTATCGAGGTATGATCGAATCCTTTCTCTACCTTACTGCATCTAGGCCCGACATTCAGTTTAGTGTATGCTTATGTGCTAGATTATAAGCTAGATCTAGGGAATCCCACATGAGTGCAATAAAACACATTTTCAGATATCTTGCTGGGACTCATGATTTAGGATTGTGTTATCCTGCATCTTGTGATTTTAATCTCATTTCTTACACAGATGCAGACTATGCTAGATGTAAATTGGACAGAAAGAGCACTAGTGGCTATTGTCAATTTTTGAGCCCATGTTTGGTCTCTTGGGCATCTAAGAAGCAACACTTTGTTGTTCTCTCTACTGCTGAGGCAGAATATGTCATAGCAGGGAGTTGTGGCACTCAAGTGTCGTGGATTAAACACCAACTCCAAGACTACTATGCAGACCTTGGATGTGTCCTAATTATGTGCGATAACACCAGTGCTATCAATTTAACCAAAAATCCCATCTAGCACTCTAGGACTAAGCACATAGAAATTAGGCATCACTTTCTGATAGATGAGGTCAATAAAAAGAACTTTGAATTACATTTTACTGAAACACAAAAGTAAATTACAGATATCTTTACAAAGCCTCTTTGTAATGATATATTTACATCTTTAAGAAGAGAGCTTGGTTTGTGTAGACCTCAAAACTCTAATTGATTTGTTTGATGAATTCATGATGATTGTTGAATAAATGTCCATAAATTTTGATTGTTGTGGAATGCATGGTTATTTTTATGGTTGTCATGCTTAGGGGGAGTTTACATACTCTGTTGTGCATTGATGCATTGCATATCATGTCATAGACTTTGTGGTATATCAAATGGTGATTTGTGCAAGGACAGATCAAGTCTGTCTGAAAACTTTCACTATGCGAGAGGACGAATCCGTTTGAACTCTGTCAAGTACCATAGGTCATCATTGCATTTATACTACATGAGAACTCGTGCAAATAAAATCATGATCACTTGGTATATAAAATAGTGATGTGTGGAAGGGCAAGCTAAGCTTGTCTAAAAGCTTTCACTATGCGAGAGGACGACTTCGTTGACACTCTGCCAAGTACCAAGGATCAATTGTACATTTTGGTCATAGGTTGCATTTTCATGCGTGCATGTTTTCAAAAAAGCATGAATGTCTGAGCCAATGGAGGTTCAAGTGATGCACATGCTTCTGAGAAGATCAAGAAATAAACAGTGAATATTTGAGATGAGATGTGTCAGATGAGACAATGTTCTGTTTAAGTTCAGTGAGTCGACACACCTATTATGGTGAGTCGACCTGATCATCGGCACAGGATGTTGGTCGATTCTGTCAGCAAGAGCAGGTCAACACAGTGCACTGAATGTGTCAACACCATAGTTCAAAATGAGTGAAATTGAGCTTCTGTGTGTTGCCAGTAGGTCTGTGCATCCAGCTTAATGCGTCGATGCATCCAAGGAGTTCCCACTCTAGTATCTGGCTGCCTCACTGTGTCGACGCAGTGGACTATATGCGTCGACACACCCTTCTGGCTTGAGCCAATCTTGATCATTTCTCATCTAACATTGATTCCGTGTATTCCAAAGCTTTTTCTTGAATTTTTTTTAAATCATTATTTTTTGATCATGTCTTGCTCACATTTCCATATTTCTCCTTTCTAAATTCTCTTATGCATGGCTTGCTTCTTTCTCTTGAAAATAACCTTTAGAAAATTCTTTTTAATAAAGGGGAGTTTATAAATGCTTAAGTCTGGCAATATTCATCGATTCTGGGGGAGTTAAAATGAACACTCTCGCTTTGAGAGATTTTGGTCATTCTTTACCGAACCCTAATAAATGATTGGTTTATTGTTTATAAACTTTAAATCTGAAGTTAAATGTCTTGAATTTCACCATTCTTGTATATGGAATAGAATTAAAACATTCTGAAAAAAATTTGTCGAGAACCTTTTTTGAATATCTGAAAATTAAAAGTAAAGGGGCAACTTTGGTTGAAGAATTTTAGGTTAAGTATTATTCTTAAACATGTCAAGAAAAATCTGAAGAAAGTTGAGGGAATAAGTCATGAAATTAAAAAAATAATAAAAAAATGACATGAATTCACGGAGATACTGATTCCTTACATCAAAGAAATGCAATGGATGGTATCACTATGTAGCATGTTAACTCTATTAAAACATAAAATGAGGCAGAATAGTTAGCCACACTGAGTAACCCGAGACTCGGGCGTCTGATCAACATGTTTCCTCATGCCAAAAGGTGTGCGCTGCACTTGAATGCTCAAGAATTATGAAAAATGAAAAAAAAAATGAATGAAAAATAGTTGACTCAAAAGTAAATTTAGAACCTCTAAGGTGTTTATTTTCAATACTAACTAGTATTCCTCCTAGAGATGTCTCGTGAAATTGATAAGTAAGATTGAAGGAAATGGGATGGGCAAATATTTTTAAAGTGGTGTTTTGATTCTATTAAATGTGCATTACAAGTATTTTCAGAGTATTTAATATTCGGATTTGAGCTTATGAGTTTTGAACCATTCAGTAAACAGGGGTTATTAATAAAAATCTCAATAAAGAGGGTGCTAATTCTAATATCATAAAAATCCCTAAAATACTCAAATATGTCAGATTTTATCTCCCTTTTTTCTCTTTTTCCAAAAAATTCCTTGAATTCTTTTTTATGCTTGTAAGGTCGACGCACGGTTCTCTGGTTCTTTGCCCCGGTTCAAGAGATTCAAATACCCGAGTCTCATGTCGACACGGTGCCTCTCACCTCGTCGCACCGGACGCCTCTCTCTAGGGCTTCACCCTCTTCACCACCCTCCGACAATCACCGAAGACTGGTCCTCCATAGCCGCAGACCTCGATAGAAGCCCTAGTTCTCTTCCTTCCTCATTGTTTCGACCGGAGATGGCTCCTCCGACCACCTGCAGCAAAGGGAAGGCTCCTGCACTAGAGAGGCGACCTCCAACTAAGGCAGTCACCTCTGTAGAGCCCCGCACCAAGCGAGCTCACAATATGGAGGCTTCTTCTGTATCTAGGAAAAGAAAAGCGTAGCCGCAATCTTCAAGGGAAGAGAAAGAGAGCATGCTGGATCTGCCGGCCAAAAGGCAGAGAGCAACCGCACAGGAAAAAGGCAAGAGTATAGCCAGGCCGCAATAGGTAACTGCACCTCCATCACAAGAAGAAGAGCACAATGGATCCACTAGAATTTTGTTTCCAAGATACATCAATATTCATGATCAGAACATGCTCGATGTTTTTTTCTCAACTAGTGCCGTTGCTTAATTTTCAAGGATGGAGGAAATTTGTGTGTAGGCACATAACTTACTACCCTAAATTGGTTGAGCAGTGGTATAAAAACCTCACCTATGAGCCAAAATCAAGAAGGTTGTGGACAGTTGGGAAAGGGGTAGAAATCTCACTCACATAGAAATTATTTCATAAAGCATTGAAAATCCCAGAAGGAGGATTAGAGGAATCAGTGTTTGATTATGATGAACATGATCCTTACACCATAATGACAGAAAAGCCTAGTGATCTAGAGGACATAAAGCAAACCTATGTCACAAGTTTCAACACAAATAGGTTTCCTCCTCTAAAAAGACTTCTCCACCATATCTTCACTATAATAGTTACACCTCAAGCTGGTGGGAGAAACAGGTTGACTGAAACTCAGAGATTTCTATTCTACTGGATGTTCAATGATATCAAGGTATGCCTTCCTAATATTATAATTCAGATTATGGCAAGGTGTAAGGGACAGAAGAGGAATTTACCATACGCTGCACATCTGACAGCTGTATTTGAAAGGGTTGCAATACCCTTAGAAAATGAAAGAAAGAAAGAAATTCCACACTCTAATGTCTATTGCTTGGAGAACATTGAAAAATTCATGAAGTTTAAAAGGGAAGGGGGAAGGGTAGTAAGAAACCTGCCTGGCCAGCAGGCAGACCCACCACATGAGGAGCCATCACAGCCAATGGAAGCTCCTGAGGTACCACCACCACCAGCAGAGGCAGTTGTCCAAGAAGAAAATATGAATAGGGCAGTGATACCCAATGGGAGGGTCTATACTCTTTCTACTCCACCTCCTCCTCCTCATGCATCTCCTATGCATGGTGACCTTCCCATGCCTCACACACCTTCAGAGCCTCCCATCTTCACTGAGTCAGAGGCACCACCTGAGTTTCACACTCAAGCTTCGCCTTCAACTCATACGCATGCTTCTTCTTCTGCTAGCATACCACCAGTCTTATACCAATTCATGTCTGCACAATTTGGTTTGCTAAACTCTACCTTGAGAGAGATGCCAAATAACCTTGAACTGAAAATCACTCAGTTGGAACTCAAAGTGGATAGCAGATATGCTGAGATTCGAAGAGAAAAGGAGCAGTCTGATAGACAACTTCGTGCACTTGTCAAATCAATTCAAGAAGTGCTTTTTGTAGCTGGGAAAATGTTGGGAAGACTGCATGGCAGATTTGGTGAAAATGACGAAAAATTCTCTGCAGGCACCAAACATCTTTGAGAAGTTCAGTCACAACAAGAAAATCTGAGTAGAAGATATGCACATCTAACAAACAAGCTGAACTTGATAGGTGATGACATAACCTACATGGTTAATGTTCTGTGAGATCACTATCCATAGTCTACACCAGAAGATGTGGCAGATGTATATCCTTTAGAGGCCCCATCATCATCCTATGTGCCTGTCCATGCATCTCAAGAGGATTCCCAGCTCACATTCATAGCCGACATGTTGCATGGTTTGTTTGACAGTCTTAACTCCAAACTGGATCTCCTTCAGAAGTTCATTCATGAGAGGAATGTGGATGTCAATCAGAGGATCTCAACTATTGCACAAAGATTGATTGACAACACAAATGAGATGAACAAGCAATGGAAAGAACTTAGAATTGGGGCAAGCATGCCAACCAAAGAAGATCCTTCCACTCAGACTGAAGATCAACATGATCCTTCTACATCTTTTGCACCCCGCACCGATTAGGTTTTTGCTGATGTCAAAGGGGGAGAGAGTCAGTTGTACAATTGTAGATCATCATTTTGTTCATGCATTAGATGCATTTTGTTGCATTGCATTTAGTAAATGCATGAGTCATGTACATATGGTTGCATGAAATGAATGATAGAACTGCTTTAAGTCCAAATTGTGTTGAATGCTTTGAAGGTAATGACTCATACTTGCCATCATCAAAAAGGGGGAGAACGTTGTGTCCCTAGTTTTGATGATATCTAACTTTGACTCATTGATTTATTGAGTCATGGAAGTGAAGAAATAATGGATATTAATTGGAAAATCAAATTTAGATTTCAGGCCTAAAATATGTTCAATTCCATAACTTTCTGCAGACCTAACAGTCCAGAAGATCGGATGAGTGCCTAGAAAAAGCAAGCTATACAGTTGGGAAAAAGAAAGAAATATATGTTGACCCAAGGAAATATTAGTCGACCTGAACTAAATTCAGTCGACTGATTTCCATATCATTCGATAGACTTAGTGTTCAAGTCAACAATCATCAGCATAAGATAAAAGCCTCAGTCCGATAGGCTTTCAAGCTTCTCAGCAGAAGAAGCCTACGTACAAAATGACAGAAAATCAATTTAAGGACTGAAGCCTTTCTGCGTCGACACAAGACTCCAAATGAGTCGATGTAGCAGTTCAAAATACAAAGGAATTGTGAGAGGTTGGACAACCTTCCTGGCAGAGTCTCAAGCAGGTCGACGCACTACACTCAGTGCGTCGACGTATCAGAACAAAACAACCAAAAACGGGCTTCTGTTTGGCAAGACTGCATCAACACACCACCAGCACTGCGTCGACACACATATGATACCAGCAGCAAAGAGACACTGCGTCGACACAATGCAAGGTATGAGGTCGACGCCACAACACCAGCTCTCCAGTTTCGCAAGGCAAAGAAGGCAGTGTCGACACACCACATTCAGTGCGTCGACACACTCTGTTATGTTGACGTGGTGAACCGGCATCGGGTCCCACTTTGGCCCATGGACTGAGGTCCAATGATGGAAAAATCATGGGTACGAGGTTCCCAACTTCGAGAAACGTCTTTTCCAGTGGGAGAATATTCTCTCTAACAGAATTCAGATATGGTGAGCCCCCCAAGAGAGATTCTATTTGTAGAATCACTCTTTTGCCATCCTCCTTGGAGTATATCCGATCGAGAGAACATAGAGAAGGGTGGAAGAAGCTTGGAGAAGAAGCTCCTGCTGAGAGAAAGAGAGTGTTCGAAGCTCCTTCTTCCTCCCAAGAGCCTGTAGAGCTAGCTGCTACCTTGGGAGGACCCACTGCGTCCAATTCCAGAAGTAGAGCTCCATATTTCGCTCAACATCTTCCTCCCTCTTGCCTCATTCGTGGTGATCGGTGAAGGAAGGAAGTGTTTTAGGCCAAGGAGGAGCTGCATTGTGGAACTCCATCCCACATTGCAGAGATCAAGGAAGTCCAAGCTCTTTCGGACTGATCTCGTTATAGATCGAGGCCGCTGTGTTTGAGGCTCCTATTTCCTACCTCAATCTATGCATTCATCATTTGTTTCTTCAATTTTTGTTTGTTCTACATTGTATTGGGTTCCTACTAGTGGTAGTAGGAGGGTCAGATCTAGCAAAGGTGCTTAGATCTGGGTAGCTGGGCCGAGTGCCCTCAAGCTGGAGTCAGCGGATTTGTGAGAGGACGATCCTCTCTAGCAAGCTGTGAGTCAGCGGATGTTCTAGGATTTTGACCCTTGTGTTTAGTGCGCTGCACTAGGAATCCTCACTTGGTTAAGTGAGGGGTGGACGTAGGTCTCGGGATCGAGACCGAACCACATAAAAAATCCCTATCTCTGTGTGGTGGATTGCACTTGTGTGGCTATATCTATTGCGCTAGATGGATGCTTAGGATCGATCTCCTTTCAATTCTAGTCTTATTCATTATCTAGATTGCTCATCCATCATCAATTAATTTTATTAGTTAATCGAGCTCTTTAATTGGGTGCAAATCTATTCACCCCCTCTAGATTAGCCATTCCAATGACCCTACATACTTGTCAATTTGTGTACCCCGATCGATTTGGGATTTGGCATGAATTGTTGTGATAGAGCGAGAAGGATTTATTGGCTATTTTGTTTTGGCAGTGTTCCTCAAAGGATGTTGTGTGGTGAGTATAGTGGTTGTGTAGTGATTGCGAGGTCTTTCCCATTGGGTGACTTCTTCCCTGTGAGTCCTATGCATATCCTAAATTTAGAGGACAAAATTTTTATTAGGGGGGGACTGTAATGTCCCTGGATTTCAGATCGTGTTTCCGCGGGTTGCAGATCGTGTCCATGGTAGTTTCAGACTTTAATATTGGATTATCAGACCCTTAAATGATATTTGCGTGAGTATTTTTGGGTCCGTGGCTTTACGTGGAGCGGCCTAGATCTTTCCTAGATTTTTTTGGGTCAGAATATATTTTTAGGGTTTTTTATAGTTATTATGAATTTTCTAAATGGAATGAAAAAAAGAGAAAAAGAAATAATAATTTTTTTTTAATTAAAACCCCTCCCTCTCATTTCTCTCCCTCTCACTATCATAACCCTATCCCCCTCTCTCACTCACGTTCTCTCCCTCACTCTCACTCTCACGTCTCTCCCTCTCTCCCTCTTCTCCGACGGTCGACGGGGAGGACTAGTGGGCAAGGTGGAGGATGACGCAGGCGACAAGTGGCGAGGACCAGAGTGTGGAACAGGAGGCGGTGTCTTGGTGGAGGATTTTCGAGATTTTGTGGAGAACCGAACGTAGAATGAGGTATTTTCAGCATGAATCGACGCCGAATTCATGTGGTTTCGTCAGAAGATGTAGGGGGACGGATCCCTAACCCAAGTACTTTGTTTCCCCGAGATTTCATGCCGAATGGAGCGAGTTTGATTGGGTTTTCCCTTTTTTGGGGTTAAAATGCATGTTTGGGGTGTGAGACGAATTCATCGATTTGGGCGACGATCTTCAATTAAAATGCTAGATCTCGAGTTCATGGAATGTCGGGGTGTGATTCCTCGATTTAGTCAAGTTTTTCCCACGATTTGAGGCCCGGATGAGGCCGATTGCATATGTGGTGCGACATGGGTGCGTGTATACGGCAATCGAAGGAATCACCCTTTTCTTTGGTCTTTTCTTAGTATTTAAAGTCCTTCCGACACGTGAAAGGCATATGAAGTGTTTTTGTATGTTTTCCCCTTCGCTCGAGACGAGTGGGGCGTGGATTGGGCGATTTCGTGCTAGTTCACGGAAACCCAGATCGGAAGCTTGAACGCGGTCGGTCGCCCAACCGCATTCAGCTTCTTGATAATGGTCGTGGAATGAATAGGGGCCGCATTTTGGGTGAATGGGGGGCTAAGTCGGTAAACCTGAACGCGGTGGTTAGGACGACCGAGTTCAAGGTTGACGCAGTTAGACGACCGACCGCGTCTCTGTTAGACGCGGTCACATCCCCAACCGCATTCCCAGCCTGTCGACTGGCCCATGCTTGGCCTGTCAACAGACCCATGCTGGACAAGACGATAGACCTGTGAGCTAGGTCGACCGACCAGTGGTCCAGGTCGACTGGGATGAGGGCTTTTCAATCCATTTGAGTCTCGTAAGTGGGTTTTCACCCCCGGGACTTGAAAATTAATATTACATTTGCATATTCACATGGAATTTGGGCCATTTCAGCCCTATAAGGGCGGCGGTCACACGAGAATGGATTCACGTAATATGAGGTTTATAGATTTCCTACGGTGGGTATGGCCGTATTCACTTAGCTTAGTTTCCATGCGGCTTGCGTGCCTGTGGTGGGTTATATATTGCATTAGTCTTGTGACCGCAAAGGGTCATATCCACGTGAGTTCCATGATCGTTGTGAGTAGACCTTGTCATAGTTGTCAAGGCGCCCGCCTAGGCACCGCTTAAGTGGCGCCTAGGCGGGAAGGCGGTTTCGCGAAGCCTAGGCGCCCCCACGCCTTTTTGGGCTTGAAAAAGGCGCCGCCTAGGCGCCGCTTGGGCGGCCTAGGCGCCCAAAGCGGCGCCTAGGCGGCCCCCTGCTAGTTTCGTCTCCCTCTTCTCCCTTGTTATAAATAGAAATTTTCTTCCGGGAGAGGGGCGCTGCCCCCTTGACCCCCGCGACCTGACCGCGCAGGTCGATCCGCATGCGAGGGCGCACGATGGCGGGTTCGGGCTCCACACTCTAACACTCTCTCTCTATTTCTCTCTCACACTCACAGTGAAATCCACCCTCTCTCTCTCTCCTGCCCCCTCTCTCTATCTGTCTATCTCTTCTCTCCCCTTGCCCCCTTCTCTCTCTTTCCCCCACCCTTCCTCCTCTCTCTCTCTCTCACACACACACAGTTCACAACTATCTCTCTTAGTCCCTCTCTCTCTATCATGCCTTCTCCCTTTTTCAATTAATAATGGGGTTAATTTGTTAATAAAGTATTTTAAATTTTAATTTGAATTTTGTATGTCTTATTTTTTTTACAGTGGTCATCTATGTTATTTCCCTAGTTATGTGTTTGTTTACTTTATTATTGATTGTATGTGATAATGGGAGATGTCTTTTTCTTTTCGTATCTGCTTTATATTATATGTATATTGTTTCGAGTATGATTTGCATATTTTTGGAAGAAATTGGCAAACATCAGGTTAGTATTTTATTTATTCTGAAAGTCTAATTTTTATTGTTAATTTTATCTCAAAATAAATTTTGATAATTTATTGCAATGTCATTTCTATTAATTTTTATTTCTATGTTCATACTAGTTTTGTTTCCCATATTTGTAATAATCATGATTAATTTATATATAAAAAATTGACGCCTAAGCGCCGCTTAGGCAGGCGCCTAAGCGCTTAGGCACTTGAGGACCCCAAGCTCGCCTTGGTCGCCTTGTCGCCTTGACAACTATGGACCTTGTATGAGTTTAGTGGGCCGATACCCACTAGTTTCTGTCACTCGGTCATGGGTAGTTTTCTTAGCATCTTGTGGTGTCATACCGTGGTCTACGGTGGTTTACGTGCATGTGTGATGTGTATGCCTTTCTCAAGATTCTTGCGAGACCGCGGATGATAGTGTTTTATGATAATTCTCGCGAGACCGTGGATGATAGAGTTTCGACGGGATTATGCAAGACCTCGGAAGGTCCTAGTGGCCGATCATGGTTGGACCAGGCAAGACCACCTAGTGTGTACGACACTCCTTATGTAGAGGTGAGCCCACCTGAGCGTATGTACCTTGGTTGGGACAAGAGTATGTTGCTGACGGGTGTAATGGTGCGTACCCCATGTCAGGTAGCAGGACACGACCGTGCTGATGGGTGTAGGGGCATGGATCCTTGCCAGTCTTAGGGTGTGGTGTGTGTATGTCTCCTCTGCTCCTCCCGAGACTTGGTGATGGTAGTGTGTGTGCATATGAGACCTTGGCGGAATATAAGAGGTCAATGGATGCATCTGGCCTTGTTGTGTATACTTGAGTAGCGGACCCTATGCCGGTGAAGGTTGAGTTACCGACAGTGTTGTTGTAGCCCTCCCGACAAACGGGCTGGTGTTGCCCTGTGTGTAGGGTATGGTTCTCTCACTGGTCCTAGCTCAAGACCGAGGTTTATCGGTATGTGGATGTCCTCCTGAGGGTGGAGGTTATGTGTTAGGCCGTGTGGCCTTGTTGGTAGTTCTATCAGTGTAGATGAATTCTTACGACCGCGTGAGTAGGGTAGCGTAGAGGTTCTGTGATTCCTCCATTTACCATTCTTGTTGTTCCGGCCGTTGTCATTATTTTACTATTGTTGTTATTGTCGTTATTGTTGTTGCTACTATTGTTATTTCTTACCGCTTTCGTTGTGGTGGGGGATCTATGGGACCCCTATTGAGCCAATGAGATGAGGCTCACTCCCTGCTTTTCAGGTGCAGGGCTTCTCCTGGAGGTGGGGCATCTTGGTCGGAGGAATAGTAGCCAACTTGCCAGTGCTGGGGTGTACCTCGTAGCAGAGTACATTTCTCTTTTCGTTGACTGTACTTGTGGACTGTACTCTAGTAATATTAGTTGTTATAAAATGTTAATTTCATTTCTGCCAGATATATATTAATTCTGTAATTTATTTTCTACTATTGTTTAGAATTTCAATGCATAACCACAACACTCCAAATAACCCTTCCGAGCTTTCCAACTCGTGGGTGGCGGCGTAGGATCCGAATGGTATCGGGTTTGACTCGATATCTAGATCTTGGGTCGTTACATTGGGGATGGCCCCAACTTCTTGTAGGGTCACTACAAGACGTTGCAAGTGTGTCCAAGCTATGGGTTGGCCCCAACTTATTGTAAAACTGCTGGAAAAATGAACGCCCATAAGGTATTTGGGATAATTCCCAACACATAACTAGGGGTCGTATGAGCTAGTTAAGGGCTCCCAGATCTTGAATTTGGCTAAGGGATGAAGTCCATTAGTATTAACTTGCTGGAGGGAGGCGTTTTAGGGGTTATCCCCGACCTCATTGCTAGGGTGTCGCATAGCGCGGCATGCTGCTAGGAGCTCCTAGGTTGGCCAGGGTAGCTAAGTGTAGGCGGACTAATTCCACATACTGAGAGGTCGAGGGTGGTCCCCACTTGTTGTTGGAGTCGCTATGAGTAACGAAAAGTTGATTGGGGCCCACGGTCAGACCCGAGATGCTATAGAGACGCTAAATAAATAACGCATACAAGGTGTTTGGGAGCGGTCCCACACCATTATATCTTGATTTTTTATGAGGAAAATGACTGGGTGCAACATGGAGATCTCTTAGACATTGAGCCAATGCACAATATTGGTGGTGATAGTGATAGTGATGGTAGTGATGTAGAGCATTGATGGGAAAGGGATGACATTGAACGGATAAAATTCCCAACTTAGAATGTATTTATATTCTTCACTCAAATATCATGTTGCATTACAAAGATTGTCTTTTCGGCATTTTAATACGTCATATTGGCCCGGTGACATTAGGGTACATCTTATGTGGGGTCAGAAGATTTGAGTTAGGTGTATGACTTTGTCTTTTTTTTCTTCTGGCACACATTTATATTTAGCCACTATACTAAAGTTTTTCATTGTCTTGGCCCCCATATATTTTCTTGTTGCCTTTGCTATGTAGCTTTTGCACTTAGAGTATACCATTAGCAAACCATTCGAGTAATCTGATGGGATGTGAATTTGAAAACTCTATCAATGTTCTCTCCTTTGGTGTCTTTATCTTATACCAATTGCTTCCAGATGCTACTGTCATTTGGGCAAACTTTGAAAGCCCATTTAAGAAGCATAACTTTATTTTTTATGAACAGGCTAGTTAGACACAAACCCCCTCCTCTAAAGGTACCTGCAAGGATCTCCAATTTATCTAGTACAATCCTTTAGTTTCCATGTTGCCTTTCCGTATAAAGTTCCTGCATAATTTCTCCAAACAATGCATCACTAGTGTAACCGATGTTATGTAAACTTTATATTAAAAGTTCATCATTTAGTTGCATCATATAATTTTTTGTGAATATTTTTATTATTTTACTTCTTATATTTGGACAGTGTTGGATTTGAACATAGTATAGCCTAAACAGGTGAATCCCACAAACATACATGGCAATCTTGAGTAATACTAGCTGTAAGAAAGTATAATATTATGTAAAGAAGTATCAGTAGTAGTCAGGATGTTTTGACTAGTGTAACCTGACCTGCCATTTTAAGATCTCTCTCTCTCCATCCATTTAGTTTACAAAGGATATCATTTATTCTTACAACTAGGTTATAATTTATTATTCCTAGTGTCATTATTCTTATGTCAATCGCTGAATACTGGTCATTATTAGGACAAACAATGCAATCATATTTTGTATATTAGACACTGCTTGTGCATAGAGAGATGTAAGACAATCTAGTTATTATTATTTTTCTTCAATGAACCTTCATGAATTGGTTTAGATTTATAACTCAAATTTTCATGCAGGGGTAAGAGAAGTAGAAAGTTGCTGAAATTCAAGGAGATTATATGTATTTGAAGTTCCTGATGAAGGAACATGGGGCCCGAGGCTAGGATCGGGTGTACATCCACGGAGGTTAAAACACATTGGTGATATATACACCAACTCAAGAGCACAAAATAAGCACGATACTCAAGTGTTTCAGCCCTAGGTAGAGTGAGTTTACACACCCTTGAGTAAATGTTATTTGATTTTTGTTTAACTTGGAAGATTGTTCAATTTATTTCAGGCATGTATGGAGGAAACAACCAACGAGAAGAAGGCAAAGTATGTGTATGTAGATTGTCTATGGTTCAACATGTTCTTAAGTTGTGTATCTCAGAAGGTGAATCTTTGGCTGAAACAAAAAAAAATGTTTTCATCGGCATACACATTCATTCCAATCGTTCCTTGGTAAGTGAATTCTTCACCCTTTTTTAATCAGCTAGTACTTAATTTGGTCGAGTAGGATTCTAATAGTTTTCATATAGGGACCATTGGAATCTACTCATTTTATACAACTTTGATAAGACTTTTGGAGACATGGTAGGACCGTGCATGTTACTTGTGGATTCTTTGTTAAATGTTAATCCGAAGATAGTGGAACCTAACATCCAACAGTATATACGTTGTATCTCTCTTATTTAATGCTACTATATGCTGGTGCTCTGAATAATATCACCTTTTTTGCTTAGTTTTGTGTTAGAAATGTTCGTGCTGATAGTAGGAAAGAGCTAGATGCAAAGATCTATTCTATTCCTCTTTTTCTTCCAAAGGTTTGTTTGGGTGTCATACTTTGGTAAAGATACTTTCTCATGTAAATCATAAGTAATGATTTCTAACACATTGTTTGTCAGGTCCCACAACAAAGAAATAGGTCAGAATGTGGCATTTTTTCTCTATACTACATGCATCTATTTCTGCAGGAGCCTCTAACACCCTTTACGTTGCATGGTTATCTGAATTTTGTATGTGTTTTCATGCCCCAATTGACTTTAGTTTATGTTGATATCTTTCACATATATGTTACATAATTCATGGCATTTTCAGCTTCTTGAGAGTTGGTTTACCTATGAGAATATGGATACATTTGAAGAGAAAATTAAGGCTTTTAGCAGAGAACCTAGTGAGGAAAAGGATTACAGTGGAAGTGAGGCAAAGGATGGAGGCTGGCAACCTGACATACCGGTAGATGGGCAGCCAACAGAACAAGTCCCTTGTGAACAGGGTAGTGGATCAAAGGATGGAGGCCGACAAACTAACATACCAGTGGATGGATAGCCAACAGACCAAGTCCCTTGTGAACAGGATAGTGGTTCAAAGGATCATAATAAGAGTGAGGACATTGGTGCTCAGAGAAAATGAGGTGGTATCTCATCTTATGATGTGCATAGTATAGAGGGTGACAAGCTTATCTATGTTGAATGGAATTACCTTGGCCAGCCGTTGGGCCCTGGTGGTTGTTCCCAAAGAACTTTCTTGGGTTCCTTGGGAAGGAATGCGAAGAAGTTGCCATTTTTTTTACCCAAATTGAAAGAAAATACGCAACTCCAATAAGGATGATGTGTGGGATTACATAAAAGTAATATAAAACCTGTTATTTCTTTTGTTAAGTGCCTTATATGATTCTTCAGTTAATTTTGTATATGTGTATTCACTGCATGATATGACTAATTATTGTCATTTACCTTGTAGAGGAAATATGACATTGATGAAACGAGGAGGATATGGGTCCTCAAAGATCTATTGCAGAAGTGGAAATACTTCAAATATACTCTCCATAAGCAGTACTTCAATCCAAAGTTGAGAGCCAGCTTGCAAAAGCATCTAGATGCCAAAATAATCAGCTTAGAGTAGTGGAAAGAGGTTGTCAAAGTATGGAACAGAGAAGATTGGCGGGTAATTCACTCTTAATCATCATTTTATTTTTTTCAATCTCATTTCAGATCTATTATTGATTGGTTGACTTTCATAATATGTAATTGATTCTACCTGCTTACAAATTACAATCATTTGTGATTGCACCTGACTGATTGATCCTAACTTCAATGTAGAAAAAAGGTCAGATTAATAAAGAGAATGAGAGCAAAAAAATGGTTCCATTGTGTTGGCACAAGGATAGTTGCAGGTATCTGGAGTTAGAGGTTCTATAATAATTTAGTTTTCTTTTTTTCTTTTGGGCTACATCTAACAAGTCCATCCATTTTTTTTGATGCATTAGTACAAGAAGAATGACACTTTTTTGGATCGCTCAGATTTATTCATAATTACTCATGTGCGCATAGATGGAAAGTCTGTCAATGAAGAACGTGTTGCTGTCATAGTAAATTTTTCTTAAGAAAATCCCTCTACAACAAAGAAGTTGTTACCCCCTGTCACAAAATTGATCTTTGACTATGAATTGGCATGATAAGTTGAAGGATCTAAAGGATCTCAAGTTGCTTCAAGCTTAGCCGGTCTCCGTCCAGTTGCTTTGCAAAGTGATATATTTGCGTAGGTTCTTGGGGAGGATAGATTGAGCCGTGTTAGGGTTTAGGGACAGACCCAACTCCCTCTACTTTGTGGGAGACATGCCATAATTTGCAATTTGAGAACAACATATGGAAAAATCAAGTGAAGGAATTGGAAGAGAGGGTGGCCAAGGTTGAGCAATCTACTGTACAGGTTGGTGTAATTACATTTAAGAATATCATTTTAAATCTTTCCTACTGTTCATGACATGTATATGACAATCAGAGAGCAACTGGAGGCATACAATGCATATCAAATTATGTGGCGTGCTCATTAGTAGCAATTCAAGTAGCAACAGACCATATAATATTCTTTACTCTAACCTAATATGTTGAAGCATCTTTTGATATGTGATTCCCTATTATTTTGGTTGAAAAAGAAAGTTTGTTGGATGCAAAATTAGTCTTGAATGCCCCCACTTAGATGCAGCATTTTGCATCCTCTGCAAAATTTTCTCAATGCTAAGTCAAAGGCTAAACATGTTGTGGGTTCTTCCATCTATCAAAGTTTTTGCGCACTCTTGTAGAAAATTTCTGATCACCTTTTATACCCTTACTAGTTTACTTGTGGCATACCTTAGGAAGTAAAAATTGTGCAAAAAGGGAATTTTGGGGGTATTGTGTGTGTGGGTGTGTAGTTTGATGGACACAACATTGCAAGAGGATGGTTGTTTAGAAAAACCATTGTTCAGAAAAAGCATGAAGTTGCAAACCATACCCACTAAAATCTTCCCCATCAAGATGGCTCCTTAGCCAGAGGCAGCAAATATAACAAACTTCATGTACAGAGAATTTATCTTTTTTTACGGTTGCTATGAGTTTGGCCACCTCAATCTGTGGATTGTTTTCATGAGAAACATCCTCTTATTGATCACACATGTACACATCAAGCTGTTTCATTAGCAATTTAGGATTAGCATATGAATGAACTAGAAAACAAAACAAAAATCATTACCGAATGCACGTTTGGCCCCTTTTATCTCCATACAGATAGATTCTGGGTCTAATAGAACATTTTATTCCTTATGAAATGATTTTTTTTGTTCTTAGACTAAAAGCATTCCAAGAAAAATAAATATTAGTAACAGTCAAATTTCATGTGAGTTATGGCTAAACCTCAGCCATTCACTAAAAGAGGGTGGGAGGGCGAGTGGGGGTGTGTGTGCACACGCAAGCGCGCCATTTGGCTAAATGTGCCTAATCCAAGAGATTAATCAGACCCATACATAAACAAATCCATTTGAGGTTATGACTAAGTCTGCAGACTGCTTTTTACCATGACAAATCCATGCCTTAGTGTCAAGTAGTCTGCTTTGGGGATAGATGTGAAGAACTATCTGAAGAAGCAAACCTGACAAATTAAACAATGAAAATTTGAGTCAGTTCAATTCTATGTTAGAGAAAACTTGGAATAGAAGCACAAAACTATAATCCTTAAAAGCATTCTAAAGTTTACTAGTTTATCAATTACCATTTGAACATTGGTACTCCATTGTATGAGTCTCTCATTCCCATGATTTCCACCTTCGCATCTGCATGCATTGGCATCATGTATTTGTTATTGATTACTTAACTTTGATGATGATCCTACAAGTCTAGGGACAAAACAAAACTACCTATGGTCTAAGAAATGAAAGAAGGATGATCCTACTATCATGATTTTATATTGCCCTGATTTCATACAAAGTAGTTAATATTTCATATTTTGAATGCTTCTCAAAACAATGTCTTCATTTTATGTTATCCAATAAATGTATCATAGTTACAAGAGAAGAGAGTGAAAATGTTAGATTTAGATAGAAAGCACGTGGGGATTGGACTTATGATGAGCAATGATAAAGTCATCATTAGACGGCAAATTAGAATAGCATATTGTGAAATTTCTATTGTCTATATAAACAAGCCCAATGCTCCACTTGTCATAAAATATCAAAATAGGAAGAAAATTAGAGATGTCGTTAGGAGTCATATTCTATGGCTTGCAGAATGTATATGTAATGTATCATTCTTTCATTTCTAAGATCAGATTGTCATGTTTAAGTTTGAAGTAAATTACTCATAACCATTTATCTATTTTTCAGTTAATCCCCAATACGGTGAGGAGTCACTCTCCCCTCGTGATTTTCTTACCTTATTTGGTGATATGTTAGACTCTCTCACATTTTGATATGTATATTGACGACAAATATTTACACTAATTTTGATTGTATGTTATCATGAAATTACATCTACATTGAAATTACATCTACATATTTTTTCTACATGGGGATGCACACCATGATACATTGTCACACAATGTGATTACATATGGAAATATTTTGTGTAGAATATCAATGTGATTAATTTCTTGATCTTGATTCATATATGAATGATGTGGATATACTGATTGTGAATGTGTATAATTTGTGAATGTGTATGTTACATGTTACCTACGGATGTATATTACAGGTTACTTACGGTTCACATAGGTTATCTACCGTTACTATAGGTTACCTATAGAGATATGTTACAAGTTACTCCATAGGTTATAGATTATCTGTAGTTCACATAAGTTATCTACGATTATTACAAGTTACTTACAATTTCTACAAGTTACCTATGATTATTACACGTTAATTATAGGTTACCTACGGATGTACATAGATTACCCTCGATTCTTCGTACATGTTACCTACGGTTCATTCACGTTACCTACGGTTGTACGTTATCTATAATTTTACAATAAATATTACAGTAATAGGTAAAAATAGTGTAGGTAAAACTTTACCTTTATCTACTTGACATAAAATCATGTGTTGACATTCCTATTTCTACATTTTTATGTCGCATAGGTAATTACCTACGTGATATAAAATCGTAGGTGTTAATATCCATATTCCTACAATTTTATGTGGCATAGGGAAACCTTTACCTACACAATTTTTAATAATGACACAGATGGATAGAGAGAGTCATAAGTAAAGTATATATTTGCGGTTTTTTGTGTCTTTACCTGTAACTTTTGTCGTAGGTATAAGTTCATCTTGGTGGAGTGGAGAAGGAGATTAGAAGGACAATAAAAAGGGGGGCAATTGTAGCAAGGTCAAAGAAAAGAAAACTGAAGCAAACCAGTGTGCACGGAGAAGAAGAAGAAACAAAAGTGCCTGCACCAAAAATTAAGAAAAAACAGGAGAACAACCCAAGATAGAAGAAATAGAAGTGCATCAGATGAAAGAAGAAGAACCAAAGACAAAAAGGAATAAAAGTGTAACAAGAAGAATAAAATAATATTAAATAGAATGGAAAGATGCGACTAAGAGAAGGGAGAGGGAGAAAAGACCATT
Organism: Amorphophallus konjac; assembly: GCA_022559845.1. NCBI lineage: Eukaryota > Viridiplantae > Streptophyta > Magnoliopsida > Alismatales > Araceae > Amorphophallus > Amorphophallus konjac. The sequence goes on along the minus strand of CM040126.1, from coordinate 321,866,364 downwards.
GCAATTAACCAAACCCTCCCCCGTCTTTTTATAGAGCCATAAGTTCTATTTCTCCTTGGGTTGAAGATTGATATTCACTCTTTTTTTTGTTCTAATCCATTGATTACTTCCTTTCATGATTGGGATCTCATTTCTTTAACAACTTGGAAACTTTGGGCTATTCCAACTCAGATTGGGATTTGATGTCTACATGGAGGTAGGAACCCAATGAGAGAGGGGCGCCCCCTTCGAGGGCTCTTTTTGTTCACATAGAATTTTAATAATGTCCTTCTGCAATAAAAAATAATACCCAATATCATTTTCTCATTTTAAATGTTCAAATAAAATAGAAATTTAATTTATGCACTTAAATAAATCTCAATAAAGCTCAATAAAATATACCCAATAATTGTGATTTTTACAAAATGACCCAAATAATTAAATAAATAATATTTCATGGATCTTTGCACATAAAATGATGGTTTTGATAGAGATAATATCATAAAATGGACTTGAGGAGGGTAAATCCGGTTTGACCCAGAAACGACCTAAGCGCGAGTGGCTCATTAAGGTTCGAACGCGCTGAGCCCACGTAAGGAGCGAACATGCACGCCCAATCCAGTAAGATGATCATTGGCTCAAAGGAGCATCAGATTTCACGATGCCAATGAGGCCGGCCCAAGGGTAGTTCTCGCCGGAGGACACTCCGACGACCGACCTGTTGCTCCCACGACGCCGGCCTTGACCCCGTAACGGGCGAGCACGCGCCATGGGTGCCGTAAGACTTGCCCAGGGAACGGCCAACGCCGGGACTATCGCCCTCCAACGGGAAACTCCCGCCATCATAGCGGAGGAACGTTACTCCAACTAAACGGATCCTTCCCTATCAAGGGACGAGGCCCTCGCTCCAAGACAACTCATATAAAAGGGGCATTGACAGAAGAGAAGAGTACGGTAGATTCTTCTACTAAACCCCCCACTACTACGCAAGAGGAGAGACGACGAATACTTCCGCCACCAGAGCTCCCCACAGAGAAGAGATCGACTCGACCTGCAACTACGACAGAGGGTCATCCACTACGTCCAGAGAGTCACTTCCTCCTGTACGGCCTTACCACCCAGTGAGCACTCTTCGAGAGCCCACTGGGAGCGGCGAGCACGCGTGCAGAGGACCTACACGCCTCCTGGATCGACTACTGCGGCTTCTACTTCTCCTTTGCTTTACTCTTCTCTATTGCTCATTGAATCCCTTGCTGACTTAAGTATCGGAGGGTTGTCCCCTGGGGTAACACCCGGGACTCCTTCTGACGCCCTTCTGGTTCTTGGTGTGTGCAGGCATCCACAGGCGCGAGACGACTTCCCCAACAAATAAATAGAGAAGGTGGTACGTGGCCTAGGAACCATTTTCCTACCGCTACACTTCTTGGCGCCGTCTGTGGGAAGACGAGCGAAAGGCTATGGCGCCCGTGGAAGCCTCCGCAACGCCAGCAACCGGGGGCGGGGTTCCCATCAGGGATCCAACTCCCGCTGGGAGTCCCAAGAAGCTTCTTCCGCGCACCGCCGACAAGAAGTCACCCTAGGTGACCTAGATGAGCTCCGTCAGGAAGTCCGAATCCTGGCGGAATTCTGCCAAGAGCTCCGAGACTAGAGGCCCCAACACGCCCCACCCGAGCGACGGGAGGGCGGAGAAGGCCAGGCCGGGGAAAATTTTCGGCAGGTACGGGAGGTATCCCACGCCTCCGTAGCAAGGACCCGATGGTCACGCAGCGTGTCTGCGCCTAAGGTGCGCAACCCTCTCCATTCCAAGCCAGACATGGACCACCGGCTCCAACGGTTTGAAGAGATAGAGGACAAGGTTCGGCACCTAGACGATGTCCTCCTGGCCGCCAAGAATCGCGGCCTCATCGACGACGACCAAGACTTCCACGCTCCCTTCTCCAGGGAGATCATGGAAGCCCCCATCCCGCCAAAGCTTCAGCTGCCGGCATTCACCTCCTATGACGGCACCACCGACCCGGCTGACCACCTGCACGGCTTCGAGTCCCACCTGGTGTTCCACCGGGCCTCTGACACCGTGAAATGCCTGGCGTTCGTCACGACCCTTCGTGAGAACGCCCGAGCATGGTTCGAGTCCCTGCCGGCCGGGACGATTTCCTCCTTCCAGCAACTCAAGAAGTTGTTCAAGGAGAACTTTGTGGGCTGCCGAAAGGTAGCCAGATCTGCTGTAACCCTGCTCGCCCTCAGGCAGGGAAAGGAAGAGGCACTATGGGACTTCGTCTCTCGCTTCTGCGCGGAGGCGCTCCGGATCCCCCATCTCGACATCGGCATCGCCACCACGGCGCTCACCCAGGGGACGCGGGACCACATCCTCCGACGCGCGCTCGGAGTCGAAGCCCCGACGACCCTTCCAGACCTCCTCGCGCTAGCCCAGAAGCACGCACACTGCGAGGAGAACATCGCAGCCTTGCGCCGTGCGGCCGGGGCCGACCAGCCCGATCGCAAGAGAGCCACCGACCCACCACGCGAGGGCCGGAGCAAGCGAGAGCGGCGCGATGGAGACCAATGCGACCGCTCCGAGAAGGAAAGAGGTGGCTACCTCCACTACACGCCCCTGTCGGCTCCACCCGACCAGATCCTGATGGAGATTCGCGAGGAGCCATTCCTCAAATGGCCCTCGCGGATGAAGTCGACCCCAACTCGCAGAACAAAAAGAAGTACTGCAACTTCTACCGCGACCACAGCCACGACACCGTCGACTGCATCAACTTGAAGGATGCTATCGAGGACCTCGTGCGCAGAGGCCTCCTCGACAGATTCCTCGCCAAAGCCGCCGAAAGACGACAGAAGATGCCTCCCCCGATCGACAACTGGCCCAACGGAAAGGAGATCATGATGATCTCTGGAGGGCCCGCCGCGGGGGGAGATAGCGTGAGCAGAAGGTGTCGGTACACGACGGCCATCAACACGGCGGATCAAGGCGACGGCACCCCAAGGAGCTTCCCACCTCAGGCCACCCGGGAGACCCTATAGTCTTCTCTGAGGATGACCTCGAAGGCGTCACGATGCCCCATTCTGATGCTTTGGTGGTTTCCGCCACCATCAACCAATGTACTGTGCGCCGCATATTGGTAGATAATGGGAGTGGACCCGATGTTATCGCGTACGACTATCTTGTACTCATGGGTGTGGACGTGTCACGACTCACACCATTACACACGCCGCTGTATGGATTCTCTGGCACGACTGTCCGCCCAGAAGGGCGTATCTCCCTTCCGATCACGTTCGGGACGGCACCGAAAGAGGTAACCTTCCTCGCCGACTTTACTGTGGTCCGTGCAATGATAGGGTACAATGCCATCATCGGCCGAGGAATCCTCGGCACGTTCCGAGGCGTCCCTTCCTCCTACCACCAGAAGATGAAGTTCCCCACCCCCCACGGGGTAGGGGAAGTCCGGGGCAATCAGCGGGAGTCCAGGAGGTGCTACCTTATCTCCACCCGCTACCGACGCCCTGAAGAAGCGCCTCCAGAGAAGAAGGCGAGGACCAAAGATCCGGGTCCGAGCACGAGTGCTCCGACCGAGGAATTGTACCTCATCCAGGTCGGGGACGACCCAAGTAGGTCATTGAAGATCGGCGCTACCTTGCCCGAGCACGACAAACAAGCGTATGTGAGCTTCCTCGCGACTAATCATGACGTGTTCACTTGGTCCGAGGACGAACTCCCCGGAATTCCCCCGGAGGTCATTACGCACCAACTAAGGTTGGATCCCAACTGTCGCCCGGTACAGCAACGCCGAAGGCGGTGCAACCTCGAGCGACAAGCCGTCATCAGGCAGCAAGTGGGAGAAAAATTGCGATCGGGGCTGCTCCGGCCTACCCAATACCCAGATTAGGTAGCCAACGTAGTCCTGGTACCTAAGGGCAACGGGAAGTGGCGGATGTGCGTGGACTACATCGACCTCAACAAAGCCACGCCCAAAGATAGCTTCCCCATGCCGCGGATCGACCAGCTGGTCGACGCCACTGCCGGGCACGAGATGTTGAGCTTTCTCGATGCCTATTCTGGGTACCATCAAATCAGGATGCACCAGCCCGACCAAGACAAGACCGCGTTCATCACTAACCACGGCTTATACTGCTACACCCGCATGCCGTTCGGGCTGAAGAACGCCGGAGCCACATATCAACGCCTGGTCAACCATATGTTCGACTCGCAGATCGGCCACAACATGGAGGTCTACATTGACGACATGCTCGTGAAAAGCCTCCGAGCGGCCGAGCACCTGCGCGACCTGGTGGAAACCTTCGCCATGCTCAGAAGGTACAACATGAAACTCAACCCTGCTAAGTGTGCGTTCGGGGTGCGGTCAGGCAAGTTCCTGGGTTTCCTCGTTACTCACCGAGGAATCGAAGTCAACCCCGATCAGATCAAAGCAGTATTGGAGATGGAGCGACCCAAGCGGGTGAGGGACGTATAATGCCTCACCGGACGCGTCGCCGCTCTGGCCCGGTTCTTGTCTCGAGCCGCCGAACGATGTCTACCCTTCTTCCGACTGATCAAGCAAGCTAACCTGGCGCCAGAAAAGAAGGGATGGATCGACTGGGACCAGGAGTGCGAACATGCGTTCGAAGAACTGAAGCGCTACCTGACGACGCCTCCTGTCCTCGCCAAACCCCAAGGGGGGGAGCAGCTACTCTTGTAACGGAAGGAAGCAGGAGTCATGAAGCCTGAATACTATGTCAGCCGAGCACTGCAGGGACCAGAATTTCGGTATTCGCGGACCGAGAAGTTCGCCCTTGCCTTGATCACAGCTGCTCGCAAGCTACGGCCATACTTCCTGGCCCACCCGATCGCCATCCTCACCGATCAGCCCCTCCGGTAAATCCTTCAGAACCCTGATGCATCCGGAAGACTGGTCAAGTGGGCCATCAAGTTGGAGAATTCGACATTAAGTTCCGACCGAGGACAGCGATGAAGGCCCAGGCGCTCGTAGATTTCGTCGCCGAGTGCACCTTACCCGCCGAAGACTCACCCGAGAGGTCCTCGGAGCCCACATGGGAACTATACGTCGACGGATCATCCTGCGCCGCGGGCAGCGGCGCATGGCTGGTCTTACTCTCGCCAGAAGGAGTGGAGCTACAATACGTCCTACGCTTCAACTTCCCGACCACGAATAACGTGGCGGAATACGAGGCACTCCTCTCCGGGTTGCGCATGGCAAAACACCTAGGGGCGTCAAGCGTGCGAGCATACAGCGACTCCATGCTCATCGCCAACCAAGTCAGGGGGGAATTCGAAGCCATAGACCCCTCCATGATGAAATATTTAGAGAAGGCCAAGGCCACGGCGGAGGAGTTCGCCCACTTTGAAGTGGTTCACATCCCACGCGAGGAGAACGTCTGAGCAGACGCCCTCTCCCGCCTAGCGTCAGCCACTATAGTCTCCAGCTCGAGGTCAGTCCTGATAGAAGAACTGTCAGCACCGAGCATTGACGATCCATCACTCCAGGTAAACGCCATCGAATACGAGCCATCCTGGATGGACCCTCTACTCGATTTCCTCCTTCGACAGCAGCTCCCCAACGATCACGCCGAAGCACGGCGCACGCGGGCGAGAGCGGCCCACTTCACCATGGTGGACGGACGGCTGCATCGCCGGTCCCTCTCAGCCCCTCTACTCAAATGCCTCTTCCCCACGGAAGTCAACCAGGCCATCCAAGAAGTCCACGAAGGAAATCTGCGGAAGTCATGTGGGAGGACGAACACTCGCGAGGATGCTAATCCGACAAGGGTATTGGTGGCCCACTTTGCAGCAGGACTGTCTCAGCTATGTTCGAAGGTGCCCTCAATGCCAGAAGTATTCCCACCTTCACCACCAGCCGGCGACGCAGCTCCACGCTTTGACGGAGCCCCGTCCGTTCGCTCGGTGGGGAATCGACATCCTGGGGCCCTTCCCTGAGGCACATGGGAGGAAGAAGTTTCTCATCGTCGCCATAGACTACTTCACCAAATGGATCGAAGCCGAGCCATTGGGAAAGATAACAAGCGAGGCAGCTTGGAAATTCGTGCTACGGAACATCATTTGCCGATTTGGGATCCCGAGGGTTCTCACCACCGATAACGGCAGATAGTTCGCGAGCACCGCCTTTCAGGAAAAGTGCTCGGAGTTGGGGATCTGGAACCACTACACCTCAGTGGGACATCCCCAAGCCAACAGATTGGTGGAAAATGCCAACCGAACTCTACTCCACGGCATCAAGACTCGCCTGGACCAAGCAGGCGATGCATGGATTGATTCAATCCCCAGCATCCTATGGGCTCACCGGACCACCGCTAGAGCCGCCACCGGGGAGACGCCTTTTCATCTTGCCTACGGAGCTGAGGCAGTAGTCCTGGTGGAAATATCCAACCCCTCGTTACGAGTGGGACACTTTGATGAGGCTAGGAACAACCAGGTAATGCGAGAGAACTTGGACTTGCTCGAAGAAGGAAGAACCAACGCCCCGGTAAAACTTGTGGCATATCAGCAGAAGCTGGCACAATACTACAACACCTGGGTTAAGGAGCGACACTTCTTCCCCGGAAATCTGGTTCTACGGCGAGCAAGAGTGGCTGACCTGCGAGGAGCCGCAGGGAAGCTCGCACCTAACTGGGAAGGCACGTTTCGGGTAACAGAAGCACTCGTCAAAGGAGCGTACAGGCTAGTGACGCTTGGGGGGAGAGAGGTGCCCAGGACGTAGAACTCCGTCAACCTCAGGAAGTACTTCCAGTGAAACGTCACCAGCCATACTCCACCAGGGTAAGTTGCCCACGAACAAAGAAAAAGGTAGCCTAAGGGTTTCCTAGAGGCGAACACCGCTCCCCTTGAAAACGAAGGTAGCCTAAGGGCTCCCTAGAGGCGAGCACCGCTCCCCCCGAAAACAAGAAGGTAGCCTAAGAGCTCCCTAGAGGCGAGCACCGCTCCCCTCGAAAATGAAAAGGTAGCCTAAGGGTTTCCTAGAGGCGAGCACCGCTCCCCTTGAAAATGAAGGTAGCCTAAGGGCTCCCTAGAGGCGAGCACTGTTCCCCTTGAAAATGAGAAGGTAACCTAAGGGTTCTCTAGAGGCGAGCATCGCTCCCCTCGAAAACAAGAAGGTAGCCTAAGGGCTCCCTAGAGGCGAGTACCGCTCCCCTCGAAAATGAAAAGGTAGCCTAATGTTGTGTAGTGGACAGCGGATCTAGAGGGGAGGGGTGAATAGATCTGCCCTTCTTTTCGCAATGCAACCCTCTTTAAAGCTAGATGATGAAATAAGCAGCGGAATATAACTAGCTTGACGAAGAACACGAATGATTTGCTTGGCAAGATGATTACGCAATATAGATATTGAACCTAAGCATGCATCTAACACATATCAATCGCACAATCAAACCACAACACACGAGATTTTAAGGTGGTTCGGACTGAATTTCCAGTTCTACGTCCACCCCTCACCAAATCCGGTGAGGCTCCACTAGTGCCACGCACTGAACCGCAAATCGGAAAGACCACCGATTGCCTTCCTACTAACCACCGGTAGGGACGTCAACACCGCAGATCGGACAACCTCCGATTGCCTTCCTACTAACCACCGGTAGAGATGATTCTCAACTTCCAAGTGTTTGAGTGAAATAGAAAAAGAACAACTTATGAAAAACACTCAAACAAGATATAGAATATGCTTAAGAGAAAAGATCTTGTCTGAGATTTGCTGGAGCTTGAATCTCTTGAGGGTTCGATGAAGAGCTTCTTCCCGGAGTAGCTTGATTTCCTTCTTGGAATACGCTCCTTCTAGCTTCCTTTGATCACCCTTCTTGCCCTTGAGTGTTTCTAGCTTTGTTGGAGATTGCTTGGCTTCAGATCTGAGCTTGAATCACCTTGGATGGATGAAGAACTTCCTCCCGAAACACTGTTCACGGAGGTGCTACAGTACCTCGAAAATGGCCTCCCTTGATCTCCCTTGAAGCCTTGAAGTGATAGGGTTTCCAACCCCTCATGTGTTGGTTTTATAGACCTTGAATGGTCCTTGGACACCCCCCAGATCAGATCCACAAATCATGGGAGATTAGGTGAGTTTTGATTAAACAAATCCATGGAAAGGGGCTGGCCACGAGGTGGATTTCGAAGTCAAACATGGCTGCATCGGGGCTGGCGGTCGACCTGCAGCTTTTGGCGGTCGACCGCTACTGAGAAACACTATAGACGGATGGTCACTGGGAATTTCGATCGACCGCTACGGGCTGGCGGTCGACCGCCAGCTGAAAGACATGCAGACTGACGGATGCTGGCTGGGGCGGTCGACCGCCCCTGTGCTGGCGGTCGACCGCCAGCTGGGCTGATTCCGGGCTTGCCCGGGTCGGTCCGTTATCCGCTTCAGCTCCGTCGTTCAACTCCATTAGCTGCCCGTGCATGTTTGTGGCATCACCCTTGATAGTCTAGAAGGTATCAACTGAGTCTTTAACCTTGGATTCTCTTGGCTATACTTCTTTGTTCATTGACCTTAGATGAGTGACGAGCCGAATATGAAATGTCGACTTTTGCTTGTAAGAGAGATTAGATTTGCATCCTTGCTTGGGCGCGATCAATGAGCTTTCACTTTGGCCATTGCCACTTGATTCCTTGTCCATTCATTGGCATATCTGTCATGAATAAAAACATCACGTATGTCAATCACATGAGAGTGAAAGATATCAATGACTAATAGTGTTTAGCCATTATCAAAACCAAGAATACCACAGAACTCATATGACTATAGAATGATGTCGAATGACCCAAGTGACCACAGAATGACTCAAATGACCTCAGGGACATAACATTCTCACCCTTTTTGATGATGGCAACACTGTGAGTCATTATGTGATAGAAATGTCTAAAATGACACAAGTTATAACAAATGCAACATATGCAGCTCAAGATCCATGATAGTAATAGCATGTGAAGGCAATTATGATATGAATGCTATGCAATTATGCAAACCTCATCACATACACATATGAGATGCAAAGTGAACAATGGATTCTCCCCTTGGCCTCTCCCCGTACACCATTCACACATCCCCCATGACAACTTACAAAGCACATAAGCTCTCCCCTTTGACAATGCGATAACGCATATAGCTCTTACAAAGGACTCACACAAAGAATTCTCCCCCTTTGCCAACATCAAAAAAGAGTGATAATAGTAAAATGTCTGTGAGACCAGAGCTGAAAGGAGTTAAGAGCAAGCCATTATATGCAAACCTGAAACAGACCGTGAGTAATATATATGGTTCAAAGCTCATGAAATCCGAATTCATCAACAGAGTTCGAAAAGCAGCTACATCCAAGATGTAATAGAAATGAACCAAAGGTGCATATCATGGCAATGTTTAACCGTCCCTTGTCTTATATATCCATATTCAGTAACTACAAAGGGAATAACCCAAAAAATGAGTATTGAGGCTAAACAATCATGACTAAAGCATGGAATTTTATGAGTTCAACAAATTTGATTTTCAATATCTTTTGAAGTTGAAGGCACATGACTCATATTTTACGAGCAATCAAGTCTAGTACATGCCTCCAAGCCGTAAGAATACACGTTGTTTAGACGCCAGTATTCCTAGGTATTTGGCAAGATTGATGGTTATGCTTCAGAATGAACAGAGATAGCAAACTCACGTCATGACATATCCAAACTCATTTCATTGATGAGAAGATATGTTTCTCAGCAATTATGCCATTGCTCTGCTTAGAGTCCAGATGAATTAAGACAGAGATAATAGAGGCACATCATGACATATCATTCGTCACTTGATTTGATGACATGACATATTTCTCCGTGCAACACTATCATTGCTCTGCAAATTGATTTTCAAGAATTCCAGCTCATCAAGATGTTTAGAAACAATACTAAGCTCTAGAGTATCACCAAGATTGTCATGAAGTCTGGATTTTCAGATTTCAGGGTAGTCATTCAAGACATAACATGCAGTCTTTAGTGAAAGTCTATTAAAACTACAGAACATAGATGATTTTAGACAAGATATATCAGAATTACAAGGAAATCATTAAATCTGAACCATTTTCATTGAATGGACAATCATTAGGGCATATAATAGAAAGCTCTTACACCATATGTCCGTCTGTCTCATGAACTCAAACCAGACTGTAAGTCACTGAAGTGCAGTTTGCAAGAGGTTAAGCGAATCAACAAAATTCCCCATAAGGATATGCAATGGATATGCGAAGGGGTTATGTTTGTAATCAAGTGGAATGGCAAAGGAGGTTGACCTAGTCACTCATGAAGGTAGCAGAAATGAAATGTATGACCCAACGCATGGTTGTACACTTATTAAATGCCACAGAATGAATATGAAATATATGCATGAATGTTGCACAAGGACAACTCCCCCTTACTATATGGCCTATATGCGACATTGACACATGGTACTTAGCGGAGGTGAAACCTCACGCATATTGAGTACTTCGAGACAAGCATAACTTGCCCTTCCATACATCAACATTTGATATACCATGGCCATGCAAGAATGATGCGACACAAACCATGCAATGCATTGGGAACATAGATTCAACTTGATTATGCAACTACATGCAATGCGACACCATATGCAAAAAGACATATTGACATATAAACAATGCATGAATACCAACGTGCAAAACACACAACTAATTGAACATTATCATCATTTCAAATTCTTATTGGCCTGAGGTCGGCAAAGACCAAGCTCCCTTCTGAGTGTTGAAAACCTGTCATTACACAAGGGCTTGGTGAAAATATCAGCAATTTGATTTAGAGTATCAACAAAATGCAGTTCAAAATTTTTCTTACTGACCTCGTCTCTAATGAAGTGATGCCTAATCTCAATATGCTTAGTCCTAGAGTGCTGGACTGGATTTTTTGCAAGGTTGATAGCACTAGTGTTGTCACACAGAATCGGGACACAACCAAGATTCACCAAGTAGTCTTAGAGTTGGTGTTTAATCCACAACACTTGGGTGCCACAGCTCCCCGCAGCAACATATTCTGCCTCCGCGGTTGAGAGGGCAACTGAGTGTTGTTTCTTGGAGGCCCAAGAAACTAAACACCCGCCTAGAAACTGGAAATAGCCACTAGTACTCTTACGATCCAGCTTGCATCCAGCGTAATCCGCATCAGAATAAGATATAAGAGATAAATCACATGATGACGGATACCACAATCCCAAATCTTGAGTGCCGGCAAGATATCGAAGGATACGTTTGACGGCAGTCAAATGAGATTCTCTAGGACTAGCTTGAAATCTAGCACAAAGGCATACACTAAACTTGATATCTGGTCGGGATGCAGTCAAATAAAGCAAAGAACCAATCATACCTCTATAGACCTTTGCATGCACCAATTTACCATTTTCATCCGAATCCAGTGAAGTTGAGGTGCTCATCGGAGTTGCAATGATTTTACTGTTTGCCATGTCAAATCTTTTTAGCAGCTCCTTGATGTATTTGGCTTGGCTTATGAAGCAACCATCTTCTCCTTGGTTGACCTGCAAACCGAGAAAGAATTGAAGTTCTCCCATTAGGCTCATCTCAAATTCGCTAGTCATGAGGTTAGAAGATTCCTCACATATTTCAGATTTTGTAGAACCAAACACAATGTCATCAACATAAATTTGAACAATCAAGATGTTCATACCTTGCTTCTTGGTGAAAAGTGTTTGATCTACCTTACCTCGTGTGTACCCTTTTTCAATGAGGAACGAGCTTAGTCTCTCATACCAAGCTCTTGGTGCTTGCTTAAGTCCATAAAGCGCCCTGTCTAGCTTGTATACAAAATCTGCATTATTAGAATTCTCAAAGTCAGGGGGCTGCTCAACATAGACTTCTTCTTTGATCAAGCCATTCAAGAAAGCACTTTTGACATCCATTTGATACAGCTTTATTCTAAGGGAGCATGCAAAAGCAAGTAGAATTCTGATGGCTTCGAGTCTAGCAACTGGGGCATAAGATTCATCAAAGTCTACCCCAAACTCTTGATTATACCCTTGAGCCACCAATCTAGCTTTGTTTCTTATTATCTTGCCATCCTCACTTAGTTTGTTCCTAAAGACCCATTTAGTGCCTATGACAGATTGTGATGAAGGTCTAGGAACAAGATGCCAGACTTTATTCCTTTCAAACTGGTTTAACTCGTCTTGCATTGAATTTATCCAGTTTTCATCTTTTAATGCTTCATCAATATTTTTGGGTTCAAGCTGAGAGACAAGAGCAAGTTGATCTAGTTCTTCCACAATTCTAAAATGTGACCTTGTTCTAGGTGGGTCATTCAAGCTGCCAATGACATTTTTCAAGGGATGATCCTTAAGAATTCTAATGTTTGTAGAATCGTTACCTTCCCCTGGAGCTTGATCCCTTGCATTGCTTGATTCAGCTAGGTCACAATCTTCTTTTATTTCTTCTTGTGGAGGATCACTCTTGTCCTTCATGTTTAGGAATTCCCCATCTTCATCATTTTTCCTGCAAGAGTTATCATTGTTAGAATCATGATATTCATCAAAGGAAACATGAGGTGATTCTTCCACAGTTTGACTTTTGATATTATAAATTCTATAAGCCCTAGATCTATCAGAATATCCAAGGAATATACCTTTATCGCTCTTGGACTCGAATTTATCTAAGTCTCTTTTGTCATTATTGTGGATGAAGTATTTTGACCCAAACACTTTCATATGTGAGAGAGAGGGCTTTTTACCTTTCAGCAACTCATAAGGAGTCTTTTTGGTGTGTGGCCTTACCATAGAGCGGTTGATAATGCAACATGCCGAGTTTACCGCTTCAGCCCAAAACCTCCTTGGAAGTTGCCGTTCAGCAAGCATGGTTCTTGCCATCTCTACAAGTGTTCGGTTTCTCCTTTCAACTACACCATTTTGCTCCGGCGTTCTTGGTGAAGAGAATCGGTGTGAAATGCCTTCAGCCCTGCAAAGATTATAGAAGTCAGTGTTTTCAAATTCACCACCGTGATCAGATTGAATCTTGGAGATCTTGAACACACCGTCCTGCTTTATCTTCATGTAGAGCGCCTGAAACTCATCAAAAGCATCATTTTTATGTGTGAGAAAGAAAATCCATGTGAACCTAGAGAAGTCATCCACCAAGACATATCCATATTTTCTACCACTTAAACTAGCAGTTCTGGTTGGACCAAACAAGTCCATATGAATTAGCTCGAGTGGTTTGGATGATGTATTTTCAGATCTTCCCTTGAAAGATTTTCTTGTTTGTTTACCTAGGGCACATGCATCACACAACTTGTTTTCTTGTTTAAATGATAATTCAGGCAACCCTTTCACCATTGAATGCTTTAACAACTTATGTAAGACATTGTAGCTAGCATGTCCTAGTCTACGATGTCATAACCAAGTAATTTCAGATTTTGGTGCAGCAAGACAAAGATTTAAATGAGCAGGATCATCTAAGTCAATCATGTAAACATTGTTGACTCTCTTACCAGAAAATTTTACCTTGTTAGATTTTGGTTCAAGAATTCTGCATTCATGAGAGTCAAACAACAGTTTATGACCTTTATCACACAATTGACTTATGCTAAGTAGGTTATATTTCAAACCTTCAACTAGCAACACATTTCCAATGGAGTTGGAGAGGTTCTTACCTACATTACCTGTTCCAATGATTTTTCCTTTGTTATTCCCTCCAAACGTAACGTATCCTCCTTCCTTTTCCTCCAAGAGACAAAATTTTGTTTTGTCTCCAGTCATGTGTCTTGAACAGCCGCTATCAAGATACCACCTGTTATGCATGGCTGCAAGACATTCCTGCACAAACAATTAAGCAATTGTATTTGGAACCCAACCAATTTTGGGTCCCATCAAACTCTTAAGATTTTCAAAACATGAAACAATTTCTTTTGGAATTCAAACCTTTCTAACATTCATGTTTTGTTTGCTTAAAGCAGGGATTTTATTTTTTCTTTTCAGCATTGATATTTCCTTTTTGTTTAGAGGCTCTTTGTTGGATTTTGTGAAAGTTTGATGAAGTTGGCTTCTTAACCCATTGTGGCCATTGGTTGTTTTTGGGTTGAAAGTGATTGTTCTGCCACCTAGGAGATTGAAAGTTATAGGATTGATGAACACATGAATCACAATTTCTCTGAAAGTATGGTGGTGTTGGCCTATATGAATGAGCAATCCAGTTTTGGTGATATCTGGAAGATTGAGCATGCAATGGCCAAGGAAGTGTTGACCTATGCTGCGGGGAAGGTCGACCTTTCTTAGGTTTTTGGACAGGCTTTTTGGGAATGTTGGTGACTGCCTCTTCAATCTTTTCTTTCCCTTTCTCCTTTTATTTTTGCTAGTTTTGTGTGGGAGTTGTGTTTGAGGTGGAAGCTTCGGAAGATGAAACAAATGTGACAGTTTTGAGCCCAATTGGCCTTTTGTTTGTTGGTTCAAAACCCAACCCTTCTTTGTTGAAGTTCATTCTGGTACCTAGCAAAGCATCTAGGTTTTCTCTTCCATCCAAAAACTTTTCTAAAGATTGTTGTTTATCCTTCAACTCTTTTTGTAGGTTTTCAATATTTTGAAGAAGTTGAATGTTGACTTGTTTGACAGCTTCATATTTTTCATTGCTCAATTTACTATCTTTTTCATAGCTTTGCATTTTGAGCTTCATGCTATCAATCTCATTTCTCAAATCTCATTTTCAGTTTCTAAGTCAGCCATTTCTTTTCTTCCTTCCTCCAAATCCTTAATCATTTTCTTAAGATCTTCATTTTCAGTCTCAAGTAGAGCATTCTTATCATTCATATTATGATCATGCACAAATGAGTTAATTTTCTTTTTCAATGATTTATTCTCTTTTTGTATATTTCATATTTTTCCATGAGTTGTATATATGCATCCTCCCAATCATCAATTGTATAATCTTCAAATGGAGAATTTACCTCAGTTTCTTCATCACCTTTGGCCATAAGGCAGAAATCTTCTTTTTCTTTGTCCGAGGAGCTAGTTCCGTCATCACTTTCCTCTTCATCGCTTCATGTGGACACCATGGCCTTATTCTTCTTCTTGCCCTTCCATTTGTCGACTTTTCTGAATCTGTCGGGACAATCATTCTTGAAATGTCCTGGTTTATTGCAAGAATAGCAAATGATTTTATCAGATTTCTTAGAGTTTTCAGAATTAGATTTGAAACCATTTCTTACCTTTGACCTTCCTCTCATGAAGCTCTTACCTTCCTTTCTCAGGAATTTTTTGAACTTACGTGTGAGCATGGCTACGTCATCCTCTTCTCGCTCACTTGCCGAATCCTCACCTTCATCAGAAGTGCCATGACCGCTGGGTCCTGCTTTAAGAGTTAGGGACTTCTTCTTAGGTGCCTCAGCCTCTTTGTTCTTGAGGTTGATCTCATAGGTCATCAATGACCCAATGAGTTCATCTACCTTGGTAGTTACGAGATCTCTCGATTCTTCAACCACGGTAGCCTTTGTGTGCCATGCTGGAGTTAACGATCTGAGAATTTTCCTTACAATTTCTTTCTCTGAATATTTCTTTCCCAAATCAGTTAAACTATTAGTAAGCACAGTCAATCGAGCATACATATCTTGAATTGATTCATCAGGCTTCATGCGGAACATTTCATATTCAGAAACTAAAATGTTGGCTTTTGTTTCTCGTACCTGAGAGGTTCCTTCGTAGATTACCTCTAGCTTGTCCCACATTAGTTTTGTAGATGCGCAGGTAGCCACTCTTGAGAATTCAACTGGATGGAGTGAGCATTGCATGATGTGTTTGGCACTCCAGTTGACAGTGGTTTACCTTATCTGTTCTTTGGTCCACAAGTCCTCATTATCCGTAAGTTCATACGGACCTTTGCTGATCACTCGCCAAAGTTCGTAGTCTTGGGCGCGAATGAACACCTGCATACGATGTTTCCAATAGGGATAATTAGATCCAGTGAAATAAGGAGGCCTATTCACAGAATGTCCTTCAGGTAAATAACCCTTAGACGCTGATCCACCATTTCCCTCAAGGTCGTTGGACCCCATAATGAGAGATTAGGCTCTGATACCACTTGTTGTGTAGTGGACAGCGGATCTAGAGGGGAGGGGTGAATAGATCTGCCCCTCTTTTCGCAATGCAACCCTCTTTAAAGCTAGATGATGAAATAAGCAGCGGAATATAACTAGCTTGACGAAGAACACGAATGATTTGCTTGGCAAGATGATTACGCAATATAGATATTGAACCTAAGCATGCATCTAACACATATCAATCGCACAATCAAACCACAACACACGAGATTTTAAGGTGGTTCGGACTGAATTTTCAGTCCTACGTCCACCCCTCACCAAATCCGGTGAGGCTCCACTAGTGCAACGCACTGAACCGCAAATTGGAAAGACCACCGATTGCCTTCCTACTAACCACCGGTAGGGACGTCAACACCGCAGATCAGACAACCTCCGATTGCCTTCCTACTAACCACCGGTAGGGATGATTCTCAACTTCCAAGTGTTTGAGTGAAATAGAAAAAGAACAACTTATGAAAAACACTCAAACAAGATATAGAATATGCTTAAGAGAAAAGATCTTGTCTGAGATTTGCTGGAGCTTGAATCTCTTGAGGATTCGATGAAGAGCTTCTTCCCGGAGTAGCTTGATTTCCTTCTTGGAATACGCTCCTTCTAGCTTCCTTTGATCACCCTTCTTGCCCTTGAGTGTTTCTAGCTTTGTTGGAGATTGCTTGGCTTCAGATCTGAGCTTGAATCACCTTGGATGGATGAAGAACTTCCTCCCGAAACACTGTTCACGGAGGTGCTACAGTACCTCGAAAATGGCCTCCCTTGATCTCCCTTGAAACCTTGAAGTGATATGGTTTCCAACCCCTCATGTGTTGGTTTTATAGACCTTGAATGGTCCTTGGACACCCCCCAGACCAGATCCACAAATCATGGGAGATTAGGTGAGTTTTGATTAAACAAATCCATGGAAAGGGGCTGGCCACGAGGTGGATTTCGAAGTCAAACATGGCTGCATCGGGGCTGGCGGTCGACCTGCAGCTTCTGGCGGTCGACCGCTACTGAGAAACACTATAGACGGATGGTCACTGGGAATTCCGGTCGACCGCTACGGGCTGGCGGTCGATCGCCAGCTGAAAGACATGCAGACTGGCGGATGCTGGCTGGGGCGGTCGACCGCCCCTGTGCTGGCGGTCGACCGCCAGCTGGGCTGATTCCGGGCTTGCCCAGGTCGGTCCATTATCCGCTTCAGCTCCGTCGTTCAACTCCATTAGCTGCCCGTGCATGTTTGTGGCATCACCCTTGATAGTCTAGAAGGTATCAACTGAGTCTTTAACATTAGATTCTCTTGGCTATACTTCTTTGTGCATTGACCTTGGATGAGTGACGAGCCGAATATGAAATGTCGACTTTTGCTTGTAAGAGAGATGAGATTTGCATCCTTGTTTGGGCGCGATCAATGAGCTTTCACTTTGGCCATTGCCACTTGATTCCTTGTCCATTTTTTTTTGATAAAAGCCCTGCCTAGGGATAGAGGTGGGAAGGACCACCGAACTATCACTAGGGGGTGAAATTTATTTCTGAAATAGGATATGCACAATTACATCAGACGGATGCTAGGCATGCCTAGCTTATCTAAGCGAGCAGCTCCCTTTATATGAGAGGGAAGCTCATGAGAGGAATAAACATTGTTACATTGCAAAGAGCATGCTAAAGTAGCTAAAAAATCTGCCACTGTGTTGCCTTCTCTATATATATGAGTAATGGTATCCGCTGAAGAAATCAGCTTCCAAATATCTCTAACATGCTTGAGGATAGACCTTGGGCAGCTTACTTGTCCTTTGATAATCTGGACAAGTGTTTTCGAGTCACATTCAATAAAGACAGGCGAAGAATGAGCAACAGTGTATAGGTATTTTACACCATCAAGGAGAGCTCGAGCCTCTGCTATAATACTGTTTGACTTTCCGTAGTAGTGTGAGAAAGCAAGGATAATATTACCACTGTAATCACGAATTACTCCACCACCTCCTGAAACTCCATTTTGCTTAGAAGCACTATCTGTGTTTAGCTTAATGGAAGGCCAAGGAGGATGGATCCATTTAACTGCCAAGCAAAAATGTTGAGTTGATTTGACATTCTGTAGTCCAAAAGCTTCCAAGATTCTCCTGTGGCTTTGGTTGGCTTCTTTGAGGTCTGATGTGCTGCATATTTGTCGGACATTGAAGATAATGTTGTGAACAAGGCTCTGTTTGGTTGTTTGCTTACCATCATACCTGAATTTGTTTCTTGCACACCATAATTCCCATAAGCCATACCCTACAAGTGCAAGGGTGAAGAGTCCAAAGAGGGACTTTGACTGTGTTCTGTTGATAGTTTTCAGAATAATAGATCTGACGGAGTGTCCTTCAATGTGCATTCCATGAGAATCAAAGGAGGTCCAGACATAAGTGGCCAACTCACTTTGAGCAAAAAGATGATTAAAATCTTCAGCCTGGGGCTTCTGACAGCAGTGGCATTTGGAGCAAAGGGATATTCCAACTTTCTGAACATTTGGATAAGGGGGAGGGAGTGAGTTAACACTTTCCATAAGTGAACAGAGATTTTTGTTGGTAACCACTTTGACCAAATCTGACCCCAAGGAATTTGGCTTGGAAAATAGTTGCTGCTGTTAATGAAATTAATTGTAGAAGAGACACTACATTTACCAGATGATGCTGGACTCCAGGCCTCCTTATCTTTCTCATGATTCAGAACAATATGCCTTAATGCAGCTTTAATGTCAGTGGGAAAGTAGGAATCCTGTAGGACAAGGTCAGCAGAGGTGGGATGCAAGAGGCAATCCCGGACAGAGGCAGTCTGGTTGGAGATTTGGTTGGCAGGCACCAGATCTGCCAGGCTGAAATTGCCATACCATTTGTCAAACCAGTAGTTAGTTTGATTGCCATCCCCTACAATCACTCTTTTATGCTGTATAATGAGATTTTTGGCTGTGGTCCAACTCCTTCTTGCTAGAGCTTTCATGTTTTTGAATTGAATATTTTCTAGTGGACTGTTTCTGATATACTTTGCTTTGAAGTAGTTCGCCCAGAGAGAGTTTGAGTGAAGTGCATTCCATAGCATCTTGACTCTTAGTGCTAACTCCATATGTTTGAGTGACATAATGCCAAGACCCCCATGAGTAACTGGCTTGCAAATGGCCTGCCAGGCCCTCCAATGCTTTTTCCTTCCATGATTAGAAGAACCCCAGAAGAAGTTGGCGAAAGCCTGCTCAAGCTCTTTATGTGTACCAGAGTGAAGAGGGGAAGAGGTCAAGAAATAGATTGGCATTGAGGTCAATACATGTTTAATTAAGACCAACCTGGCTCCTTGAGAAAGCAAATTCGATTTCCAACCAGTGATGCGTTTCTGAATAGAATTTATAATACCTGCATAGTGTATTTTTTTGCATCTACCTTGTGTCAGGGGGAATCCCAGATATCTGTGTGGAAAAGTATGCCTAGCAAAACCTGTGAGTTCTTGGACCTTTGTGGCTTTTTGGTTATTGCCCCTTGATTGAATGAAGAACCCACTTTTGGACACATTTATCTGCTGGCCTGAAGCTCTCTCATATGTTCTTAGAACTTTGAGCAGGTTTCTGATTGAAGTTTTACTGGCTTTGCTGAAGATCAGTGTGTCATCCGCAAACAGTAGGTGAGAAATATTAGGACATCTTCTGGGGCCTGAATACCATTCAATTTTTCCACTAGAGAAAGCTGCATTCAAAGATCTGCTAAGGGCCTCTTCAGCAATGATAAACAGAGAAGGGGCAATGGGATCCCCTTGTCGGATCCCCCTTGTAGATTTAAAGAAACCAGCAGGTGTGCCATTAAGAAGGATAGAAAACCAACAGTTATTCACCAACTTTTCTACCAGACAGTTGAATTTGTAGCTGAATCCAAATTTATGTAAGACTGAAAGAAGGAAATCCCATTCTAATCGATCATAAGCCTTGGCCATGTCAAGTTTTAAAATGACATTGGAGCCCCTTGTTTTCTTACCCAGCTCATGGGTCAATTCCTGAGCTAGTGCACTGTTCTCAACAATTTGTCTTCCTTTCACAAAAGCTGATTGCTCAGGAGAGATGATCTTTGGGAGAATGATAGCCAGTCTGCTGTTTATAATAGCAGCAATGATTTTGTAAAAGTAATTGCAGAGACTGATAGGCCTGAACTCAGAGATATTCTTGGCATTTGACTTTTTTGGGATTAAGGCTACAAGGGTGGCAGTGACTGTCCTTGGAAGGGCTTGCTGTGAAATAAAGAATTCTTGGACTGCACTAATGACTGTCGTGGAAATGATATCCCAGGCTTTATGGAAGAAAGCTCCTGAGAACCCATCTGGCCCCGGGGCACTGTCAGGGGATTGTTTAAAAACAGCATCATGTATTTCTGAATCAGTAGGAACAGCACATAGGCAATCATTATCTCTCTGGTTTACCAGCTGTGGAATACACTCAAGGAAGCTGTCCTCTATATTGTGATCTTGAGAAGTGAAAGCTTGTTGAAAGTGGGAAACAACTATGTCTTTCATTTCCTCCAGATCCGAAGTAAGTAGTCCATTGGTATTCTGAAGCTGTGAGATGACCTGTTTTCGTCTATTAGCCAAAGTGATGGAATGGAAAAATTTTGTATTTCTGTCCCCTTCAGTGAGCCATCGCACCCTGGATTTCTGCCTCCAAAAGCATTCGTGTTGGAGCAATTTATCAGATAATGCATTCTTGGCCTCTTCTAATAAAAAGGAATTGGCATCAGAAGGTTGAAGATCATAGGAGATTTCAGCCTTAAGGACTGCGTCCTCTGCAGTAGCTAAATTCATATGCACATTACCAAATACATTTTTGTTCCAGACTTTCAACATGTTCTTCAGAGATTTGAGCTTGAGGTATAAAGTTGTAGTGGGTGAACTAGCCATCGGGCTTTTATCCCAGCAGGTTTTCACAGCCTCCAAAAAATTTTCATGATGTGTCCACATTTTCTGAAAACAGAATCTTGCCTTATATCTTTCATGAGAGAGAGTTCTGATTAATAGAGGGGCATGATCAGACGCTTGTCTAGAAAGATGCTCCACAGATGATGGGAACTGATTCAGCCAAGCAGCATTATACAGAACCCTGTCTAATCTGGCCCATATGCCTCGAGCTCCTGATTGATTGTTATGCCATGTATAGATGGAACCATGAAATCTAGCATCCATGAGAGAACAGTCAGAGATACATTCATTGAAGTCAGACATAGCACCCAAATTTGGGTTGTTACCACCTAGCTTTTCATCAACTGATTGAATACAATTGAAATCACCAGCAACTAACCAAGGTCCTTGTATTTGAGAATGAACAGTTACAATTGAATTCCAGAGTGCTTTTCTCTCATGGGCAATGCATTTAGCATAAACAAAAGTAATATGAATTCTGGCAAAGTGTTGCTAGCCCTGAAAAGAGTTACTTGTTGAGCATCCTTGCTTAACACTGAAAAGTCAAGTGTGTCCTTCCACATAACCCAGATATGAGCCATATCATCCTCATTGGCAATGGACTTAGACATACCCAATTTTCTACAAATGTAGTCTAAAGTGCTGACATTTATCTTAGGTTCCAATAGAACAATGCAATCAATGGAATAAGCTTTAATAAGATATTTCACTCGACCAATAGATATGTCATTACCTATTCCCCTGATATTCCAAACAATGAAGTTCATTGGGATTGCTTAATGATAGAGATGTTACCCGTGGACCCTGATCTGGTCATGGCCCTAGTGATGACCCCAGGTCGTTCAGAATGCATTTCCCTTACATTTTCATGGGCTGCTTCAATAGCTATTTCCTTTCTCCTAGCCAAAATTTCCTCTGACTGTAGGTCTGTCTTGGATCTATGATTGATCATCTGTGGTTCCATTGGGGACTGAGAATCCACCACCTCAATCTCAGGCACAGGCGCTATAGATCTCTTGGCAACTGCAGCAGAAATTTGGGCTGAAGGGAGCTCACTAGAGAGCGAAATAGAATTGTTCTGTAGGCCCAATTTTGCAAACAGAGGAGGCTGGATTAACCTTGAACCACCTGATTGATGAGTTAAGCCAGTAGATTTTTCAATCAGGTTGCACACTTCAGGATGGCCTAATGCAGCAGCATGAATTTGGCTTGAAGGGAGCTCAATTGAGGAGGGGAGGTTGGAGCTGATATGATCCGACGGATTATTCAGAGCCTGAGTATTATCCAACTTAGAATTCATTGCAGTCCTATCATCACCTGCTTGAGGAGGAACCATTGAAGGTTGCTGACAGGATACCAATGCCACATCACTGACAGTGGCATTGACATTAGCTGGATCTTCTGGAGGCTTGGTGGAAGAGCTGTTGTCCTGTGGGATCAAACTTGCCTTGTCGGACTCACTTTTGTCTAGTTTGAAACCAGAAGGATTTGAAGAAGTAGAGGGAGAGCTTTTCTCATCCTTTTTGGAAGTGACAGGTTGCCACCGAGCACTGGATTTGGGAAGAACCTTTGCCGGGACAGGTTCCATAACAGAAGTGGAGGGGGGCTGGATTCTCTTACCTTTACAATCCTCCAACCTGTGACCAAGTCGAGAGCAACCTGAGCAAAAAGCGGGGACTTCTGGGTACTGGATATCCTGCCAAGCTCCACCACCAGGGAAACCAATCCAGACTCTATGCGGGAGAGATTTGGAGACATCCAGCTCTACACAAACCCGCGCTACAGAGGTATTGGACAGATTCAAAGTAGAGGGGTCTATTTTCAATACCTGTCCAATGTTCCCAGCAATAGAGCGAACGAAGGGCTCAATGAAAAAGTTCACCGGAAGGCCCGGGAGTGCAATCCACACCGGAAGCATTGACGAATCCGTCAAGGGAGAGAACTGCATAGTCCATTTGAAAAACTTGAAGAGCCGACCATGAACAAACAGGGATTCCCGTAGAAGCAGCTGTAGGTAATCTTCTTGATTCCGAAATCGAAGAAGAAGGTGTCGAGGATCAAGGGCACTAATCAAGAAGTCTTCTTTGAATCCACATCGCTTTGAAAGATGGTCTCTGATTTCAGGGAATGGTGGCCTACCCCGGGGAGTTCGAGCCACCAATGCGAAGGCAAACGGTTGCAACGACAGAGCAATCTCCTCGTGGTTAAAGAAAACGACAGGCTCTCCTCCGTCTGTCATCGCAGGGGCATGAACAGTACCCCGGACAACAGGTGGCTTCATAGTAGAGACAAGAACTTCAGCAAAAGAGCGATGCAGCCCTGAGGTAGCCCCTGACAGAGGGTCCATGGCTGGAGGAATAAGAGACGAGGAGGGGGCCACCGAGGTAGGCCCCCCCGGGTCAGCCATGGCCGAACACCGGCAATCAAGCAAGAATCAAAAATGGCGGCGGCGCTCCTTTACCCATTCACCAAAACATCCCCCCTTTCGGCTTTCACCTACATAGATTCCTTGTCCATTTATTGGCATATCTGTCATGAATAAAAATATCACGTATGTCAATCACATGAGAGTGGAAGATATCAATGACTAATAGTGTTTAGCCATTATCAAAACCAAGAATATCACAGAACTCATATGACTATAGAATGATGTCGAATGACCCAAGTGACCACAGAATGACTCAAATGACCTCAGGGACACAACACCTAAGGGTTTCCTAGAGGCGAGCACTGCTTCCCTTGAAAATGAAGGTAGCCTAAGGGCTCCCTAGAGGCGAGCACTGTTCCCCTTGAAAACGAGAAGATAACCTAAGGGTTCCCTAGAGGCGAGCACTGCTCCCCTTGAAAACGAGAAGGTAACCTAAGGGTTCCCTAAAGGTGAGCACGGCCCCCTTGAAAACAAGAAGGTGACCTCAGGGTTCCCTAGAGGCGAGCATTGCTCCCCTCGAAAACAAAATGGTAACCTAAGGGTTCCTTCGGAGGACGCGAGCAATATGAATACGAGCACGGAGGATCGCCCAGAAGAGCACGCATAAGTACTCCAGTAAAAGGTACACGACAGTATTGGCTCAAAGACAAGGAATTTATATTTCTTTAGTCAAAATACAAGTTGTCTGAAATTGGCAGTATACCCTCACATGGGCCAAATACAAGTACATGGAGGGACAACACGTGCTCAACAGTGGCAACATGTTACTCCAGCAACTCGTTTTTTCGGCATCATCCTCTATCAACGATCATGCAGGATCTTCGAGCAGGCGCATGTACCCATCTTTGTTTTGTGGAAAGGTACCTACGGAGAAGCCTCCTATGCCAGAGAAGAGGATAAGGCCCTCAGGCCAACAAAGGGCTTCACTGGTAGAAGTCCTGCATGAGGAAAACTAGGCCAGTAGCCCTGGCCACCCGCACTCGGAAGAAGGCCAGCAAGGTCCACCCGTTACAGGGAACCAGCAGGCCCACACAAGCCAATAGGCGGCGGCGGTACTACAAGGCCAACTCATTAGGAAGGCCACCCCGGCGAATCGGCCATGTTTCCAAACTGGCAAACAAGGCCCCACTGCCCCAGCTGCCACCAGCACCACTCTTGAATGGAGAGGTTGTCTTGTGCCTCGCCAGGAATAGCGTACGGTAGCAACGGCGGAGAGGCCTGCTGGCCATGCCTGCAAACTGAGGAGCCCACCGCCATCGTCCAAGCCGCACGACCAGGCCCACCGAGTGGAAGAATGGAAAATAGATTACACCCTTCCTTACGATCCTTCCTACTGGGAAGTAGGAAGATGTTCCAACAACGAGGAGCATCTCACCGAGCACCTACAAGGAGCAAACAACGGTTATATACCATGAAGACAAGCAAAGGAAGCTAGCTGAAATATAGAAAGCAACGCTACCCTGACGCCTCTCGACCCGTCAAGGACGGATCCTATCCGGCTCAAGAAGCAGGACTCCCCTGCCGGCGTACAAGCGGTCGACCTTCTCCAAGGCCTCCTGCCAGCCATCCAGGTACCCGAGCCTGTATTGCTGAGATGCCGGGCCGCCCTCTCGGGCGCAGGCCACGGCCGTCACGGTACCGGTGCTGGGTTTTCACGGAGGACCAAAGGTCGACAACGAACTTGCAGAAATTCATCATCTGACGAAGTACCAGACTCTCCTGAGTGTAGATCGTGATAAATCTACTCATGATGAACAAAAATATATATTTATAGGGGAGATATAATGATGGGAGATAAAAATAAAGATGAAGAAAAGCACGTGGTGCTACTAAGGAGAGTGATCGCCAGAGGGGTTACCTCAATAAAGATGATCGCGAATACCTGGTGGAAAATAAGATGCGGGATGGATGTGGATTTCTCCTCCTCCTTCTATCGGCCGGCCGACGAAGGGGGTTTTCCTTGTTGATTACCTTAAACAAAGAACAAACCAATAAAAGAAAAGTGGATCAGCCAAGGGTGAGTGTAGTATCAATCCAAAGAAACAATATGATGGTGAAATAAGAATATAGCATGCGCACCTTTTGTTTGGTTTTAAAACCCATAGAGAATTAAGGGTGAGGAGAGGATATGCAGTACTAATGCAAAAGAAGAAAAAAAAACGATGGACGTGATGATGCGATGAAGACAAACACAAACAAAGGAGAGAAACCCTTGCTGTTCCTGTAAACAGTAAAGGGAGAACCACCGAGCAGCAGGAAGCAGAGGAAAACGATGAAGAAATCACACAGAGGAAGAGAGACTCTTCTCTGCGCAAAGACTTCTGTGACAATAACAACAGCCTTCTCTTTTTCTTCTCTTCTCCAACCTGATTGACGGCTAATGCTAACAACAGCCCCTGCTAACACCGTAACAATAGCCCTTGCTTCTAACAATGACAGCTCTCTCTCTTTTTTCTCTTCCCCTCTCTAACCTCGCGCGAGATTGACTAGGGAACCCTTTTATAAGGTTTCGATCAAAGATAGACACAAATTCTGGAAGATAAGAATAGGCAGTGGTTATCAACAGCAAGGACTCTGGTTCCCAGATCGAGCAAGGTGACCAAGAAAGGTAGGGAACTCTCTAGGAAAGATGAGCTTAAGAAGGACACGAAAAGAGGATACACGACCTACCGAAGGGCGTCAATTCAGAATTGACGACCTGCTCCAGGGCGTTAATTCAAAACACGACCGGGATCAAGGCGTCACTTCCTGGATTCAATTTTGGTAATAAAAGCCTTCTTTTTTTGAAAATTGCGAAAAGACGCTTGAAGCAAAGGTGTTAAACAAAAACACGCCCTAGAGAAGGACGTTAATCATTGATTTCCAATTTGAGCGATACTCGTAAAATACCAGGAACTGACGCCCTTACCTGTGGTCATCCTTTTTCAAGAACACGCCCTAGATTAGGTCGCTATTTAAAACACGCCCCTCTTCAAGTCGTGAATCACAAAACGCAAGAATTAATCACAAAAACACACACAAAAAAGAAAAACTTTATATTATAGAAATATTGAAGTTCACTTTGGGGCATTAACATAGTGACATGAGATTTGATCAATAAAGCGTCAATTTTGGCGTGTCTACAGCTGCCCCGCCTTGGCGTCTGCTTTGGAAGGGAGTGAGACGAAATGGAGAGAAAGTGTAACAAGCGGAATGAAGTGGAGCGAACTGATAAGTAGATGCCAAGGTGTGATATGACACGCCTCAGACACTAAGCATCGGAAAATCTTTCCAAGATTCAAAGTGAAACAACTCCGGGTAATTCCAAGGAAGCATCGATTTGCTGGATAAAGGAGACTAAACTAAGTAAATAAAATGTGCACGTGGGCACGACAGGGAGACACCATTGGAGAGCAGTTACCAGCCAATGTGGACGTGCTACAACCA
Source organism: Amorphophallus konjac (assembly GCA_022559845.1). Classification (NCBI taxonomy): domain Eukaryota; kingdom Viridiplantae; phylum Streptophyta; class Magnoliopsida; order Alismatales; family Araceae; genus Amorphophallus; species Amorphophallus konjac. The sequence goes on along the minus strand of CM040126.1, from coordinate 321,839,533 downwards.
AGGTGGATTTGCAGAAAAATAAAGAGAATTGAGATGAAGATCCAGCAAAGGAACAGTTTCAAAGAAATAGCCTGAGCGGCTTCAGAGAGAATAAAGTACTCAATTTGGAATGGAATATCTCATGTCAACTCAATCAAGAGCGAGTGACCTTCATTATTACCATAATATGAAGATTTTCAGCATGAAGCTCAAAGTCCTACATGATGCATGCTGGGCTAAAAGAAAAATAAAACAAACTAAAAATAGAAAATAATCAAGGATAATATTGCTAAGCCATCTAGATTTGGTCAAGAATCCAGATCTCTGAGCTGACACTAAGCCGAAGCCCGTTTGTCCGCGCATCAACTCAGAAAGTGGAACCATCGTCCCAGACCTTTAATGACTCAACGGCCTATCCGTGTGATCAAGACTCTCCTGGAACTATCACTGTTTTTGATGAAGGGGAACTCAAATTCCAGGTTTATCAGAACCACAAGGTCCTTGATATGCTATAATAGCGTAGATACCATATAGTAACAATGCTTACATGAAAGAAATACAAGAAAAGAATGATGTTACTCCGACGAGCGATCCAAGCATCTCGGACCTGCAATCTTCTGCACTTGAAAACTCATTAGCCCTCATAAAAAATGACCAGAAATAATCCTCAAGATATGATCATAAGTGCTCAATTAAAATTAATTAACCAAAGAATAGCACTTAAGCTCATTAAAGCATATAGAGGAGTTAAATATGTGAGCAAATAAAATCACGACTGGAGGGAATGGCGTCAAAAGCATAAAAGGCGCCTGACATCAGGACGCCAAAACATAAAACACGCCCTTCATTAAGGCGTTAAATGCACCGAGAGTTCAAGAATAAAACGTCCCATGAAAGGGCGCTAAATAAAACACGACCTCTTCCAGGTCGTCAGTTCAACAATCGACGCCCCAACAGAGGACGTTAATTAAGCACATGCTTCCGTTTCTAGTTCGAAGGCTAAACCCAGTCCTAATGGCAATCAACCTTCTAACTCCGAACAGCCTTAAGACCCTCCGGACTTCTATAAAGGGAAGGCACTTCCTCAAATTAAACAAAGCAATCCTTCGGAGCGCTGCTCTCCGCTGCTTCTTCTGCTGTTCGTGTTCTTCTGCAAGCATTGCAATCGCTCAAACCCTTCCTGCAGACCGAAGATGGAGAGAGCGATCAAAAGGTCCAAAACTTCCACTCCCAGGCTTCCTGAGATCAATGGGCACATCAGCAATAGAATTTCCATGAATCAGGTAAAGATTGATTCTCTGTTCCTTCTTTTATATCTTCTCCGAACTACTGCTCTTTCAAACGGCTTCTTCATATTTCTTTTGTATGCTCATGTCTGTCTCTGTTTTCTTCTCTTTCATGTCCATCTTTCGCAGGACTATCCTAATGTGCCAGGAGCCAGGAGATTCACAAAGATTAAGTGGCTGCCTCTTATTCTCTCCAAATTTTCTTCAGATATGAGGGTGTACTTAGCAAGATGGCACCTTCTTGGTCTAATCACCCATGCCAAACACTATGATCAAATCCACCTTGATTGGGCTGCCATAGGAGCTTTAATTGAAATATGGCACCCTTCCACTCACACCTTCCTTTTCTCAACTTTTGAAGCTACCATCCTATTGGCAGAATTAGAGTTGATCTTGGGCTTGAAGAGGATGAAGCAAGGGGATGAGGAAAAGATGGCCATCATGCCAAAACTAATTTCCTCACATGAACTATTAACCACATTGATACCTAGCCCAAACTTAGTGAACCAAATTAAGGTCACTAAAGGAATTAATCGTCTAAAGCTGGCCTCATGGGTATACAAGAGAGCGGATCAAGCTAAAGAAGAAGAAGAAATAGAGCGGGTAGCAAAGGCCTTCGTGGTATGCCTAGCAGGAGCACTCTTATTCCCATTCACGGAGGATTTCCTAGAGGAGGCCCAATTGAGCGCAGTAGTGAGCTTATGGGAAGGAGAGAGAGTTGGACCGGCTATCCTAGCCTATCTCTATAGTGGGCTTACCTCGGCGGCGATGGGAAGGCCCATCTACGGATGCATGCTAGCTCTCTCTAGTTGGGTAGATCTCCACTTCAAGTTCGATCCATGTGATGAGGCCCAACAATCCTCAAGAATCTTCTCAAAGAGCCCACTCTCTTACATGACCGGCTCATTAGGAATAAGCAATAGGGTAACGAACCGGATTCCTCAAATCAAGAAGAGAGTGGAATGGAGAGAACACCTCAAAGTAATGCCAAAGAACCTCTTCACTTGCGCCCCGGGAATACTCAAGACTCAAGAACTCCGTGCAAGATTTTCTCCCGGGACGGACCTTCGACTCATAGGCGCCTCAGAATTCGTTCTGTATAACTCACACCGGTGCCTTCCTCAACTCGGGCTTCCACGGAAAATATTCGAAGATCCATCTCATCTCCCTCCGATCAAGACACGGGATCTCGGCAGCAATGAAGATGGAGAAGAATGTACCACTATCCAAGCTCTATGGAAAATCAACAAGGCTCACCATCCTGTGGAAAACTTAGAAGAAGACAGAGACAGTGGAAGTCTTATGTAATAGCTTTAAGAAGCTTGAGGCCCAAAATGGCTCATTGAATGCAATGTAATCATTTCTTCCAATAAATCAATGATAATATTCTGATTGAGCCAAAACACAATGTTTCTGATCAAATCTTCCAATAGCCTGCGGTTCTGTTGCAAATAACGACTCAGTCAATGTCGTTAATTCTATAAATGACGCCTCAGCACAGGTCGTCTTCAATGATTGATCTCTCATAATTGACGCCTTCAGCAATGGGCGTTAAATGAATAACGTCTTAAGGCAAGGCGTTAATTCGATTTATATTCCAAAAAGTATTCGTTGAAATTCCAAAAGTAACGCCTTCAGCAAAGCCACGTTTCATATAAATAACGCCTCAATCGTAGTCGTTACTCAAAAACAGTAATGATTATTCCCATCAAATCAATCAATCCCATTAAATGCGTCTGACGACGGTTATCATTCCCCATGCAAACAAAAATAACGCCTTAAACAATGTCATCCATTATCAAAAAATGCCCTTGTTTCAGCCGTTAATTCCATAAGACACGGCCTCCCTTAAGTCGTTAATTCCTTTTGACCGTTCGACTTAACTTTCCTCCTTTCTTCTTCTTCCTTCGTCCTCTTTCCCTCTTTCTCTCTTCTCTTCTGCAACCCTAACCGAACCCAACCCCATCTCTCTCAATTCTCTCTCTATCTCTCTCTCCCCTCTACACACCCTAGCCCTAGCCATGGCCGGTGGACTCAAGCGGCAGAGGGTTTCGGCCCCGGAGGTGGTGGACCTGGAAGGCGAGCACGCCGTGGAGGGAGACGCCGTGGAAGAAAACGCCGTCGTGGAGGGAGCTCCGCCGGCGGCGGCCGAGGAGCACGGCGAGAACGCGGAATCCGACGGTGACGAGGCCGACGGTGATGACGAAGAGGGAGGAAATGATGGCGAAGAGGAAGAGGAAGAAGGCGAGGAGGGGGAAAGAGAAGAAGAACGGGAAGAAGAGGGACAACCGGCGGAGGCCGTGCCTCGCCGTGGCCAACTCCGGCGGCCACGGCAGCCACGGCCCGGTCTCCGGGGAGAACTGGCCGGACCCAAACGACAGAAGGTAAGCCCCCCTGACCCCTTTTTTCCCATTTTTTTCAAATTTATTTTCATTTTTTGGTATTTTCCATAGCCCTCGGGTTTAGAAAGCTCGAAACTCAGGAAAGAGACGCCCTCATGGGTGTCGCGAAATAAAGAAAAGACGCCCATACCGGTGGTCGTGAATTCATTTTATTTTCTAAAAAATAATTAACATCATGAAAACACGCCCTAGAGCATGTCGTCCATTATCATTTTTTTTCACATCAATCCTGTTAATTCCGTGCATATTTGTTCAATTATGTTATTTTCTTTTTTTCATGATTTATATGGCATGCTGTTTTTATTTTATTTTCAAAACCCTGGAAAACAACGCCCCCCATCGGGGCGTCAATTCAACAGATAACGACCATAGGGATGGTCGTTCATTTCATTAATTCCAGAATAAATTATTAAAACCCAAAATCCATTTTAACAGAAAACGCCCTACACAGTGGGCGTTACTTAATGAAAGGACGGCCCTGGGACGGGCGTCAATTGAAAAATCCTTTAGGAATTTAGAAATTAACCATAGAACCACGCCTCTCACCGGGGCGTTTCTTAGAAAAACAACGACCTAGGGTAGGTCGTTAATTAAATCAAACATCAACATCTCAAACCAAGGCAATTAAGTGAATTTCAACAAGAAATAATTGAACAATTAAACCAAAATTTCTTTCTTTATGTGTGCAGGGGTTGATGAGGACACGGATCTCCTGGGTCATGGTTCGAGCAGCATATTACGGCCTCCCCGAGTTCCAGAGAGCCAGGGTAGATGCTATGGGGTTTGGGGCTTTCCTTAGCATAGAGCCAGTCAGACCCGACCTACCACTTATCCAGGTTCTGAGGGAGAGATGGGATAGGACTAGCCGGGCATTCCTGATGCCTTGGGGGCATATGGTCCCTACCCTAGAGGATGTAGCTAGGATCACTGGACTTAGGGTAGACGGGGAGGCAGTGAGCGGGATCACCTTACCAGACTATACCGAGCTCGCCCAGAGGTTGCTAGGGCTAGAGATGGTCTACGAGACGCCTAGCGAGTGTAGGACTATCTTCCGCACCGACCTGACTACAGTGATGGGCTTAGGGGATGCTAGGCATAGGTCCGGGGAGTCCTTGGAGCAGTTTTCACAGAGGTTGATCGATGGGGCTAGGGCAGTCTACTGCCAGGACCCAGCTGACAGGGAGAGAGCAGACCGAGACCTGAGGAGGTTCCTACTGCTGCTGCTCGGGAGGCTATTGCTCGGCACGAAGGGCGACGTCATCAACTGTCGATTCCTAGGGATCCTCGAGGATTTAGAGGGAGTCGGCAGTTACGCCTGGGGAGCGGCACTGCTGGCGCACATGATGGCCGACCTGTCCACGGGGACAGGACGAGAGACGACCGTCAGTGGCTTCTCACCTTTTCTTCAGGTATGTATTTTTCCTCTTTTTTCTTCTTTTTATTATGCATGTGAATGCCTCACTAATGCTATGCATGGATGCAGGTTTGGAGCCACCTGTACATGCCCATGGGGCGCGCCGACCCACGGCCAGGAGGTGAGGGAGCTTTCCCTCTAGCACGGCGCTGGCTGCCGGTGGTCTTCGGTGCCCCACTCGGCTACGAGTTGTGGGTGCTACGGAGAGAGTTCCGAGACTTCCCTCCCTCGCTGGTATGCATGATGCATTTTTTATGTTTATTTGAATTTATTATGAGTATGATGAGATGACACACATGTTCATGGATGCAGGTGCAGTGGAGACCATATGCAGAGATGACAGATGAGGGCCAGCCGTGGGTCGTAGCGGGCCGACCTCGCTTTGGGCACGAGCTCTGGGTTCATTGCTTGAGCGAGATTGAGCCGTTACGGCTTAGGCTGGTGATGAGGACCCTGGGCCTACACCAGGAGTGGATAGAGGTCGGGGAGCCACGAGGGATCGGGAAGAAGACCCGCGGTCGCACGAAGGTGATCGACTGGAGAGTACGGTTCGAGGAGCAGTACGCCGACTGGCGGCGAGGCGGGACCCGAGTCACCTCCCAGGCGACTGACAGCTCCGAGTACCTCCGGCGCTACTGGGAGGTATACGCCGGCCGACCCCAGATGAGGGTCCTAGGGGTATGTATGAATGCAATTATTTCTAAATTAAATGCAAATGCTTATGTTTCTATCATGTGACTAATGTGTAATGAATGCAGGATGCACGGGACATAGCGGCGATGGATGCCCAGGCCCACCTACACAGCCTGGAGGACCAGCTAGCCGCCACACGAGCCGACCTTGAGACCCTGGTGAGTGTTTAAATTATTTCTATATGCAAATGAATTTTTGTTGAATTATTGATGATTAGCCACTGACAATCTCAATGAATGCAGCGTGCCCAGCAGGGAGCCGTAGGGAGAGATACGGGAGAGGCCTCTAGCTCGAGGGGACCCAGTGCAGAGGTGACCGCACTAGCAGAGCAGCTAGCGGGAGCGGTGGCACGGGCCGAGGCTGCAGAGCGCGACCTCGCCTCACGGGTAAAATCCAAAACTCAAAACCTCATTCAATTATTGATTATATAATTATGCACTGATAAAATTCACTTTTCAGACTGAGGAGCTTAGAGCCGCTCTTGCTTGCGTCTGCGAGGGACAGCAGGCGATGTCTGCCCAGGTGAGTGATTTACTTTCCGTCATGCATTGCTTATTTCATGAATTATTGAACTGTGGAACTGATGATTTGTTTACCTGTTTGCAGACCAGACAGTTACAGGCGACACGTACCCAGGCTGCCCTGGCCGGGACAGAGTTGGCGATCCGCGAGCAGCGGATTACAGAGCTGGAGCGGGCCTTGAGGCGACGAGAGGAGCTGCCTCAGGACGTGGCAGAGCTGCGGGTTGCTCTTGAGCTGGAGCGACGAGAGCGTGCTCGAGAGCGGGAGGGGCACTTGGCGGACCGTGCCCGTCACCACGAGCTACAGCAGTCAGAGCGTGCCCGGCACCACGAGCTACAGTAGTCAGAGCGTGCCCGGTACCAGGAGCTGGTGGTAGCACACGAGCGTGAGCTGGCAGACTCGAGGACGCAGCTGGTCCTTGTTCAGGAGCGGCTACGAGTTGCTGAGGAGCGTCTCCAGCGAGGGCGTGAGCGAGCTCGTGCTGCGGGGTACTCCTTCACTAGCTCCACTTTCGTGGCGGGTTCTTCTCTTCGAGAGAAGAGCGAGGCAGGGGGCCAGGCTCGAGTTCCAGCTTCTTCTCGGGGGCCCATGCCTCCTCCACCAGCGCCTCCTCGGGACGGCGAGGACGAGGTAGAGAGTAGGAGAGAGGAGGGTGGAGGCGAGAGCTGAGAGACTTACTTGTACTCCTCCACCCTCACACCTGTACTCAGATATTCATGATGTATATATATATATATGAGATTGACATTTTTTGTTACCTGAGCACTTGTGTAGTCGTGTACTTGTGGTTGTGTACTTCGCTTCTTTTCCACGTTCATCGTGTTCGCTTTACTTTGCCCTGTACTTGTAGCTGTGGTTTACACTTGAATAAACAGGTTAATTCATCTGTTCGACTTGGCCCCTTGCTCAATAAGCAAGGGGTGCCTTTACTTTTGACCTAGATAGCGGGTCAAGGGGCCAAGCCTTTAATCAAATAAGGCGAATGAAAATAACCAAAAAGGAGATGCAACACGCAAGCATACGCATGCAAACAATAATCAAGATGCCCTATGCAATAATGCAAGCACACACATGAAGAATAAACCCCATTTCTTCTTTTCTTTTCCTTATATATTTATTTTTTTTCTTTTATTTTTCAAGAGACGCGCCTTAGATTAGGTCGTTATTCAAACAAAAGACGCCCTAGGTGACGGCGTGAATTTGAAAACGATTTTTTTGAATGTTGTTGAAAAGACGACCATATATGTGGGCGTTTATTGTAAAAGAGACGACCTTCAGGAAGGCGTGAATTCAATCAAAAGCGCCTTAAACGAAGGCGTTACTTCTTTTTCTTTGGGTTGTTAAAGCCTCCCGGGCTCTTAATCCTACACGGTCACCATTTAAAATTCGTTGTTCCTTCTTGATTAATCAAAAGGGGGGCGACGTGATGATAGTTAACTTATACCCGAGATTTCACATGGTGCAATCTCCTAGGTCGGCCTTTGACCATTCTGCTGGTTTATGACTTACCACAAAGAAAACGAAGATATAAGGAAGCCCATAAGAGATTCTGAGAAGCTCTAGATAAAACCACTTCCCCTCACCCTATGCCTGTTGGGGTTCGGTCTTTGGCGTAGGGAAACTTTGTTACCTTTTGCCTCATTTATTGCATGCATACGCCCAAGGTTTTCCTTGCGGGGACTTTGCCCTCTTGACATGCTTTTCTTTTCATGATTTCACTTTGGAACTGATTTACATTGCTGAAAAATAAACCTAATTGTACTTGGGCTTTTGTGGCATTTGTTCCCTTTTGGGCCCTGACTTCCACCTACTAGGGCGGCGGATAGGCTTGGTGGATCTACCCTGAGACTTCCTTTCCTCCCCTATGGGCCGAAGAGAAAAAGAATGGGCGTCGTCTTCACCTTTAGTCAGGTTTTTTGACTTCCCATCGGATTTTGCACCACTTGAGTTCACGGTTTAAGTGTGTAATGTGTGCGGGTGTCAACCCCCTTTTGAGTCAACAAGACTGATGAATGAATTCTGAATTTTGACCTTTCAGACCTTGAGCCCTTGTGTGCCATAGCAACCCTTATCAATATATATATATTTTTTGGGGTTTTGGAAAAATCTATATATTTTTTTTGTTTTTTGTGTTGTGTTTTTTGTAAAATTCTTTTTTTTTTTTTGATTAGGGGTAATATTTCTTAAGGTACAGACCATTCCAAGGATGAGTTAGCTCTTGTCCTTCAGCATTAATCAGTTTATAAGCATTGCCAGGATAAACATCTTTTATAACAAACGGTCCTTCCCAGTTTGGTTGGAGCTTTGAGCGAGGTCCACCCGGTTTTACAAAAATTCTCTTGATTACCATTTCACCGATTTTGAATTTTCTCTCAATTACTTTCTTTTGATAAAAACGTGACAGCCTGTTTTGATAAACGCGCGCATGCTCAGCGGCGACCAGACGCTTCTCATCTAAGAGTTCTAATTGAGCAAGGAGCGAATCGCGACGCTCATCAATAGGAAGTTCCTTGTCCAATTGTACTCGCAAAGACGGAATGAGAATCTCATAAGGGACTACCGCCTCCATTCCATAAGTAAGGGCGAAAGGGGTTTGCCCAGTAGGGGTACGAATGGAAGTGCGATAGGCCCAGAGAGCTTCAACTAGCTTGTCTGGCCAATCCGAAAATTTATTAGCCTCACACGTCTTCTTAACAATTTTGATCAAAGTTTTATTAGTTGCCTCTGCTTGGCCATTGCCCTGCGGATAATAGGGAGAAGAGTGATGCAATGCAATGTTATACCTGTTGCAGAGATCCTTGAGCTCTTGAGAGATAAATTGAGGTCCATTGTCGGTGACGATGGTACTCGGGATGCCGAACCTTGCGATGATGTTCTTCATTATGAATTTGCAGACTGTTGATGCTTTAATCTCCATGTAAGCTTCCGCTTCCGCCCACTTGGTTAAGTATTCCGTTGCCGTGAGGATGAACGCCTTTTGCTTGGTCAGGAGGTTCGAATCACCAAGAGGTCCAATGATATCAAAAGCCCACATGGAGAAAGGCCATGGGGAGGACATAGGATGGAGTGAAGAAGCAGGAGAATGAATTTTGTCGGCATGCAGTTGGCACTTAACACACCTTCGAACATAGATGGAGCAATCCTCTTCTAGAGTTGGCCAATAGAAGCCTAGCCTAAGGATCTTCTTAGCTAACATCTGGCTGTTCACATGACCACAACACACTCCTGAATGCGCCTCTTCCACGACCTTCCAGGATTCATCATCGTCGAGGCATCTTAATAAAACACCCGTGAGCCCTCTCCTATAGAGCACACCTCCAACCAAAACATAACGTTGAGCCACTCTTCTAATTGCTTTCTTTTCTTCCATTGTGGCTTCCTCGGGATAGGACTGATCATTGCAATATCTGGCAATCTCATAATACCAAGGTTTCTCTTCATCAGCCAACTCTTCTTCCCAATCTAACAACATGACCTCTTTGCCTTTAAGAGATTCACTCCGTCTGACCTTCTCGAGCACCTTATCCCTAATATCGAGAAATGCACGATCCTTGATAGCTAGAGTGTCACGCTGATGAATGAGAGGAACATGGAAATCACGCTCAGGAGGGAAGACTAGAGCAGAGGCCAAAGAGGCAAGAGCGTCGGCTAGGATGTTCTGGCTTCGAGGAACATGAACGAAGACCAATTTGGTAAAGAGTTTGGCATAAGCTGAAGCAAGCTCCTGGTAGGGTTTGAGCTTAGGATTGATAGTGCGGCACTTGACAAGCACCTGGCGCAGAATAAGCTGACTATCACCAACAATTCGCAAGTGAGTAACACCATATCTATGAGCGGTTTGAAGACCGGCCAAAAGAGCCTCATACTCAGCTATATTGTTTGTGACAGGGAAAGTGAGCCGAGCAGCAAATGGGATGGTGACCCCTTCTGGTGTTAAGAGCACCATGCCGATCCCTCTTCCTTGGGAATTTAGAGCTCCATCAAAATGTAACGTCCACATAGGATCATGGGGTTGATTAATGGACATCAGTTCTTCGTCTGGAAACTCGAATTGACAGGATCAAATCGGGGAAGAGGGTGGTGAGCAAGATGTTCGGCAATGGCGTAACCTTTGATAGCTTTTTGCTGAATGTAAGTGATGTCGAATTGAGAAAGGAAACTTTGCCAACGTGCTAATCGATCAGTAAGAACAGATTTTTCAAGAAGGAATTTAATCGGATTCATGCGTGCAATGAGGTGAACCTCGTGAGCTAAGAAATAGTGTTTTAATTTCTGAACTACCCAGACTAAAGCAGCGCACGTCTTCTCCATGGCTGAGTACCTCTGCTCACAAGGGTTAAGAAGTTTGGACAAATAGTATGCTGCCCTCTCCTTCCCTTCTTCATCCACTTGAGCTAGGACGGCACCTACAGAGTCATCCAGACAGAAACATAGAGGATAAGCGGTTTGCCTGGAATTGGCGGCCTCAGGACAGGAGGATTGGCCAGATAATCCTTAAATCCGTCAAAAGTTGCCTGACACTTGTCATCCCAATTGAACTTGACCCCCGGCTTAGTAAGCTCGTAAAACGGCCTACATCTTTGTGAATGCTGGGAGACAAAGCGGCGGATAAATTGTAACCTCCCGATTAATCCTCGAACTTCCTTCAAATTCTTGGGAGGAGGCATGTCTCTGATGGCCTTTGCCTTGTTGGGATCAACTTCAATTCCTCCAAGCAACTTCCCTGATGAAACGCCAAATACGCACTTCTTGGGGTTCATTTTCAATTGATACTCTCGTGATCTTTGCAAGACCTTAGCTAGAACCCCAGGGTGCTCAATCCTTGTCCTTGATTTTACTACCAGGTCATCCACATACACTTCAATATAAATATGAATCATGTCATGAAAAATCGCCATCATAGCCCTCTGATAGGTGGCTCCAGCATTCTTGAGTCCAAAAGGCATGACCACATAGCAGTATGTGCCCCATGGTGTAGTGAATGATGTCTTCTCTTGATCTTCTTCAGCCAGACGAATTTGATTGTAACCTGAAAAGCCATCCATGAAAGAGAGAGTCTCAAATCCTACCGTATTATCGATCAGAACATCAATATGAGGGAGGGGGAAATCATCTTTAGGACACGCACGGTTGAGGTCCCGAAAGTCTATGCAAATCCGAACCTTTCCATCTTTCTTCATGACCGGGACGATGTTAGCCACCCAGTTGGGATAGAGGACGACTCTAACAAACCTAGCCTTATGGAGCTTGTCGACCTCTTCTTTCATCTTTAAAGCCATATTAGGGTGGAAACGCCTCAACCGTTGCTTGACCGGGACAGACCCTGGCTTAAGTGTAAGCCGATGTTCAACAAGCGCAGAGTCTAATCCAGGCATATCCTCATAACTCCACGCAAACGTGTCCTTGTATTCTTGAAGTACCAAAATAAGCGTCTCCTCTTCGGAGGGCGGCAAATTCTTGCTGATGAGGATAATCCTAGGGTCTTCCTCGGTACCCAAATTTATTTCTTTGGTAGGCTCTTCTACAGAGGCTGATGGTTATCAAATCTTCTCATGCCACTGGCAAAGGCATCAGCCTCGTCCTCATATTCTTCATAACTTTCAACCCCCTCTTGATAGGGTCTTCATCATTCATAATTTCATAGACACCTAAACCCTCATAAGAAGCATTAGCATCCTCATATTCCGACTCTGGCAGGATAATCGGATTCTCCACGAATTCAGGAAGAGCTAAACAAGCCTGGCATCTTCTGGCTAACTCCAACAGAAACCTACGGGGAATCTGCTTACCCTTGGATTTCTTATGAGAATCTACCCCATGAATTTTATTAGAAGAAGAGGAGCAACTAGCTTGATCAGTAGAAGGGAAAGAAGGGGGTGAAAAAGTGGATACAGAAGGAGGTACAGATGAAGACCCCTCACCAGAGGGGGAGAAAGGATTTATCAATGAATCATGGAAGAGTGGCCCTGGGTCGGGACACACTCGGAAAAGAGATAAGAAGTCTCCTCAACGGAGATGGAGGACTGGAAAGTTGGAATTTTGACGTTTTTTTTTCATTTTTATTTTTATCCTTATTTTTATTTTCCTTTTCTAGAAGAAAACAATGTGAAGGGAGAACAACAGGAGGAGTGGAGATTGAAAGTTTGGAGAAAGATTGAATCAGTGATGGCCCACGTGGGGGTGTGATGGAGAGTCTGGAGAATTGCTCGAGGAGCAAAGGAGGAATCGGGAGAGAAACTTGGATTGAACTTGGAGAGAAATTGATTATAATCGGTGGCGGTCTCGGCACGCGACCAAACCAGTGAGAATGTAAGGAAGCAAGAAGAGACGGATGCATGGAAGTGAGGGAAAAGAGGCCAGCCCACAACCTGTCCACCGTGAAACCTTCTTCAAACGGAATATCTGGCTCCCCAGTGTCTGTGTAATCACTCAGCAACTGCCTCTTGTCTGTAATCACAACAGGCATTTCAATCAATTCATGTATTAGTGGCGGCCATTCCGGATCAGTTGGCATAAAGAGGCGGCTCAAGGAAATAGTGATATCATTCATATCAAACCACCTGTACCAGTCACATTCCGGATCATCCATTTTCCTTCTTTTGTCAGGCCTTAAGGACTCTAGGGCTTTGTATGTGGCCAACGGGGCAATATGACGAGCAAACTGTCTAGCATGAACATCTTGACAGTCTAGCGTGGAAGTGATTATTGTAGTATGCTCATGATGCTGAACGCCACCTATGACAAAATGTGTCTTCAAGGTCCAAGTGAGCGGCTGGCGCTCTGTCTTCAATGTGGATGTCATAACTGCCCATGGTTCATCTTCATTTTTGCCCGGCCTTTTGTAACCCAGGCCACCTCGTGCAATCAATTTCTGAGGCTTAACGGGCCTAGTTCTGCCTTGGAGCTTGACACCCAGACCTTTGCCGTTTTGATACCCCATTTTCATTAGAATATTCCAGCCGGGGGTGTTTATCATGCTTTTCTTCTTCTTCCCCTTGGAAGGTAGGGGTGTCATAGCAACTGTTATAACTGTTTCCGGCATCGGCCTTGAGTGAGGAAGGTCCAGCACTGATAGTAACGGCTTGTTAGCAGGCCAAATAGAAGGAACTGACGAAGCTAAGTATATATCTTCCTCTGGTAGAATTGGCATACTGGTGACCTTGATAATGCGGCCCTTATGTGGAAATTTGAGGCACTGATGATTTGTGGAGGGCACTGCATCGAGCTGCTGAATGTAGGGGCGGCCCAGAATGCCATTAAATGTTGGATCCATGTCCAAAATATGGAAATCTGCAATGATGGTGGCTGGACCCAAACTGACCTTCAGTGTTATCATGCCTAGAGGAGGCTTCTTGGTATTATCATATGCAATGACTGTGATAGTAGATGGCCGAATTTAGCTTTCCGGAATGCCACACGACTTTAAAGTGCTAGGTGGCAAGACATTGATGGATGCACAAGTGTCCACCAAACACTGCTTAACAGCCACTTTGTTGATATCAACCGTGATGCATAGAGCATACTTTCTCGTTGGGAGTGGTGCCAACTCATGTTCATGGAAAGTAATCGCCGGCTGACTGCTAACGGGCGTTAAAACTGTGACTATCTGTTCAACAGGGATGTCCTCATTGACCATGACTTTTTGCATATATTTCTTCAAGGCTAGCTAATGAGTGGTGGACCTTTTAATCAATTCTAAAATTAAAATTCTTACTGGAGTTCTGTCCAACTGCTTCAACAAATCATATTCAGTGCCCGGCACTGACTCTTGTTCTTGTTCCTGTTCATTCTGCCCCTGCACGGGCTCTTGCTCTCTATGAGGGAAAATACGGTGGAACATCCGTCCACTGCGGAGCGGCGCCACGTTCTGCCGTGCCTCTGTCGGGGCAAGTGTGGGAGAGGATTAGAAGAAGAAGAGGGTGTGTTGGTGTTGATAAGTGGTGGAGGGGTGTTTGATGAAGAGTTTGACAAAGATGCCCCCGCAAGAGGCGTAGGAGTAGAAAGGGATACCCGAATGCGAGGAGAGTTGGGTGGTGGAATGAGGAGGGATCTGGGTACAAAAGGTGGGGGAACCGATGGTGGGGGGATCCTTGCCGGTGAAGGAGTAGTGGTGGCGGGTGCAGTGGGCGTTGGCGACGAGCGGATAAGGAGTGGCCTAGATGGCAAAGGGTTGGTGGCGGATGGAGAAGTTTGCTGTGTGGTAGGCTGTGGAGGTGGTAAACGGGTGAGGAGAGATCGGGCTGGCAAGGTTGGAGAATTGGTGGGAGGAGGTGGATTAACGGGGCGTAAGAGAGAACGGCCCAATTGAGGGGTAGAGGAAGGAGGGAGAGTGCGCAAAAGGCGCGGAGGTTGATTTTGATTGTGATTAAATGCCCCGACAGAGGCGTTTTCTTCATGCCATCCCTGCCCTCTTTCCACCTCGGAGAGAGACGTGACAGGGTTCACGTGTTGGTTAGGCGGGTGCTCCGGTAATGGATTGTGGACGATCCCCATATCCTGCTGAGGCGCTGGAGCTTGCTGTTGCTGCTGTGGAGCGGGTCGCGGCGGCTGCTGAGCCTGTTGCTGCCGAGGAGGCCTTCTTTCTTTCATGGTGGCGACAAACTGTCTCATCTCATCCCAATTGATGCCGCCCTGGTCATTCAAATCATAAATGTAGTCTCTGAAGTGGAAGCAACGATCAATGTTGTGACCAGGGGAGCGATGGAAAGCACAGTAACGAGATGTGTCAACATTAGCGGGCCACGCTGTTCTTTCCCTTGGTAATACGAGCAAGTTGGCGGCCATTAAAGCATTGAAAATATCCGGGAGACTTTCTGGTAGTGGAGGGTAGTGGTCCCTTTTGGGGCCAAGTGGTGGCCTCCGTTGTTGTTGTTGGCCATAGTTGGTAGGTGGTGGTACCTGGTGGTACTGTTGCGGAGCTGGAGGGTCAGTGCGGGGTGCTTGGTTTTGCGGTGAAGCAAAAGAGTGTTGAGGTGCGAATTGGTGTTGTGGAGTGGAGTTGAATGGGGGTTTTGTTGTGGAGGTGGGTTAGGCCGTGGGTTAGCTTGGTGGTGGGGGTGGCCAACTACGCCAACCTGCTCATTTGCAATAGTGCCCTCAGTCGTGGGCCCGCTGTTGTTGACATTTGTGGTTTTCTTAAATAGCCGTGGCTTCGGCTCAAACATGCCCATAATGGGCGAATCCTTCATCTGCGTCTGAATATAACGAGCTCTCTCATAGAGCTCCTCCATGGTGGTTAATCTGTTCATGGCCAGTATGTGCCGGAACTGAGGAGTTGCATTGGAAATTATCATCTTAACTTGTTCTTGTTCTGCCAAAGTGTCTTTCAACTTCTCGGCCATTGAACGCCACCTATCAGCAAATATGATGAAGTCCTCCTCGGACTTCATTTTTTCTGCAACCAGATCTGTGACTGAGAGGGAGGGTCCGACCCGGTCCCTATACTTATGCAGGAACTTCTTCTGAACAATATCAAAGTCGCTGGCATCAGCAGGATCCAACGAATAGAACCATTCAAGGGCTGGCCCCTCTAAAGATCTCCTGAATAAATAGGCTAGAGAGGCCTTGTTGTCTTTCCAGAAAGAGGTCTCGTACATAAAATCCTTCAGATGAATAAAAGGATTGCCAGTGCCATTATATCGCCGGAAGTTCGGCATCTCAGATGGCGGCAAGTGAAAAACTGGCAGTGTAGGGAGCGAGATCTCTGGGGCATTCTTGGCCGCAGTGACCTTCTTCAGTTGCTCTTCCATGCTGGCCAACTTCTGAAGCAGTAGAACATTAGTGTCGGACTCGACTGGGGCCGGATTTTGAACAAAAGAATGCGGTATAGGCGTCCTTAGAATTTGAGGAGGTTGGAGAAATTGGTGCTTAACTGCAGAGTAGCTCGCCTGTTGGGCCGGCATGGCCGCAGCGGGCGTTGGTGGACGGGAAGGAGGTTTATGCAAGACCGCCTGGTCATTAACAATGTGATGGCCACTCACGGTCGGAGGGGGATTGGAGGAGAAAGAGGGAACTGACTTCCCCTTCAAAGCGGCCTGGACAGCCTGCCGCTGGGAATCATCTAACTGAGACAAAGCTTGAATTAAATCGGTGACATTAATGGATGGGGGAGAATTCCCCGAGGTATTGGAAGGTAAAGCCTGAGAGGAGGGCTCAACCTCTTGGGAAGTGGTGTCAACCACATGAACTTGTGGATAATGAGAATGAGGAGGAGGGTAATTCCCCTCATGATAGATGAAATCTTGGTGGGGGACCTCATAAGATTGTCCAAAGACATTTTCTTCCTCATCATCACAAGTGTACTCATAGCTTGCCATGTTGATGATCTTACCTGAACGGAGTTTTATTTTTAGGACGAGAGGAAGCTTTATAAAGGAGTTATCATGCAAGAAACACTCAATCCAAATAAGCTTAAATAAATCAACCCAATCAAGTTTATGCAATCAAGTTGAGATGAACGCAAGATTTTAGTGTTTGTTTGGGATTAGAGTGGATTAATTTACAGAATAATTCACTCCTCTTTGCAAAGTGAAACCTAGTTTGAATCCAAGTGTGACCTCCGGGTCAACTAAGTTCTTTCTCTTTTCCTCACCAACGATAGGTTCTCTAAACTCCGAGTACTTCAAGGGTACAACCAGCTCGGCGTCCGTGAGGGAATCCACGGGTGCGGGGACTTACGGAGGTCTTGGAAAAGGGATTTCCCATCCAAAGAGACGGAATGATCAATGGAGGGTTGTCCCGATTCCAAGAGAGGTGTGTGGAATCCTAGTGTAGAGAGAGGAGGTCTCTCAACCAAATGCCACAAAATGCAGTATAAGATAATCCAATCACAGCAATATAATCAAATGCTCAATGTGAATATGAATCCAGCATGAATAGACAGAAACAATAAGGCTCTGCAAACACACAGGAAAGAGGCGACCTGGAGGCCGTCGCTACTAACAAAAGAGACGACAGCGTGGTTGTCGTGAATTCTGGGAGGGGCTCTTGGACAATGCAAAAATGCGCCTTGGTGTGGGGCGCTAAATATGATAAAGACGCCTCTGACAGAGGGCGTCAAATAAAAGTGGTGCGCATGATCGAAGAAAAACGTGCCTTGGTGTGAGGCGCTGCCAAATAAAAAGACGCCCGAGAGGAGGGCACAAATTCACAGAAGCAGCAGATATGATAAAAGGCGCCTTCCTGGAAGGCGTTAAATAGAGAAAAGACGCCTTGGATGAAGGCGTTAAATAAAAAGGTGCCTTTGTGAAAGGCGTTAATTCAAAAGATTAATCACAAACTGGCTGATCCCGGGGAGTGTGCAGTGTGCACAGTGGAGGGTGCCCGTGGGGCACAAAGGAGGGGTACCGTGGGTACCAAAGGGAAAGGGCACACGTGGGTGCCAAAGGGGAAAGGGCACACATGGGTGCCAAAGGGAAAGGGGTAATCAATAGAAAAACAGTGAAAGTCCCACCGTGATCGCCAATTTGTAGATCGTGATAAATCTACTCATGATGAACAAAAATATATATTTATAGGGGAGATATAATGATGGGAGATAAAAATAAAGATGAAGAAAAGCATGTGGTGCTACTAAGGAGAGTGATCGCCAGAGGGGTTACCTCAATAAAGATGATCGCGAATACCTGGTGGAAAATAAGATGCGGGATGGATGTGGATTTCTCCTCCTCCTTCTATCGGCCGGCCGACGAAGGGGGTTTTCCTTGTTGATTACCTTAAACAAAGAACAAGCCAATAAAAGAAAAGTGGATCAGCCAAGGGTGAGTGTAGTATCAATCCAAATAAACAATATGATGGTGAAATAAGAATATAGCATGCGCACCTTTTGTTTGGTTTTAAAACCCCTAGAGAATTAAGGGTGAGGAGAGGATATGCAGTACTAATGCAAAAGAAGAAAAAAAAATGATGGACGTGATGATGCGATGAAGACAAACACAAACAAAGGAGAGAAACCCTTGCTGGTCCTGTAAACAGTAAAGGGAGAACCACGGAGCAGCAGGAAGCAGAGGAAAACGATGAAGAAATCACACAGAGGAAGAGAGACTCTTCTCTGCGCAAAGACTTCTGTGACAATAACAACAGCCTTCTCTTTTTCTTCTCTTCTCCAACCTGATTGACGGCTAATGCTAACAATAGCCCCTGCTAACACCGTAACAATAGCCCTTGCTTCTAACAACGACAACTCTCTCTCTTTTTTCTCTTCCCCTCTCTAACCTCGCGCGAGATTGACTAGGGAACCCTTTTATAAGGTTTCGATCAAAGATAGACACAAATTCGGGAAGATAAGAATAGGCAGTGGTTATCAACAGCAAGGACTCTGGTTCCCAGATCGAGCAAGGTGACCAAGAAAGGCAGGGAACTCTCCAGGAAAGATGAGCTTAAGAAGGACACGAAAAGAGGATACACGACCTACCGAAGGTCGTCAATTCAGAATTGACGACCTGCTCCAGGGCGTTAATTCAAAACACGACCGGGATCAAGGCGTCACTTCATGGATTCAATTTTGGTAATAAAAGCCTTCTTTTTTTGAAAATTATGAAAAGACGCCTGAAGCAAAGGCGTTAAACAAAAACACGCCCTAGAGAAGGACGTTAATCATTGATTTCCAATTTGAGCGATACTCGTAAAATACCAGGAACTGACGCCCTTACCTGTGGTCGTCCTTTTTCAAGAACACGCCCCAGATTAGGTCGCTATTTAAAACACGCCCCTCTTCAAGTCGTGAATCACAAAACGTAAGAATTAATCACAAAAACACACAAAAAAATGAAAAACTTTATATTATAGAAATATTGAAGTTCACTTTGGGGCATTAACATAGTGACATGAGATTTGATCAATAAAGCGTCAATTTTGGCGTGTCTACACTGAGGACATTCTCTAAGAAGGCTACCTACAAAAGCTCTCTATCGCAGTAGTTGATCGCTGGAATGTAGCGGAAGCCACCATTTATAGGGTAAGCAAAGTCCCCAGGAGTATGAGGACTCTCACCGCCTCAATCAAATCCGTGGAAATCGAAACGACGGATCCCAAAAGTCGCGCTCCTTCAGAAGCCCCCATCAAGGACGCCGTTTCGTATCCCCAGAGGATCTCGCGACGGTTCAGAAAGAAGGAAATACACGGAAGAAATCTCAAGATTTGCAGATAGAAAGGAAGGTTTTCATTTCCGAAAAGGAGGAATTACAAAGAAAGACTATAGCCTCGGAAAGTGCAAAAAAGGAAGGAAAAGATAACTAGGGGCATCCCCTCAAGGACCTGCCCGGCTACATCATCACGTGTCCTGGGCTCAGCAGGCGCACGCACATCAGCGGCACTAGGAGGAGGTGGCTTGTCACTCAAGTCCACCACGATAGCATCCGCGGGCGCCCGCTCGCCTGCGCTCGACACCGACCACTCGGCGCCCACCTCCACGGGGTCAGGCCCCTCTTCTCCGTCCTCGGCCCCCGAGCCGTAGGGATCTGGAGGAGGAGGGAGGACCGGGGCCACGAGGTCAAAGTGTCCCGCGGTGTCCTTCACGGCGGCACTCCAGCACTCCCGGAAATCGCGGTCACGTGCCGGCCCGTAATCTCCAGGGCTGCCTCCGTCAGCTCGACCTGGTAAGCCGAGGAGGATCAAAAGGCCTCCACAACCTCATCACTCGCCGAGGACAGGGACATGCACACCTTAGTGAGCTCCGCCTCGATCTCCTGGCCGCGGGCCTCCATGGCTCGGGTCTCCGTCTCCAGCTTAGCCGCCCTCTCTGCGGCGGCGTCAGCCTGCGCCAGGAAAGAGTCCCGGTCGCGCTCCATGCCCGTCAGGGCCAACTCCAGCTGAGACAACTGCTCATGGAGTCCGGCGTTCACAGCCTCGAACTCCTTCAAGCGCCCCTCGGCCCCCGCCTGACAGGCCCGGCAGGTCTCCAGCTCACGCACAGCGTCCAGGAAACGGTGCCTCCACAACCCGAAGGCGTTGGTGACCAAGCACACGCTTTTCGCGGCAACGGCCGTCAACTCGTCCACAACACCAGGACCCAGCTCCCCAACGTGCTCATGCCAGCGAGCACTCCATATCATGAGGTCGACGACGGCCGGGATACCAGGCACCCCCATCGGTAGGTCCTCAAGCCGCAGAGACTGACCGCGGGGAGATGAGGACTAACCGCGCGGAGGGGCCCTCTGCGGAGGGGGAGGGTCGACCTCGGCAACAGCAGGGGCCTTGCCCCTTTCGCTCCCCCAGTTACCAGAGACAGACGCAGGAGTAGCAGCTGTCGGCACTATCGGCGACAATGACAGGCGAACAGTGGGGGGAGGCACCCCAGGCAAAGGTGGGACCCGGCTGCTGGCGGGAGTCGAATCCCTCCCCCTCTTCCTCGATCGGCGGCGACTGTCAATCTCTGCCAACTTGTCCTCGGTCAGATAAGTCTGACCACCGCCAGCCATGGTAGACTCCTCTCCGGGTATGCTGGGAGCGGCTTCGGAGAGACTCCGCCGGGAACTAGGCCCCCCACTGGCCACCGACACCTCGGGCAAACGCGCCAGAGGAATGCCCACAGGGGTCGGATACGGTAACCTCCTCAGGGCAAAAGCAACCTGGGCTGGGGGGGCGATGACCGACACCTATCCGGTTCCCGGAGCAACGTGATCCACGGGGAGAAGAGTGAGCCGCGGCAGCCGGACGATCTCAGGGGTCCAACCCAGCGCTTCAGTCACCCCTGAAAATGTAAAGACGAGGTTAGTCTAACATCAGCCACTACTGCCACATCCCTACGGGGAGACAAGATCAGTACCCGGCGTCATCATTGCCAGCATGGCCTCTGCCACCGCCAAAGGCACCTTGCGCGCCAAGTAGGCCTCGAAGCCACCAACTCCCGCCGTACGAGGAAGTCATCTTCGGATCACACCCTCCAGAAGAACCCTCTCTTGGGCTACTCTCAATCCCCTACGAGTGCTTGGCAACTAAGAGTAGGGGGGAAGTGAGGAGGGTAAATCTAGTTTGACCCAGAAACGGCCCAAGCGCGAGCGGCCCATTAAGGTTCGAACGCGCTGAGCCCACGCAAGGAGCGAACATACACGCCCAATCCAGTAAGAGGATCACCAGCCCAAAGGAGCATCGGATTCCACGATGCCAATGAGGCCGACCCAAGCGCAGTTCTCGCCGGAGGACACTCCGACGACCGACCGTTGCCCCCACGACGCCGACCTTGACCCCGTACCGGGCGAGCACGCACCATGGGTGCCGTAAGACTCGCCCAGGGAACGGCCAACGCCAGGGCTATCACCCTCCAACGGGAAACTCCCGCCACCATAGCAGAGGAACGTTACTCCAACTAAACGGACACTTCCCTATCAAGGGATGAGGCCCTCGCTCCAGGACAACCCATATAAAAGGGGCATTGACAGAAGAGAAGAGTACGATAGATTCTTCTACTAAACCCCCCACTACTACGCAAGAGGAGAGATGGCGAATACTTCTGCCACCAGAGCTCCCCACAGAGAAGAGAGCGACTCGACCTGCAACTACGACAGAGGGGTCATCCACTACGTCCAGAGAGCCACTTCCTCCTGTACGGCCTTACCACCCATCGAGCACTCTTCGAGAGCCCACTGGGAGCGGTGAGCACGTGTGCAGAGGACCTACACGCCTCCTGGATCGACTACTGCGGCTTCTACTTCTCCTTTACTTTGCTCTTCTCTATTGCTCATTGAATCCCTTACTGACTTAAGCATCGGAGGGTTGTCCCCTGGGGTAACACCCGGGACTCCTTCTGACGCCCTTCTAGTTCTTGGTGTGTGCAGGCATCCACGGGCGCGAGACGACTTCCCCAACAAATAAATAGAGAAGGTGGTGCGTGGCCTAGGAACCATTTTCCTGCCGCTACAGGACTCAATTAATCTAGAAAATATGCATGTTATCACTCTGTCGGTCGGACCCCCATGCACCCCAGTAACCCCTCTCCTCCACCCCGACGATCCCCCCACCCCTCACGCCAGTAGGTCCCCACCCCTCACCAATCTCGACCCCCTTCCCCCTATGGCTAGTAGGCCCCCTCCCTCACCCCTCCCCCAGTAAGGCCCCCACCATTGACACTAGACTCCCTCACCCCTCCCCCCAGTAAGGCCCCCACCATTGACACTAGACCCCCTCCCCGCCACCTGAACGACCTTCTCCTAGAACCCCCTTCCCCAGCCACCCCAATCGCTACCCATTGCCCATTCTCTTATCCCCGCCAGTTGGAAGCCCCATCGTCGGAGCCAGCCGAAACAGCCCCAACCTCGCTCCCCAATCCCCTAAAAAAAAAGAGAGAGAGATCAACAAAGGGTGGGGGTGACTTACTAGTGGCAGCGGTGGTGGCGGATGCCGCAGGACAGCGTGTGATGACAACATGCGGTGTGTGATGATGACAAGAGGCATGTGACGACGATAAGCGGCTTGGCGGCCATGGGCTACGTCATCGATGACTAGAGAGAGAGAAGAGAGAGACTGTGATTGAGGAAGGGTAGGGCGGTCGAAGGATATTAGAAAATTTATGACAGAATGACTGTGATCGAGGAAGGGCAGGCCGGTAGAAGGATATTAGGAAATTTACGGCACAAATCTCTCTATAATCAATAGCAAATATCCTGAATTAGCACCAAATTGAACATCGATTTGCAACGGATATAAGCTCCTTTGCAAATGCATCTCTAAATTTCTTTTCTAATTTGTATATAAATTTTAATAATATCTATTTTATTGTTATTATAATAATAAATTTAGTTATAAATTAAATATGTAAAAATATTATTAACATATTTATTATTAAAATAACAAACAAGTTATAAAAATAAAATAAATAACATAAAAAGTAATAAAATATATAATTAGTTACTACTCTTTATTATTATAATAATATATAGTTTCATATTTATTAATATAATTATTTAAAAACTATTAAGTAAATAAAAAAAATATACAATAGTCTATAATTAGTTATTATAATAATAAAATATAATTATACACTTATAATTACTATATAGAACTAAATATGTAATCAAAATAACATAATAAACAAAAATGATAGCATTGTAAATGATGTCTTTACGTTGATATTCAAGAATAGATTTTTTAAATACTGATTATATTGTACTTCAATACATTTCTTATTTGACAACATTACAAATGATATCCAACTCAACATTACGAAGATCTGCCCATTGGATTTCCTTCTGATTAAGATCTGACTGTTGGTCTTAACTTAGATCAAGATCCGACCATTTGATCTTACTCTAGATCGAAATCTGACCATTCGATTTAAGTTTGCTCAAGATCTGACCATTGGATTTATGTTTGATTAAGATCTAACTATTGGATTAATTTTCTCCCGATGAAAATATAATTATTGGATTTAAATTTGATCAAAAAAATTACTTTTAGATTTAAGTTTAATCAAGATCTGGCCGTTAGATTTACTTCCGATCAAGATTTGATCGTAGGCTTTAAGTTTAATCGAGAACCGACCGTTGAATTTGCTCCCGATTAAGATCTGACCGTTAGATTTGCTCTTGATAAAGATCCAACCTTTGAATGATTTAAGTTATATCAAGATATGATCATTATATTTTGCTCCCAATTAAAATCTGATTGTTGGATTTAAGTTTGATTGATCTGATAGTTGGATGTAAGTTTGATCAAGACTCGACCGTTAGAGTTAAGTTTGATCAAGATATAACCGTTGGATTTACTCCCGACCAAAATTTGACTGTTAGATTTAAGTTAATTTAATCAATATCCGACTGTTGGATTTACTCCTAATCTAAAGTCGATCATGATTTGATCGTTGGATTTATTTTTTCCGATAGGTTCGATCATTAGATTTACTCCCGATCTAAAGTTGATAAAGATCCTACCATTAGATTTACTCTTGATCTAAAGCTCACCAAGATTCGACTGTTAGATTTACTTTGAATCAAAATCTCACCATTAGATTTAAGTTTGATCAAGATCCGATTGTTGAATTTACTTCCAATCTAATATTACTCAAGATCAGCCAAACAACGTTATCTTCATGGGGGGGGGGACGGACTAATGCGTCTTCTCTCTCCTCAGTCGGTACCCGCTCCCGCTCCCCTTCCCGCTCGCGACCCCCGTCTCCCCCCCGCGCGCCGGTGATCCCCTTGCTCTGCGGTCCTCTCAGGCCATGGCCGGTGAGGGGGGGGGGGCATGTGCCTCCCCCCACAGCCTTCTTGATGTGACACAATGATGGATGATGATGTTCTGAAACCAAGTTGATGTAAAACTACCCCTTGGACCTAGAGTAGCAAGCAGCACAACAAGTTGGTAACGTCACATTGGCGGATTCACTCGCGTAAGCATACTCGGATCCGTAGAAGGATCGGCGATGGCGGGGAGGGTCCGAGGTTGGACCTCGGGGCTCCAAGGGTTTGGCCAGCTAGGATTAGATCCCAATGAGCCAAGGATGACCAAAATCAAGGGCGACCGGCACGCCGAGGGCGAGGGTTGAAATGTCACGCTCACAACTCACCTGCGGTAATCACGCAACTAGAAGAGAAATCGGGTTCGGGCACTCTCTTACGCCGACGGTACTGAGGATGCAATACTAATTAAGCAAGAGAAAGCCGGCAAAGAGTAGTGTGAGTGGCTCACCTGATCGGCGTGAAGACACCGATCCCGGTCGGAGACGAGGGCGAGCGGGGAAGTGTGGGTTCCCCCGCACACTGCGCCGATGAAGCTTCAAAAAAAAAAAACCTGCTCAAGAGTACATGCACTACACCTCTCACAGGAGGGTGATCTCGGGGGTGGGAATTAATTGATTACAAACAAACACTACCTCCCGCAGGGAGGGGCGGTAAGCCGGCCAGGCAAGAAGGGTAGATTGATCGAGAAACCCACGAGGAGGAGCCGCTACCGAACCAGACTGCTTGCTGTGGTTGGTGATAGACAGGCGGTGTAGTTGCTGTAGAAATCAGCCAGGAATTTTGCCGATGACGAGCCCAGGGGGGATCTTCTCGTAACAGGAACCCAAACACTTCTGATTTATGTCAATTTATTCTGACGTCGTCGATGGCTGCAGTGGAGGTCTGAGTAGAGCAACAGCTTCTGGGGCGGATGGCTCCCTATTTCTTTCTGCAACTTGCAGAAGTTGGCCTGGTCGCTCCTGGATGCCAAATCACGAACCGCTAGGGTCGCTGGATCCGTGGACAAAGCCTCTACACAGCAAAACTGACGGCAACACCTTCTGAGGTCGGGGTGGACAGGGGGACGCCGACGAGTGGGAACTGGTCGCTGCAGACTGCAGGAGGCAGACCCGCGCAATCGAGGGAGAAAATTCGGAACTCTGGCTCCCGGTTGCCGAAAGAGGTCCCATTTCTTGCTCCTGATCGGGGACAGGGGGAGGAAGAACTTTGATGAAGGACCTTCGGTCTGATTCCTTCACGGTTAGTCGTGGTCCGGTGACGAACTGGGTTGCAGGTTCTGGCCGCAGCGACTACCAGATAGGAACAGTGGATTGCAGAAGTTGTCCCGGCCGCTCCCGGATGCCGAATCTCGAACCGTCGGAGTTTCTGGAACCGTGGACGATCCCTCTATGCTGAAAAACTGACGGGGAAGCCATCCGATGTCGGGGTGGACTGGGGGTTGCCGATGAGTGGAAGCACGTCACTGCCACCTGTGGGAGACAGACCCGACCAGTCGTGGAAGAAAGACCAAAACTCTGACCTCCGGATGCCGAATGCACTTCCGCTTCTTGATACAGAAAGAGGACTGGTGGAGGAAGATATTTGCAGAAGAACTCACAGCTTGAATCTTCCACTGTCGGCCGTGGTGCAGCTTTGAACCGGGTTCAGGAGCTCTGCTGACGGAGCTCTGCGCAGTCGGGGGAGATTGGCTCTCCCGGACAGCCCCGAACTCGGAACGGGACAATTCCACCTCGCTTGCGAAGTAGACTTGCAGATCTTTCCGTCGATGTAGGCCACGCCCTCAGCAGGACCAGGATGGAGTCGTGGACGGTGCTGCACCTGGGTGCGGATCTGCTGGTCTTCTCTGCACACAGGTTGGAGATTGAATGGTGGGGGAAGGTTGAGGGGAGTGGAGTTTGGTAATGGAGGGGAGGGTGGAGGTGATTGCAGATGGGGGAGGGATGTGTGGGGGTGATGAGAGGGGCGGAGCCAGTGGTAGGGAGGTGCAGGAGGGTGGAGGGGAGTGGGGGCCGAAGCTTGGAGAGGGGAGGGTGGAGGGGTCGGCCAAGGTGGTGGGGTGGGTGTAGGTGGTGAGAGGGGGGGGGGGGCGCAACTCCTAGAGGGGGTGGCTGCTTGGGTCGCCCAAGGGACTTAATGGGGGTGTTGGGGAGTGGGAGGGTTGTCTTGGATGTGGGGAGATGTATGGGGAATAGGGAGGGTTGTCTAGGGAAGGTGAAAGGTTGCTTGGGATGTGGAAGGAATTGAAGGGAGTTATGGCCTTGGGAATATGAAAGGGTGGGGAGGTGAGGTGGCAGCTGAGGTGGCAGGGGAAGGGGGAGGTGAAAGGGCAGGTTCGCCCAAGGGAGAGAGAGAGAAGGGGGAGGAGAGAGAGAGGGGTTCGACCCCTAGAGAGAGAGAGAGAGAATGAGAGAGCTAGAGAGAGAGAGGGATGCACTTAGGCTCAAATTTGCTTAATACTTCATTCGCCTCAAAAGAGGGGGGTTGGGGTCCTATATATAGGAAATCCCCATTTTACAAAAAGTCCCTGTGAAAAAGGACTAATGACAGAAGACCAAGGGGTGGGGAGAGGGGTGCCCATGGGCCAAGCAAATGATATGGCCCAATAAGATATGATAACCCATTAACCCTCTTGGCCACTTAATGAAACCTTAAACTTAGGTAGATGACTTACTAACTTAGGTACTTGACTCAATAAAAGGAAAATTACATGATTTAAGACTCAAGAAAAAATGTAAAAATTACATAGCTAGACTCAGAAGCTTGAGATGAAAATAGTGGCAAGCATCGGGACCCACGGGGAAATGGAAAGTGGTAAGTGATGTCCCCATCATACTCCCGGGGTGCGGAAAACTCGACTCCGTCGAGTAAAGGCTCACCGGGGGAGCAGCTCAGGGCGATCCTCATCCTCCAAACTCAACCTGCACCTGCGACCAGGGGATGGCCCCTCATCCTCTCAAGGTGGCCCGGACACACCCTTATGCTGGCGATGGAACCCTGCTTGCATAGTATTGCCCCTCTGTGTACACGTCGGGCTCTCAAGGCTATTTTGTGGAAGCTCTCCGGGGTGTCCCTCTTTAAAGGAAGGTATAGGCTCAAAGTACTCACGAGGATTCACCGCGGTGCCCAAATAGGGTGCCGGGTTAGTCGCTTGAGAATTGGGATATATCCCATAGCCCATTAGTAAATTCAATCCATAAGCCAGTTTTGCCAAAGCCACTTTGGAACATGGAAGGTCCAAGTCCTCGTGCCCTCGATTTGAAGGTGGCCCTACGGTAGAGCCATTCCAAAGCCACCATCGTGAGGTTGCCTTCTTAGAATTCAAGTGCCACTCGTGAATCTTTTGCCCGTTCATTATGATCGTCATCGCCCATTGCTAGATGCTTGCCTGAATGAGTATGCCTTGAGCTACGGTGCGGTGGGGGTGGGAAGTGTGTGGTATGCCATGGGGGACCAGGGCAACCAAAAGTAGACCTATCATGTAGCGATGTTATGATGTCTTTGAAGAATTTGGGAGGACCGGGGAATCCATAGGTGTCCCCCTTGTGAGTGAGTGTGATGAATGATGGAGGACCCGGACAACCATGGATGCTCCTAACTTGCATAAGATGGATGATGAATAGGGGTGGACCTACATATCCAAATGTGAACCTGCCATGCACTGGACCTAGTGTGTATGTGACACAAATGAGATGACTAGCCCTACCGGATGGGGTAAAATGTTGTGGCACATGCATTCCTATCAAGATGGTCCCATCTTTTGGTGAGGGTTGGTTTGGGGGTCTCCACTCATGGGATTCGAAGGGGTCCCAGAAAGTGGACATCTTGGGATGGGTTGATTCCTCATTTCCTAGGTGGATGTCACCTTTGGTCATGGCTCTTATGGTGTGGGCTAAGTTTTGGAATGGATGGGTTAGGTTTGACATGGTGTGTGAGGGTAGGAAAAGGTGGGTAGTGGGTAAGGCGACTAGGTCCCAAGGGTTCTTTGGCTTCCATTGGGAGGGATCAAAGGGGTCATGGAATGGGTCATCTAGGGGGAGGAACTCTTGGTCCTCATGGTCTTGGGAGAGGTAGTTTTGACTCATCATTTGTGGTAGGAAAATGTTGGTGTTGAGTAAGGTGGGTGGGTATAGGAAGGGATCGAATGGGTCATGGTATGGGTTACCTAGAAACTCTAGGTCCACACGTGGTGGGGAGTTATTCACCTCTATTGAGATTTTTGGGCAAAAGTTGTTGGTGGGTGGGTTAGCCTTGAGGGGATGGCTGGGTTTTCTTCCTGAAATGAGGAGCTCCAATTTAAGGATGGCCTCGGGCTCATCGGGTGTGGGAAGAATGAGAAGGAGGTCGCTAATGTAGCAACCAACATTGCAAACCGAAGTGATAGACCCGACACATGGGTGTAGAAGACCAAGGCTCCTAGGTTGGTCGACCATAGGGTTCAACATAGCCATCAACTCCACTTGCCATGCTAGGCCTTGTAGGAGGTCTGCTAGAGTTTCCACTTGGTAAGAGGATTGGATGGTAGTGTGATAGGTGGAGAAGGGTACTATGGGGAGGTGTCGTTCCATGGGAGGGTTGACATGGGGCAAGATAGGGTGAACCGGATTTTCCTCTAACCATTTAGCCAGGGGCTCACTTATGAAAAGTTCATTCCTATTTAGAGAGGGTGGTGTAAAAGGTGAAGTTCTTTCCTTGGTTTGGGCAAGGGTTTCCTCCAAGGTGGGGAGTGGTTCTAGGGTGTCCACCACTATGATGTCGGGTGTGGGAGTCATGGGTTCCTCTACCAAGGAGGTGAGATGGTCTTTTGAAGGTGGAGTGATGAGGGTAGGC
Organism: Amorphophallus konjac; assembly: GCA_022559845.1. Lineage (NCBI taxonomy): Eukaryota > Viridiplantae > Streptophyta > Magnoliopsida > Alismatales > Araceae > Amorphophallus > Amorphophallus konjac. The sequence goes on along the minus strand of CM040126.1, from coordinate 321,810,237 downwards.
GTATGGTACCCCCGGGGTGGAAGGTAAAGGGAAATTTGGTTCAGGATCGGTAGGGGAAGAAGTGGAGGCCTAGGTTGGGGTAGGGTTGTGGTTGACAGTGGAAGATGGGTTGGGTGGGGTGGCTTGGGTTGGCCAGTCATGGGTGGAGTGTCCCTTACAGGGGAAAGTTGAGGGGTAGTGATAGGGGCTAAGGGGCAGTGTGGAGTATGGGTTTCATGGGAAATTGTGGGTTGGGGTGGGAGTAGGTTGATGGGGTCAGGTTCCCCTCGACCCGACTCTTGGCATTGTGCCTCATATTCTTCTTCCCAATTAAGGGGTGCTTCATGGACTTCAATCTCGTTCCCAATCCTTTGGGGTGGTGGAGTTTGGGCCCTAAGGGAAGTGAAGATCTTCCTGATCTCAACCCTTATCTCTTCCAATGAATCTAGGGGTCCTTTGGGTGGTGGGATTTGGGTCCTAATGGAGGCCTTGGGTTGACTGGGAGGAAAAGGGGGAGTGGGAGTGCTCCTCGGGTTATGGTCCTCACGGTAGGAGTGGGACGGTCGGGAAGCATAGATCTTCCTAAGCTCACGCTTCATCTCTTCTCATGAGTGAATGGGCTCTTGCCCCCAAACCCTTCTGAATCTCTCTTTGTGTTCCCACATTTTCTTAGCTAGACCCCGAAGTCGTGCCTTGGCCCTGCGGACTATCTCGGATCCATATACCCAAGTACTTTCAAAGTCCCTTTCCATGGTATTCTCCCACCTAAGATAGGCATGAGGATTAGTTCCATCAAAATGAAGGTCCTCATCTACAATGTAGTCCATGTGGAGGGGGTCAATCGGACCATTTGACCAATGAGGGGTATGCATGATGATCGGGTGATGAATGCAATTGCCCTAGGACAAGACTTAGTAGAGACAAGTCTAGAACTTGCTCTGATACCAATTTGATGTGACACAATGATGGATGATGATGTTCTGAAACCAAGTTGATGTAAAACTACCCCTTGGACCTAGAGTAGCAAGCAGCACAACAAGTTGGTAACGTCACATTGGCGGATTCACTCGCGTAAGCATACTCGGATCCGTAGAAGGACCGGCGATGGCGGGGAGGGTCCGAGGTTGGACCTCGGGGCTCCAAGGGTTTGGCCAGCTAGGATTAGATCCCAATGAGCCAAGGATGCCCAAAATCAAGGGTGACCGGCACGCCGAGGGCGAGGGTTGAAATGTCACGCTCTCAACTCATCCGCAGTAATCACGCAACTAGAAGAGAAATCGGGTTCGGGCACTCTCTTACGCCGACGGTACTGAGGATGCAATACTAATTAAGCAAGAGAAAGCCGGCAAAGAGTAGTGTGAGTGGCTCACCTGATCGGCGTGAAGACACCGATCCCGGTCGGAGACGAGGGCGAGCGGGGAAGTGTGGGTTCCCCCGCACACTGCGCCGATGAAGCTTCAAAAAAAAAAAACCTGCTCAAGAGTACATGCACTACACCTCGCACAGGAGGGTGATCTCGGGGGTGGGAATTAATTGATTACAAACAAACACTACCTCCCGCAGGGAGGGGCGGTAAGCCGGCCAGGCAAGAAGGGTAGATTGATCGAGAAACCCACGAGGAGGAGTCGCTACCGAACCAGACTGCTTGCTGTGGTTGGTGATAGACAGGCGGTGTAGTTGCTGTAGAAATCAGCCAGGAATTTTGCCGATGACGAGCCCAGGGGGGATCTTCTCGTAACAGGAACCCAAACACTTCTGATTTATGTCAATTTATTCTGACGTCGTCGATGGCTGCAGTGGAGGTCTGAGTAGAGCAACAGCTTCTGGGGCGGATGGCTCCCTGTTTCTGTCTGCAACTTGCAGAAGTTGCCCTGGTCGCTCCTGGATGCCGAATCACGAACCGCTAGGGTCGCTGGATTCGTGGACAAAGCCTCTACACAGAAAAACTGACGGCAACACCTTCTGAGGTCGGGGTGGACAGGGGGACGCCGACGAGTGGGAACTGGTCGCTGCAGACTGCAGGAGGCAGACCCGCGCAATCGAGGGAGAAAATTCGGAACTCTGGCTCCCGATTGCCGAAAGAGGTCCCATTTCTTGCTCCTGATCGGGGACAGGGGGAGGAAGAACTTTGATGAAGGACCTTCGGTCTGATTCCTTCACGGTTAGTCGTGGTACGGCGACGAACTAGGTTGCAGGTTCTGGCCGCAGCGACTACCAGATAGGAACAGTGGATTGCAGAAGTTGTCCCGGCCGCTCCCGGATGCCGAATCTCGAACCGTCGGAGTTTATGGAACCGTGGACAATCCCTCTATGCTGAAAAACTGACGGGGAAGCCATCCGATGTCGGGGTGGACTGGGGGTTGCCGATAAGTGGAGACAGGTCACTGCCACCTGTGGGAGACAGACCCGACCAGTCGTGGAAGAAAGACCAAAACTCTGACCTCCGGATGCCGAATGCACTTCCGCTTCTTGATCCAGAAAGAGGACTGGTGGAGGAAGATATTTTCAGAAGAACTCACAGCTTGAATCTTCCACTGTCGGCCGTGGTGCAGCTTTGAACCGGGTTCAGGAGCTCTGCTGACGGAGCTCTGCGCAGTCGGGGGAGATTGGCTCTCCCGGACAGCCCCGAACTCGGAACGGGACGATTCCACCTCGCTTGCGAAGTAGACTTGCAGATCTTTCCGTCTATGTAGGCCACGCCCTCAGCAGGACCAGGATGGAGTCGTGGACGGTGCTGCACCTGGGTGCGGATCTGCTGGTCTTCTCTGCACACAGGTTGGAGATTGAATGGTGGGGCAAGGTTGAGGGGGAGTGGAGTTTGGTAATGGAGGGGAGGGTGGAGGTGATTGCAGATGGGGGAGGGATGTGTGGGGGTGATGAGAGGGGTGGAGCCGGTGGTAGGGAGGTGCAGGAGGGTGGAGGGGAGTGGGGGCCGAAGCTTGGAGAGGGGAGGGTGGAGGGGTCGGCCAAGGTGGTGGGGTGGGTGTAGGTGGTGAGAGGGGGGGGGGGGCGCAACTCCTAGAGGGGGTGGCTGCTTGGGTCGCCCAAGGGACTTAATGGGGGTGTTGGGGAGTGGGAGGGTTGTCTTGGATGTGGGGAGATGTATGGGGAATAGGGAGGGTTGTCTAGAGAAGGTGAAAGGTTGCTTGGGATGTGGAAGGAATTGAAGGGAGTTATGGCCTTGGAAATATGAAAGGGTGGGGAGGTGAGGTGGCAGCTGAGGTGGCAGGGGAAGGGGGAGGTGAAAGGGTAGGTTCGCCCAAGGGAGAGAGAGAGAAGGGGGAGGAGAGAGAGAGGGGTTCGACCCCTAGAGAGAGAGAGAGAGAATGAGAGAGCTAGAGAGAGAGAGGGATGCACTTAGGCTCAAATTTGCTTAATACTTCATTCGCCTCAAAAGAGGGGGGTTGGGGTCCTATATATAGGAAATCCCCATTTTACAAAAAGTCCCTGTGAAAAAGGACTAATGACAGAAGACCAAGGGGTGGGGAGAGGGGCGCCCATGGGCCAAGCAAATGATATGGCCCAATAAGATATGATAACCCATTAACCCTCTTGGCCACTTAATGAAACCTTAGACTTAGGTAGATGACTTACTAACTTAGGTACTTGACTCAATAAAAGGAAAATTACATGATTTAAGACTCAAGAAAAAATGTAAAAATTACATAGCTAGACTCAGAAGCTTGAGATGAAAATAGTGGCAAGCATCGGGACCCACGGGGAAATGGGAAGTGGTAAGTGATGTCCCCATCACTTCTCCTTCCCGCTGCTACCTCCCGTCGGCGGAGCCCGCGTCCCTGCCGCTGCGGTCAACGCCTGCCTCGATGGAGTCCTGTGTACGGCCAAGGTCTGCCCTCCTTCCCCACTGATGGCAGGTGAGGCTAGGGCGGTGCCTCCTGGCCTTGGGCTTCCACCCGTCCCCTCTTCCTCCTCTTGGACCCCCTCCGACGATGCCGTAGCTCCTCTAGTGGCGTTTGCTGCTCGACACGTCTTTGGCCATCCCTACACGCCTTCTGAGTTTTCGGTCCCGCCCACACCAGCACTTGATGGGATAGCCCCAGGGAATGATCCCCTATTTTGGCATTGCCCACCTTCTAGCTCGGCCACTGCTCCACCTCCCCTGCCCGTCTCATCTGCCAGCAGTCCTCCGGTGCCTGCTACTTCTCCTCCGGCGACGGTGGTCCCTCGTCTTGCACCCCCTGCCGCTGGTGGTGTCTCGTCATTGCTACCTAAGGGTGATGTTGCTCGTGCTTCTAGGCTCCCCTCGCCCCTAGTTGCTCTCACCGCCTCGCTCGCTGGCGCCTTGGACCCGACATCTATTTTTCTCCGCTCCTCTCCTCCCCGGCCTCCACCGTCACGGGATGCTGGCCTTCGCTTCGACGGCCCTGTATGGCCACCTTCTCTCGCTCCCCACGCTGCTGGTGATGCTCCGCCACCACCGCCTGGGGGTGTCCCTGTTGCTGCGTCTGCCCTCTCCAGCGGTGCTATGGTTTCCGTGGCGGGGGGGCCCTGGCCTAGCCTCTGCCCGCTCATGCCACCGCCTCTAAGTCTCTAGCTTCGCCCTCACTGCCTCCTACAGCCCCTGCTGGTGATGCTCCGCTACCGGCGTCCGTCGATGTAGGAGATCGCGGGGTCACTCCTGTTTCATCTAGCGCCCCCCTGGGTCTGGGCCTGCGTGGGCTACCCCCTCTTGCCTGCTGTCAAGCCCTCTAGTAGAGGTGGACACCTTTCTATGTTCGGGGGGCAGCGCTCTGCTTGGCCCGCAGGTGCGCTGGCCACCCCCCCTCACAGCTGCTGGCCCTTTCTTCGCCCACCTGCTCCTACAGTCTCTCACTCCTCCGGCACTCTCCCTGGCTGTACACCCTCCAGCTCTTACTAATTCAGGGGAACTGGCCGCTTTCTTCTCCCTTGAGGAGATCAAGGAATCTTGCAAGCCCCTTCAGTTCACCATCATCGCCAAAACTCCTCGCGGGCGATTGCCGTTCAAGGACATCCGTGGGCACCTGGCACAAAGATTCTCTTTCAAGGAGGATTTCCTCATCAACACCTTGGATGGTCGGCATCTCATCATCATGTTTTAGACATTTGAGGACTATCTCCAAGTCCTCAAAGAAACGCTTTTTGTCCACGGGAAGCTCTTCAAAATCTCCAAGTGGTCCATGGACTTCTGCCCTGGATTCGACTCTCCCATTGTTCCTATCTGGATAGAGCTCCCGGGCCTCCCGGCCAACTTCTTCAACGATGTGATGATTGGCTCCATTGCTAGGAGCATCGGGCCTGTTCTCAAGGTGGACCGTAACACATCTTGCTTACTCCAAGCTCATGCAGCTAGAGCTTGTGTTCAGCTGGATGTCTCCAAGCCCTTACCATCTCGGGTATGGGTCGGTTGTGGGGGTGGCGGGTCTTGGCAACCAATTGTTTACCCTGAGCCTCCGCTGTTCTGCCGTGGCTGCCTGCACCTCGGTCACCTTGTGGAGCATTGCAAGTCGATGCACCAGCTGCTTGTGGGGTCTGATGGCTCTGGTCTCGGTGGCCTGGGCCCTGTTCGGAGTACTGCTGAGTGTGGCCCTCCTCCGGTGTCTGCCGAGGGGTTTGGTTCTGCCGGGCCTGTAGGAGCTGGTCCCACCCCCTTCGCACCTACACTTGCTACTGTCCCCCCTAAAGTTTGGCGGCCGGTCTAGGCTGGTGGTGCTACCCCCTCTGCTGCTTTCCTTCCGCCTGTTACCTTGGCCCCCAGTCCGGTTGGTGCTGCTCAGTCTCTTCCTGCTCCATCCACTAGTCTTGCGGCTCTGCCTGTCTTGCCTCCTGACCCTCCGGGTTCAGTTGGTGGCTTTGATTCTGTGGTGGAGCCTGCCGCTTTGGAGCCTTCGGCTACTAGCCTCTTGGTCATTGCTGGCTCGCCTGTTGGGCCTCCAACTTTTGCCCCGCCTGCTGTGGTGCCCATAGCCTTGGCGTTCTATGTGCGGTCGCCTGCTATGGTGATCCCCCCTGTAGCTGTTCTTAAACCCGTTGTGGATGCAACTCCGGCCCTTCCAGTGAGCCATGTCTCGGCTCAACTGGCCACATTGCTCTTTGCTACTGCCATGCCATGGTCACCTACTACAGCACCTCTGGCCTCTGGTACCTCTGCAGTTGGATGCGTCATCGAGGGTGCTTCCTTACCGCCGCGCGGGTGTGCTACTGCTACGGCCTCCTCAACGGTGTCGCCTCCTGCTGTGGGACTAGCCGTGGAACCTGCCCTGGCTACTGTTGCCTCTACTGTGGAGTCCACCTTTGTGATGCTAGATCTGCATGACGCCCCTTTAGACGTCCCACTTCAGCGCCCCGTTCAGCTGCCAACGTCCAACGCTCCTCTTCCTGTAGGCCCTACCTTGGTGGCCGCTCTCCCTACTCCTTCGGTGGGAACCTTGCACGCGTCTGTGGAGGACTCTTGCGCTCCTCATGGCAGTCCTCCTGCTACTGTTGGCATCTTGCCAGTGGGTGTTGTCTCCGCCCAACCTGGTGCGTACACATGCCGCAATACACGCCGGTGGACGAGGACACGCCGGAGTGGGGTCACTCTCAAAGGAGGAGATGACTCGAACGACTCACTGGGAATCACCGTTGGGTCCCATATTTCTCAGGCAAGTTTACAACACACGCAATAGATCCGACTTGCCTCACACTTGAAAGGGACTGACACTTGCGAGCTTGCATTAGACCGACTCGTATGCAGACTCCCACAGACTATACGAAACAAACACTCACACATGACCCTAGGCTATACATGACCCTAGGCAAACTTAGACACTCATAGTACTACTATGACTGACGACAAAGAGATACAAACACAAGGGACGACTCGGTGAGAATGACGGACACCGTCTGCATATACCAAGTGTAAAGAAAGACTGACCCACAACTTAAGGTCACGAGTTTCAACTCTTGTCAACAGTCTCTGGTTGGAGAAGACTCATCCTCGGGTACAGAAATGTGTGAGGACAAGGTGGTGGGTGATGGGAAAGTCATCCGGACGTTTGGTGTGAAGCACGACAAAAAGGAAGTCCGGACGTTGTCTCTCGAACGCGTGGAAGAAATCAGACCATACCGTGTCAACATAGGGTGTCGACAACGGTACGATAGTCACAAGCGGCTACGTTATCGTAGGAGAGACGGGTAAAAGTGGGACGGCTGACTGCATAGGGTCGGCGGATGGCACATCCACCAAGGATACAGTGGATGGGACAGACAGCTTCGGGACGGTCGGTGGGGTTGGGGTGACTAACATAGCGGGGTTGTTGGATGGCGCCTCACCCTGGCCCACTAGGCACTCTATGGGATCGCTCTCAAATCCCACAACCTCAATGAGGTACTCCTCGGCCAACTCTTGGTTAGCCTCATAACTCACTAGAGTAAGCCCGGGTGGGGCATCCCCCGAATGTGTGTCATCTAAGATAGGTGAACGTGAAGGACACTGGTCAGGGAAGTGGCTATTCTCTCTATGGGTGGCCAGAGGGGCGGGCTGGGCAGCCGGTGCCTGAGGGGCCGGAACAACTCCGGGGAGCTCCTGGCGGGGGATTCTTCCCACACTCTCTAACTTTCCAACCAGTCCTTGGACAGATCGGTCGAAAGCCTCGGCACGGTCCTCCATGGCCTTGAAACGGCCCACCAAGGTGTCGATATGCTCCCTACGAGTTTGGTCGGACCTATCCATGCGCTCTATGAGTAGTGCGAACAAGTCATCCAGAGATCGGCCTCCCTGGGGGGCACCTCGGGGTTCACCCATAGTGTCAGGGTGTTGGTACTAGGTACCCATGGGGCATTGGGGAACTTATGGGTGGGTTGGACATGCAGACACTCGGGACAAGACAAACTGACTCCCTAATGGACTCGACACGACCCAATACAACAATGCCACGTTGGGTCGAGTGTCTGCATGTCCAACCCACCCGGGAAGAATTGATGGGGACATCAAAGTAAGACCACTAACTTTTTTTATTTGTATTTATACCCTTGTGTTAAATGGGTTTACAATTGTATGGCAACTATAAGTCAAAGTGTGAGTTCTTAGGTTTTAGTGGGTTTCTTTGCAAAAGTCCACGTGGCCCGACGGGACCCCCACCTTCTTTCCCATTAGTCCACCTAGGCTCTAGGGCCCATGTGGGGCTGGTTCAATATCCAAGGTGGACTTAGACCAAGACCTTTCAAAGTTGGACCAAGAAAAGTCTAAGATGCCCACATGCCATTTATCCTTTTTTTATGTTGTTTTGACCACATGGGAGAAGGGAAAATGAATTAAATATTCTCATCCCCTAATTGCCCCTCCCTAACCCTAGATCTGAGGGTAGTGATGGTCATTTAGTTAGGTCTATAAAACTCATGTATTTTCATTATTTTGACAATTAATGAATGAAAAATTAGGAATTTGTTCTTGGAGCCTTGGGCGCCCCTCTCTCCTCTCTCCCCCTTGCAGCTGGACTGTTGTGATTTCTATGGTGTGAAGCCATAAACTTGGTGGATTCCAAGTTCTATTCCTCCCCCTGGGTGTGAAACTCAGTCATCGCACCACCACCGCCACCTCGTCGGAGTTCTGTCCATCTCTAGACAGCAAGCTGAGGTCAAAATTCTATCTCCCAATCCGTGTATCTGATGATCTTGAAATTTTGAGAGATCATCTCCCTCCTTGTTAGCCATCCCCATTTTAAATTTCGTGTCAATCCACCACCGTTTGATATTTTTCCTAGTATTTTAGTTTCACCCCTGATAGTCTGCCAATCAACAGATCTGCGGGATATTGTCTTGTTCTTCTATTTTTCCCGTCCCCTTAGCCATCTCCAAAAATTCTCAAAAAAATCATACGTGTTCCTCACATCCCCCTCTTCCACCCATAACTTTCCCAGAGTCTAGATCCATCATTTTTATTTTGGTCAAAATTCAGTCTCAAGCAGATCCTGTTCTGTCCTGACTGTCTGTAATTCAAGCACGCGGAAAAGCCGATACCCGAGACTCATTGTCGGTTCCTCAACCGCGCAGATCCACGCGTTTCCCTCGCTTAGGGACGTCTGCGAGCTAGAGTCCCAGGTTTGCGTCCCGTCCCCCATCAAATTGATATCAGAGCGTGGTTTGAGTCTAGGGTAGTGTCGCATTCCATTCCTATACTCGGTATATTAAAAGGTGTTCTCGGAACGATGGGTCACGCCTATTGGGAAGGTTGCACACTTGCGTGAGTTTGATCTTCGGATCATACCTCCGCCACGTACCAGATATTGGAGTCTAGGCTCCTCAGTTTGCATTAGTCAGTGCATTCCAACCATTGTGTCGTTGCATGGCCACCCGGCGAGGTACCCAATACCATCGCCCCACGTCTATGGCAAACCCACGGGATGCTGCATCGGGAGACTTTCACTCCTTGCATGAGGCGATGATGGCCATCATGGCTCGGTTGGACCAGTGCGAGGCTACCTTTCGGAGCTTCTCCGACAATATGGATGGTCACCTTAGAGCCATGGAGGAGCGTATGGAGTCATTCGAAAGATCTGTCCAAGGTCTGGTCGGACGGTTGGATAGGATGTCACACGGAGATCCTCCTGGAGCGGCCCAGGGCCCACCCGCACCTACTCCCGCGGCAGTCCAATCCGCTCCCATGGTCCAGGTCCAGCCCGCTCCCACGGCCCAGGACCAGCCCGCACCCGCTCCTCAGCCCGCCCCTCACCGAGCCATCGAACCACAGCATCGTGACCTTGGTCTAGAGGACTATGGGTCTGATAATGCTTATGAGGGGTATGGCTGACGCCATCGTGGCTTTCATCAGTCGAGAGATGAAGAGGACGATAGAGTCCTTAGGACCGTGCGAGCAGATCCTCCCACATTTGACGGGTCCTTGGACCCGAAGGTCTATCTTAATTGGGAGGTCGGCATGGACCGGTACTTCGAGTGGTTCGAGATGACGGATCACCGGAGAGTCAAGTTTGCTAAAATGAAGCTGTTAGGGCAAGCGTAAACTTATTGGCGCAATGTGGAGAGCTTGCTATTTCAACGTTAGGAGCCCCAGGTTGAGACTTGGGATGAGATGAAGGATAGACTTAGAACTAAGTATCTTCCTACCACGTACCGTCAGAGGCTCATTGATAGGTGGAAGAATCTCAACCAAGGGGACCGGTCCGTGTCCGAGTACATCGCAGAGTTTGATGAATATTTTTTACGATATGTCGTCTCGGAAGAGAGCACGATGCCTGTTTCCCACTTCCGTCGTGGTCTGCGGCCCCACTTTCAATATGAACTCTTTCACTGCAATGTGACCACCCTGGAGGCCGCATATCAGGTTGCTCTCGAGTTAGAGCAGTTTGAGTTGGAGTTCGCTCCCGTCCAGCGACCGGGGACCATCCATCAGCGTGGGTCTGACTCTCGTACCACACCCAGTTCCTATAGTCGATTTTCGATAGTTCGTCCTCCAGAACCCCCTCGCCAGGACCCCACTACTCTCGGACCTCGCTCTCTCCCTCCAAGGGACCCTCCCCCTTGCCAACAAGCACCATTCCCCACTCCCCGCCCTCAGCAGCCCACATTGCCTGCCCGACCTCAGCTCCCACCACCCCCGACCCGTCGAGAAGACAAGGGAAAAGGGCCGATGACAGGTGGAGCATCTTCTAGCACAGGGCCGCGTGACCAGTGCTATAGGTGTGGTGGGATTGGACACTTTGTGGCCAAGTGTCCCACTCGGGACTCGTTGGTTATTTCGGACACTCCAGCCCGTGACCCCACACCGGAGCTAGTGACGGTCAGCTATGAGCCGGATCCAGAACTCGCGGAGGAGTTCTTTGATGAGATTTTAGAAGAGCACGCTACCGTCCCGGGTACTCAGCCCCAGGACAATGTGCAATTGGGTGTGATCCTCCCAAACCTCTGAACCCCCATTAAGAAGTCAGTAGGTACATGTTAGATGTCTAGGAGTCCCAAACTTTGGGTTGCGTCGTTTGTATGCGAGTGTTACTTATGGTTGTCTAGGTTTGTCTAAGGTCATGTATGAGTCAATTTTGCTTATACAGTTTGTTTGTCAAGCATTTGGAATTTGCATAAAGTCGTGTCCCAATAAAAGGCCAGCCATGCACGTATAAGGGGTTAGCTGATGCACGCCTCCACGCCCGTGAGTTCTGAAAGGGAGAGTACGTCACGATCAGGGTCATACCTCAATTAATGGTTTCCCCTTGGGGACTGTAAAGAAACTCTAGGCCCGTGATGCCAGCCCTTTCCGAGTCGTGAAACAAGTGGGTTCGAATGCGTACGTTATTGAACTACCATACGACTATGGTGTCAGTTCGACGTTCAATGTTTTAGATCTGGTAGTATATCGTAACCCTGCGGTGATCCCTAGTAAGTTTTTGGGCTTTTTCCTCCTGTTGTTAGTGACACACCACCCGAGAGTCCACATCTTCCAGCCTCAACGTAAGCATATAGATTGTATACTGGATGAGCAAGTGACCACCACCAGGAACGGAGCCTACCAGCATTTCTTAGTGCGTTGGCGAGGATGCCCCACGATGAACAACACCTTGATCACATGCGGATGTTGACACCCGTTTTTAGCCTGCAAGTTGCGTTATTTCTCTTATTCATCAATTTTGGATGTCCCAAATTACCCATTATTTTGGAACGTTCCTTGGATGGATTTCGAGCCCATTTCATTATTCCTTTCCCATTGAGCCTTGGAGATCATTATTTCTTAGAGCCTTGGAGCTTATCTTATCAACTTCCGGCCCATTTAGGTCGACTTCCCTCAAGCGTTCGACCCCTTTCGCTGCGCAGTCTTAAAAAGTGGTCCTTTTTCATCCTCTTCCTTTCTTCTATTCATTAAGTGTCCTTCACCAAAGTTGTTCCATTTTTAAAGCCCTACATTTTCTTCTTCTACTCCATTATCCAGTTCTCCACCGTTTTCAGGCCTCAGTATTTTCTCTATTCCCACCCTATTTTCTCTCTCCTCTGATCATTTTTTCATCTTGTTCTCTTCATGAAAGTTGTTCCTCTCTCCGTTATCTACAATTTCTTCTTCTACCACTTTCGCTAGTTCTGCACCATTTGAGAGATATGCTCTAATTCCCAAAGTCGCGCGAGCTTGGCAGCCTAACCTTGATAAACAGTCAACTGTTGACCGTTACTGTTCACACGGTCCCATGTGGACCGCCCAACACCTATAAACGGTCAACAGTTGACCGTCCATGAACAGTAATTTTTTTTAATTTTTTTAATTTTTAATTTTATTTTTAAAATGTATAAAAACGGTCTTCTTAAGACCGTTTATGTGGAAAAATGGTCTTTGGAAGACCGTTTATCTATTTTCATGCCAAAAGCTCTCCGGTCGCCCCCAGTCGTTAGGCGGTCACACCATGACCGTTTATATTATTAAGGACGGTCTTTCCTAGACCGTTTATCTTGAAAAGCGATCTATCGTGCGACCTTCCCACTAACAGAGAGTCCACAAGTTCCTGAACTCCGTCTTCTTCGCCGCCGGATTCTAAGGTCGAACCTGTGCAACGAGGCCTCTTTGTTAGGGCTCTATCTTCTAGAATCCTCCACCAAATTGACCTCCGTTTGTTTCTATCTCTTGCCCTTTGTATTATCCTCAATTTGATCTATAGGGCACGACTTTTCATGCACCAGATCTCCTGGAATCTTGGCCGCAAGTTAGGGATTTACTCATTTCGTGCAACCAAAAATCCATGCAGATTAGGTTCTGGAGCCTTCTTCCAAGAGCCATAACTTCCACAATCTTCAACCAAAAAGAGTCCCGTTTGTTCCTACCTCTTATCCTATCTATTATCTCGAGATTGATCCATAGATCTCGAGATTTGGTGGACCCTATCCTCTAAAATCGTAACAGAAAGTTAAGGTTTTCACCCTTTTTCTATATAAACCTGCCCAGTTCGCCTGCGCGATGGGGGGCTCTTCTTGAACTTGGGGTGAAGCCATGCCAAATCGTCATCTCAAACCTTCGACCCCAGGCTATTGAGGGAAGTATAGGCTTCATTTTGATACCTTATTTGCTAGATTTCATCTTCGTTTACCCTCCTAACTTCGCCCATACTTTTTGCAAATCATCACGAGTTCTTGAACCTGTGCGACGGGGCGCCCTTCGTCGGCTCGGGGCGGAGTCATCCGGCATCCTCTTCGTCCTCCATTGGTCTCATCTTGAAGAGGGGAGTATCTTCTTCATTTTTCATCTCTCCGGGCTCTCTTTCTTCATACCTAGGCTTAGTTCTCTCCCTCTACTTTTCAAAAATCATCACAGTTTTACACTTAGTTTTTTTGCGCTGTTTCGGCACGTTCATGCATTTTTCTCCATTTTACACAACGTTTTTCTCCCCCATTTCTCCATCAAATTCCATGATTTCAAATTCTATGCATGCACAACACTCCCACCTTACTTTTACACCAATTTATAGGGGTTAAAAACCCTCCCCCGGTGCGTTCTCCCCCATTCTTTCATGTTAATTTATCATTTCGGGACACATGCTACACTTTCATGATCTAATGGGTGTTCTTTTGTTTTCATAGCTTTGTTTTGCAGGAGACCATCAATAAGACGTGAGGCCCTTGCTTTCTAGCCGGCTAGGAGGTGAGGAGGTGCACCCACATCGGCTTCCCGCATCCCATTTCAAGCGCGATCACACGTTGTAGCGGCTTCTCGTTAGGCCGCATCTTCTTCTTCATTTTCCAAGGTACACGGCACCGTATTCATCCTTTCTTCATCCTTTTGATGCCGTAGAACCTTGGTGACGATCACGGTCAGGTTCCTCTTCTTTGTCGCCCCTTTCCATTTCATGCACTTTCACGCTTATATGCATGGTTATATTGTTTAGCTCGGGGCGAGGTAGATTACATTTACATCCTACAGCGGAGAGTTCAAGCCTTGACACCCTTACTCGACGGGATCGAGTTCCTCCCACTCGAGGAGAATTGGTGCGTACACACGCCGCAATACACGCTGGTGGACAAGGACACGCCGGAGCCCTGTTAGCGCGAGGAGGACGTGGACGCGTCGACCAAGTTATCACCTTTGTTTCACATTTTTTTTAGGCCATGTTGGGCCCTATCTTAGTCCATGTTAGACAATTGTACTATTGTATGGCAAATGGGCTAGACTAGAGTTAATGTGCTTTGGGCTTTGAATTGGTCAAATGGGGTTAAGTGTGAACAAGTCTATGGGCTTAGTGTGCTAGGTGTGAAAGGGGCTAAGGAAAGGGAGGCTAGGAGGCAAGTGGAAGGGGGTGCTCCCTTCTTGGTCCAAGGAGAAGGCTGCCACCTACGTAGCTTGACTCCCCTTGTAATGCCCCGAATTTTTCGGATCTGGATCCGTGGGTTTCGGATCGTCTTTCCGTGGATTTCAGATTATGTCCGATCAAGTTTCAGACTATTTTTACCGGGTTTTCGGACCCACCGGTGGTGTGCCCGTGAGTTTCCTTGGGTCTGTGGTGTGGTGAGGAGCACGCCGGTAATTTTCTGTAATTTTCGGAGCGCCTTTGTGGGTCCCGGGTTGCGTTCGGAGTTTTACGCGTGTTTTTCATCTGTAGGACCTTCGGAATCCCGTACAGGGTGAATCGTTGAGTTCTCCGATGCCGGGACGTTACCACAGCGATCAGCGTGTTCCGAGGATCGCGGGGGTGAATTTTTCTATTTTTTTCTATTTTTTGGATTTTCTATATAAACCCCCTCCCCTTTTCTCTCTCCCCATCTCTCATTTCTCACCCTCTCTCCCTCTCTCTTCTCTCACGCTCTCTTTCTCCCCTCTCTTCTCTGGCGGCCGACGGAGCGAGGCGGGGGCGAGGTGGAGGCGACGCGGGCGAGGATCGAGGCGGTGGAGGCGTGGAGATGCTTGGGGGTGCGTTCGTGAGCCGGCGAGGGTTTCGCGACGATTTCATCGTGGATCGGCGTCCACGACGCGTCGTTTCTTCGGTGGAGGTAGGGAGATGGATCCCCAGCTTGTGCGCTTCTTTTCCCACAAGTTTTGTAGGTTACGGTGAGCCGAGCGGGTTTATTTGAGCGGTTTGGGGGAAATCCATATTTTTGGGGTGTGCGCCCGATCTACCGTTCTACCGCGTTTCGGACCGATTTGAGGGTCTAGATGCATGCTAGGGCCCATAGGGGAGCTTCCCCGTTGTTTTCCCCATCATCCGTGGATGATCGGGGCGTGGAATGGAATTTTTGGTGTTAGTTCACCGTTTTGCCGCCGGGACGCTGTGGCGGTCGTTCCAGTGACTGCCACAGTGTGTAACGCGCCTGGGCAGGTGCGTTACACTCCCTTTGTTTTGGGTATTGGCGTTCGTGGGCCTGACGG
Organism: Amorphophallus konjac; assembly: GCA_022559845.1. Lineage (NCBI taxonomy): Eukaryota > Viridiplantae > Streptophyta > Magnoliopsida > Alismatales > Araceae > Amorphophallus > Amorphophallus konjac. The sequence continues at coordinate 321,794,951 of CM040126.1, read as the reverse complement.
CCCCACGATAGACCACCATAGGGCTGTGACGCTCTCATGCTGGACCGTTACGGTGATTCCGACCGTTGGTTTATGACTGTTGGGGGTCATAGATGCCTGACACACTCAGAGTGGCGCGTCAGAGAAGCGTGACGCCCCTGGGCAGGTGCGTTAGAGCTAGCGCATCCACCCTTCACCCTAGCGCGCCTGGGTAGGTGCGTTAGAGAGCGTGACGCACCGAGCGGCATGCGTCACGGATTATATAGCTCCCTGGCCTAACGCACCGGAGTCGATCCGTTAGGTGACGTAACGCCCCTAGAGGAGTGCGTTACGTTCAGTTTTCACTCGTGCCTTGACGCACCTGTTTAGGTCCGTCAGGTGCTGTGACACACCAGCGTGGGCGTGTCACAGTTCGTTTCACACCGAGTGTCTGACGCTCCTGAGTTGGACCGTCAGGGTGCTGTGACGGCCTACCTTTGGACCGTTACGGTCTGTGATGGCCCAAAGATAGATCGCCAGACACTGTGTTATGCCGAGGTGGTCCTTCGTGCTTGCCGTGATCGTTTCACGTTGTGTAGATCCCTAGTCAACCCGGTTGCGACCCAGTGGTCGACTTGCGGTCTTGTGAATGCCCCAGACACCCGTGCGATTCTGTGTCCGTGTTTTGAGGGTGTCGGGAGGACCGTACTACCTTGTTTAGCGTGCCCGTGGGTTTGAGAGTCCAGGTGACTCCTCGTGTGTCGGGCTTTTGTGTTACTCTTGACCGAGTCACCGTGTATCGGTGTGCGTGCGGTGGGGTCTCCCCCACATGCCGTAAGTTTTCCTGGAAGATGATTCCTGAGTGGGCCATGTGTTTGGCCTTGGACTACGAGTCCAGTTATCGACGTGGCAGCTTGTGTGTTGCCCTGGGAATCATGCTTCTGTGCTTTCCGTGTGGGCCATGTGTGTGGCCTTCGACCGCGAGTCCAGTTGCCCAGCCTAGGGCTGGAGGGTGCTCGCTTTTCCCTGAGAGTGGGATTCGGTTTGGCGGCTTGTGAGCTACCTTGGGAACCGTGCTTCTACGTTTCTGTGTGGCCGGGTGCGTGGCCCGTGGACTATGAGTCTCGTTTCTTCTCCGACTGTGCTCACCGTGCGATGGTGCTGGTACGTGGGACGGTCCCCGTACTTTGTCAGGTTTGGACGTTATTTTCCGTTGACTTGAGAGTCTACTCCTTCAGTGACCCTCCACTAGTCGTAGCCTACCAGTACGCGTGTGCTGGTCCCACTTGGGAGTAAGTGGATGGGCTTATCTTGAAACGGTTTTTAGACTGGTTTCCATCGAGCCGCACGTCTTGCAGCCAGAGTCCGGCTGAGGGGAAAACCAGTTGGAGGCTAGACCTGGGACGCATGGTCTGTGTGTGCACACGTGGTTGGGGGCGGTTGAACCCATGTCGACAGGCGTGACCCCAGCTTGTCACTTGCTTTGTGGTTACTTGTTCGGTGTCCGTGCCTCTGGTAGGCGCTACCACGTCAGGCAGTTCACCTGCGGTGCGGTGTAAGACGTCAGGGGATGCTACCGACTATGCTTCTAGTGGGAGGTACTCCTGTCAAGTCAGGAGTGACAGACTATCAGTCTCTGTGACATCGACCTGCAGGTTTTTGGTGGTGTTGACCGTTGAGTCTAGGTTGTTTCGCCGTGGCGCGTGTGTCGGTTCTCGTGCCGTGAGACTAGTGCTAATAGCTTTACCGAGATTGCGTCTTGTTGTGCTGTACCCGTGACCAGGTGGTCAGGGTTGCACCTTGGACAGCGTCTCCAGGTTGGCCGTGTCCTGGGAGACAGGCCTCTACGGCGTGGTTGTCGTGGGTTTTTACTTCGGTAAGTGGTACTAGTGTAGTTCGGTAGCCCCTGACTGTGGGATCGTGACTTCTCTTTTTGCTTGATCGGTACAGTAGGAGTGGTTGTAGTGCCGAGTTTTGACCGGCCACCGGTTCACTGTTCCTGCTGTAGTTGTAGCTTTCCTTTCCTCTACCGCCGTTGTTTCTGGTTGGGGTTCTGCGGGATACCTGCTGAGTCTCTATTTTGGAGACTCATTCCCTGCTTTTCAGGTGTGACGGTTCTTCCTCGAGGTTCGAGGGTGCAGTACGGAGGTTCTCAGTTGCCAGTTCGCCGGGCCGAGTGTTTAGTCGGCATGTGGTACATTTTTACTACTTTAGGCTGTACTTTCTGTTGGACTAGACTCTGTTGTAGTAGTTGTTTATTTATTTATTTCTGTTAATTATTGAAGTGTCCAGCCTTATTTCCTATTTCTTTGTGCCTCCACACTCCTTTTAGCCCTTCCGAGCCCTCCCGGCACGTGGGCGGCAGTTCGAGTCTCGGGTTATCGGGCCTTCCAGGTTATCAGATTCTCGGGTCGTTACAGATGGTATCAGAGCAGTGGTTGTGGGCGTACATGGGAATTCGAAATATTGCAGTGATCAGAGTCCATAAGGTCCAGTACAGTCGGCAGCTGGCTTAGGTTTTTGTGTTCGTTTTCTGCCTAGTTTCTCGCTCGAGAGCTTGAGTGCGCTGTGCGGCGCTGTGAAGGTGGTTGCTGTCCGCGGCTTTCGTGCCAGCATGGGGTCTAAGGATCGAGGTCGAGAGCCTTCTCCCTCATCGGTGGTGGCCCTGGTTGTGCTGCGTTGGGCAGAAGTTGCTGGCAGGCGTGAACTCGCGGTGCTGCGTTGAGGTGTTTTCAGCGTGGTCAAGTGGCTAGAGAGGATTGTTTGTGGTTAGGTGGCCGTGAGCGTGCTCCGAGAGAGCTGCTGTCGGTTTTGGCCACTCCAGCTTGGGGTTTGTCCAGCCCCTGAGGTGTTTATGTCGTGGTTTAAGGTGGCAGAGTGGGTGTTCTGATCGAGAGGTGTGATCGGGTGAGCGGAGGATCTTCTCGGTGAGCTACTGTCTCGTCGAGCCTGGTGTTCTTGTCGTGCTCTGTGGCGTCAGAAATGATGTGTTGGTCCCGATTATTCTTACGGATTTCGAGGCAGGATTTGGCTGTGGTGTCCCAGTAAGTTCTTGCTCTTGCGCTCTTGTGTGCGAATGGGTGGTGTTCGCCTCAGATGTGGTCGAGATGTGAAGCTTCCGCGGTGAGTTTCGGGACTCGAGGATGAGCGTTGGCGGTTGTCGTTGTGGCTCGTGTTGCGGCTCTTGGCGCGGTACGTTGCAGTTTGAGGAATTGCAGCGGTGGTGCATCGAGAGATGCTGTGATTGTGGTCCGACGTGACACTTGCTAGGTGTGTCAGAGGCGCTGACCTGATGGAAGCGATGGTTTTCCTTGGTGCTGGATGGTGCTGTTTCCAGCATGTGCGAGATTCGAGATCAGGTCGGGCATGGAGTTCTTCCGTTGGTCAGAGGTGCGATTGGTCTCCCCTTTGGTTGGAGAGATTGTGTTTGGCTAAGGTTCATCGTCTTGCAGTGAGTTCCCGGATTTGGTTGGCCTTCGTGTGCCATAAAGTCCGTGCGAGACATGACCCGTGTTTTGGCAAGGTGGTTGCCTGTGTGAGTTGTGCCCATTTCCCTTGTTGTGTAAGGGTGCTGGCGCTGTTCCGAAAGGATGAGTGCTGGTTGGGCGGTGTTCACATTCTTGGTTGGGCGCGCGTGGATCAGAGTGCGCAGCGGAAGCGTGGTGGGCCCATAACCCACTGGTTCAGGATCATAGCGTTGGTTGCTACGGGCGGATTCTTGAGTTTGCATTGAGCATTGAAGGATTGGTTCCTCGGTGTGAGATGTATTGTTGCCGTGCCGTTGCCCGAGATATCGTGGTTCTTGGCACTGGCAGGATGGAGTGTTGGGGAATGTGTTGGCTAGTGCGTCGCAGGAGTACCCTGTTCCTGTGATGGAAGTTGTGTCAGGCGTCGGTGTTAGACCCAGATGGGGTTGTTGAGGATGTCGCCTGACGGAGGTCGAGGGATGAGATGAGACCAGATGGAAGAGTGATGTCTGTGCATCGAGGTCCTTGATGGGACGTTGGTGTCGCAATGGTTATCCCTGGTTTGGTGATCAGCACGGGATGGTTCCTTGTAAGTCTGAGTCAAGTGAGGTGATGACTAAATACACCAGGATCTTGTCATTTGGTTTCATCGTGCTCTCCTGAGAGGGTCGAGTTGGCGCGATGATTGAGTTCGGATGCGGAGTCCGAGAGGAGTGCGGCTCGAGATATGGTATCGGTCTGTGTGTGGGTCAACGGATGGCTTGCCGAGGTTTGGAATGTTCTCTTCGATCTAGTGGAGGACCAAGAAAGAAGGAAGAACCTGAGCAAGCAGAGGTTTTCCGTTGACGTGTATCTGGCGACCAGTGGATGGTCTTTTCACAGACAGAAGATGCTGGTTGTCGGGGCTCGAGCGTGGCGAGAGCCGTGTGCCAGCGAGGCCTTGGGTGGCTGATTTTGAGGTGTGCCTTGCCGGACGGGATCTGGGCTTTGTCAAAGTTTGTCATCTGACAAGAGTTAGCAGAGTGATATGTTTGGCTTTCGACTTGCCAGGTGTGAGGTGATCCTTGGCACTGAGTCGATGAGCTGGTTACGGTCTGTTGAGATGGCTGCGTGAGCCGTTAGAGGCTCTGTGTTGGTCGTTCCCTTGCGAAGGGTGTGCGACCTGTCAGCTGGTTGTAAAGCTGATGTGTGTTTTGTCTGCCGACCATAGGAGGGATCGGTAGCTGTTTCTCGTGACGAGGGTTGTGTCTCCTCGGTGAGCAAGATGGTGGCAGCGGTGCCATGATTGGTTCTCGCGTTGTCTGAGGTGACGCCGGACTATGTCCTTTGGTGTATGCCGACTCTGATGGCCGGTGTGCGCGGCATGCGGAGCGAGGTGTCGTTCGTGATTCTAAGTCTGGCTGCGTCCCTCAGGTCCGGAGCTTTTTGTGAGAATCGAGGTTTTCTGTGCTGGGGCTTTGACAGTGTTGTCAGTTGATTGAGGTGTTCTTCCCCTGTGACCTGGTGCTAGTTCTAAATTTCGAGGATGAAATTCCTTTAAGGGGGGAGGGCTGTAATGCCTCGAGTTTTTCGGATCTGGATCCGTGGGTTTCGGATCGTCTTTCCGCGAATTTCGGATTATGTCCGATCGAGTTTCGGACTATTTTTAGTGGGTTGTCGGATCCACCGGTGGTGTGCCCGTGAGTTTCCTTGGATCCGTGGTGTGGTGAGGAGCACGCCGGTAATTTTCTGTAATTTTCAGAGCGCCTTTGTGGGTCCCGGTTTACGTTCGGGGTTTTACGCGTGTTTTTCGTCTGTAGGACCTTCATAATCCCGTACAGGGTGAATCGTTGCGTTCTCCGATATCGGGACATTACCATAGCGATCAGCGTGTTCCGAGGATCGCGGGGGTATATTTTTTTATTTTTTAATATTTTCCAAAATTTTTGGATTTTCTATATAAACCCCCCTGCACTTTTCTCTCTCCCCATCTCTCATTTCTCACCCTCTCTCTTCTCTCACGCTCTCTTTCTCCCCTCTCTTCTCCGACGGCTGACAGAGCGACGCGAGGGTGATGTGGAGGTGGCGCGGGCGAGGATGCGGGCGAGGACGGTAGAGGATCTAGGTGGTGGAGGCGTGGCGATGCTTGGGGGTGCGTTCGTGAGCCGGCGAGGGTTTCGTGGTGATTTCTTCGTGGATCGGCGTTCACGGCGCGTCGTTTCTCCGGTGGAGGTAGGGAGATGGACCTCCAGCTCGTGCGCTTCCTTTTCCACAAGTTTTGTAGGCTACGGTGAGCCGAGCGGATTAATATGAGCGGTTTGAGAAAAATCCATGTTTTTGGGGTGTGCGCCCGATCTACCATTCTACAGCGTTTCGGACCGATTCGAGGGTTTAGATGCATGCTAGGGCCCATAGGGGAGCTTCCCCATTGTTTTCCCCATCATCCGTGGATGATCAGGACGTGGAACGGAATTTTTGGTGTTAGTTCGTCGTTTCACCGTCGGGACGCTGTGGCGGTCGTTCCAGTGACCGCCACAGTGTGTAATGCGCCTGGGCAGGGGCGTTGCGCTCCCTTTGTTTTGGGTATTGGCGTTCGTGGGCTTGACGGCCCCACTATAGACCACCACAAGGCTGTGACGCCCTCATGCTGGACCGTTACGGTGATTCCGACTGTTGGTTTATGACCGTTGGGGGTCATAGATGCCTGACGCACTCGGAGTGGCGCGTCAGAGAAGCGTGACGCCCCTAGGCAGGAGCGTTAGAGCTAACGCATCCACCCTTCACCCTAGCGTGCCTGGATAGGTGCGTTAGAGAGCGTGACGCACCGAGCGGCATGTGTCACGGCTTGTGTAGCTCCCTGGCCTAACGCACCAGAGTTGTCCGTTAGGTGACGTAACGCCCCTAGAGGAGCGCGTTACGTTCAATTTTCACTCGTGCCCTGACGCACCTGTTTAGGTCCGTCAGGTGCTGTGACGCACCAGCGTGGGCGCGTTACAGTTCGTTTCACACCGAGTGTCTGACGCTCCTGAGTTGGACCGTCAGGGTGCTGTGACGGCCTACCTTTGGACCGTTACGGTCTGTGATGGCCCAAAGATAGACCGCCAGGCACTGTGTTATGCCGAGGTGGTCCTTCGTGCTTGCCGCGATCGTTTCGTGTTGTGTAGATCCCTAGTCGACCCGGTTGCGACCCAGTGGTCGACTTGCGGTCTTGTGAATGCCCCAGACACCCGTGGGATTCTGTGTCCGTGTTTTGAGGGTGTCAGGAGGACCGTGCTATCTCGTTTAGCATGCCCGTGGGTTTGAGAGTCCAGGTGACTCCTCGTGTACCAGGTTTTTGTGTTACGCTTGACCAAGTCACCGTGTATCAGTGTGCGTGTGGTGGGGTCTCCCCCGCATGCCGTGAGTTTTTCTGGAAGATGATTCCCGAGTGAGCCATCTGTTTGGCCTTGGACTGCGAGTGCAGTTATCGACGTGGCAGCTTGTGCGTTGCCCTGGGAATCGTGCTTCTGTGCTTTCCGTGTGGGCCATGTGTGTGGCCTTGGACCGCGAGTCCAGTTGCCCAGCCTAGGGCTGGAGGGTTCCCGCCTTTCCCTGAGAGTTGGATTCGATTTGGCGGCCTGTGAGCTACCTTGGGAACCATGCTTCTACGTTTCTGCGTGGCCGGGTGCGTGGCCCGTGGACTGTGAGTCCCGTTTCTCCTCCGACTGTGGTCACGGTGTGACGGTGCTGGTACGTGGGACGGTCCCCGTACTTTGTCGGGTTTGGACGTTATTTTCCATTGACTTGAGAGTCTACTCCTTCAGTGACCCTCCACTAGTCGTAGCCTACCAGTATGCGTGTGCTGGTCCCACTTGGGATTAGGTGGACGGGCTTACCCTGAGGATGATTTTTAGACTGGTTTTCGTCGGGCCCCACGTCTTACAGCCAGAGTCCGACTGAGGGGAAAACCAGTTAGAGGCCAGACCTGGGACGCATGGTCTGTGTGTGCACACGTGGTTGGGGGCAGTTGGACCCACGTCGACGGGCGTGACCCCAGCTAGTCACTTGCTTTGTGGTTACTTGTTCGGTGTCCGTGCCTCTGGTAGGCGCTACCACGTCAGGCAGTTCACCTGCGGTGCGGTGTAAGACGTCAGGGGATGCTACCGACTGTGCTTCTAGTGGGAGGTACTCCTGTCGAGTCGGGAGTGATAGACTATCTGTCTCTGTGACTTCGACCTGTGGGTTTTTGGTCGTGTTGACCGTTGAGTCCAGGTTGTTTCGCCGTGGCGCGTGTGTCAGTTCTTGTGCCGTGAGACTAGTGCTAATAGCTTTACCGAGATTGTGTCTTGTTGTGCGGTACCCCTGACCAGGTGATCAGGGTTGCACCTTGGACAACGTGTCCAGGTTGGCCGTGTCCTGGGAGACAGGCCTCTACGGCATGATTGCCGTGGTTTTTTACTTCAGTAAGTGGTACTAGTGTAGTTCGGTAGTCCCTGATTGTGGGATCGGGACTTCTCTTTTTACTTGACCAGTATAGTAGGAGTGACTGTAGTGCCAAGTTTTGACTGGCCACCGGTTCGCTGTTCCTGCTGTAGTTGTAGCTTTCCTTTCCGCTACCGCCGTTGTTTCCGGTTGGGGTTCCGCGAGATCCCTGGTGAGTCTCTATTTTGGAGACTCATTCCCTGCTTTTCAGGTGTGACGATTCTTCCTCGAGGTTCGAGGGTGCGGTACGGAGGTTCTCAGTTGACAGTTCGCCGGGCCGAGTGTTCAGTCGGCATGTGGTACATTTTTACTACTTTAGGCTGTACTTTCTGTTGGACTGGACTCTGTTGTAGTAGTTATTTATTTATTTATTTCTGTTAATTGTTGATTTGTCCTGCCTTATTTCCTATTTCTTTGTGCCTCCACACTCCTTTTAGCCCTTCCGAGCCCTCCCGGCTCGTGGGCAGTGGTTCGGGTCTCGGGTTATCGGGCCTTCCCGGTAATCGGATTCTCGGGTCGTTACACCCCTCCCCTCATTTTTCAAATTAGGAAGCTTCCCTTGTCCCCCCCTTGGTCTTCTTTTCCCCCCTTTAGTCAAGGGTGCGCACCCCCCTCTCTCTCCTCCCTCCTCCACCACCCATCCTCTCCCTTGGGTTTCCCCTTCCCTATATATCATCTCTTTTAAGCATATTTCAGAAGTTAATGAAGAAAATTTGAGAGAAAATTATGTAAGAGAGTGATTCTCTTTCCCCCTCTTCGGTGTGATGCCCTAGACCCCAATCCTGTGATGTGATTTTCTTGGCGTGTGACTCGCCCCCCTTATCTTCCCCTTCCTGCTCGTATCTGATCCGTGAAATTTTATCAGTGAAGCATCTGCAAGCCAGGAATGATCTAGCGTTGGTTTTGTGTCGATCGGAGCTCCAGATCTACGGCAACAATTCCGTTCATGAAGTCGCGCAAGTCTGTCTGAGCCTGCTGTCCAGATCCTCAACTTCCTGATACGAAATTTCTACGGATCTACTCCCAATCCCTTTGGATATGAGATTCTAAGTGGTCATAGGATTTTCTGTCCTCTTCACGTTGTCATTGATCTCGTGTCGTTCTGAGGTCTGTGCTGGTCGTGGCGAGGATTTTCGTGGGGCTGCGCCGACCACCCTGTGTAGATCCGACCTAGAATCAGAGGTAACTTACAGAAGTTGCCCCGTCTCCTTCCTCTCAGATCTGCCCGAGGCCTTTGGTCTGCATTTTCCTCTGGATGTCGCCGACGATCTCCAACAAGAAGCAATCCATTCCGACACCGGAGCTATTTTTCCTATAATTTTTAGCTCTTCTGTGCAGTTCTGTGTGAGCAGAACCTGAGGCTGAGTACAGTTGCTGCCACGCCCAGACTTGATCAGATCTGATCGCGCCATTTCGACCAAGCATTCTTCATCCTGTCGCCGACATTCTCCAACAAACGTCACCCCGATCGGACGTCGGATCTTGGCATACCGGCCTCCGCAAGTCTGCTGTGCCGGGTTACCTGCGCGGGCAGAACCCAGTCGGCTTCCAATCGGCTCACCTGATCGGCCCCGACTCGCCTCCCTCGCCTCCTGCGAGTGTGGCCCGTCAACCCGAGTTCCAGCAACCCCAAATTTGTGTTTGTAGCCCTTTACCTCCCTGCGTGGAGTGGGCATCATGTTCGGAAATTGTACGGTTAATAATTGTGTGTATCGGGGTTGTCAGATTCGGTCGGGATTTCTTCCCCACGCGCTAGTCGTGGAGGTACGCGCTTCGTTCTTACACTTACATTACTTGTTTAGTATATTTTCTATCATCCTGCGTTTGTGAGAATAGGGCCGATAGCTAGCTTCAAATCGCCGTGGTTGTGAGTTGTGAGCGCCCGTTCAGTAGGCCCAGTTGAGCACCGAGCCCGAACTGGAAACCCTTAGGCGACAGTGGTTCCTTAACTGCTGCGATCCCACGTTTCCCTCGCAAGGGATGATCGTCGGGCTAGTTAAAGTTCCTGTTGAGAGACGTCTCCACCCGGAGAATGTCACGGTAGTCAGCCGCTCGGCTTACCTTAGTGTGCTAGTGCTGGCTGTACTTTGAGTCGGTCGTACGTCTTAGCTCGGTCGCATCACCTGTAATATCCCGAACCTTTTGGATCCTTCTTTTTGGGTTCCGGATCTACTTTCTCGGAGTGTCTGGCTCCATTGTGTCCAAAATTTCATTTTGGACATCTTTCGTGTTCGGATCGCGGCGATCCGGAGTTGTTTCGGAGGCCCGGAGTGCGTCCGCGACTTTTCAGCGCGTGTTTTTCGATTTCCGGTATGGGCTCCGGCAAATCCTTCGGAATCTCGTTGCTGGTGAACCGGGTCGTTCACCTAGACGAGAGTGGTACCATTGCGATCAGTGCGTCCCGAGGATCGTAGAAACTTGATTTTCTATTTTTCGGTATTTTTCGGATTTTCTGGATTTTCTATAAATACCCCCCTATTTTCTCTTTTCTTTTCCACATTTTCTTCTTCTTCCTCTTTCCTTCCTCCCCCACCGTGAGAATCTCCCCCTCTCTCTCCCATTCGATCGTGGCGGCGTCCCCTACGGCTGCAGACGGCGCGGGGTGACCGCGTGACGACGTGGGTGACGGCGAGGCGATCGTGGCGACGTAAAGCTTGTGGGGGAACCATGAAGGGACGAGGGTTCTAAAAGCGTCTTCCTTGATTTCGACAACGATTCGGCGGAGCTTTCGCTCCATTGAGGTAGGGGGATGAATCCCTATGCTCATCCCGTCATCACCCACGATTTGTAGGCCGAGTGGGAGCCGAGAGGGGTGTTTTTGAGCGGGTTAGGGCAAAATCATGTTTTGGGGAGAATTCACCCGATCTATGGATTTGAGCCGCGATTCAACGTTTTGATGGCCTAAAATCATGCTAGGGGTCCCCAGGGGGCTTTCCCCTTGATTTCCCCCTCTCCTATGGAGGCCTGGGGGCGTGGTTGGTGGTTTTGGGCGTTTCACGCCGTTTCACCGTCGGGTCGGTGTGACGGTCGTTCCAGTGACCGTCACATCTTGTGACGCCCCAAGGTGGGTGCGTTACAGCTCTGTTTTGGCCAACTGGAGGTCTGTGGGTTGTGACGGTCCCACGATAGACCGCCAGGGCGCTGTGACGCGCCTAGGGTGGACTGTCAGGCGACGATCCGACCGTTGGCACGACCGTTGGTTTTTGACCGTTGGGGTCAAGGCGTGTGACGCACCAGTACTGGCGCATCACAGCCTTGTAATGCCCCTGGGTGGGTGCGTTAGAGCTGACGCATCCTCACCCTGTAACGCACCAGAGTTGGTCCATTACAGACTATGACGCACCAAGTGGCACGCGTCACAGTTGGTTTCATCTTGTCACGTGACGCACCAGGGCTGGCGCGTCACAAACTGTGATGCACCAGGGTAGGCGCGTCACACGCAGTTTTGCACCGAGTATCTGACGCGCCTATGTTGGGCCGTCAGATGGCTGTGACGGTCCAGCCTTAGACCGTCAGAGCCTGTGGCACGTCTAGAGTAGACCGCCAGGCTCAAGGATGCACGGGTGGCTCTAAGTCCCGTTTCTTTTCCGACCGTGGTCGCCGTGCGACGGTGCTGGTACGTGGGATGGTCTCCGTTCGTTGTCGGATGCGGACGTTGTTTTCCGTTGACTTGAGAGTCTACTCCGTAGTGACCCTCCACTAGTCGTAGCATGTTTACACGTTTAGTGGTCCCACCAGGGAGTGGTGGAGAGGCTTCCCAGAGGATGATTTTTGGACTAGTTTCCGTCGGGCCCCGCGTCTACCAGCCAGAGTCCGGCTGAGGGAAAAATCGGTCAGAGGGCTAGACTAGGGACACACGGTCTGTGTGTGCACACGTGGTTGGGGGCGGCTGGACCCACGTCGATGGGCGTGACCCCAGCTAGTCACTTGTTTGTGGTTACTTGTACGGTGTCTCAATTCATGTTGGGCCGGAGGGAGACACCTGAGGCGCGGACTAAGACGTCAGTGGACGCATTCGGCCTTGCTTCTAGTGAGAGGTACTCCTGTCGAGTCGGGAGTGACAGACTGTCAGTCAGTCGTCGTGACTTCGACCTTCGGGTTTTTCGTCAGGTTGACCGATGAGTTCTGATTGTCTCACTGTGGCGTATGTGTAGCAACCCTGATAAATTTAAAAGGAATAAAATAAATCAAAATAGATTAAAAGATTTAATAAATAAATGAAAGAGCTTGGAATAAAAATAATTAAACCCTGATGAAAATAACGCCTCAGATATAGGCGCTACTTTACAATAAAACGCCCTTACCTAAGGCGTGTTTTGAAGAAAGGACGCCCACATGTCACGGCGTCAAATTTCAAACGACCAAAATAAATAAAAAGGGCAAGTTTGCATAATGTCCTTTGAGTGGACGCGTTTCAACAAGAAACGACGCTTGACAAGGCGTCAATTTAATTTCGACGCCCTTACTTAGGACGCTAATTCAGTTTGAGTTTCGTTCGACCCAGGAGTCTATCCAGGGTAAGTTGATAACTATGAGAAAGTGTTCGAATGTAGTAATAACTCAATCTTGGAAGTGTTACTTCCAATCAAACTCTAGCCCTAATAGGACCCCAAAAATCCCTATAAATACTCTCCTGTTCGACCCTTAAACGCTATTTGGCGTTCGGATTCTTCAGAGGTACATGAAGAATAGTAGTTCCTCTTATTTCCTTGTTCTCTGCTTCGACTGCATGAGGAATTAATGATTCTTCATACCCTTCTTTGCTTACAGGTTGAGAAGCTCCGGTGAAGGACTAGGTAACGTTCTTCTGCTTTCTCCTCTGTTACGTACGATGAGGAAACTAAGGTATATAGTTTCTTTTTCTTTTATAGGATCTGCCGACGGTTGACAGGGAAGAACGGGGAATTCTTCGTCATCAACCAACATCTTCTGCATCTTCCCAAGCTCATCTGTTGCCAAGGGAAGCATATATCTTACTTGGCTATCATTACGTCAGAAGACTCTGTTTATAAACAGAGTATCATTTTTTTCCCAGAACCTGCATCCGACCATCTTCAAATCAACTATAAGGTAGGTTTTCTCAAGCACTGTAGCCCAAATCACCATAATAACTATATTAAACCATATATATTAGTTCATGCATATAGTTTTCACGAGTTTTAAAAGTTCTATTGTTGGAAAGAAACGCCCTTTCCAAGGGCGCTAATTTTATACGCGACCCAGACTAGGGCGCTAATTAAATAAACGACCCTGACAAGGTCGTCAATTCAAAAGATTTGACGCCCTGTACACAGACGTCAATTTAATTACCTGATAATTACCCATGTTAATTAGTCCAATATTCACTTAAACATGATTCTAAATCAGTGCATGATCATTAATCCTAATATTATCCTATCATGACCATATCTCGTTTTCTGGAAATTTCAACACTTGAAAAATTGTAAATTCTTGAAATACACGACCCTGTATAGGTCGTCTCTCACTTGACTAACGCCGCTCTTCAGGGCGTGAATTGAAAAGTAACGCCCCTGTCCAGGACGTGTTTTTGATAAATTACTGAAAATATATATACTCTGTAAAAATAGAAGGAAAGAGTGAACGACCACTGTATACGTCGTCAACTTGTAAATAAACGCCCCTTACCAGGGCGCGTTTTTGGTAAAATACTGAAATATTGAAATCTTGCAAAATTGTAAAATAGATAAACACCCTTATCTAAGGCGTTAATTACTTGAGTAGTGACTTTACTTAAGTCGTTATTTTCCTGTAAAAATGTTTTTACCCTGTTTCTGATAACCGATGGTTTCAATATATCTATATATATGTATATCGGCACTATATCTCCACTCTGTGAGTATAGTCCCACGTTTCATGATGTTTTATCGATCACCCTCAACTCTCATTGACATACAAGCTCTCCATTGGACATTCCGTTCCTTTGGACTAGCGAGTTAGTCATAGAGACCTCCGTAAGACTCCTCGTACCTTGGATTCCCTCAAGGTCGACTGAGCTGGTTGTACCCTAAAAACCCATTACACTATTGAATGCCATGTCACTCTAAAGAAACATGGTATACCGGCCCTTATGTTATACCAAGTGTATATCATAAGAATTTCCTAATGGGATGAGATTATCATGCCATTAAATGATGTTCTTGTAAAACCTCGATTCTATGATAAGAATGAGGGTATCTTATCTTTGATATACTGTTCATGTGGACCTCAATTCTATATAAAGAATGTCCATACTTGTCATGGTACCCGAGTTAAGGGAACCTAATTCCACCTAGTTTCATCGTTCATCGTGATTGTACTGTTGTTATCGCCTATCTATGTCCAATGTCGTATTTTTGGACTCCATTCTATCAAAGTTATCCTACGTGTCTACAAGCTTGATCATTGAAATTCCTCATTGGCTATATATATATACAAGAGTGGATGTCAAAATACATGATAAATGCCTGCGCATATAGGGCCCGATCTGGTCCTAGGAGGAGCACCCGAAAGTACTTGTGCCCATGGGAGTTGAATGATAAGGTATCTGGCATTATACCGAGTGCATGACTAGATTGATTGGACATTCCACACAAATCTTGTACTTGACTCGTACTTGACTTGACATGACTTGCGTGACCCGAAAAAAAAAGGGTAATTACTAACTTGCTTGAAACATGATAGCCAAATTCTTGACATGACTTGTTAAAAGTTCTTGCTTGAATATCTTGTTAGCTTTTCTTGAAAGTTCATGGCTTGTTCAAATTGCTATCTTATTGATATACTCTCTTTCTATCTTGTCGTTTTATGCGAGCATGCATAGCTATAGTGCATTCATGAAAGATGTAACTACTTAAACCCCTTGCTAGTTCCTGAGATATAATTTCCTACTGAGCGTTCGCTCACTCCGTGTTTCCCTTACTTTTCAGGTAAGTCCGACGAAGAAGGTCAATCTGATGGGGAAAGTCAAGAGTGAAAGAGCTAGAACTTTTCCGAGTGTCATCTAGTCTTTTTCCTATTTTCTTGAGTCAACTATGTACTTTTCCTTTTTAATTGAATAGAGTATTGGATTTGTAATAGTCTATCCATTATGAAATAAAGGATTGGGTTATCTTTCTATTTTGCGCATCTCTGATTTGGACATACAAGCTCTCCATTGGACATTCCGTTTTATCGATCACCCTCAACTCTCATTGACATACAAGCTCTCCATTGGACATTCCGTTCCTTTGGACTAGCGAGTTAGTCATAGAGACCTCCGTAAGACTCCTCGTACCTTGGATTCCCTCAAGGTCGACTGAGCTGGTTGTACCCTAAAAACCCATTACACTATTGAATGCCATGTCACTCTAAAGAAATATGGTATACCGGCCCTTATGATATGCAAAGAGTATATCATGAGAATTCTTAATGGGATGATGATATCATGCCATTTGTTAATGTTCTTGTGGACCTCAATTCTATAATAAGAATGAGGGTATCTTACCTTTGATGTACTGTTCATGTGGACCTCAATTCTATATAAAGAATGTCCATACTTGTTTGTCATGGTACCCGAGTTAAGGGAACCTAATTCCACCTAGTTTCATCGATCGTCGTGATTGTACCGTTGTTATCGCCTATCTATGTCCAATGTCGTATTTTTGGACTCCATTCTCTCAAAGTTATCCTACGAATCTACAAGCTTAAATTGTTGAAATTCCATATTGGCTATATATATATACAAGAGTGGATGTCAAATATACATGATAAATGCCTGCGCATATAGGGCCCGATCTGGTCCTGGGAGGAGCACCCGAAAGTACTTGTGCCCACGGGAGTTGAATGATAAGGTATCTGGCATTATACCGAGTGCATGACTAGCTTGATTGGACATTCCACACAAATCTTGTACTTGACTCGTACTTGACTTGACATGAATTGCGTGACCCGAGAAAGGGTAATTACTTGCTTGCTTGATACATGATAGCCAAAGTTCTTGACATGACTTGCTAAAAAGTACTTGCTTGAATATCTTGTCATCTTTTCTTTAAAGCTCGTGACTAGTTCATCTTGCTGTCTTATTGATAAATTCTCTCTCCATCTTGTCGTTTTATGCGAGCATGCATAGCTATAGTACATTCATGAAAAATGTAATTATTTAAACCCCTTGCTAGCGCTTGAGATATAATTTCCGACTGAGCGTTCGCTCACTCCGTGTGTTCCCTACTTTTCAGGTAATTCCGACGACGAGGGAAGTCAATCGGATGGGAATGGTCAAGAGTGAAAGTGACAGAACTTCTCGAAGTGTCATCTAGTCTTTTTCCCTATTTTCTTGAGTCAACTATGTACTTTTCCTTTTTAATTGAATAGAGTATTAGATTTGTAATAGTCTATCCATTATGAAATAAAGGATTGGGTTATCTTTCTATTTTGCGCATCTCTGTTTTGGTGTCGAATACACTACTACTCTGATTGACATGATTGATATAAACTCGTCGCGCATATCCGAGTATCTTCCACGCTCGGGGCGTGACAGTTTTTGTGGTATCAGAGCCTAGGGTATTCAATTCCTAGGAAAAACTCAAGTCCAAGGATAAGTTTTAAACCTTCAACCAGTGAGATTGGGTAGAACCAAGGGTTAAAGTTAACATAGTATATGAGTCTTTAAATACAAGCACATATTAATCTAGTTATTGTAATTGTAGGATAATGGCTGCCGAACGTGCTCAATGGCGCAACATGCAGCGTACCCTTCAAGGCATGACTCACGTGCTGCAACAAGTAGCACAAGGAGGTGGACAACGAGTAGGAAGTCTCCACCAGACTTTCAAGAACATGAACCCACCCAAGCTCACGGGTTCTACTGATCCAGATGACGCTGAACACTGGATTAGGGAGATAGAACGTATATTCCGTGTTATGCAATGCACGGATCAGGATAAAGTTTTATTAGCTACTTTTCAGTTAGAAAGGGATACTAGATGCTGGTGGGAATCAATAGAGGCTACTATAAATCAAGATCAGGTTTCGTGGGAAGAATTCGTTGAACACTTCAACGCAAAATATTTCTCAGATCAAGTTCAGGAAAAGAAGGCCGCAGAATTTGCTGCATTAAAGCAACGATCTTTGTCAGTGGCCGAGTATGAGGCCCAATTCTCTAGATTGTCTCGGTATGCTAAGCATCTAGTTAGCACCGAGAAAATGAAAGCTAGGAGGTTTCTTAATGGGCTCAGGCCCCAAGCTATTACTCAACTGGCGTCGATGGACATTCAAGTCTACTCGGAGATAGTACGCCGAGCTCAACTATTAGAAGATGCCATGGAACTGTCTGATAGGATTCGTGGTAAGGATAAGAAGGAACAAGTTACAGGTTCGGGTTCCTTTAAACCCAACTTCAAGAAAAGGCCTAGCAATGGAGGTATTCCCTCGCAAGACCAAAAGTTCAAGAAGACCAAGCCCTTCTCTATCACCACTACCTCTCCAAATACAGTGTGCAAACATTGTGATAAAGCGGGTCATAGAGCAGAAGAATGCTGGAGGAAACTGGGAGCATGTCTCCGTTGTGGGAGTCGTGAGCATCGGATTCCTGATTGCCCACTACTAAATAATCAAGCCGATGACGGAAAACGCCCAGTAACCAAGAATGCTCGTCTTCATGCAATCAAGGAGACTGAGCAAGTAGAAGGAGGCGGCTTAGTGGAAGGTACATTGAAAGTTTGTTCCAGGAATGCATATGTCTTAATTGATACTGGTGCATCACATTCTATTGTTTCTAAAAAGTTTGCTGACCCAATTACCCCTAGAACCGGAATGGATAAAGTTAGTTTTGTCTACTCCTCTGGATGATGAGACTGATATTACACATCATTACCAAAACTGCGAAGTATTGGTTCAGGGTAGAAATCTCCCTATTGATCTCATATGTTTAGATCTGAAAGAGTATGATGTTATACTAGGGGCAGATTGGTTATCCAAGTATCAGGCAACGGTTGATTGCCGCAATAGTAAGGTTACATTCAAGGAATTTCCAGAACTAATATTTACTAGCCCCAAGAGTCGGAGCAAATCCCCTATTATTTCAGCTCTCCGAGCTAGCAAGCTCATCAGGAAAGGATGTGCATCTTTCCTCGCATTTGTTACAATTAAAGAAGCTAAGGAGATTAAGCTAGAAGACATTCCAGTAGTGCAAGAATTTTCGGACGTGTTTCTGGAAGATTTGCCGGGATTACCCCCGCAAAGAGAAGTGGCCTTCACCATTGACTTAGTCCCTGGTGCTGGTCCGATTTCAAAGGCACCTTATAGGATGTCACCTGCTGAACTCAAGGAGTTAAAGGAGCAATTGATGGAACTCATTAAGAAAGGATTCATTAGACCAAGTACTTCCCCGTGGGGAGCGCCTGTATTATTTGTAAAGAAGAAATACGGATCCATGAGGTTATGCGTCGACTATCGACAATTGAATCATCTCACTATCAAGAACAAGTATCCACTGCCGAGAATCGATGAATTGTTTGATCAAATTTCAGGATCCATGTACTTTTCCAAAATTGATCTTAGGTCCGGATATCACCAACTAAGAATCAAGGACGAGGATATTCATAAAACCGCATTCAGAAGCAGGTATGGCCATTATGAATTTGTTGTTATGCCTTTCGGACTAACGAATGCCCCTGCTGCCTTTATGCAGTTAATGAATAGTATATTCAGGCCTTATTTGGATCAATTCGTGGTGGTCTTTATTGATGATATATTGATTTATTCCAAGACCAAGGAAGAGCATGAGGAACATTTGAGGATTTCATTACAAATATTAAGGACAAACCAATTATATGCAAAACTTAGCAAGTGTGAATTCTGGCTTGAAGAAGTGACTTTTCTCGGACATGTTATATCAAAGGATGGCTTGTCTGTAGACCCATCAAAGGTTGAAGCTGTAAGGTATTGGGAAAGACCGACCAATGCTAGCGAGATCCGAAGTTTCTTAGGTCTTGTCGGCTATTACAGGCGATTCATCAAGGATTTCTCTAAAATCGCCGTGCCACTTACGAGGTTAACTCGCAAGGAGATCCGTTATGAATGGGATGAGGAATGTGAAAGAAGCTTCCAAACTCTCAAGGATCATCTTACTACAGCTCCTATCTTAGCATTGCCAATTGAAGGAGAAAAGTTCGAGATATACACTGATGCTTCTGGCATTGGCCTCGGGTGTGTTCTAATGCAACAAGGAAAGGTTATAGCCTACTCTTCTCGTCAATTAAAGAAGCATGAAGAAAACTACCCCGTCCATGACTTAGAATTGGCCGCGGTGATATTTGCACTAAAAATATGGAGACATTATCTTTATGGAGTACAGTTTACTGTATACTCCGATCACAAGAGTCTCAAATATCTTTTCTCACAGAAGGAAATAAATATGAGGCAAAGACGATGGCTGGAATATCTCAAGGACTTCAACTTCAATATACAATATCATCCCGGAAAGGGTAATCATGTAGCAGATGCCCTTAGTCGAAAGCCGAGAGCACTGTTAGCCAATTGTCTGATTCAAGAATGGAAATTGCTGGAACAATTCTCTGAACTCAATATAAGCATGGACACGGACCCTAGATGTGTCACATTATCTCATGTAAGCATACAGTCAGATTTATTGTCTGAAATACAAGCACTTCAGAATAATGATCCTACATTAGTAGAAATCAAGGGCAGATTAGAAGAACAATCGGATTTCCAACTAACTTCTGATGGAAGATTAATGTTCAAGAATAGAACTTGTATACCGGACTGCCCAGAATTGAAAAAGAAGATCTTAGATCGAGAAGTACGTACCCTAAGAAATAAGGTTATTCCCATGCTAAAGGTACAATGGAATAAGAATTCAGAACATGAAGCGACATGGGAGACCGAGGAATCTATGAGGAAATAATTTCCAGATTTATTTTAGAAGGGACATACTCTACACTCTCCAAATATAAATATATGATATAGAATTTGGGGACCAAATTCTTTTTAAGTGGGGGAGGGTGTAGCAACCCTGATAAATTTAAAAGGAATAAAATAAATCAAAATAGATTAAAAGATTTAATAAATAAACGAAAGAGCTTGGAATAAAAATAAATAAACCCTGATGAAAATAACGCCTCAGATATAGGCGCTACTTTACAATAAAACGCCCTTACCTAAGGCGTGTTTTGAAGAAAGGACACCCACATGTCACGGCGTCAAATTTCAAACGACCAAAATAAATTAAAAGGGCAAGTTTGTATAACGTCCTTTGAGTGGACGCGTTTCAACAAGAAACGACGCTTGACAAGGCGTCAATTTAATTTCGACGCCCTTACTTAGGACGCTAATTCAGTTTGAGTTTCGTTCGACCCAGGAGTCTATCCAGGGTAAGTTGATAACTATGAGAAAGAGTTCGAATGTAGTAATAACTCAATCTTGGAAGTGTTACTTCCAATCAAACTCTAGCCCTAATAGGACCCCAAAAATCCCTATAAATACTCTCCTGTTCGACCCTTAAACGCTATTTGGCGTTCGGATTCTTCAGAGGTACGTGAAGAATAGTAGTTCCTCTTATTTCCTTGTTCTCTGCTTTGACTGCATGAGGAATTAATGATTCTTCATACCCTTCTCTGCTTACAGGTTGAGAAGCTCCGGTGAAGGACTAGGTAACGTTCTTCTGCTTTCTCCTCTGTTACGTACGATGAAGAAACTAAGGTATATAGTTTCTTTTTCTTTTATAGGATCTGCCGACGGTTGACAGGGAAGAACGGGGAATTCTTCGTCATCAACCAACATCTTCTGCATCTTCCCAAACTCATCTGTTGCCAAGGGAAGCATATATCTTACTTGGCTATCAGTACGTCAGAAGACTCTGTTTATAAACAGAGTATCATTTTTTTCCCAGAACCTGCATCCGATCATCTTCAAATAAACTATAAGGTAGGTTTTCTCAAGCACTGTAGCCCAAATCACCATAATAGCTATATTAAACCATATATATTAGTTCATGCATATAGTTTTCACGAGTTTTAAAAGTTCTATTGTTGGAAAGAAACGCCCTTTCCAAGGGCGCTAATTTTATACGCGACCCAGACTAGGGCGCTAATTAAATAAACGACCCTGACAAGGTCGTCAATTCAAAAGATTTGACGCCCTGTACACAGACGTCAATTTAATTACCTGATAATTACCCATGTTAATTAGTCCAATATTCACTTAAACATGATTCTAAATCAGTGCATGATCATTAATCCTGATATTATCCTGTCATGACCATATCTCGTTTTCTGGAAATTTCAATACTTGAAAAATTATAAATTCTTGAAATACACGACCCTGTATAGGTCGTCTCTCACTTGACTAACGCCCCTGTTCAGGGCGTGAATTGAAAAGTAACGCCCCTGTCCAGGGCGTGTTTTTGATAAATTACTAAAAATATATATACTCTGTAAAAATAGAAGGAAAGAATGAACGACCACTGTATACGTCGTCAACTTGTAAATAAACGCCCCTTACCAGGGCGCGTTTTTGGTAAAATACTGAAATATTGAAATCTTGCAAAATTGTAAAATAGATAAACACCCTTATCTAAGGCGTTAATTACTTGAGTAGTGACTTTACTTAAGTCGTTATTTTCCTGTAAAAATGTTTTTACCCTGTTTCTGATAACCGATGGTTTCAATATATCTATATATATGTATATCGGCACTATATCTCCACTCTGTGAGTATAGTCCCACGTTTCATGATGTTTTATCGATCACCCTCAACTCTCATTGACATACAAGCTCTCCATTGGACATTCTGTTCCTTTGGACTAGCGAGTTAGTCATAGAGACCTCCGTAAGACTCCTCGTACCTTGGATTCCCTCAAGGTCGACTGAGCTGGTTGTACCCTAAAAACCCATTACACTATTGAATGCCATGTCACTCTAAAGAAACATGGTATACCGGCCCTTATGATATGCAAAGAGTATATCATGAGAATTCTTAATGGGATGATGATATCATGCCATTTGTTGATGTTCTTGTGGACCTCAATTCTATAATAAGAATGAGGGTATCTTACCTTTGATGTACTGTTCATGTGGACCTCAATTCTATATAAAGAATGTCCATACTTGTTTGTCATGGTACCCGAGTTAAGGGAACCTAATTCCACCTAGTTTCATCGATCGTCGTGATTGTACCGTTGTTATCGCCTATCTATGTCCAATGTCATATTTTTGGACTCCATTCTCTCAAAGTTATCCTACGAATCTACAAGCTTAAATTGTTGAAATTCCATATTGGCTATATATATATACAAGAGTGGATGTCAAATATACATGATAAATGCCTGCGCATATAAGGGCCGATCTGGTCCTGGGAGGAGCACCCGAAAGTACTTGTGCCCATGGGAGTTGAATGATAAGGTATCTGGCATTATACCGAGTGCATGACTAGCTTGATTGGACATTCCACACAAATCTTGTACTTGACTCGTACTTGACTTGACATGAATTGCGTGACCCGAGAAAGGGTAATTACTTGCTTGCTTGATACATGATAGCCAAAGTTCTTGACATGACTTGCTAAAAAGTACTTGCTTGAATATCTTGTCATCTTTTCTTGAAAGCTCGTGACTAGTTCATCTTGCTGTCTTATTGATAAATTCTCTCTCCATCTTGTCGTTTTATGCGAGCATGCATAGCTATAGTACATTCATGAAAAATATAATTATTTAAACCCCTTGCTAGCGCTTGAGATATAATTTCCTACTGAGCGTTCGCTCACTCCGTGTGTTCCCTACTTTTCAGGTAATTCCGACGACGAGGGAAGTCAATCGGATGGGAATGGTCAAGAGTGAAAGTGATAGAACTTCTCCAAGTGTCATCTAGTCTTTTTCCCTATTTTCTTGAGTCAACTATGTACTTTTCCTTTTTAATTGAATAGAGTATTGGATTTTTAATAGTCTATCCATTATGAAATAAAGGATTGGGTTATCTTTCTATTTTACGCATCTCTGTTTTGGTGTCGAATGCACTACTACTCTGATTGACATGATTGATATAAACTCGTCGCGCATATCCGAGTATCTTCCGCGCTCGGGGTGTGACAGTATGTGTGGGTTTTCGTGCCGCGAGACCGGTGTTATAGTTGCAGGACTTTCCCTTTTGAGGTACTCGCTTAGCCGCTAGCGCAGTGGTTTCCCGTTTCGCGAGGTAGGGTTCGAGTGATCCCTACCGAGTCTTATTCCGAGACTCATTCCCTGCGTGTTTTCACCGTGTTTCAGGCGAGGCGCGGCTTCAGGGGAGCGCGTCTGAGGGTCAGCGTGATTCAGGGGCCCAGTGTTAGTGCCAGAGGTCAGAGCCGGGGTATGCTCCGTGTAGCTGTACTTTTCTTTCTTGTCTCTGTACTAGTTGTGCACTACTATTGTTATTTTGTTATATCTTGTGGACCATGTATCATGTAAATGTTAATTTATTTTTCTGCTTAATTATATAAACTGTTTAATTTCTACAATTATTTGTGATACTCGTGTAGTCTCCACACCATCCTTTTAACCCTTCCGAGTCTTCGGACTCGTGGGTGGCGGTGCGAGTCTCGGGGTATCGGACCTCCTCGGTAATCGGATTCTCAGGTCGTTACAGCGGATATCAAAGCACGGCTGTGGAATTATACGAGAATCATAAGTAATTGTAGTGGTCCACTAGTCCACAACGATGATGTACAGTTGACGCTGGCATCGGGCATCGTGTGTTTTTCTTGACCTTGCCATTTTCTTGTTTTCTGTCTTTTGCTTCAGGAGCTAGTATGGCGTCGAGGCGGGGCACTCGCTCTCGGCAGGTGCAGTCGACTGGAGCTCAGGAGATCCAGCAGGAGGTTTGGCATGAGGTTCAGGAGGAGCAAGAGGAGCAGAGTAGAGTGCCACCTGCGGCCACCGAGGCAGCGGATGCTGCGAGGCTTCCGGGGGTCGAGGATTTTTTCCGTGGCATGTACCAGCTTATGTCGCAGCAGTTCGGCGGAGAGGCTGGTGAGGGCTCGGCGACCAAGGGTGGGCCAGGCCGATCAGTGAGGGATTTCATGCAGTTTCATCCACCTTACTACGGCGGTCAGCCAGACCCTGATTTGGTTCGGAGTTAGCTCGACGAGATGCGGGTGTTCAGTTCGATGCGGTGTACTGCGGAGGACAAAGTGATGTTGGCCTACAACCAGTTGCAGGGTACGGCTCGAGCGTGGTGGTCTTCAGAGTGGAAGACGTCTTTTCAATCTCGTCCACTTGAGAAGATTGCGTGGAGTGACTTTGTCAGTGCTTTCGAGCGTGCCTACTGTCCTGAGTATATTGCTACGTAGAGGATGCGTGAGTTTTTGGAGCTGGTTCAGGGCGACATGTCCGTGTTGCAGTACAGGGCCCGATTTGTTGAGCTGGGTCGTTATACACCTCATATCATGAATCATGAGAGGGTGAAGACCGCACAGTTCGTATAGGGCTTGAGGCAGGAGTTGAGGCACCATTTGATCGCGAACGCTGCCACTGATTTGGAGACAACGTCTCGTGTTGCGACTTCTTTAGAGATGGATATGAAGAGGACTCGAGGATCGATTAGCCAGGGGCAGTCCTTGTTGGGTCACAGCCAGTAGTCGGCTACCCAACAGCAGGGTTCTTTTCAGCATGCGTCGGGTGGTTCAGGAGCGTTGGCACCGACAGCGTCGGCGATAGAATCTATCTTTTGGCTCGAAGGTCAAGAAGTTTCTCAAGAAGAGTTTCCGTAAGAAGCCCAAGGATCAGGGGCAGGCATCATCGGGCAGTGTATAGCAGTCGATTCCTTTTCAGCGTCAGGGATCAGTGGGTGGATCTCGAGGACCGTGTCCCCGGTGTGGCGGGTCTCACCTTGGCAGGCAGTGCACGACGCCGATAGTTTGTTTCAGGTGTGACCATCCAGGGCATATGGCGCGTGACTGTCCTCAGAGGTAGCAGTAGCAGCAGTTTCCTCAACAGCAGCAGGTTCCCCAGCAGCAGAGGCCACAACAGCAGCCGCAGCAGCAGCAGGGACAATATCCGCCGCTACCCAGGTCAACGAGTGTGGGAGGCAGGCAGAGAGCTCGAGGCCGGATCACACACATGACCAGGGCAGGGGTAGTGGCATCGCACCTCGTGGAAGGTACCGTTCGGATTTTGGGTTGTACGGCTTGGGTTTTGTTTGATTCTGGCGCGTCTCATTCGTTTATTTCGGAGGATTTCACACAGAGTATTGAGGAGCCGGTGACCCAGTTGTCCTGTGATTTGGCAGTGGAGTTACCTTCGGGTGATTTTATGATCACTCCGTATTGTTTCGATGAGGTTTCTGTGTGGGTGGAAGGGCGGAGTTTGCCGGCTAGGCTCTATGCGTTGCCGCTTCAGGACTTTGATGTGATTTTGGGCAAGGATTGGCTCGAGGCACATCATGCTTTGGTGGATTGTGGCTCGAAGAGGGTTTATTTTCGGCGCCTTCGTGGACCCACTTTCTATTTCCAAGGTATCAGGTCTTCCTCTTCTCATTTTCTTATTTCTGCGATTCAAGCTCGTCGTATGCTTGATGCGGGTTGCCAGGGTTTTCTTGCTTCTGTGGTCTTGGCAGACTAGCCGTGTCCGGGTGTCGAGGACATTCCGGTGGTATGCGAGTTTCTCGACGTTTTTCCGGAGGACTTACCTGGATTGCCTCCCCAGCGGGAGATCGATTTCGTTATCGAGATTGTGCCTGGTACGGGACCCTTGTCGAAGGCTCCTTACCGTATGGCTCCTGCTGAGTTGAGGGAGTTGAGGGCGTAGTTGCAAGAGTTGCTGGCCAAGGGGTATACTCGTCCTAGCTTTTCCCCTTGGGGTGCGCCAGTGTTGTTTGTGAAAAAGAAGGACGGTAGCCTGCGGTTGTGCATTGACTACCGACAGCTGAATGAGGTGACCATTCAGAACAAGTATCCGTTGCCGCGGATTGATGATTTGTTCGACCAGCTTCAGTCTGCTCAAGTGTTCTCGTGGATTGATTTGCGGTCTGGTTACTATCAGCTGAGGATTCGAGAGTCTGACGTGGAGAAGACTGTGTTCAGCTCGAGGTACGGGTATTATGAGTTCTTGGTAATATCATTCGGGCTTACCAATGCCCCCGCAGCCTTCATGGATTTGATGCAGAGGGTGTTTCGTCCGTACTTGGACCAGTTCGTGGTCGTATTTGTGGACGACATCCTTATTTATTCGCGGTCTGTCGAGGGGCATGCATACCATTTGGGTGTGGTGCTGCAGACGTTGCGGGATCACCAGTTATATGCGAAGCTCAGTAAGTGCGAGTTCTGACTTCGTGAGGTGCACTTTTGGGGCACGTGATCTCTGGTGATGGTATTTCCGTAGACCCTACTAAGGTCGAGGCAGTAATGCAATGGCCGAGGCCGAGGTCTGTGACGGAGATCCGGAGTTTCTTGGGGCTTGTAGGCTATTATGGGAGGTTCATTCAGGATTTCTCTCGCGTTGCAGCCCCGATGACTAGACTTACGCGGAAGGATGTGCCTTTTGTCTGGACTGATGAGTGTGAGCAGAGTTTCAGGGAACTGAAGAGATTGCTCACCTCAGCTCCGGTGTTGGTTTTGCCTTCTAGATCGGGAGGTTTTGTGGTGTGTACAGATGCTTCTGGGGTCGGATTGGGTGCTGTGTTGATGCAGCATGGTAGAGTGGTGGCGTATGCATCTCGACAGGTGAAGCCCCACGAGGAGAACTACCCTACCCATGATCTGGAGTTGGCGGTTGTGATCTTCGCGCTGAAGATATGGAGGCATTATCTGTACGGTGAGAAGTTCGAGGTATTCACTGACCATCAGAGTTTGAGGTATGTGTTCACTCAGAAGGACCTTAACCTCAGGCAGAGGCGTTGGATGGAGTATATGAAGGATTATGACTTCACCCTATCTTATCAGCCAGGCAGGATGAATGTCGTCGCCGATTCTTTGAGTCGGAAGGTCACGGTCAGTGCCTTGATGTTGAGGAAGTGGAGGCTCTGGGAACAAGTGCCCGAAGTGTCTTTCAGGCTCAAGTTCCCCAAAAGCCAGGGTTAGCAGTGCTTGCGAGTCTGACTGTCATGCCTGCTATTCGTCATCAGGTGACAGAGGCTCAGCATGCAGACCCTGAGTTGTCCCAGATTTTGGCTATGGCTGATGTGGAGCTCGGTGAGGACGGTGCTGTAAGGTTCCGTGGTAGGCTGTACGTCCCAGTCGAGGAGCGGGTTCATTGTGCGGTGTTGCGTGAGGCTCATGGGAGCAGGTTCACCGTACACCCGGGTGTGATGAAGTTGTATCGGAACTTGCGAAGACAGTTCTGGTGGCCTGACATGAAGAGAGATGTGGCCGAGTTTGTGACCAGGTGTCTGACCTGTCAGCAAGTGAAGGCGGAGCATCAACGACCAGGAGGTACTCTCCAGCCCTTGGATGTTCCTGCGTGGAAATGGGACCACGTGACCACTGATTTTATGGTGGGATTACTGAGGACTCCGAGTGGGTAGGATAATATTTGGTTGCTGGTGGATAGGCTGATGAAAGTGACTCGGTTGTTACCGGTCAAAGTCAGTTGGAGCGTGTCCAAGTTGGCTCATCTTTATGTGGAGCAGATCGTTCCGTTGCATGGAATTCCCATTTTCATTGTGTCGGATCGGGATCCACGTTTCACTTCTGGATTCTGGAGGAGTTTCCAGCGAGCTCTTGGCACGGATTTGACATTTAGCTCAGCGTACCATCCTCAGTCAGATAGTCAGTCAGAGAGGACCATCCAGACGTTGGAGGATATGTTGAGATCCTGCTACCTGGAGTGGCAGGGGAGTTGGATTCACCACCTACCGTTGGTGGAGTTTGCCTACAACAACAGCTATCATTCGAGCATCGGTATGGCTCCTGACGAGGCATTGTATGGGCGTCCGTGTCGGACTCCACTTGATTGGTTTGAGGTTGGTAAGCGTGTTTTGACGGGACCGGAGTTGGTGCAGCAGTGTGTGGATGTTGTGAACCTGGTTCGTCAGAACATGTTGACGGCCCAGAGTCGGCAGAAGAGCTATGCTGACCGGAGGAGGCGGCCTCTCACTTTCGCCGTTGGCGATCGTGTGTTCTTGAGAGTTTCTCCGATGAAGGGGGTGATGCGCTTTGGGCGACGCGGGAAGCTGAGTCCCCGCTATATTGGTCCCTTCCACATTGTGGAGCGCATCGGTGAGGTGGCTTATCGGTTGCAGTTGCCCCCTGAGTTGGCGTCGGTGCATGACGTGTTCCACGTCTCGATGTTGCGGAAGTATATGCCCGATGACTCTCATGTGCTTTAGGTTTTTATTTGGCCCGAGGTGACTCCAGATCTTTCTCTCCCAGAGTTTCCCGTCCGCATTGAGGATAGGCGAGAGCAGCGCCTGTGGAACAAGGTCATCCCCTTGGTCAAGGTGGTATGGCAGCGGCACTCTGGTGGTGAGGCTTCTTGGGAGCGTGAGGACGAGATGCGTCAGCAGTTCCCTTACCTTTTTGAGTGAGTCCCCTATTCTGTCCTTGAGTTTTGTTCTTAAATTTTGAGGATGAAATTTCTTTAAGGGGGGAGGGCTGTAATATCATGGACCTTTCGGATCCTTATTTTTGGGTCCCGGATCTATTTTCTCGGAGTGTTTAGCTCCGTTGTGTCTGAAATTTCATTTCGGACATCTTTCGTGTTCGGATCGACGCGATCTGGAGTTGTTTTGGAGGCCCGGAGTGCGTCCGTGGCTTTTTCGCGTGTGTTTTTCGATTTTCGGTACGGGTTCCGGCAAATCCTTCGGAATCTCGTTGCGGGTGAACCGGGTCGTTCACCTAGACGAGAGTGGTACCGTTGCGATCGGTGCATCCCGAGGATCACAGAAATGTGATTTTCTATTTTTCGGCATTTTTCAGATTTTCTATAAATATCCCCCTATTTTCTCTTTTCGTTTCCACCTTTTCTTCTTCTTCCTCTTTCCTTCCTCCCCCACCGTGAGAACCGCCCCCTCTCTCTCCCATTCGACTGCGGCGGCGTCCCCTTTGGCTGCCGATGGTGCGGGGCGACAGCGTGACGACGTGGGTGACGGCGAGGCGATCATGGCGGCGTAAAGCTTGTGGGGGAACCGTGAAGGGACGAGGGTTCTAAAAGCGTCTTCCTTGATTTCAGCAACGATTCGGCAGAGCTTTCGCTCCATTGAGGTAGGGGGACGAATCCCTATGCTCATCCCATCATCCCTCGCGATTTGTAGGCCGAGTGGGAGTCGAGAGTGGTGTTTTTGAGCGGGTTAGGGCAAAATCATGTTTTGGGGAGAATTCGCCCGATCTATGGATTTGAGCCGCGATTCGACGTTTTGATGGCCTAAAATCATGCTAGGGGTCCCTAGGGGGCTTTCCCCTTGATTTCCCCCTCTCCTATGGAGGCATGGGGGGCGTGGTTGGTGTTTTTGGGCATTTCACGCCGTTTCGCCGTCGGGTCGGTGTGACGGTCGTTCCAGTGACCGTCACATCTTGTGACGGCCCAAGGTGGGTGCGTCACAGCTCTGTTTGGCCAACTAGAGGTCTGTGGGCTGTGACGGTCCCACGATAGACCACCAGGGCGCTGTGACGCGCCTAGGGAGGACCGTCAGGCGACGATCTGATCGTTGGCACGACCGTTGGGGTCAAGGCGTGTGACGCACCAGTACTGGCACATCACAGCCTTGTAACGCCCCTGGGTGGGTGCGTTAGAGCTAACGCATCCTCACCATGTAACGCACCAGAGTTGGTCCGTTACAGACTGTGACGCACTGAGTGGCACGCGTCACAGTTGGTTTCATCTTGTCATGTGACGCACCAGGGCTGGCGTGTCACAGACTGTGACGCACCAGGGTAGGCGCGTCACACGCAATTTTGCATCGAGTATCTGACGCGTCTATGTTGGGCCGTCAGATGGCTGTGACGGTCCAACCTTAGACCGTCAGAGCCTGTGGCACATCTAGAGTAGATCGCCAGGCTCATGGCTGCACCGGGTGGCTCGCAGTCCCGTTTCTTTTCCGACCGTGGTCGCCGTGCGACGGTGCTGGTACGTGGGATGGTTTCCGTACGTCGTCGGATGCGGACATTATTTTCTGTTGACTTGAGAGTCTACTTCGTAGTGACCCTCCACTAGTCGTAGCATGCTTACACGTTTAGTGGTCCCACCAGGGAGTGGTAGAGAGGCTTCCCAGAGGACGGTTTTTGGACCAGTTTTCGTCGGGCCCCGCGTCTATGAGCCAGAGTCCGGCTGAGGGGAAAACCGGTCAGAGGGCCAGACTAGGGACGCACGGTCTGTGTGTGCACACATGGTTGGGGGCGGTTGGACCCACGTCGACGGGCGTGACCCCAACTAGTCACTTGTTTGTGATTACTTGTACGGTGTCTTAGTTCCCGCTGGGCCGGAGGGAGACACCTGAGGCGCGGACTAAGACGTCAGTGGACGCATTCGGCCTTGCTTTTAGTGGGAGGTACTCCTGTCGAGTCGGGAGTGACAGACTGTCAGTCAGTCGTCGTGACTTCGACCTTCGAGTTTTTCGTCGGGTTGATCGATGTGTTCTGATTGTCTCGCCGTGGCATATGTGTGGGTTTTCGTGCCGCAAGATCGGTGTTGTAGTTGCAGGGCTTTCCCTTTTGAGGTACTCGCTTAGCCGCTAGCACAGTGGTTTCCCGTTTCGCGAGGTGGGGTTCGAGTGATCCCTACTGAGTCTTGTTCCGAGACTTATTCCCTGCGTGTTTTCACCGTGTTTCAGGCGAGACGTGACTTTAGGGGAGCGCGTCTGAGGCTCAGCGTGGTTCAGGTTCCCATCGTTAGTGCGAGAGGTCAAAGCCGGGGTATGTCCCGTGTAGCTGTACTTTTATTTCTCGTCTCTGTACTAGTTGTGGACTACTGTTGTTACTTTGTTATATCCTGTGGACCATGTATCATGTAAATGTTAATTTATTTTCTTGCTTAATTATATAAACTTTTTAATTTCTGTAATTATTTGTGATACTCGTGTAGTCTCCACACCATTCTTTTAACCCTTCCGAGTCTTCAGACTCGTGGGTGGCGGTGCGAGTCTCGGGTTATCGGGCCTTCCCGATAATCAGATTCTCCGGTCGTTACATCACCTGTCCCGCATCACCGTCGGTATCCCCTGCTATTGGAGATGCGCCTATTGTTCTACCGGTCGCCTCCTCAGCCTCGGTCCCGTTGCAAGGGGCTGACCCTTCCTCTTTAGGGGTCGACCCTTGTGCCCCCGCCTCGGCTCCTAGACCTATTGCTGTGGCCCCCTTGGCGCCGTCTCTGTCGGTTATGAAGCCTCTCAACATGGTTCTGGCCCTACCAGTTGACCCCCCCGACGGGGCCGTTGCTCCCCAGGTCTCCTCTGCTCAGGTGGTGCGGCAGTACCCCACGGAGTCTGACCTGGATTGTCTCAGTGCTCTTGAGATCACCTCAGCGATCGCCTCATTTGAAGTTGGCCCTTCGTCGTCCCACTTTGCTGTTGCATCCCTCCAGCTTGATCCCTACGTCTCTGTTGGTTCGGTTGAGGTGCAGGGCACGGAGTCCTCTGAGCCAGGGTAGGCCTCCCACGATTTGCATGATGGTCTATTGCCCACTCCAGATGTTGTTCTCATCCAAGCTGACCTTGGCGAGTTTGATGGTTCCATTGATGAGCATGGCCTGGAGTATTGTGATCCTGATTTCCAGCCCGCCCGCAGGAGCAAAAGAAGGAATCGACACAGGCCCAGCAACCTCCGAGAGTACTAGAGTCACCGATTTTAGCTGGTTGTCTCTTAGAGTTGGTCCCCTGTGCTCGTTTCTGTTACTTTCGGCCCTTCTCCCTTCTGTTGTAATCGGCCCCTTTCGTCTCGTATGTCTGGGTGCCTTTCTTCTCCCTGTACTGTTCTATCCCTTTCCTACTTTGCTTAATGAAAACGCTTGTCTGGTGGTCGGGGTAGAACGTATATCCCCTTCCGTAATGAAGGGATGACCGATCTTCCTCGTCCCCGCCTTGCAAGTATTACCTTTAAGTAAAAAAAAAGATACTGATCAAGATCCGAACGTTAGATTTGCTCCTGATCTAAATCTGATCGTCAGATCTAAGTTAGATCAAGATTCGACAATTTAGATTTACTTTCGATCTAAATCTGATCAAGGTCCGATTATTAGATTTTCTCCTGATCAAAATCTAAATGATAGGTTGATATTTTTGTTATTTGCGATGAATAATATTCTACAACTAATCTGTCTCTATATTTTGCGATGGATTTTCTTTAGTCTCTAATCCATATCTAAAGTACAACAATTTATGCGACGTATTGTTTTATGTCGTTAAGGCGTCTCTACTTTTGTGACGGGCATATTTCCTAGCTAATCTACCGCAAAATTCTATTCACTTTTTGCAATGGAAGTAATTCGTCGCTATTATGTCGTTAAATTTGTGATGAAAATTTTTGATTGTAAAGCCATCGTAAAATGCGTCCTAATTTTACGACAAAAGTATTCTATCTCTAATACATCTCAAAAAATACACAAATTATAATGTTGTGATGGATTTTCCTTCCGCTACTAATCTGTCACATATTTGCGATGGAATAATCTTCTGTCGCAAAAAATCCATGGCTAATAGAGATTTTTCTTTTAGTAGTCTCACGAAAAAAATGGGATGTTTGCAGTCCCGAATCATTTCCTAAACTCCTGTGAATCTAGGATTTGTTTTCCTTTCTTTGTCCATTGCTTCGAGGGTTACTTTTTTATATCTTAAGGTATAAATGTATTACATCTCTCATGCTTCTACCACTTATAAGAGGATAAGATTTTTATGGTGGCTCTCGTCCTTCTCTTGGTTTTTGCTTGGTGGTTGCTTCCTCTTTCTCCAAAGGCTTAAAGGGTGATCCTCATCAAGAGGAGGACTCGACGATGATTCCAACCCTCTTTGATTGGAGAATAGGTTAAGGGGATATGATAATCGGGATTAGGGTGTATTAAAAAATAAGTAATATTACTTTGATTGTATTAGGTTAAATTATTTCACCCTTTTATTAGAATATGTTTAACTCACTTTTTTGGCCCTTAACTTATCTTTTTGTCAGAATATCTTATATGTGCAATCAAATCAGATAGGATGAATAAGGATGAGATATACCACTTTATTCTCCAATCAAAGAGGGTATAATGTTGGGAAGTAACATCTACTATGGTGGAGCTTCTTTTACGACTCACGTCCGTTCTTTCAATCCTTTCTATATTTTTGTTTATCTGCACTTTATTGTATTGAGAGAATAAACATATGACGCCTTGAAGGATTTTGCATCTGTTTGTGTGGCTGATGTCTACAGCTTCATAGTTGGGTGTTCACCTGTCTGTGTTTATTTCATTAATAATGTGTGGAAAAGTCTCACCTACGAAAAAGTCTCCTAAGGAGAGTGAACGTAGGTCTCAAAATTTGAGACCAAATCACTATAAAAAAACCGTGCATTCACTTGTATGATTGTTCTTTGTCTCCCTCTCCTTTTTTGTGTGAATTTGATGTTTATTGCATCATTATAACCCTGGGAATCTTCACATTGATATATTGCTTTTAGGGTTAATAGATCACATTAGCAGAAATTGAGTTCGAAAGTAAATTTATAAAAATCAGCTATTACTTTCAAGCAAATCTAATTCACCTTCTATTGCCACACCATAGGCCAACACCATGTTAGCTCTTTTTCCTTTTTACCCTAATTACTCGGCCGTAGCTAGAAATCAGAGGTTCCTCTGCAACTTTACCTCAGCATGACAACCCGTCAGTTGTGCCCTCGGATCCTGAGGATCAGACGTGATGTAAGGACCTCATGTGGGGTCTCATCGTCGCCACTTCTCCACAGTGGAGTTCCCAAATGGATCACAAGTCTACCAGCTTTTTTAATCTTCGCTTGATGCTTACCTTTGTGGAGGAATCTTCAACGGATGCCGAAGAATCCATTGGGGTGTTGGTACTGGGTATGCTGCACCCCAGAACATCCATACCTCAACCACAAGGCTACCAGTTCTTTTAATCTTCTCTCGATGCTTACCCTTGTGGAGGAATCTTCAATGGACGCTGGAGAATCCATTTGGCTGGTGCAATGGGCACCCCAGAACATTCCATTCTCAGCCACGTATCCACATGCAGAACAGGAGTCTGAGGCTTGTACGCTTCCCCTCCGATTGGCGACGGCGGCCCACGCCCCCGACGCCACTACCCAACATCAGGACAGCTCTCAGCTTGGCGCCATCCGGCAAGACCCGATAACTTTACCAGTAATTATTGAGGTACATGGTCTACGCGCGTGCCCATCAGTTGTTTGTAGCCCTCACCTGTTTGTCCGTGTGGTCTTTTCTTCATAGCGCACCAGGACAGCAAGTTGGAGTACGTGGAAGAGATCGTCGTAGAAGCTGTTCGAATCTTCTTTTAGGCTTGACAGGTTGGCGACGACTATAAAAGTTCGATATGTCATTTGCAACGCCTCTACTCTTGCCCGCATTTATCGGAGACGTGCTTGATGGGTATCGAGACGGAAGAGAAGTATGGATATGATGAAGCCAAGTGTGACATCCAAAGGTCGTGGCAAGAGGAACTTTGAGTGGGGTGGAGAAGGACCACTGGTAGCAGTTCTGCAAGCTTGGAGCCATAGCAGATTGTTTTGTCCCCACACCCCGACACCCCCCGCACCCCCTTCTCGCTGCGTTTGGAGTGCAGAGATTTTTCCTACGAAGTTCCCTCCCCGTTGGTAAGTAGTAATGGTGTACCAATTAACCACCCAGAGCTATATAACAGTCTGCTTCGGTGGGGGTGAAGAGCTCCCTGGCTCACCCTCACTGCTCGGCGTATCTCGGACAGTTGTCATTCGTACGTTGCATGGTGGCATGCATTCATTGCGGTGTCGCAAAAGGCCAAAGGAACCAGAATATATTGGAGATAGAGCATGGTAACCAGTGTTATCATGACCCGACCGGATCGGTTGGTCGGACCGGTTCGACCGTGAACCGGTCTAGGAATCGGTCCGATTAAGTCTGATCCGGTCAAATGGTAAAAAATCGTCCGAACTGTCCGAACCGCGGTTCGACCGTTGAATTGGTTCGGGCCGGTTCGACCCTATTCCCCCGCAAAAAAAATAAAAAATAAAATAAAAAATAGTTCGATACCCACCCCCACCAACCCAACCCAAAACTCAAGCCCACATCTTTATGTCCCTTGGGTCCTGACCCAAGGGTGAACTCTCCAACATATAAAGTCAAGTAAGTCTTTCTAACTTCCAATATAAAGACTAAACATAAAAACTCTATTTCCAACCTATAAATGAAGATATTTGAATCAACATAAAGACTCTATTTCCAACAAGTAGTTACAAGTTATTCTCTATATATATATGTATGTTTATTTATTTTGATCATTATATCTTATTTGAGTTATTTATTATTATATTAGGTTATAGAATCGGGTCGGATCATATATCAATATTATAATGACATCACGGTTCAAATCGATTCGAACCAACGGTCAAACCGGTTCGAACCGAACTAACTCATTGTCTGATTCAGACACCGATCCGATTCTGATAACATTGATGGTAACACATGCATTATTGTTGTCCCTCTAACCTTTTTTCTCTGGGTAAGGCATAAGAGCCTTGTAGAACCGACTATATACGTTGGTTGGCAGATTTGTTCACTGGGGAAGGAAGGAACAGGTGAAAATGCTATCTGGGCAGGTCCTTCCTGACAGCCCAGCCGACATATTGATATGATTGAGTTGTTTTGGTGGTATATCACCACCAGACTTTGGAATTGTCGTCACCTCATGATCAAGTAGAAAGTGAGATATAATACAATTCACTAAAATAAGTTCCTAAATACCGTGCACATTCGCTGCCCAGTGACCGAGGATCTCCTTTTGCATGTAAAAGTTTACATTTTGTTTTCCTTTTGTACTTAAAATGGCTGTTCTCATGACATATCGATTTCAGTGGCGCAACTAAAATGTTAACCACTCCATGTGAAACTGCAGTACTGTTGGAAATTCCGAATGAGGTCAACCAAAGGGCGGAGGCGATCGAATTGAGTCTAAATCCAATCGCACCAATGACAAGTAAATTAAACACTCATTCTAATAAACACACTAACGCATAGAAATAGATAAAGGAGATAAGGAGACACTACCATTTTATAGTGGTTAGATGTAGCCCCTTGCTGATATATGACCACTCTCCAAGTGTGTGCTGGGCGTTTACTATATCCACTAGACATTAAGATGTTATCTAACATATCAACCACTAAATACAAGCGTACTAGTTCACAACTCAATACTAGTCATAAAAGTGCTAATCCACCTTTCAAAATAAGGATGTGCATAATGCATAAATTTCTTCCTCTTGGAGGAAGATCCCAATAATGCACACCGGAAGCCAAACCGATTACAACAAAAGATTGAGAAAGAAGAAGGTTTCTTGATCAAAAATCTAATGGGAGATGTGCAGTAAGGGTCTTCGAGTTGAACTTGCAGGAGATGATGATGGAAGAACCTTTTGGGCGTGTAGATCCATCTCCGAGGGGGCAACTACTATTCTCTTTGATTTTGATGAGATATAGGGCATCTCCAGCCACCTTAAATGCTATAGAACCCCCCATATAGAGAGAAAAACATTCCATAAACATCCGGACATAATTTGGAAAGGAGTCGGACTAGAAATCGTAAGTTCATGCAAGCCCGACACGTGATGTCGCCAGTGGTGTTGACATCGAACTCCTACACTAACGCATTTCGGTAGTAATCTCGTTACTGGAAAATGATTCTCTACAGGGTATCCGACACCAACTTGGATATTCTCTTGTCAGCAATTTTTAAACCTTCAGAACTTTTTATAGAGACATCTAATCAGGTTGATCTCGGTCTCATATGAAAAAGCCCATCAACCTCTATCACTTTGTTGAAGAAAGCATCACAAGAATCACACGAATCATCATTGGAAATTAGCAATCTTCACACACGGTGTTCATTCTTTTTACCCAAAGCTTGGACACACTTGAGCACCCTATTAGAAGTTATTGGCTAAGGGCCTGTTTGTTTTTCGAATAGCGTCGACGAATTTCTCATCCGATGAGAGAGATATGTGAGGGGCCCACACTCCCCCCTCACACACAAGCTACTTATCCGAGGGCGGGCACCTTGTTCGACCGTCAGGGGTCGAACAAGGTATCCCATTCTAAAAACAAATAGGGCCTAAGGGTTTTGAGTTCATATAGTGACAGTGTAACCTGAAGCACCCTAAGTTTGTGTTCATATTGGGTTATGGAGTTATCTCATGATATAGGAAGAAATAGACTTATATTGCTTTGTCCGTGATGGAAGCAGAGTACGTGATTTGCATCGGCACATGCTAGGAGGTAGTATGGTTGTAGATCATCCGACAATGATTAGTGATTACACCTTATCAGGATGAGGGTGTACAATTGTATGTTGATAGCACTTCGACATTGGCCTTCACTAAGAACCCTAAGTAGCTTGGCAGGACCAAACATATTGATATCCGTTATCCCTACATTAGAGACCTACTGACAAAATGGTTAGTGGTGCACGGACATATCTCTACTGATCGTATGGTAGTTGATCCACTAACAAAGCAAATGGCTAAAGAGGTTGTTGTTACCCATTGCTGGACTATAGGCCTATGTAAATTGTAATAAGCACAATTTATTAGTTGATGTCAACAAAGTTCATTGTTCATTCTCCAAATACGTGTTTGGATGGAAGGATGGTTCACACATCCTTAGTCACCAGACTTGAATCGGCCCTCTCACACATGTAATTTACCTTACTGGTTTCGATAGTAAGTAAGATGAGGCATTTGATATTTTCAGCTCTTTTAGGAATGAGTAAAATATCTCAAACATCAACGATATGTTGTCTTAACTGGCTTAAGATAAGATCTATTTATTTAGATCGGCCATGAGGATATAATTGTAATCCTATGGAGCTTGTGAAGGTTAGACTTGAGATTCACAATAAGGCATTAAGTGGGAGTGAATGGATTGTAGGACTCAGATTAGCTATGATGGACTTAGCTAGACTAATATTTGCATGTTGTTTATTTTTGGAGGGACACACCCATGTCAATGTAAGGACTCCACAACGTGTGTATCATACCGCATGCAGTACATACAACCGAATATGAGAGTGATGATTGGATCTCTACTTCATCATCTTGTGAGCTCTTTATCTCACTGTAGTGATCCCCTTGGTACCCCTAATGACCTAAGTACTATGTCATGAAGACAAGGCTCAGTGTTGCTATTTAGGTATACTTCTTGGAGCTCTGATTGATACAGTCCAGCATGACATGTCTAGGAAAGTGGTCAAGATAAATTGGAGTGCCATGAGATGAATAGGAAAGACATCTGACTATCGTACTATGTCTTACGCCTCATTTTCTTGGAAGCACAATTACAAATGTGGTCATAGAGTTATGAGCAGATGACATTTGGATTTTACACTACCTCTTCACGGGATCCAGAATGTCAAGTCGGGTGGACGCTAATTTACACGAGATATTACAATATTGTCTCCATGCTCTCTTAGTTAGGCAAGATGAAGGAACATATTGTTGCCCTTAGTGGTGAAGTGGGAGCTGTTAATTTATGGACCAAAGGCCCATCAGCGGGAGGCCATTAGAGCATGCCTGCATAGGAGGGGGACTGGTGTGCTCCCATGGGGAGTTGTAGTTGTCACCCCCTCCCAATTGCAATCCAATTGGGAGTAGGATTGTTGGGCTCTAAGGAGGAAAGGGAGGATTCCCTTTCCCACTTGGAATCATCCCTCCTCAAGCATGGTTTGCATGGGGTTGTAGAGAATGTATGAAGCTCAAGGTTTTCTAGAAAAACCCTGAGCAGTTGCCCCTTTCCTCTCTCCCTTTCTCTCCCTCATTATTACGGAGAAGTAGGCCACTTCTAGGCGCATTTTGTTCATGGAGCACTTTGACATTGTACTGTGGATGCTTAAAATATGATGGCAAGAAGTCAAGCAATGATAGCCACAGAAGAAAAGAGGGTGCGTCGACGCACCCACATGGATGCGTCGACCTCACCGCACTGCCAAGCTGAAAAGAAGCCCTTGACAATGGGTGGCATCGACGCACAACTTCAGCTACGTCGACACCACAATACTGCTCAAGCCGAAGAAGGATCTTGGATGAAGGCTGCATCGACGCACAACCCTAGCTGCGTCGACGCACCTGAAGAGAAAAAAAAGAAAGCTGCTGGCGATAACAGGCTGCGTCATCGTGAAAAAGATCGTACCCGCTGCAAATGCGATCGCGACATGTGTTCCACAAGAGCTTCGATCGGGGGACTTTTCCAGAAGGCCGTACGGCCCGTACAGAGCACATGGCTGGGAGATCTCCAATCATTGGAGATGCCTCAGCACTGCCTTGGGGGAGAAGAAGCCCTCGTGCTACTATAAAAGAAGGGTAACGCCTTGAAGAGAAGCCCCTCTGCTATTCGAAGCTTCCTAGAGGGTGATCCCAAAGCTTTTCTGCAAGCACTCCTGTGCGAAGAAGGAAAATAGAGGAAGAGAGAGAGAGAAGGTGCTGCCTGGGGAGGGAGAGGAGTCAATCCTCCACCCCCCCTTCTTTCTTCTTTCTTCTGCTATGCAATTCTGTAATTTTTTTTTCTGTTTGAGCACTTCCCAGGCTCGTCGGTCCTAGGATAATGTATTCCTTTTGCCTGAAATGAATAGAAACGAGCTTTTGGTGCTTGGATGTGCATATTTTCGTTCTTGCAGATTTCTTTCCAATCCCTATTCCCCCCAGTTTGTTGTGATTCTACTGTTATGTTCTTCTTTTCCTCTTTGTTTGATCATTTGGAGGAGAGCTCTATATCATAAGAGGAGTCTAGGTCCAGTCTATCCAATCACAATGGAGTGGGTTTGGGCTTTGCCCTTCATGATTTGCTAGATGAGGGTCCACTCTTAGGCCTCATTCTGCTCTCCTGGACGAGGTGGGTTACAGTACACCACCCCCGTTCTTACGGTGGATTAATGCCCTTCTGGGCAATAGTAGATATGTATAAGTCCCTTCCCCAATGTCCCTGGATAGGTCCGTATTGCCTATCTTGATCCCCAGCTCCTCTGTGTATCTAATATGCATGCTTTTTATGTCTTCGATATGTATGTTCGCTACTGCTCAGTATATGATGTTTGACCCTGAGGTTATGATGTATAGATGTATATGTTTTGATGATTAATGAATGCAATGTGTGATCATGGTTTAGAGTGTACTGGCTTCCTACTCTTATGAATATCTTTTTGATCGTGTGGTGAAGATTGGTTTATACTCAAAATGCTTTGTGAATGGTCAACTTAACAAATGAGCAAGCAAACTGAAGACCGATGGTGAATTTAGGCAAACTGATGAACGAAACATTTATATGTGGTTTGTTATGGATCTTTCATTCAAATGGGAAATGAAATCTATTTTTAATTGGCCTACCTTGGTAATATCTTTTAAGTCCTAATTTCATTAAAGAGAGTTGAAATGAATGGTTATTTTTT
Source organism: Amorphophallus konjac (assembly GCA_022559845.1). Lineage (NCBI taxonomy): Eukaryota > Viridiplantae > Streptophyta > Magnoliopsida > Alismatales > Araceae > Amorphophallus > Amorphophallus konjac. The sequence continues at coordinate 321,754,556 of CM040126.1, read as the reverse complement.
AAGCTCTATGATGTGTATCAATCTGACGTTTACTTGGCATTTTTACAGGTTCGGAGAGCTTCCCACATTCACATTTCATCATGCTTTTAACTCTGAAGAAGTTGGTATATTGTTCTCTTTCTCTGGGTTACTGGACCTTCCGGAACAGCAAGAGTCGACACCTAGTGTCGACACTTGGTTCCAGAATGTGTTCCCAGCAACCAGTTTTGGAGGTGTCGACACCTACTCAAAACTGGTTCTGGCAGCTTGTCTGCTAACCTGAACATCAGGTGTCGACACCAGGGGTCGACACCCATTGTCCAGGTTTGTTTTTCGAGCTCCTGGTTAGTGTTTTGCCCAAAGTGTCGACACCTGATGTCGACACCTATGCGGAGCCGTGAATTTGGACTTTTTGCGTCCATGAACCTTTTGTCAACCCACTCCCATCGATCCGCCTTGTTTTACTCCAGGTTTCGTGGATCTTGTCCCCAGCGTGTCCCTTGACCGTTCTGGTCGCATATAGCCATCTCTATGGCCTCAAACCTAAGCAAGGAGATCTATCTTTTCATTTTTGAGCTCTCTCTCAAAACTCTGCAGGTGCAGGACGCAAGCAGCGGCTTCAGGGCTTCTTCCATGCTGTTCCGAGCTTGTATGTGAAGGGAAGAAGGTGGATTCAAGTCTTCAATCAATCCTCTACTGGAAGCTGCGTGGCAAATCAAGTTACAACCTCGTTTTTGCAAGAATCATTCATCTTCTTTCAAGAACCGTCCTCAAACTGTGGGAGCATTCAAATACCTTCAAAGGAGAGAAAGGGGGAGCTCTAAACCACTACCAATCTTCTCAAGTCTTTGCTGATTGATTTTGAACATTTGCCGTAATACTTGATCATCTTGAAACACATTCATGTGTGTGTGCTCGTGATCTGTGATACGAGAGCGTGTGTGTGTGTGTGGTGGCCGAGATAGGCTACCGTGTGTATGTTGGCTGTCGTTACAGCGTGTGTGTGGCTCACCTCATAGTGGAGCATTAATCCTCACGTGTGAGGGGTGGACGTAGGGGACACATTTGTGTACCTAAACCACCTAAAAATTCTGTGCCTTCTTTGTGGTTTGTTCTTCGTGGTTTGAACGAGTGGGCTTCACGGTTAGCTGAGCATTTTCTTTCTCCGTCTTAGAATTCATATTTTTACTTCGTGTACTCGCGAGAGAGATCTTGTTCGGGTAAGGCTGAGTGTTTACTTAACTAGAATTATTTCTAGTTTGAGGTTTTCCTTCCTACTAGCATTTCAATTAGTAATATTTTTTATTTTGCCAATCAATTCACCCCTCCCCTCTTGATTGCCTCCCTTTGGGACCCAACAATTGGTATCAAAGCCTGGTCTCTGTTTGAGTCGACCACACGGTCGCAGAGCTTAATCCTAGATCATGGCAAACAGAGGGATGATGCCCGAAGGGCATTCAGTACACATGCCTCCGTTTTTTGATGGAACTAACTACACATATTAGAAAAATAGAATGTATGTTTTCCTGCGTGCTCAAGAGTATGATGTGTGGAATGTGATCAATAAATGCCCTTATAAGTTGCCTGACAATGAAGATGATTGGGATGATGAACATATCAATAATTGTTCAGCTAACTTTAAGGCCATGAATATAATTCAATGCGCTATTCATCCAAATGAATACTCACGTATCTCTATGTGTTCCTTTGTACAGGAAATGTGGGACAAACTACGCTTGATTTATGAAGGAACTTCTGAAGTCAAAGAGACCAAAGCAAATCTATTGGTCCGAGATTATGAGCTGTTTATGATGAATCCAGAAGAATCCATCTCTGAAATGTTTGCAAGGCTGATGGAAATTACAAATGGTTTGAAGGCTCTTGACAAGGAGTATTCAAACCGAGATCTTGTAAGGAAGGTGCTGAGATCTCTATCACCTCAGTGGCACACAAAGGCCACAGTAATTGAAGATTCAAAAGATCTCGGCATCCTGACTTTGGATGAATTAGTTGGCTCCCTGATGACATACGAAATCAACATCAAAAGGAGCGAGGAGGAAAATAAAAAGAAGAAGGTAGCCACAACATTGGCGTTGAAGGGAAACTCACAAGAGTTTGATGAAAGCGAGGAAGGCTCCACAGCCAATACTGAAGATGAGGAGCTTGTTGCTATGATCACCAGAAGAGCAAGAAAATTTGTCAAGAATACCAGGAAGTTCGGTAGTCAGTTCAGAAAAGGACCAAGAAGGCAAGGTCCTAAGAAGAATGAAAGCAGCAAGAAGGATGAAGTAATATGCTACGAATGCAAGAAACCTGATCACATACGGGGTGAGTGCCCGGATTTAATGAAGAGATTCAAGAAAGGAAAATTCAAAAAGCCCAAAGCCATGGTCACCACATGGAGCGACGAGGATGAGGAAGATCCGGAAGTGAAGATGACTTGGATGAGCTTGTTCAGAATCTGTGTTCATGGCAGACGAGGACAACTCAAATGAGGTAGATTCTGAATCTGAATCTCTTACTTGTGAACAATGGCAAATTGCATATGAATCTCTATATGGCAAGTGCAAAAAATTAAAATCTGAAAATAAACTTCTGAAAAAGAAAATGGAGCAAGATATGCATGCTGGAGATTCTTGTGAGAGTTGCAATGCCTTGAATTCTAAAAATGAGAATCTCAAACATGAAAAATGAAAGTCTTATGTCCAAAATTGAATTATTTGAAGAAGAGAGTTCATGCATGCGTGAGGATCAATCCATTCTTGTTAAACTGCATGAAGACTTGAAGAGGGAATTAGAACAAGAAAGGTTGGAGAAAATTGCATGCAATCAAACCAAAGAAACAGCTGAAAAGAAAATTGAAACCTTGATAATTGAGATAAATGAGTTGAAAAGTGCTCTTGCTATCTTAAAAAAAGGGAAACAAGTATGAACACTTGTGTGGATCCTCACGAAGAAAGTTCTCTCCTTACCTTTGAAACAAGAAAAATAGCACAATCAAAAGCACACAGGACTCCTTGGGTTTCAAGAAGCTTATTTTCCTCCACGTCCAACACACATATGCATAACTCATTTATGAATGTGAACAGGAGGAGAAACGGTAATAACAGGGTCACTACATGCTTTTACTGTGGAAGATTTGGCCATGATATGTATGAGTGTAGAACCATGAGATTTGACGATGAACATTTTGCAAGAATGGTGAATAGGTCCTATAGGCCTTTTTTGTCTAACCATCCTGGACCCAAGCTTGCTTGGGTACCAAAAACTTCATAAGTATTCTCTTTGTATTTGCAGGTCTGCCTTGGAGCTCAAAAGAACAAATGGTACCTGGATAGTGGATGTTCAAGACACATGATGGGAAACAAGGAAATGTTTGCAGACCTGCAAGAAAAAGATGGTGGAGTGGTAGCTTTTGGGGGAAAAGACAAAGAAAAAATTGTTGGAGAAGGAAAAATCTGGTTGTTGGCTTACCCAAGTTGAAGCTAGTCAATGAAGGAATATGTGGGGCTTGCAGCAAGGGCAAACAGACAAGAACATCCTTTAAATGTAAAAGTAATGTAACCACCTCTAGGCCCCTTGAATTGATCCTTATAGATCTTTTTGGACCAAGCCGAACACATAGCTTGGGTGGTAAGCTATATGGGTTTGTGATTGTGGATGATTTTTCGAGATATAGCTGGGTGTATTTTATCTCTAACAAAAGTGATGCTTTGATGGAGTTTAAGGCATTTTGTAGGATGGCTCAGAATGAAAAAGGATGGTTCATCAAGACCGTGCGAAGTGATCATGGTAGGGAATTTGATAACCATGAGTTCGGTAATTTTTATAGGGCTCAAGACTACATACACAACTTCTCCGCACCAAGGACCCCCGGGCAAAATGGGGTCGTTGAGAGGAAGAATAGAACGCTAGTTGAAATGGCCAGAACTATGCTAAATGAAAATAACCTACCGAGATATTTCTGGGCTGAAGCCGTGAACACTGCATGCTACATAATAAACCGAGCCATGGTAAGGCCATTGTTAAAGAAAACACCTTATGAGCTATATCGAGGTAAGAAACTAAATATTTCTTACTTCAGACCTTTTGGCTCTATTTGTTACATCCATAATAACGGCAAGGTGAATTTGGCAAAGTTTGACCCCAAGAGTGACAAGGGGATATTTCTCGGATATTTCCTCAGCTCAAGAGCCTATCGAGTGTATAACTTGAGAACTCTTGTAGTTGAGGAAAGTCCCCATGTTATTGTTGATGAATCATCATCCAAAGACACTAATGAAAAGTTTGTCTTGCAGGAAGAAGAATCAGAAGATGATGATACCGAAGAATTGTCAAAGAAAGTCAATAAACCAGGTGGTGAAGAACAACAAAATGCTGATGAAAATCAGCAAACTCAAACTGAACTTCAGCTACCTAGGCAATGGACTTTTGCAAAAGATCATCCGCCAGAGGTTGTCATTGGCAATGTAGAAGAAGGAATAAGAACACGAGCCTCCTTCAGGGAAGTTGAAAATATGGATTACATAGCCTTACTCTTCCAGTTTGAACCCCACTCCATAGAAGAGGCCTTGCAAGATGAGTCATGGATCATGACTATGCAAGAAGAACTACACCAATTCCAAAGGAACAAAGTGTGGTTCCTTGTGCCATGTCCTAGAAATCACTCAGTGATCGGAACAAAGTGAGTCTTTCGAAACAAAACAAACGATCAAGGAGTGGTGACTAGGAACAAGGCCAAGCTTATAGCCAAAGGCTATAGTCAAGAGCTTGGGATTGACTTTGATGAGTCTTTTGCTCCTGTAGCAAGACTCGAGACAGTGAGGATTTTATTAGCATATGCATGCTGCAATAACATAAAGTTATTTCAAATGGATGTTAAGAGTGCATTTCTGAATGACTATATCCAGGAGGATGTATATGTGGAGCAACCACCGGGGTTTGAAGATACCGAGCATCCAGACCATGTGTACAAGCTGGACAAAACCCTCTATGGTCTGAAACAAGCACCCCGAGCATGGTATGAACGATTAAGTGATTTCCTTATTCAAAATGGATTCAAACGAGATAATGTTGATCAAACTCTCTTTACACAATTGAATGGTAAGGAAATTCTAATCGTTCAAGTGTATGTAGATGATATCATTTTTGGCTCCACTAAGGACACTCTAAGTAAAGAATTTGCTAAATTGATGCAAAGTGAGTTTGAAATGAGTCTTATTGGAGAGTTAACATTTTTCTTGGGATTGCAGGTGACTCAGACAGTTGATGGTCTATTCATAACCCAGAAGAAATATGCTATGGATCTGCTCAAGAAATTCAATTTGACAACAACCAAACCACAACCTACTCCCATGTCCACATCTTTGAAACTTGATCAAGATAACCAAGGTAAATCCGTCAACCAAACCCTTTTCAGGAGCATGATAGGATCCTTGTTATATTTGACTGCCAGCAGGCCCGATATTCAATATGCAGTATGTCTGTGTGCGAGGTTTCAATCGAATCCTAAAGAGTCACACATGTCGGCCGTAAAGCGGATTTTTAGATATATTGCTGGTACGTGTGATTTAGGTCTATGGTTTCCGCGTACTTCAGCTCTTGAATTAGTTGGCTATTCTGATGATGATTACGCGGGCTGCAAAATAGACAGGAAGAGCACAAGTGGGTATTGTCAATTCCTCGGAGGTTGCTTGGTTTCATGGGCCTCCAAGAAACAAAATTCAGTGGCATTATCAACTGCCGAGGCCGAATATGTGGCCGTAGGTAGCTGTGTTGCCCAAGTGCTCTGGATACAGCAACAATTGATTGATTTTGACATCACACTAGGAAACACAGCCATTCTTTGTGACAACACTTCCGCAATAAATTTATCAAAAAATCCAGTGCATCATTCTCGCACAAAGCATATTGAGGTTAGGCATCACTTTCTACATGATCATGTTAGCAAGGGGATGTTGAAATAAAATTTGTTGATACAAACAATCAAATTGCTGATATCTTCACTAAACCTCTCAATGAGAACAAATTCACTTCATTTAGAAGAGAGTTTGGCATTTGTCGTCTAGATAGCTAGTTAGTGTCTTTCACTTATTTTAGTCATTGTCATGCATTTGCATCTGCACTTCACCACTAGATTCTGGCTTTTGTAATTTCCTTGGATCATGCATATGCATCATGTTTGCAATTGTGAGCTACATTTCGCATGCTTGTATGGACAATCCAAATGCTTGGTGTGTATGTATATATATATATATATCTTATTGAAAAACCCAAACAAATGTAGCCTCCCTTGAATTTCTATGACTATATATATATGCTCCTTGGATAATAATGCATTGCCACTAGAAGTTCGGGATGAATCATGTTCGGGATAACGGTTATGGAGTTAGGCTTTATATGATTTTGAATGGCTTCGAACTACCCCAAATTGACAATCACACAAACTATCCTCTTTACATTGATCCATTTATTCTTATAGTCATTTGGGGCTCAAGCTTTGATCATTGGAATTCCATTTTTCTTTAAATACTTCATTTTTTCTGGTGGACACCAGGGAGGTGTCGACACCCAAAGTTGACACCCAGCCCTGTCTGGTGTTTTAAGTTCTCGGGCAGAACTGGGCGGGCCAGGTGTCGACACCCAATGTCGACACCTACCGGTCGCAATTTTTGCGAACCGGTTCACAAGGGTCTTAAACCCTTTCCAAACCCACTCGAACCCACTACTAAACACGCCCTAGTGCCCCTCCCGTACTAGTGTCGCAAACTCTTGTTCCCCAACTCATCTTCTTGTTCTCCCTTCACCCTTTCAAGCCCTAGAAAGAGCGGAAATCATTGCGGCACCCGCGCCTCCCCTTTGGACGAGCATCCGTCGGCCTCCTCTTCGGCCATTTGTCCCCTGGAGTGTGGATGATCTGTGGAGAGTCCTCCCATCAGCGGTAAGGGCCTCATTGTCACCCCCAATCATCTCCTCATCTCCTCTTTCGTCTTCCTACGAGATTGGTCTCCCATGGCGCCCAAACGCCAGCTGCTAGGCAAGGAACCCGCTGAGGAGTCCAGCCGCAAGAGGGAAACTCGAGCTAAGCGCAAAGAGCATGTTGCTATTCTGGAGAAACCCACTCCCGCATAGTTCAAAATGATGGATCGGAAGGTTCTCCGACCCCGCGCCGTTGATTTCAATGATCTACACCAAAGTCTCTCTGAATTGCTCCCTATGGTAAAGAATCAACCGAACTTGGTTTCGTTTATGACCGATCATCGGAAGATATATTATTCTCTTGTTCTTCAATACTATGGCAATATGTTTTTCAAGAACAACAAATACATGACCGTGGTGAATGGGCACATTCTTGGGATCTCCGAAGAACAGCTAGCTAATGCTTTTAGGATGCCTCCTTCTGGCGAACTTCATGGGGAGGCAATGATAGATGAAGATGTGGCATTTGAACTACTCACCGGGGAAGACATGCAAAATAGAACAGTCAGTGGCTTAAATGCCAATCACTTTCCCCCATTGCAGCGCATTCTCCATCATATGGTGACCACCATCCTGCTTCCCAAAGCAGGAGGAAGAGAGAAAGTCACAGACCAGCAGATTTTTATAATTGCTAATTTGATACAAGGGCAACTCATCAACTTTCCTGCCCTTTTCTTTCAACATATCACTGCTTGTCTCCATAATCGGAACCGCACCCTTCCTTATGCAGTTGCCTTAACTACAGTATTCCTTTCTGCTGCCATTGATTTGAGCAAGGAACCTTATCAAACTTTACGTGAAGGAGATATCTACACGGTTCATTCAGTATGCAAGAATATGGGCTATGAGAAAAATGCTCAAGGGCGTTTGGTTCGGCATCTGAAATCAGTGAAAGACAAAGATTCTGCGGCTGATTTTGATGTGGACGAAGAAGAAGCCGAGGCTGAACCTGCACAGGGCGGGACTTCCAGCGCCTCAGCCGCCTCCACGGATGTTCATGGGATACAATTGACGGTGGAGACCTTGAGTGGTGATGTGAGTGAACTAAGGGAGACAGTGGATACTCTTACTCAGGATGTGGCCGAATTGAAGCTTAATCATACCACATATCTCCAGGAATTCCAGTCCATCAACACATCCCTTGACTATCTCAAAACCGCCATGGATGCTCAAACCGAACAGTTCCAAGTCATCGTGGATTATATTCACCGACCTCCTCCACCACCTTTCTCCAGGTCTGAATGAGTCCTGTCGCTTCCAGTTGGCACTTGCTACTTGTACTCCCGGCTCCCCTTGTTTTTTGTTGATGACAAAGGGGGAGAGTTATCTAGAGTTATCTAGCTATAGCTATCTACCAGTATAGTACCTATGTTATGTGTGTTTGCATGTTTGTTGCCTGTTTGGCTGGTGTTGCTTGCTTGCATTGTCGTCATGTCCGTAGTGAGTCTTGCAGTCGTGTAATATTTGTCGTCATCATTGCATAATCATACATGATCATGTTGTTTCCTGTAATCAAACTCAAACATTTTACGAAGGCTTTTTAAGTGTGGCTGTGAAAATCCTCTTTTTGGTTGTGAATGTCATTCCAACTCAATGAATATTACTATTTGTGGTTATGCGTGTGCTTTCTTGCATGGAAACCATTTATATGAGATGGAAGTGTTTAAAACTGCAACAAAGACCACGCTCTAGTCACCAGGTTTATATCATATCACATAGCATCATTGTCATCATCAAAAAGGGGGAGATTGTTTGACCCCGAGGTTATGATGTATGGATGTATATGTTTTGATGATTAATAATGCAATGTGTGATCATGGTTTAGAGTGTACTGGCTTCCTACTCTTATGAATATCTTTTTGATCGTGTGGTGAAGATTGGTTTGTACTCAAAATGCGTTGTGAATGGTCAATTTAACAAATGAGCAAGCAAACTGAAGACCGATGGTGAATTCAGGCAAACTGATGAACGAAACATTTATATGTGGTTTGTTATGGATCTTTCATTCAAATGGGAAATGAAATCTGTTTTGAATTGGCCTACCTTGGTAATATCTTTTAAGTCCTAATTTCATTAAAGAGAGTTGAAATGAATGGTTATTTTTTAAGCTCTATGATGTGTATCAATCTGACGTTTACTTGGCATTTTTACAGGTTCAGAGAGCTTCCCACATTCACATTTCATCATGCTTTTAACTCTGAAGAAGTTGGTATATTATTCTCTTTCTCTGAGTTACTGGGCCTTCTGGAACAGTAAGAGTCGACACCTGGTGTCGACACTTGGTTCCAGAATGTGTTCCTAACAACCAGTTTTGGAGGTGTCGACACCTACTCAAAACTGGTTCTGGCAGCTTGTCTGCTAACCTGAACATCAGGTGTCGACACCAGGTGTCGACACCCATTGTCTAGGTTTGTTTTTCGAGCTTCTGGTTAGTGTTTTGCCCAAAGTGTCGACACATGGTGTCGACACCTATGCGGAGCCGTGAATTTGGACTTTTTGCGTTCACGAACCTTTTGTCAACCCACTCTCATCGATCCACCTTGTTTTACTCCAGGTTTCGTGGATCTTGTCCCCAGCGTGTCCCTTGACCGTTCTGGTCGCATATAGCCATCTTTATGGCCTCAAACCTAAGCAAGGAGATCTATCTTTTCATTTTTGAGCTCTCTCTCAAAACTCTGCAGGTGCAGGATGCAAGCAGCGGCTCCAGGGCTTCTCCTCCCCCTGGATTAACAGCGGAACCCCCCCTATATAAGGTTTTCACCTTTCTTCCCTTCTTTACCACTGTTCATTTATGAAATTTCTTTCTCTCTCTTCCCTTTCTTCTCCTCCCGTGACGCCGAGTGAGCTAAGGGCGTGGGCGAGATTTCTTAGGGGTGAGTGGAGTGTTGCTTATTCGGGTTTTGAAACCCATTCTCTGGGCCCCGGGAGGCTTCTAGTAGGGCTTGCCCTCGGAGCTACTCCCCCGGGTGTCCTGTTTGGCCTTGGTGTAATGCCGATGGCTGCTTTTAGGGACTGTTCCCTTAATGGACGTGTTCCCGCTTTTCTTTGGCAATCTCCCGTTCTGGGGAGACTCTGCCAAAATTTTGTCAGAAATTTGTCGTGATCAACTATTTTCTGACCTTGCTTATTCTTTGATGTGCCTTTCGCAGCTTAACTTGGCGTATGGCTCTTCTTCTTCCGCCTCCCTTGCTGTGGTGACGTGGGAGAACGTTCATTCCCTAGATCGGGGGCATGATCAGCTTGCCGTAGTTGCAGAGTCCTCAGATTCAGAAATCGACACTGTGGATACTACCCGCCTCCTCATCCTCGGGGGTGATTCTTTTCAATATGAACGGGAAGGTGCTGTCAGGAAGGACCACCCCAAGGACAAACATCTGATGTCCTTCCTTAGGCGCTTCAATCTTCAGGGGAAGAGAGATCTGTTCCTTGTTCACAAAGCAGAGCAAGCCTTGCTAGTGGAGAGGGACAGTTTGACAGACTGTGTGGTGCGGGGAAGGCCTATTTATCTTCACGGAGAAGTTAGGAAATGGAGCACCGTGCTTGGACTGCAAGATCTGGCTCCAGAAGACGGGCTGCTGACTAGAGCCCCTGAATTTGTGCCTGCTCGGTGGAATGACTCCGCAAGCCGAGTAGACCGGGAGAAGCCGACATTTGGCTTATTTCTTGCCCCGTTGAAATGGGGGTATAGAGAAGAGTCTTTTCTGTTGGACTGCCTGGCTGTCCGTTTCAAGCATCAGATATCTGTGGGGTGGTTTGCCGAACTGAGGGCCACCGACGCCCATGCATTCAGACCCGAAGCAGTGGAATTCACAGATTATGTGCTGCAACACTACGCTCCTATCTTGACCAGGGCTGGCATATATCACAACGTGTACGCCTCAAGGTACCGCTACCCCATATCCCGAGGTCTATGCTGCAGCATGATTGAAGTCTTCTGTCCCAAGTACAACACTTTCTATACTTCGGAGGGAGAGACTTCTTTAGATCTATGGAGCCTCTCGCAACTCGGTGGCCTACCCATCGACGGAGAGTTGTATGAGGAGGTTTGCTGGCCAGACTGGCTGAAAGATCAGACCAACGGAGAAGGTCGGTACTTGGCAGGTTACGCCTATCGTTATCTGATGAAGGCGTATCACACACTTTGTCGCTCGTCGTATGACACGAGGGAGGCCCGAAAGCCCAGCAAGAAGTGGTGAGTGCGGATGGGCACCTGGCTTCAACATTTCTTCGGCGGGAAGAAGAAGTATGAGAACTTCCCTGCAGTAGCACCGATGGCTCCGAAGAGGAAAAAGATGGTCTGACGACAGGCCGCCGCATCATCGTCTTCGAGGGGAGGGCAAAGGGAGGACCCGAACCCCACCGGTGTTGACGCAGTCACCCACTGTGCTGCGTATTTGACCTATTGGATTTGTTCTTTCGCTCTCTCGTAGGCGACGAGAGTGTGATCAGAGCAGAGGCCAACTACCCCGCCTGTCTGATGGCTTGGGGCACGAAGCTGTCCCTTTGCCCGGTGGCTCTGTGTCTCATCTTCAAGATGCTGGAAGATCTGCACAAGACGTATCTCCCCAGGAGCTTGCGGACGGTGGGTCCATTACATTTCTTCAATGCTTGGGTCTGCACCCTGTTTCCAGAGGCTACTCCTCGGGCGTTGCAATAGGCTCATCTTATCCCGCGGATGATAGAGTTGATGAGTGCTGAACCGGCGTTGGTAGCAGAACAGCTCTTCGCCATTCGGGGCAAGCTAGCCTGGGTTCCCATGGATTCGCCCGGGGTTCTTCACTTCTGGATCCTGGCTACTCATTCAAGCCCGTTGGTGAACAGGACAAGGCAGTGCAAGCTTTTTGAGACAGAAGAATATATCCATCCGATTTCTGGGGCCAAGTGCCCAAGGCCCATTCTGGAGCAGGAATTGGTTGACTGGGCGTTGGCTATTAGACTGAGCATCCTCGTATTCTGGAAGAGTGGCATTTTGTGGCTGGAGCCATATTATCCATTCTGCTTCAGCCAGAATTTTGGCTACGATCAGCACATTCCTTTTTCCTCTTCATAATTTGCATTGGCAAACAGGCATAGAGCTGGGCAAGTATCCAACGACGATGCCCGAACATGGTGGGACTACTTCCACCGCCGAGAGGATGTTTCATTCAGGGTGCCAACCCCTGCTCGTTTCCCCCGCGTCACCCCTGAATATATCAAGTGGTGGAATGCGCGGACGGGATTTTACAGGAGCTCCCGCCGAGAGTGCTGGACCGTTGCGGAGCACAGATTTTTGGACTCCCAGCCGGAGCCAGCCCTTGACATCGAACCTTCTTACTTGAAGAAGCTGAAATCTTGGACCAACGCAGAGGTGAGGGCTTATCTGGAAGCCCGGAAGGCTGCGAAGAGTCATTCGTCGAAAGTCGATCCGAAGCTGCCTGCGATCGGCAGGGATGACTACGTGAAGACACTTCGGGGATTATGCTGGGTAAGCAGTGAAAGGGTGGTTCTTCAGCAACTCCCTCTACCGGTGGAGGAGCCTATCTCGGTCATAGCCGACTGGCATCCCAAGGTTGATAGATTGCATCCTTATCGGACTTTCATCCGTAGGGAAGATAGGCGGGATGCCTTGTATGATAACACCCCTTGGCTGTTTGCACTTCTTCGTTCCCATGGACTCTTAGTGGATGGACCAAGCGAAGCTATTCTAGACTGGCCCCTTCATATCTCATTCAAGTATGCTGACGGATGGGGACTGGACCATCTGAGCTTGTATTACCACCTGTCTTCTCGCGGTCACACAGACTTGGCGTTGCTGGCCGATCAGAGTGAGAAGATAGGAGACTTGTGTTGGCTTATTCGTGAGGCAGCTTCAAGAGACAAAGTGCCCTCACTGTTCTATTGGCCCCTTTTCCCTTTCCATACGGGGCCAACAAGTATGTTCTATTTCTTTATTCCGGCCCTTCGGCCAGCTTCTTTTCTTCATTGCAGCATATATCATTTTCATCTTCGTTCGTATGCAGTCCGACCCACTTTGGAGGAGACTCGGTACTTTAGGGAGCTAATAATAAAAGCTCAAAAGCTGACATATTTCGAGACTCCCGAGCCGGCCCCGACCACGACACCACTGCCTCCTGGTGATTCACGGAAGCGAACCAGATCCCATTTGAGGGAGGCTATCGGGAAGGCCAAAGCGGCAGTGCCCCGAGTGACACGGGCACGCCGGAGGAAGGCCGCAGAAAAGGAACCAGCAACCGTCCTTCCTCCGGTTGTATCTTTTGAAGAGTTCGAGGCTTCTCGTGCGCAAGGGCCTGAAGGTGAAGGTAAGCTCTTCATTCTTTTGTAGTTCATTTGCTTATTCTAGCTACCTTGGCTAATCATTCTTTGCAGTCGCCAGCACGGTTGCTGCGGTCGTTGGACTGGAGGCAGCAGCAGGTGCCGTGACTGGAGAAGGGGCAGGGGAAGTCCCCGTAGCTCCTGCGGAGAGAGATCTACCTTCCCCGATGCCCAGGCAGGAAATGGAAGGTAATTTGCAATTTATTCATGAGGACTGTGCGAACCACCATTGTCTCCAGTTGGCTTGGCTGCTTGCTTTAAATTTCAGTCAAAATACAACCCACATTACTTTATGAAGCCGGGGCTGTGGAGGAAGCTGCTGCTGGAGAGCAAGCCATTTTAGGAGGCAAGCCTGCCCCTGAGATCCATTCAACTGACGCTCCCAGTGTAGAGCCGATTGGGGAAATCCTAAGCCGAGGGTGATGTCCCTATCAGCAAGACATCCGCTCCGATGGTGGAGCGTCTGGAGCGGGGAGAGGACTCTTCCTCTTCCGAACAAGTCGATTATGGTGGTGGCTCCAGTGATGAGGAGTTCCCACCGGTTGATACGGAGACCGAGGATGCTGGGGCGTCTTTGGATTATGAAAGTGACTATACAACCTTCAGCCCACCCCGATTGGCATGGAGTGGCCCTGGGCTATCAGGGTCACTTGTAAGTGAAGGGGCTGGAGCCGCAGAGGCCGCCCTTGGAGGTTTGAGCTTAGTGCCGGTTGAGGTGAGAAAACTCCCACTATATGCACTTTACTACTTCTCCCTTCTTTTCATATCAGCTGTTTGATATATATTCTTCTGATGCAGACTGAGGTGGTGCTGCCAACCATAACGGTGCAGATACCACTCCCGGCTTTAAGCACGGGTCACCCAACCTTCCCGCCAGTCTTGCGGCCTATCGCTCTGCGATACCCCAAAGGCTATGTGGCAGCAGCAGGTCTAGAAGGACCTGGAGTGCTCGTGGGGATTGGCGAATCGGTAGCAGTCATGGAAGCTCAGCCACCCGAAGCCGAACGGTGGTTGGCCCTAGAGAAGAGTGGCCCTCCCGAGATAGAAGCGGGAGAAATTGTTGAAGAAGAAGCCGGGGCTTCCGGGGCCTTGGCTCTTATTGCTGGAACTGGCCATATGGAGGTCAGTCAGACTGGGGGTGAGGAGCAGGTATCCCCGGCTATCGATGCTCCTGGAGTGACTCCACTCTGAGAGGCCGGCAAGGAGGTTGCTATTGTCGAGACTTTGCCTGTTGCATCAGCTGCTGGCGCTGGTTCTAGTGCAAGCACCTTGCAGATCATGCCGTCATCATCTTCTGAGATGAGCGACGATATCTGGGCCTCCGTGGATAGCAGAGTGAACTTTGAGCTCCCCGAGACGTCACCACTTGGTCTTCAAACACCAAGCGACCTAGTGTGGCAATTCTTGGGGACCCTTCAGCAGACTATAGTGGCCAGCAGAGATTTGACTTATGTTCACCTGCGGGGCTTGGTAGAGCACCTGTCCCGCTCACTGTTAGCTTTTGGCTGCCCCATGAATGACTAGACGCCACGGGTACTACTGTTGTTGAAGTATGTGAACAGAAGGGAATTTCTAGGCCGAGAGGTAGCTGATCAATTAACGGCCATAACATTGGAACAGACTGAATGCCAGACTGCTCTCGCCTCTTTAAGAGGGACTGCGGTGCAGATGAGAGGTGTCGCCAGTACTTCTTCACAGCGCCGAACTTTCCTTATAGCCCGGATGGTAGAGCTGCATGCTGAGCTTTCCAAGGCCGAGGCCGAGCTTTAGGAGACCGGGCGTCTGGAAGCTCAGAGTATAGAGGAAGCGGAAATTGCCGAAGGATGAGCCGCTTCTCTCGAAGAGAAGCTATCCCAGCTGGAGGCTGCCGAGTCTCGACTGCAAGAGCTAACCCGCCACCCTTCCTTGGGCATTTTAGAGCTAGAGGACATCTTCCGATGCCTGCTGCAGTAGTCTCTTCCATTTGCCTTTTTGTCTTGGTGGGCTTTATGTACCCCGGGGTATGCCCCGAGTAACCTGTATCTTGCTGCTTCATAGGAATGAAACATCTTTATTTTTCCGTGAAACCACGACTTCATTCGTACTCTTTTATTCGCCTGTTAGCTTAGTCCGAGTATGCAAGTTACTAGGGCAGGAGAGCGCTCACCCCTTCAGCAAAGGGGTGAGGTGTTTGCTCCACCGCGTCGTAACTATCCTCGGTGCCAAACTATGGCTGATGTGGGCAGAAAGTCGGGAGGACAAGGGTATAGAGGCCTCTTAAGACCGGGGGATACGGTCAGAAGGCTTATCAGCCAGACTCGCCGATGGTGACGGGAACTGAGGGTAGGGTTTACTCATCGGCATGGGTTGCATGTCGAAGCAAAGGTGACTTATTGGTTAACGAGGACAAAGGATCCTGGTCAAAGGGATGTTGACCGGTCTTGCCGATGATGACAAGGGTCAAAAGTATGTTGATCGATCTTGCCGATGATGACAAGGATCGCAAGGAGGCTGACCAATCTTGCCGATAGTGACAAGGGTCAAAAGTAGGTCGAACGATCTTGCTGATGGTGACAAGGGTTAGAAGTAGGTCGACCGATCGTGCCGATGGTGACAAGGGTCACAAGGAAGTCGACCGATCTTGCCGATGATGATAAGGGTCGCAAGGAGGTCGACCGATCTTGCTGATGATGACAAGGGTCGCAAGGAGGTTGACCGATCTTGCCGATGGTGACAAGGGTCGCAAGGAAGATTGACCAATCTTGCCGATGGTGACAAGGGTCGCAAGGAAGTCAACCGATCTTTCCAATGGTGACAAGGGTCAAAAGTAGGCCGACCTGGTCTTGTCGATGATGACAAGGGTCGCGAGGAGGTTGACCGATCTTGCCGATGGTGACAAGGGTCGCAAGGAAGTCGACCGATCTTACCGATGATGACAAGGGTCGCAAGGAGGTTGACCGATATTGCCGATGGTGACAAGGGTCGCAAGGAAGATTGACCGATCTTGCCGATGGTGATAAGGGTCGCAAGGAAGTTGACCGATCCCGTCGATGGTGACGAGGGTCTGAAGTAGGTCGACCGGTCTTCCGCTGATGACAAGGGTCGAAAGGAAGTTGACCGATCTCACCGATGGTGACGAGGGTCAGAAGTAGGTCGACCGATCTTGCCGATGGTGACAAGGGTCGCAAGGAAGTCGACCGATCTTGCGGATGATGACAAGGGTCGCAAGGAGGTTGACCGATCTTATCGATGATGACAAGGGTCGCAAGGAAGTCGACCGATCTTGCTGATGATGACAAGGGTCGCAAGGAGGTCGACCGATCTTGCCGATGGTGACAAGGGTCGCAAGTAAGATTGACCGATCTTGCCGATGGTGATAAGGGTCGCAAGGAAGTCGACCGATCTTGCCGATGGTGACAAGGGTCGCACGGAAGTCGACCGATCTTGCTGATGGTGACAAGGGTCAAAAGTATGCCGACCTGGTCTTGCCGATGATGACGAGGGTCGTGAGGAGGTCGACCGATCTTGTCGATGGTGACAAGGGTCAGAAGTAGGTCGACCGATCTTGCCGATGGTGACAAGGGTCGCAAGGAAGTCGACCGATCATCCCGATGATGACAAGGGTCGTAAGGAGGTTGACCGATCTTGCCGATGATGACAAGGGTCGCAAGGAGGTTGATTGGGAACTTTAAAATGTCACTTTACTGACTTAAGCACCCTTTCGGGTTTTCACCGAAGCCAGCCCCCTCTTGCTTTTGCCCACGCGCCCTTTCAGATTTTCACGTGGCGGGGTACCCGATTTTGCCTGCGGCGCCCTTTCAGGTTTTCGCCATAGCTGGGTTATAGGCATTTTTGCCCTTGTCCAAATGTAGGAACAAGGCCGGCGAGCCACCTCTATTTTAAGCCTCATTTTTTCTTTTCTTTCTTTTTTTTCTTAGTTCACAGAATGAATCCGGGATGAACGCGAGCTCGCTTGTTGACAACGGGTGAGGAACCCGTGTTAATGAGACGTCGACTAGCCTTGCTGATGGTGGCCAGGGCTGATCACAGGTTTGTTCATCGACACTGGTTTGAATGTCGAAGCAAAAGTAGATTCATTAACAAGGATGGAAGGTCCAAGTTAAGGGAATACCGACCGATCTTGCCGATGGCGGCAAGGGTCAAGAGCGACTCGTTCATTGGCATTGAATAAATGCCGTAGCAAAGGATGGGTTTATTAAAGAGGACGTAAGGTCCAAGTTAAGGGGAGATGTTGAATGATCTTGTCAGCGACGACAAGAGCAGGCCACATGTTTATTCATCGACGTTGGTTAAATGTCGAAGCAAAATATAGGTTTGTTAACGAGGACGTAAGGTCCAAGTTACGGGAAAAAGGTTGATCGGCCTTGCCGATGATGGCGAGGGTCGAAAGTGGATTTGTTTATTGATATTGGTTAAGTGTTTGAAGCAAGGGATTGTTTTGTTCATTAACGAGGATGGAAGGTCCAAGTTAAAGGAAGGATTTGACCGGTCTTGCCGATAATGGCAAGGGTCAGAAGGAAAAGATTTCTGATAGGGTTTGGGATGATCACCCCCTTCAGAGTTTCATTGGGATGGGGGTGGAAAGGGACTTTAAGTTACCACATTACTGACTTAAGCGCCCTTTCGGATTTTCGCCGAAGCCAGCCCCCTCTTGCTTTTGCCCACACGCCCTTTCGGGTTTTCACGTGGCGGGGTACCTGATTTTGCCCGCGGCGCCCTTTCGGGTTTTCACCACAGCTGGGTTATAGCCATTTTTGCCCTTGTCCTAATGTAGGGACAAGGCCGGCGGGGCACCTTTATTTTAAGCCCCATTTCCCCCCTTTTTTTACATGTATATAACAGGAGGATGTTGAGAGAGTCGGCTAGGACACGAGGTCTGGCGATGAGAAAGGGGGTTTATTCGTCAGCGAGGAGACAACGCTAACGCAAAGGACAGATCTGAGCTGATTCGGGCGTAAGGCCCGCAATGGCAATGCTGTAGAAGGGTCGGCTAGGACACAGAGTCTTGTGCCGAGAAAGAGGATTTATTCGTTAGTAAGAAGGTAATGCTAACGCAAAGGATAGATCTGAGCCGATTCGGGCGTAAGGCCCGCAATGACAATGTTGTAAAAGAGTCAGCTAGGACATGAAGTCTTGCGCCGAGAAAAGGGGTTTATTCATTAGCAAGAAGGTAATGCTAACGCAAAGGATAGACATGTGCCGATTCGGGCGGAAGGCCCGCAGTGGCTTTGTTGTAAAAGAGTCGGCTAGGACACGAAGTCTTGCGCTGAGAAAAAGGGTTTATTCGTTAGTAAGAAGGTAATGCCAACGCAAAGGATAGATCTGTGCTGATTCGGGCGTAAGGCCCGTAATGGCAATGTCATTTTATATGTCATTATATATGTATATATTTTTTAGGGCTCAGCTAGGACGGAGTGCCACTAGGCCAAGGTAAGTAGAGCTTAGTCAAGGTGCAGTGCCACTAGACTAAGGTAGGTGGAGTTCAGCCAGGGCGGAGTGCCACTAGACTAAGGCAGGAGAGCTCGGCCAGGGCAGAATGCCACTAGACCAAGGTAGGAAGAGCTCGGCCAGGGTGGAATGCCACTTAGACCAAGGTAGGTGTGGCTTAGCTAGGGCCGAGTGCCACTAGACTAAGGTGGGAGAGCTCGGCCAGGGCGGAATGCCACTAGACCAAGGTAGGAAGAGCTCGGCCAGGGTGAAGTGCCACTGGACCAAGGTAGGTGGGACTTAGCTAGGGCCGAGTGCCACTAGACTAAGGTGGGAGAGCTCAGTCAGGGCGGAATGCCACTAGACCAAGGTAGGAAGAGCTCGGCCAGGGTGGAATGCCACTTAGACCAAGGTAGGTGGGACTTAGCTAGAACCGAGTGCCACTAGGCTAAGGTGGGAGAGCTCGGCCAAGGTGGAATGCCACTAGACCAAGTAGGAAGAGCTCGGCCAGGGCGGAATGCCACTTAGACCAAAGTAGGTGTGACTTCGCTAGGGCCGAGTGCCACTAGACTAAGGTGGGAGAGCTCGGCCAGGGCGGAATGCCACTAGACCAAGGTATGAAGAGCTCGGCCAGGGTGGAATGCCACTTAGACCAAGGTAGGAAGAGCTCGGCCAGGGTGAAGTGCCACTAGACCAAGGTAGGTGGGACTTAGCTAGGGCCGAGTGCCACTAGGCTAAGGTAGGTAGGACTTAGTTAGGGCAGAGTGCCACTAGACTAAGGTAGGTCCTGGTCATTCTGGAATGCCGGTTGAGCTGCGTGGTACAGCTTTAAGTGTTTTCCATTAAGGGGAGAGAACTGGACGTCTCCTTTGTGATCCACAAGGACGTACCCCTTCATATACTCGGCAGGTGACGTATGGTCCAACCCAGTTTTCAACCAACTTCCCTTTGGGGTTGGAGGCCATCACTTCTCTTCTTTTGACCATTACCAGGTCACCTTTCTTGAATTCCTGACCTTTGACCAGCTTGTCGAAAGCACGGGCCATGCGAGCTTGGTAGAGTTGAATATTCTATTGCGCGCGGAGACGCTTTCCTTCGAGCTCGGCAAGCTCTTCCAGTCTTCTTTCTATATTGGTCTATTCGCCGCTAGCCAAACCGTGCTGGATGGCAACTCGCAACGAGGAGACTTCCAACTCAATTGGCACCACAGCCTCTGATCCATATACGAGAGAGAATGCGAACAACCGGTTGGGGTTTTATAGACCGTACGATAGGCCCATAGTGCCTCGTACATCCTTTCTTCCCAGTCCTTTTTATTAGACTTGACAGTCTTTGCTAGCAATGTGCATAGTGTTTTATTGAAGGCTTCTGCAAGTCCATTGGCTTGAGGGTTGTAGGGGGACGAAGTCCTCCAGTCAATCATGTATTTATCAGCCAGCCGATAAACCTTCTGGTTCCTGAAATGGCGGCCATTATCAGAGATAATTCGGCTGGGAACCCCGAACCAGAATATTATATTTTGCCAGAAGAATCTTGCGACCAATTCTCCCATTACATCTCTTAGCGCAACTGCTTCTGCCCATCTGGAGAAGTAATCTATGGCTGCTAAGATATATCTGCACCCTGACGAAGATGCTGGCAGTGGCCCTACTACGTCCGTGCCCCATTGGGCGAACGACCAACTTGGTAGGGTGGGATGTAGCGGCACCGGTGGTCTCCTGGACACGTTGGCATGCTCTTGACATTTTTGGTAAGCTTTAGCAAACTTGCAGCAATCATCAAACATGGAGGGCCAATAATAGCCCAATTTCTTTATTTTAATTTTCATCTTCGGCCCGGCCTGGTGTGCTCCAGCTGACCCAGCATGGACTTCTTGCATTACCTGCCTAGCTTTTGCCGAAGATAGGCAACGGAGCAGAACTTTCCTTCGGGCATCGGCCACTATTCGGAACAAGATTCCGTTTCTCAACTCATAAGAGTCTTTGATCCTTAGGAGCTTCATTCTTTGTTCTTTTTCTTTCGGGAGCTATTGGTGTTGGAACCAACGCAGAAGGTGCTCCCGCCAATCGGGCTGCTGAACTTCTTCTACAGCTGCCGCTTCATTTTCTTGTTCTTCGGTCAGAACCTCTGTTACACTGGGGACCTGCCAATGGTTGATTATCGCTATATTCAGGTTTGTGTCTGGCGGGATTGCCAAAGAACTAGCCAGCTTTGCGAGGGCATCTGCCTGAGCATTCTGTCCTCGGTTAATATGCTTGATTTTAATGAAGTAGAATCTCGCCATCAATCGGAGGGCCAGTTGATGGTAAGGGAGGAGTTCTTGCTTCCACACATCGAACTCTCCTTCCAGCTATTTTATGACTAGCATGGAATCTCTGAATGCCTCCAACATCTGGAACTCCATCGATAGAGCAATCTGCAACCCGATTATGAGGGCTTCATATTCTGCTTCATTGTTTGTGCATGGCTTGTTTATTGAGCAAGATATATATATATGACTTCTCCTTCGAGAGATTCAAGACTATGCCTTCCCCCGCTCTGACCCTGGCTGACCCAGTAGCTGAGGTATCAATTCTGGAAGCGTCGTCAAAATATAGCTGCCATATAGAGGGCTGCACCTGGCCGACCTCTAGGGTTTCATCTTCAGGAAGCTCTGGTTCCAGTGGGCAGTCTTCAGGTACTAGATGCTCAGCAAAGAAGTATGCGATAGCTTGGCCTTTGACGGCCTTTTGTGGTATGTAGAGAGATCAAACTCCATAAGGATCACCGCCCATTTGCCCAAACGACCTTTGAGTGCCGGTTGGGACATGATGTATTTTAGCGGGTCCGCCTTAGAGATCAGCTTAATCTCATGTGACAGCATGTAGTGTCGGAGTTTCATGACGGTGAAGACCAGTGCCAAGCAGATCTTCTCAATGTGGCTATATTTCTCCTCAGTTCTGACTAATCTTCGACTGAGGTAGTAGAGGGCTTGTTCTTTCCTTCTTCATTGTTCTAGGCTAGCATTGCCCCTAGGGAGTTATATGTGGCTGCGATGTATAAAACCAGCGATCGTCCTTTCACCGGTGAGCCCAGCACTGGACGAGTCTTCAGATAGCCTTTGAGCTTGTCGAAGGCTGTCTGGCAATCTTCGTCCCAGTAAAGGGAACATCTTTCATCATCAGCTTGTGAAAGGGCTGGCATCACCCTGATAAATTGGATATGAACCTCCAGATGTAAGCCAGGCGGCCTTGAAGAGATCTCAGCTCGGAGAGGTTCCTTGGTGAAGGTAATTCCTGAATTGCTTTGATCTTTGCGGGGTCTATTTCAATTCCCTGGTATCTGACAATGAAACCCAAGAACTTCCCGCTCGATACTCCGAACGCACACTTCATAGGGTTCATTTTCAATTCATACTGCCTTAGCCTCTGAAAGACTACTCGGAGGTCCTGCAGATGGTCTTCTTTCTTTCTGGTTTTGACTACAAGGTCATCTATGTAGCACTCGACCTTATGGTAGAGCAGCTCATCAAATATTCTAGTCATCGCCCGCTGATAGGTGGCGTCGGCGTTCTTCAATCCAAACGGCATCCTCTTGTAGTGGTAAATGCCCTTGGGAGTTCGGAAGGCAGTGTGGATCTGGTCGTGTTCCGCGATCCATATCTGGTTATAGTCGGATGACCCATCCATGAATGATAGGGCCTCGTGGCCGGTTGTTGCATCTATCATGACCTCGGTTATTAGCACTAGAAAGTCATCTTTAGGGCATGATTTATTCAGATCTTGGAAGCCAACACATATCCAGATCTGTCCATTCTTCATCTTCACGGGCACAATATTGGCCAGCCACGTGGTATATTGATTTTCTTCGATGAAGCCCACATCAATGAGCTTGTCCACCTCTTTGCATATTTGAGTAATGAGCTCTGGCCTCATGCGCCGCAGCGATTGCTTCACCGGTTCGGCTTCAGGGCTTATTGCTAGCTCATGTTGCGAGACTGCAGGGCTCAGTCCTGGCATTTCCTTGTAGGTCCAGGCAAAGCAGTCCCGATATTCTTTCAGTAGCTGGATGTACAGCTTCTGTTCTTCAGTAGATAGCTGAGCGTTGAGGAAGGTCGGCCTATGGTCGTCCTCATCTCCCAGGTTGATTTCTATCAGCTCATCGACCGTGGCTTGGCCTCCATCTTCTATTTTCGGGGGTGCCGGCTGAAGATCGATGAAGTCTGGAATATCATCTTGAAGGTCCGGGCCCTCGATCTCTTCATTTGTAACTATTCGAACTTCATCAAGGATCTCCGCCTCAGCGAGAAGTGGTTGTGTAGATTGTTCCATCAGCGAATTCATTGCCGTTGCAGCTTCGAGGGGTGAATTAACAGCTTCATCCCCTCTTTGGGTCGCCGTGCCCTCAGCAGGGGTGGCGCTTTTCTTTTTAGCAGCATGCATCTCCTGCTCGGCTTTGACGGAAGTCTCTCTGACCGACACGAGAGGCGTTGGAATCATCATTAGCAGAGATCCGCCAGAGGGAGATGTCCCTGTTTCTTCAACATCTTCCGCTTTGCTACTACTGGCCATGTCAAATCTGGCTTGAAGGGCTGCTTCTTCAGGATAGACTTGCTCCCAGCATCGGCAAGGAGCCATGGTCTCTATTTTCGGGTCTCTTGATCGAGCCGGTTCAGCATATTCAGCTTCTGCTGGATATTCATCAAAAGTTGCTTCCAACGGGTTGTTTTCAGCAGGATAGAAAGCGGTGATGGTGTCTGTAGACACGCCAAAATTGACGTTATGTTGATCAAATCTCATGTCATTATATAAACGCCCCAAGTGGACTTCAATATTCCTATAAAATGAAGTTTTTCTTTTTTTTTTGTGAATTTTATGCATTTTTCCTGCATTTTCGTGATTCACGACCTGAATAAGGGCGTTATTTTTAAAAGTAGCGACCTGTCATAGGGCGTTTTCAAAGAAAGGACGACCATAGACGAGGGCGTCAATTCCTGGTATTATCCGTTAATTTCTAGAATTATCTATTTTCAAAATAAAAAGCATTTTCTGAGTAACGTCCTTCCTCAGGGCGTGTTTTAATAAACGCCGTTACCTCAGGCGTGTTCCCTTGATTTCTAAACAAAGAAAGTTTTATTTCCAAAATTAAATCCAGGAAGAAACGGCCTTTCCTAGGTCGTGTTTCAAGAAACGCCTTTGTGAAGGTCGTCAATTCTTAAATCGACGCCCTGTCTTAAGTCGTGTTTCACTCCAGAGTCCTTCCTTTTTCCATCTTTCCCTCACAGTTCCCTGCCATCCATGGGACTCTTGCTCGATCTTGATCCTTCCTTGGATGCCTCATTACCCGTTCTTATCTTACCTTGTTTGATCACATCCGATTGAGGCTATAAATTGAGGCCTTGATCGATCGTGTAAAAGGTTAATGACTGAGAATGACTCAGAAGGTTAAACACTCCAAGCATTCAAAAGGTTAAGTGTTCAGAAGGTCGCGAGCAGAGCCTTCTTCATCCTTTGCTGCTTCCCCTCTGCGTCCTTCATCCGGCTTCATCCATCTACTTCCATCATATTCATCCGGTTTTCCCTTTACTGTCGCCAGGGACAGTAGGGTTTCTCAGCTTTTCATCTGTTTGTTTTACTTCATTCATACCACTCCATTCATCATATCCATTCATCCTTAGTATTTATTCACACTTTGTTGCATTTTTATCGTCATACTCCCCCTCCCTTAAGTCTTATTAAGGGGTTTAAAAACAACCAAAAAATAAGGTGCGCATGTGCCTTTCTTTCTTTCATTATTACACGTCTATTTGGATAGATACTACTTCATTTGGGCTGATCCCTCTCTTCTTGTTTGTTTTTTTTTTATTGTCCATTTTGCAAGGTAATCAACCAAGAAAACCCACTTCATCGGCCGGCCGATTGAAGTTGGAGGAGGAAATCCACATCCATCCCGCATCCCAATTTCCACCAGGTACACGCGATCTCCTTTTCTTCTTATTGAGGTAATCCCTCTGGCGATCACAACTCCCCTTTAAGCACCTCGTGCTATTTTTATTGCATTTTATGCATTTTTATTTTTTTTCATTCCTAAGTGAGGATTTTAATCCGATCTATAAATTGGCGATCACGGTGGGACTTCCACTGTTTTCTTTATTG